>CM076681.1:76167228-76869728 GCA_038501925.1 Xenopus petersii | reverse complement strand
TTTAAAATCACAAAAATCTTATTGGTTGCTATGGGTTACTGTTCCTGAGGAAATTTAGTGACGTTTATTACACATGGGGGATAACTCCAAGTAGCCTGGAATGGATCATTTTTATTAGCCAGAAACTCAGAACAATAACTGTAACAGCTACTTGAACCTTTACAAAAAGGCATCAACATATAAGTCAGAGCAAGAGATGTTTATGTGTAATGCAATTGGGTCCACTGCCATAGTCCTCAGAACCAAATGAAGATTCTTTTGTCAATAGTACGTGGGTGAATAAAAGGCTGCATTCAGCTGGTGTGTGTGTATATATGATTGTCAGGACCTGGGGGATACTATGTCAGTGGGCAGGGGGCACAGCGGTGTACAGCCTCTTTCTATAGAAGCCGCATCCCTACCAACTGGGCAGAGCAAGGAAGATGCAGGTGGGATAGCGTTGGCAATACGGATTCCCTGGGAATGCCAGCAGCTGACATGACCGCACTCTCTATTAATGTCAAGACCCTCCGATGTTCCCAAGAGGGGGGCATCGCAGGGGGGGTACCAGTGTCAGGCCTCTAATACGTACTGCGCTTATTAAAAAGAAGCCGCTCTTTGTCACTGAAAAGCCTTTTTAGCTGCTCCTTTCGCATGACGTGGTGCAGATAAAAGTCTGGAGCTTGTGGCTGAATTGCAACGTTTCGGTGTAACCTTATAAATTCGCACTTCTCTCCCCACAGTTCCTTACAAGGAGCCCCTCGCTCAATTCGATTTTCCTTGCTGTTGGGCACATTTAAAGAGTGGTTTTCTTTGGGAAGTTCATTTCTAGGCAAATGTATTCAGGGCCTGATTGGGATGAATAGGACCGTGTGTCAGCCGCCCCTAATTGGGATTAAAGCACTCACAGCCATATGCAGACAGGACCACAGATTCTCAGATCGCTTTGTAGCCTGGATTCCACCCGCTCGAACACGCCCCCCACCCCCCAAAGGGGGAAACGCTTAGAACAGCTCAGCCAAGGGAAAGGGGCACTGGCAAAAGGGAGAGAAGGACGGAAAATGAGCAGACTAATGGCTCTCTGTGGGGCTGCACAGCTCAGAATAGCAGGTAGAACAGTTCCATTGCACTTTTCTTCATTCTCAGATTCCTGGCAGTGGAAACACACAAAGCAATTGCCAATAATTAATAGATAGATTGATTGAGAATAGATGCGGCATATGGAAAATGCATTCATTGCCAGGTAGATGGATAATTGATAGAATGATAGACAAATAACAGATAGACAGGATAGGAACATGATAAATACTCTAGTTGGACCAATATATTATTAATAGATTTTACTCTTTTCATTGCCAAGTAGAATATACGGCTTCCTAGGGGAGAGTTATTACAGTGACCCGAGTAAAGCAAAGGAGTAGACTATTGTAACAATAAATCAGATGCGCAAGTGATTATCTTTATTCTATGGTGGTTGTGTGTATAGATTTGTGTCAGACCTCAGATTTTTATTAATATTCAGGTATTTCCTGAGTTTTTACTGTTCTGTGAAAAGCTTTACAAGGAAATAATTTGGAGGGTGCAGTATAGAAGGGTGGGCTACAGGGATACCAATTTTTTTTATCCACTAGGTATACTTTGCAGATTCGAGGTTAAGAAATAAATTGTTGCTATTTGTCTAGCAATGTCTTAGTGAACTGTTATCAAGCGCAGGCGTTTGGGGGATAGTTTGCCTTTGACTCGAAGCAGATAGGCCTGGACTTTTATCAATGCAAAATGCTCTCCTGATTGAAACCAGGCGTGTCACAATGCAGTACCTGTTGTCCATTACCTACCAACTGTTTCTATCGCTATCCTGCACTGTAAGTAATGAAACAACCAAGTCTTCTACACCCTTCCCAGTTGCTTCCCACCCACTAGTGAACTGTCCATGGGATCGCTCAATTAAGGCTGATCGGCCAACTTTTCGCTTTGTTGAAAAATAATGTAGTCTCCCAGTCGGATCTTCCTAATGTTGCTGGGAAAGGAACAGATGCAGCCTCAGCCTGGACTGCACATTGTGACTGCAGGAGCGATTAGTGGGGGCACTGAAGTCCTACAAGGAATTATCTATTGTACCAGGGCAGGTGGGTCCTTGTAGAGTCCAGCTTTGTGCTGCTCTGTGCCCTTTAGGCTTGTTATCAAGTTATGTACGGGCTTCCCCCTGCCAAGTATCTATAATGACTTCTGGCAATAAACAAATAAGTTCTATAAATGATAAGCGTTGTATTACCGTATTCCCTAAAACCCCCCAACAGGGGTCCTACTTAATTGCAAGCCTAAATGTCTCTAATAACCTATACTCCCATGTACATACTGCACACAGGGTTAGCTCGCACATACCTATGAATTCATTGTGCCACTTCTCTCACCGTTGATGTCCTACTCTAAAGAACTGCCTGGATAGGAGACAGATATAGGATCCCAGAACATAACACAAACCTTGATTTAATGATACAGCTTCATACCACATTCGTTTATTTAATCGTTTTCATCTATTGTCTTCTTATTCTAAGGGCTAGACATCTATCTCTCTCCCCTGATAATTATATTCTACTTTGAAATAAAGAGTTAAATCTGTTTATAATCTATCTACCCAACTACAATAGTTACCATTTTCCTATTCTTTTGTTCGAAAATCTACGAACTCTATCTATCTATCTATCTATCTATCTAATCTATCTATCTATCTATCTATCTATCTATCTATCTATCTATCTATCTATCTATCTATCTATCTATCTATCATCTATCTATCTATCTTTTATTTATCATCTATCACCAGTTTATCCATTTCTTCATGTTATCTATATTTAATCTATCGGTTTAATTATCTAGCTATCTATTTTTATTTGTTTAATATCCATCCGATCTATCTATCCTGTTTATCTCTATTATCCGATTATTTTGACATAGGCTAAAACGCAATAATTCCCAGACAGAGGAGAAGAGGCTCAGGGAAGCGTCCCACTAAGCTGTATAAGTGGTAAGTAGGTTTCTCCCATGAAAGTGATCCCCCTAAATCACATCCTGCTGGTGACAGTGACAATGCTGCTACGGATATAAAGCTATAAGAGGGATACTGAAAGCTTATTAATGAAAGTGGAAAGCCTGTTGCATTTAAAGGCCAATCTCCCTCCATAAAGACCCGCTGGAGTGAATCTGGTTGCACTTGTTGAATAGAGCCTATTGAATGGGCATTGTAAAGCCAGCAGGCCTATCACTAGTGCACCATTCAGACTTTCTGAGGCCGCACCGCCGCCAGCTCGGGGCATATGAAATCATCCCATTCACTGGCTCTCATTGCAGGTCTCTATCAGCACCGCTACCAACACCCTGCGCTACTGCTGCGACTCGCAGTCAATCAAAGCGACAGCTCTTATTGAGTCATTCATTCTGGACCTCAATCTCTCACTGATCTAAAGAATACTTGCTAGCAAGTTATATCTAGCTATAACATTTCACATGGCTCTATGCACCCTCACAATCCATGCAGGACTCATTAAACATAATCAGTAATTGCATACCAATAAATACATCTTCAGGGCTTCACTGGGGGGCTGATTCACTAACTTCGAGTGAAGGATTCGAAGGTAAAAAACTTTGAATTTCGAAGTTTTTTTTTGGTTACTTCGACCATCGAATGGGCTACTTCGACCTTCGACTACGACTTCGAATCAAAGGATTCAAACTAAAAATCGTTTGACTATTCGACCATTCGATAGTCGAAGTACTGTCTCTTTAAAAAAAACTTCGACCCCCTAGTTCGCCATCTAAAAGCTACTGAAGTCAATGTTAGCCTATGGGGAAGGTCCCCATAGGCTTGGCTAACTTTTTTTGATCGACGGATATTCCTTCGATCGTTGGATTAAAATCCTTCGAATCATTCGATACAAAGGATTTTATCGTTCGATCGAAGGAATTATCCTTCGATCGTTCGATCGAACTATCTGTGCTAAATCCTTCGACTTCGATATTCGAAGTCGAAGGATTTTAATTCCGAATTAATTAACCCTCGATATTCGGCCCTTAGAGAATCGGCCCCTTAATGTACTCTCTAATCCAGGTCTGGACTGAAAGCCAAAAGAGGCCCTGTCATTTCTAGTACACAGAGGCCCAACCAGTTCCCCACTAGCCCACTCCACAGTGACTGTCAATGGCATCACAGCAGCCCCTCTTTCATTTGCCAGAATTTATAGATTGCCAGTCCAGGCCTGCTCTAGTCACACAGTTAGAAAATATTATTGGAAGATTACAAAAAAAGGAGGACCAGAGCAAAGATACATGTCAGTGTGCCTGGCATTGTGATTGGGCTTGAATTGTATATACCTGGCAATTTGAATGGATAATGATAAATAGATAATGAATAGATGTATGGTCTTGTGGGCATTTTGGACAATAATCTATTGTTTATACTTAATGTGAACAGCATGTTTTAGGTAATGGACATACAGCTTTTAGATAGTCCAAGATCAAGCCAACTGCTGCAGCTAGCCCTAAATAGGAGAAGTTTGGATGCACCTTAGAGCCACATTTAGTTGAGTTGAACCCCAATTTCATTCCTGTCATTTTGGAAAGCTCAGAGTGATTGGATCATAGACAATTAATTCACATCAGTACCTGGTCATCTCTGAAGTTGCCAGAAAACCGTGCCTTCTAGGGATGGGCGAATTTTTTCAGCTTGTTTCCACAGAAAAATGATGCCCATAGACTTGTATGCGCGACAAAATTTTTTTGACTCTCATAGACTTTAATGGCTGTCTGCGACATTTTGCTGGTGGCGAATATTTGGCGAAACTAAACGGGTCAAATTCGCCCATCCCACTGCCCTCCTAAACTCCCCTAATACTCTTTATATATTGGAATGTTTCTTTTATATTTCTCCAGAAATAATTCTCAGAAATAAAGTCTGTATTCCTTTATTTTCTTCATATAGCTGTCTTAAAAGGGTTGTTCACCTTTAAAGGGGTTGTTCTCCTCTGAGTTAACTTTTAGTATGCTATAGAGAGGAATATTCTGAGACAATTTGCAATTGGTTTTAATTTTTTATTATTTGTGGTTTCTGAGTTACTTAGTTTTTTATTCAGCAGCTCTGCAGTTTGCAATATCAGCAATCTGGTTGCTAGGGTCCAAATTACCCTAGCAACCATGCTTTGATATGAATATGAGACTGAAATATGAATAGGAGAGGGCCTATCATTTATTATAGAATATCACTCTGTACATCACACTAAGGGGCCGATTCACTAAGGGTCGAATTTCGAAGTTAAAAATACTTCGAAATTCGACCCTCGAATTGAAATCCTTCGACTTCGAATATCGAAGTCGAAGGATTTAGCGCTAATACTGCGATCGATCGATCGATCGAAGGATTTTCGTTCGATCGAACGATTAAATCCTTCGAATCGAACGATTCGAAGGATTTTAATCAAACGATCGAAGGAAAATCCTTAGATCAAAAAAAGCTTAGCAAGCCTATGGGGACCTTCCCCATAGGCTAACATTGACTTCGGTAGGTTTTATCTGCCGAAGTAGGGGGTCGAAGTTTTTTTTAAAGGGCAAGTACTTCGACTATCGAATGGTCGAATAGTCGAACGATTTTTACTTCGAATCGTTCGATTTCGTTCGAATTCGATCGAATTTAACCAATTCGATGGTCGAAGTACCCAAAAAATACTTCGAAATTCGAAGTATTTTTCATTCGAACCCTTCACTCGAGCTGAGTGAATCGGCCCCTTAAAGTTAATTCAAAGGTGAACAACCCCTTTAAGGAAAAAAAGAGCAGCAGTTTCAAAGGCTTTATAATGGACAGTGATTATTTGCGTGACTCTCACTATTAGGAAGAGACCACTGACAGCCCCCCGCATCACTATAAACCAGCAGAGCCCTACTTGCACTACTGAGTCTAACAATGCACTGTGACAACAAAAAACTTCCAAGTCTCAGGTTAACCCACCAATTTTGAAAAGCCATATGCCTTATATAAGGCAGCAGGGATGCAAGTAGTAGGATATAGTGATTATTAAACATTTCTTCTCATAACCTGCTTTTATGTTGATATGCTCATTTTAAGAGTCAGAGTTTAGTGTTTATGAAAAACTCCCCATTGCTATTTCTAATATGTGATTATCCAGTTTGTGGCCAATATGGCAGGTGCACTCCCATTCTGTGTCAGGAAAAGCAGTGAAGGGTGGGAGACTATCAGCCTGGGATTTGTGCGTGAGAAATCCCAGCTCAGGAACATCAGGGAAGGTCCCAAGTCTCTAGCCTTCAGCTGCTGTTTAAGCATTAAGGGCACTGGAGCAGATGCAATTAGCATGCTCCCAGCACTGCTTTCCCAGCTCCATATTGTCATAACTGTCATCATGGCAGTAACATGAAAAGACTGCTAAGTCTTAATATTACCAATGCATTTTATTATGATCATTGGTCTCTAGATTAATTTAATATGGTGAATTAATGAAATAAGAGCAAATTATAACATTTAGTTGTAACTACCAAACAGAATACCCTACGGGGGGGGCCAGGAGGACAGCGTGGCCCTGACCGTGTGGTCTGCTGCATGGTAGTCTGTCCTTTAGCTGAAATGAACTGCAAGTTGGCAAGAGTGCAATCCGGCAGGCAGCTGTCATGGACGGTGGAGTGTTTGGAGTGGGAGAACAATGCACACTGAGCCCTCTGAGGTTCTTTATTGGGGGGGGGGTCACATAGTAGTTATGGTACTGCTGCAAAGGGCATGAACTACCATAACTGTTATACTTCACTTCCTGCCTTGCAAGAAGCTGAATTACTGCAAGACTGCTGCACTCTGTTTCAGCAGCACTTTACTCATGGGGTGTGACCAACTGCCTTGGGTGACCAGCCGGCCACATTGCCCCCACGTCGTCTAGGCAGACGGGATAAAGGATCCCAATACAAAAGCAGGAGCAGTGGTGTAAGTAGATATTACTGGGCCCCACAGCAAATTCTTTTTCAGGCCCCCAATATATCTAGAGGTTGCCCTGTTTTACCAATATTTATTGAAATTGTACATGAGTTAGAGCCTCATGGGGCCCCTATACCTCCTGGGCCCCTCTGCAGCTGCAGGTCTGCTTCCTCTATAGTTACACCCCTGAGCAGGAGGGATGCATTTGATACCAATCATATGTAACAATGAACAAATAATAAAATAATGCAATTAGCACTAATGTAAAGGACTTTTATACCTACATTTTAGACATTGACGTGAGGCAAATGCTTCATTCACTCATGTCTATGCTATAAACACACATATTCACAAGATTTAATGACACACAAGAAAAGAAGCAAAATAACAGTACCTCATAGAGAAACTTGTTAATCCTATTAGTTTGACCAGAGATTGAATCTGACTTTTCCTTAGTATAAGAAACTCAGTAGTATAAGAAACTCATACTTTTATGCAAAAATATTTTATTAATGTATTTGTAAGAGCTCACTTACAAATGCAAAACTCTAGAATTAAATATTTCCATATTTCTTTATTGTGACAAAGATCTGTTGTTTGCTTTTATTAAAAAAAACACTAATTTCCTAACCTGCATGTTTTTTTTTAAATATTGCACTAGATAATTATAAAAACTTAAGGTTGCTTCCTATAAAGCTTATTTGTCCTTCAGGCAAGATTAGGTCTAAACCAAAGACCTACAATGTTTTAAATGATTTAAATAAACCTGTTCAGCATTGTCAGGCAATAACAACTAATAAAAACATAACAACAGTTTTAGATTTGCTTACATTGTCATTTTACTGTAAATACTTGGAACAGAACAGGCTTATATAAATATTACTGTTTTGCCTATAGTGAATATAGACAACTGATTAAAATATAAAAATATAGATTGTAGCTAGACTCTTACAAGCAATGTCTTCTTTATCTTCTGTATCAATCAGCATTTGTATATAACTTGTAAGTTTGAGCCACAGAATATACAGCATGTGAACTTTTTAAAGCATATTATTATTATAAATAATAATGTTGTTGGAACATGACCTTATTTCACAAATGTTATACCATGTTTAAATACAAATACAGCTAAGCCCAAAATTGTAATGTATTAAAAAATAAACATGGTTTTCCCATTTACTTTGCTGAACTGGGTGAGTGGGAGAGACATTGGAGTACACTCTCGTCATTCTCTGATCTGTGGTGCTCAGAGCAAATATATTCAATTACATGAATGGCACTGAAAGAGTTGTATTCTGGATAAGTTTAAAGGGATACTGTCATGGGAAAAAAACATTTTTTTCAAAATGAATCTGTTAATAGTGCTGCTCCAGCAGAATTCTGCACTGAAATCCATTTCTCAAAAGAGCAAACAGATTTTTTTATATTCAATTTTGAAATCTGACATGGGGCTAGACATTTTGTCAATTTCCCAGCTGCCCCAAGTCATGTGACTTGTGCTCTGATAAACTTCAATCACTCTTTACTGCTGTACTGCAAGTTGGAGTGATATCACCCCCCTCCCTTTCCCCCCCCCCAGCAGCCAAACAAAAGAACAATGGGAAGGTAACCAGATAACAGCTCCCTAACAAAAGATAACAGCTGCCTGGTAGATCTAAGAACAACACTCAATAGTAAAAACCCATGTCCCACTGAGACACATTCAGTTATATTGAGAAGGAAAAACAGCAGCCTGCCAGAAAGCATTTCTCTCCTGAAGTGCAGGCACAAGTCACATGACATGGGGCAGCTGGGTAATTGACAAAATGTCTAGCCCCATGTCAGATTTAAAAATTGAATATAAAAAAATCTGTTTGCTCTTTTGAGAAATGGATTTCAGTGCAGAATTCTGCTGGAGCAGCACTATTAACTGATTCATTTTGAAAACATTTTTTTTCCCATGACAGTATCCCTTTAAAGTTGCCTACAACAGTTTCTGTGCTGCATCTATAAATGCTCACTATTTGTAGATTCAGAATAGCATGATTCCCTTTTCAATGAAACCTAGTATAAATGGCTTTTGAATAAAGTGTATTTTGACAAAATACACATATATTAACATAAATCTTAAAAATCTATCTCCATAATTTGAATTTATGTGTATGTGTCAATGTTTTATTTCATTCATGCCTATGAAGCATAACTCGAAGAGAAGAGGCAGCCACTAGGTGGCACACCTTATAGTGATTATTTGCAATGATTTCTCGGGATCCACATACAGCTACTGAAAATGCAAAGTCATTAGTTACATCATCAAGATTCTAATTAAAAAGTGCAAATCCTGCTATCTGCAATCTGCAATCTGTGTTTGTATGTATTTTTTGCACTAATTTTAGTACTCATTGTAGCCCAGGGAGAAGCTACCATACTGTCTAATAGACTTAATGTTTGTATCAGTTGCACTCCCATGTAGACTGTTCCCAGACACATGATTTAAATTTTTTTTTGATTTTTAATGCAACCCAAAGTTTATATAATCAAAGAAGTGTATATTTCATTAACAATAAGGTGTTTACAATAAAGAGTATAAAATAGCCTTCATTCATCATCATATTTGGAAACCTGTTATTCAGAAAGTTCTACAATATGGCAATTCCATTTCCCATTTCCTTTCATTCTGATTTTCTGTCTTTCACAGAATAAGTAGACTACTTTGCACTGTGATATAATGTTTTGGATGTTGTTAATAAAAATGTTATGCCATTAGGTTTTGTATTAGGTTTTTCTTAAACATTTTCTGTAGTTTTAAGGCAATCTGTACTAGAGAATTGTGTGTTGTCATAAGGTTTCTTGGACATTTTACATTTTTACAGTCACAGGGACATGTATGTGTAGAAAAGGGGGGTGTCAGGAATGCAGATCACAGAACAAAAGGGAAAAGGGCACAGGGTCACTCTTTACCAGTTCCCTTCTGTCTGCATGCTGCCCTGTAATTATGGGTTTGCTTTGCTATTAGTCTATAATCAAACATTTTGGGGTTGATTTATAGAGCTCCCAGATACAAGCACAAGAGAACGTATGGGCATAAGGGATACAAATGCACACTCCTTAGTGCTCATTCCAAAAGCAATTGCATCTAGCTGTGCTCTGCAGATACTGACAGACTGCCTAACTTACATCTGAATGATGTACAACTTACTGGACAGGTAAGGAGTAGAAAGAAGGATGCCTCTCTGTATTGGTGCACGTCAGGTTGCTTACCCTAGGGGTGCAAGAGTTGGCTTTATATATATATATATATATATATATATATATATATATAAAACATATTTCAATGTGCTTTACAGAAATTATGCTTCAGTCCTTGTAAAGCTTATTTACACATTGTTGTCAGTTTGGTGATAACCAATTAACTTGCCAGTATGTGTTTGGAGTATGAAAGAAAACCAGAGAACTTGGAGGAAACCCATGCAAGCCAGACAGGATTTTTTTTTGGGGGGGGGGGGACAAATATTCTGACTGTAGATCACTACATTCCACACTTTTTTAAGACCATGATATCGGCTTGGCAAAATTTATTAGTGATCAAAAAAAGAAACAGGCAAAGATGGTTCTATTTAAAAACATGTGTAAAATCAGATTTCAGAAATTCAGTATTTGTCAGTATAACTGTATAAATGTATCAACTCCAAAAATGCATTAATTAAAGACAGCATCAGTCAGATGATGAGAATACATTATTTACTGGTGTACCTTACTACCCTTTCATAACACATACATATATTTTTACCTTTCCTCTGGATAGAAATCTATGTTTACAGATGTTTACTGAAAAGAGATTAAATAGAAGTATCTGACCCATGATATTTCCCAAAGGCATGAACTACTTATTGTCATCACTCATTCCATCTGGCTATCCTTATGTTTTTAATTTGCAGTCTCCACCCACTTAACACATTATTCTGTATAAATGTTTCTAATACAAAACATTTTGCAAAGCCAAAACATAATTAGATATATGTATCATTGCCTCATTAAAACAACTTGTAATATTAAAGTGACACTAAACACTGTTGCATTGCACTGCTTAACCACACTTTGGTAAATTGTTGCTGGACTACAAATCCCAGCATACTTTAACCTATTAAAGATATGGGACCTGTTATCCAGAATTATTGGTAACTGGTGTTTTCTGGATAACAGATTTTTCCTTAATTTGGACCTTCATGTCTTACATTTATTAGAAAATCAAATAAACATTAAATAAGCCCAATAGGCTGGGTTTGCTTCCAATAAGGATTAATTATATCTTCATTTGGATCAAGTACAAGGTACAGTTTTATTATTACAGAGAAAAAGGAAATCATTTTTTACAATTTGGATTATTTGGATAAAATAGAGTCTATAGGAGACATCCTTTCTGTAATTCGGAGCTTTTCCAGATAACAGATCCCATATCTGTACCAAAGTTACGGCATGTTGAGAACTGTAGTCCAGCAACATTAGGATTGTATTCTTAAAGTAAAATTGTTTGATCAGAATTTTCTCAGTTCTCTAGGGCCCATAGCTACATTAAAGGGTGGTTCACCTTTAAGTTAACTTTTAATATGTTATAAAATGGCTAATTCTAATCAACTTTTCAATTGGCCAGCATTATTTATTTATTTTATTATTTGCTTTCCTCTTCTTTCCAGCTTTCAAATGGGGGTTACTGACCCCATCTAAAAACAAAGATCCTGTAAGGCTATACATTTATATTGTTATTGCTACTTTTTATTACTCATCTTTCTAATCAGGCCCTCTCCTATTCATATTCTAGCCTCTTATTCAGATAAATGCATAGTTGCTAGGGTAATTTGGACCCTAGCCACGAGATGAGATGCTGAAACTACAAACTGGAGAGCTTCTGAATAAAATATTCACAAATAATAAAAAAAAAATAAAACCAACTGCAAATGGTCAGAATATTGCTCTCTATAACATACTAAAATTAACTCAAAGGCAAATAACCCCTTTAAAATGCACAATAGTCCTTCAATGAGAATCCCACCTGATCTGTGTAAATCTGGCTCCATGTTCTTTTTTCCTGTAGTTGGAGTTGGAAGCTTTAAGCACATTTTTTGTAGCAATGAAAAAGCCTGTCCTTTACCCCCATGTCTGATTACAGTGTAAAATAAGGCAAAACAACATAATCATTGTATGTAAGATAAGAGCAAGATGCCTGATCTTGTGCAGGTAATCAGCATTCTCACTGATGAATTCTCTTGCATCTCTAATTAAGTTTTTGATCAGTAGTATTCTCATTAGTGAAATATTTTCCATTTGTAATAACATTTTTATCAACTTCTGTAGAGAACTAGGGTGCAGTGGGACAGTTCAGTTTACGGTTCAGTTTAGTGTCCCTTTCGAGCTCTTCAGAACAAAATGAGACTGCATGAAGCAATTCATTCACTAAGGGACGCAACCGTTTCTTCCGTAGTGCTCACTTGAGAAGCACTTGCACTTCAGGGCAGTGGCGTAATTAGATATTGCATATTAGATATTGTATATGAACTATATAAATCTTAAAAAAAATCTGGATCAAGAAAACAATTGCATGACAAGTATTAATGCTCAAACTGTATGTTTTATTCAGCAAATTAATTAATGATGCAAAAATTGATATTTATTATGAAGCTAGGCATTATAGTTAGCAGTTCAACCAATGCAATCAATGTTATCAGAGCGATCATGGAGACAGCCCGTTACACCAAAAGCTCCTCCTGCTTCTTTATGTGCCACTCAATGCAAATCACTTCAAACACTTTCCATTATTCAACTTTCTTCATCCACATTAACTGTTATTAGAAATGAAAACACAGTTGTTGAATAAGCAAGAAATCAAATATGCCTGTTTCAGGTATCATATGGACATAACAACCCTACACTGAGCTTTCATCTAACTTTGCATGACAAATGATAAAATGTGCAGTCCCTAGTAGAACTGAGCAAGCCCAGGGGTTAAGATGAAGCAGTATTATTAATGAATAGCACGGCTAGTAATAGGCCAATATAGATACCTCTAACATATCCTTACCTTTTTACGACAGTTGTGCTCTCTTTCCGCTCAACTGACTTGGAGAAGGTCTGAGTGGCGCTCACTTGTAGGGTTTCTGACAGATTACTAAGTATGTGCAGGCCACTAACAGAAGTACCAAGTCTGCTGTCCTCTCCTTCAATAAGTTTTCTGCAAACAGAAGCACAGTCATACATACACTACATACTATTAAAACACAGATGATTAAAAACAGGATACTGCCAGTTCTGCAAATCCCAGATCAGTGCCATAAACTAAGTCCTATTGTAGAGGGGGGGGGGTGACACTAGTGGAAAAATCTCGCACCAATGCAGGAATGCCATGTGCAGCTATACAAAAGTCCATGGAGCAACTTAAATTCATTTAAAGAATTGCATTCTTTCATGCAACATCTGTGAGAATTTTGCATGACTGCAACTGTACTTGCAACCCTTAAATTTCCAATTGTCAGGTATATTCAAATGTTGCAAGGAAGGGCTTCATGCCCATCAAATTTCTAAATGGTTAACATGACTTTGCTGTTCTTTTTAATATAGTTATGAATGTTTCCATGCATTGGAAAAACTGAATAGGAAATTAATACATTCTCCTAAGAGGAAGAAGTGAGCAATCCAAGCATTAGTGTTTCCTCAATAATAACATTTCCATTGTTATATGATAGTGATTTATTTCTACGCTAATGAGTCAAAGATGCATTTCTTTTTCTGATTTATTTCAAGACCATTTGCAACTAAACTAAGCATACTTAATTCTTGGAGCTAAGGTTTGCTGCTAACAGATGGAATAATAGTGAGAATGTAAGTTTTCAGACAGGTTATCACTTTCTACTCATTTACCTGTATGTGGCAATCTCAATATCCAGAGCCATTTTCACACTCAGTAAATCTTGATATTCTCGCAAGTGCAAAGCAATTTTATGTTTCAATGTCTTCAAATCCTCTTCTAACTTATTGATTTTTTCCTGAAAGATAGTAGTATGCTTATTATGGTTTGTACATTTTGAGATCACATTTTAATCTACAGGTATGTTATCCAGAAAAATAAATAATGGGAAGGCTATTTTCTGTAAACTTCATTTTAATAAAATATTCAGAGTTTTTAAAAATTATTTCCTTTTTATCTGTAATAATAAACAGTACACTGTACCTTGTACATTATTCTATAATTAGATATAATTAATCATTATTGGAGACAAAACAATCCTACTGGGTTTATAGGGGGGCATATTTATCAAGGGTCGAATTTTGAATTGAAAAAATTACGAATTCAAAAAGACCAAACGTAATTAAGTCGAAGATTTTTTTGGTTGAATAGGTCAGTTTTCGATCGAACAGGTCCATATTCAGCCAAATTTGAATCATACTAATCAAAGGGATAGTGCATTTGATCGAATTCGATTCAACGTTTTTCCCAAAAGAAAACTTAGATTTTTCAAAGCCCACCAATTGACTCCAAATAGGTTCTAGGAGGTCCCCCATAGGCTAAAACAGCAATTTGGCAGGTTTTAGATGGCGAATGGTCGAAGTCGAATTTTTAAAGAGACAGTACATGATAAATTTCGATTTTCACATTTTTTTAAAATTCAAATCAAATTTGGACTATTCCCTAGTCAAAGTACGCAAAAAAATAGCTAGGAATTCAAATTTTTGCATTCGAAAATTCACCTCGACCTTTGATAAATCTGCCCCTAATGATTAGTTCTTTTTAGGTATGGAGATCCATATTACAGAAAGACCCCTCATTCGGGAAACCTCAGGTCCCAAGAATTCTGGTCATACCTTTAATAGAAAAAAAGGCAAAAACTGTGCCCAAAACTAGAGGACAAGCTGTCACCCACCTGTAGCTCCTCTATCTCTTTCTTGTTCTTTTCTTGAGTTTCTTTGACTTGAGATTCCAGAATGGCGTTTCTGTTCTTAAGAGAATTCAGTTCCATTTCTTTACTTTTAATCTGCAAAACAAACCCACAAATACAAAACCTTCTGCACCTTCATGCATATTTTAAATATGTATATTTATACATTAAAAAAAATGATTGCATATTAATTTAGATTTTGTCAGTCAGTTTTGTGCTCTTGCACCAAATTTTTTAAAGTCATAGAAATGGAATAGAAGTAATACAGTTAAAAGTAAATCACAATTTGATAGGTGAAACTAACATATGATAATAGGTTTATTTGTATTAAAAAAAACTCTTTTATATAAAGCCAGAAATACAATTTATTTTTGTTGCAGATGGCAGTTGTGAGCAAATATAGAGAACGCATCAGTAAGTGGGTAGCTAATTACAACAATCCCACCTGTGCTACAGATTTGTATCTGTGCCGCTCAGTGGGTATACCACAACAGAACATAATAAAAACATCACAGAAAGATCTAAGCTGCAAATCCAGTATTCTATCAGTAAATAAGAACAAGTTAAACTGTGAACTCCAAAAAATATTTTCAGAAAAAACCCTCAACGTGCCAATAACTGAAATGTTTGGAAGTAAATTACTTCCTTCTAACTATGGTAATTACCATCTGTATTATGCACTACTTCCCATTATGTACCTCCCAAGATTTAGAGCCCTGGAGCCTCTGCATAGAAAACAGATCAGACAACAGTCACATTCCCTATGTTACTTAAATCATAAGGTACTGAACTGACATCCATGAGCTCCAAGGGATTTGAAAGCCTACTTACGTTTCTCTTGCAGTTTGACATGTCTCCTCGGTAATGTCTCACATTTTCCACGTGCTTTGTAGAAGCTTGACTGTAGTCTACAAATTTGCTTTTGTACCACTCGTCCATTTCCTAGGGGCAAGAACAGCATCAGATGTAAGAAAGAGGATGCAAACATGTCAAGTCAGGTCTTGGAGGATCAAGTGTGTTTTTTTAACGTGCCTTAAACACAATTTTTTAATGAAGTACGTTGAAAAACATCTATGTTAAGGAAAGCGACGTCTGACCCACAAGTCTTGGTACTGCAGAGTTAATTTTATGGTTGGCAGAATACTTTCCAGTATGCTCAGACCAATTTAGCACCCAGGGGGTTAATCTTTCCATTTCTGAAAATCCTCTGTGTGCAACAGTAAATGAGGATTGTCACAGATGTCCAATGGCTACATTTTGATTTGTATTCGAAACAGTATGCTAATACAGTATATATTCTGAGAAGTAGCATCTGACATAAATTTCACATTTTGCTAAGAAAATGAGCTATAATGTTAACCTGCAGGTTCTTGGCTGCTATTGCTTCATATTCCATCTGGATGTCTCTCAGAGCAGCAGCAAAATCTGGGATGGAGAAGGCAAGATCACAGGAAGTGCTCATGTTGTATATTTGCTTCATCAGTTCTTCAATCTCCTGGATAGAGAGACAGTACAGTGAGGGACACAAATAGTCAAGAACAGAATAGCTACTACTGCTTTCATTGAATAATTGTAATACCTCGCCATGTACTCTCTGCAGAAAAGAAATCTCTGCTTCCAAAGTTTCCAGTTGCTTTTCCAGTGATATGCGTCCTGCTGTGGCAGCATCCACATCCTTAAAATAAAACAGCAAATGAACAAGAAGGATTATCTACGTCAGGCATGTCCAAAGTGCGGCCCGGGGGCCAATTGTGGCCCGTTTTCAAATTTACACCGGCCCTCAGCCTTCATCATGAAATTAATAATAATGAGGCTCCTAGCACAGTGCAATCAGGAATCCCATAGCAGTAATATTAAGGCACATTAGTGAAATGATCTGGCACGTAGAGATACGCTGTTTTCGCATACTTCTTTACGGCTGTAGGTGTCAATAGACGTACAGACGTGCGAGTACAGTAGGCTAAAGAAGTATGTGAGAGCAGCGCATCACTATGTGCCGTTACGTGTCTATTGCTAACACCTTCAGCACACAGGCAGCAGTATAGACCAAGTGGCAGATCATTTCACTAATGTGCCCAAATATTTCTGCTACAATTAATTGATTCCTGTAATTTAATGTTAATGGTTCAAAGAATGTCGGGCTGAATGGTCGGCCCCCACACATTTTCACCTCACCAAATCTGGCCCTCATAGCAAAAAAGTTTGGGCACCCCTGATCTACATAGAAAATACTATAATCTAATACAGGGGTCCCCAACCTTTTTCCACCCGTGAGCAACATTCAGATGTAAAAAGAGTTGGGGAACAAGACAAGCATGAAAAATGTTCCTGATTGGTGCCAAATAAGGGTTGTGATTGACTATTGGTAGCCACTATGTGGACTGGCAGGCTACAGGAGCCTCTGTTTGGCAGGACACCTGGTTGTCTCCAAGCCTGGAATTCAAAAAATAAGCACTTGCTTTGAGGCCACTGAGAGCAACATCCAATCGGTTGGGGAGCAACATGTTGCTCATGAGCTACTGTGAGAAAGCCAATGAGGCAGTATTAGCTGCTGCAAATATATTTATTTGAAAATCCCTAGTAACCTTTATAGTTTGCCTTTGGCAGAGCCTTTAAAGAAGGTGTTAGTTAAGTATCATGTTATATTCTTATCTAGGTTACCACAATAGAAAGATATCTCTGAATGGATACTAATTTATTTATTAAGACTGTACTCTGCTTTGGGCTTGCGAATTATAAACTACAAAGGACAGGAAGACAGGATAAAGGGCAAACATTAGGGAAATCATAGGCAGTGTATCCTTCTGATAGATTCCAATTAGACAGGGCAGCTGCTGAAACAATTAGAAATTAAAACTGGAATCTGTGTAATATTTTGCCTCAAGAACATATTTGGTTTTATTAAAAAAAGGGATGAACAATCCGTATTAGCACTGTAGTGTGTAATCATCCTTGTAACCCTATATGCACTGCATACACACAGTATAACAGGATGCACTGATTGAGCTAGTGCTCCTGCATTTTTTCTCTTAAGCACACATCACCTGCTGGCTTGATGGAGTTTAGAAAGGAAGTATGTATATAGCTCTTTCCCTAGTAGTACCCACAGTACTTTATAGTGAATATGTTGCACCAGTTATAGAGGCTTGCACTGTATATTGTGTCACTACATAACAGAACTCTCTGCAGCAGTGGCAGACATTTCTACAGATATACAACAGTGCTATGATGTCTTTGGTAAATCTCTGTCTCCGTGACCTGGCACTCTGGTGCTTCACAGTTTAAATATATGCAATAAGCCACCAAAGTTTTGCTTCTATATGTTCCTGCAACACCTGTGAGTATTCCCTCCTAAGTGAATTTTCCTGTATAGTTTTCTATGTATGTCCTGCTCTTTAATTTCTAGTACTTTGAAATTCATGAATGCATTAAACAAAACACCGAAACAGCACTAAATTTACCCTCAATCATGCTTGATGACCTTGAGTGGCAAATATTTTCCAAGCAATCATTATCTGACATTGGGTGCACCAGCATTCTAGGCTGTCGTTCAAAACAATGGCATGGTAATAATTGCTTGGAAGACAGAACACCGGCATTTTTTAAATGTGTCTATGTCCTTAAAGTTGTATACAGCTGCTTTAAAAGCCCCAGCTCCAACTCTTGCTACCTGAATTTAAGAATGACATTTACTTACAGGGCGTAAAGCTTCAATATCTTCTTCAGCCTTTTTTCTTGCCTCAACAGCATCTTCATAGCGTTTCTTTACTGCACTGAGTTGATCCACCACAGGTACCTTAGCTGCCACTGCCAAGTCCTGTTAAATAAGAAGAACAATATTCCTGGTAGCTGGCACATCTACAGAGATCTCTTTTGTGTACATATACAGATGGGGGACTCAGTGTTGTACTGGCCCACCGGGATACCAGGAAAACTCCTGGTGGGCCCAGGTGTCAGTGGGCCCTCATGCTGGTCTATTTCATGGCAATTCCCTATTTCTATGAGAACAAAGAGGCTAAATAGATGGAATAATTGATTATAGTATAAAGAAAACAGACTAGGAGAATAGAGGTTGAGTGAGCAGATGAAGAATATTGGTACTGAGAGTGGGCCCCTGGTCTAAGGTTTTTGGGTGGGCCCCTGGTGTCCCAGTCCGACACTGGGGGGACTGCTTATTGAATTAAATATTCCCTAGCCTATAATATAATGTTTTATCAAGGAACTGGTTTATAGATACAGGTAGAGGATCCTAGTCCAGAAAGCTCCAAATTATGGGAGGGGCATCTCCCATAAACTAAATTTTAATCAAATAATTCAAAATTTTAAAACATATTTCCTTTACCTCTGTAATAATAAAACTTTTACTTTATGCCAACTAAGATTTAATTAATTGTAGGCAGAACAATCCTACTGGGTTTAATTAATTTTTAAACTATTTTTTAGTAGTATTTTTTCAGGTCCCGCACATTCTGGATAAAAGATCCCATACCTGTATTAAACTATAACTCTTTTGTTGTTATATTTGTCTGATTGCTGACCCATAACTAATGTCATTACTCTTTTACTCTGGATTGTTTAATTGGGAATCAAATTATTATGTCTTGTTGTGAAGACCTGTGTCTTTTACAAAATTCTTATTCTTGGGAACATCTCTTCTCTCTCTCTCGCACTCTCTCTTTTATCTGTGAAAGGGGAAGGCATATTGTTATCACAGCTAATGAGTTCCCCATAGAGAAACAGCAGGAACACCTTCGACAAGACCATAATGGACTATATACTTAACTAGGTTTTACAATCCTGTTCAATTGATCATATACTGTATTTAAACAGGCTTTACAATTAAATTAAGATAAAGCCACTTCCACCTGCTGTGATTTCTTACTGTACTAAAACTCCCACCATTACTCCGACTTCTATTGTCTGCTGAAGAACCATGGGCTAAAAAAACACAGTAGATTCATTTGTTGTGGTTCAGTTGTGGTGGCTATGTTTCATTCTCAACCAGGGCACTATTTGCAAGGATGTTCACTGTGTGTCTGTGTGGGTATCTTCCCCTATTCCAAAGGGTATACAAGCATGGTTCCTGATGAAAATTATCCCAGTGGGAAAATATTACAAGTTGATGCCTGCATTTATGTGCAATGACATGAGTACCAAGCTTCTTTCTATTGCGGTAGTGCTGCCATTTGGTGGAAAATACAAGTGCCATTTGCAGGAGCGAACAACCACACTGACAAATGCTTTGACCTTATCACTGAGTATTGTAAGGCTGGTCTGTTTAATGATGCCAATCTAAAAATATAATCTGGAATGTGACCCTGCAGCTAGCGGTGCGACTGACAAGGCAAATACACAAATTAGTAATTGCAATAATAAGTATTCCTTAGTGCTCAGTGACAACCCCAGTGGCTGATTACTTTTATCCCTCTCAATGTGGAAGTGTATGGATGAAGAATTCCATCTCAGGGCTCATCTTTTGTGATGTGAACAAGTGAATTGTTGATTTTAACTAATACCTATATATACAATGTTTGAGGTACAGTTACTTTTTAACAAGAAGCTAGCGCAATTATTAATCTATGCAGGCGTATCTGAATACGAGTTTTTGGTTGTTTAACAAAACCTCAAGTTTTGTTGCATTGTATTAACTCAGCCTGTCACATAAAATAAGTATATAAATAAAGGTTTGATCCACTAAGGACCTTGAGGTCCTAATGTAGGTCCAAAATGTTGGAATCACAGTAACATAGTGGAATAAAGAAACTTTTTTATTTTTTTAATTACGTTGTGCTTTGCATATACTCTAAAGGTTATTGGCTGTGCACCTAAAATCACTTAAAGCGGTTTATGTTTAGGCTTCATTCATTTGTATATATATATATCAATGCTTAGGGCAACAATACAGCATTACAAATTATAAACTGTGTTGGGCCTCCAATGATCCAACTAAGGGTGAATCTGAAAGTAATAGTTCAGCAGCAGTAGTATGTCTTCAGACTAGAGTTTTGTAAATTGGGGGAAAAAAATAAAAGCATTAATAGAATAAAGAAGGCTAGAAACAAACTTCCTCCAAATGTAAATGATTACATGAAACTTAATAGGCCACATTAAAAACTCAGTAACACATTTAAAACCAGGGCCAGAGGAAATGTTTAACAAATGATCAGGAAGTACTTGTCTGCTTGCATGATTACATCTGGATTATCTGGTAGAACAAATGCACTTGTAGTGCTTCGTAATATATACTGAACTCTCACAAGGCACTGAAGCAACTACTTTGCATAACCTCTTAGGGAACATCTGTTCTCTATAAAAAGACTGAACTATTTGCTTCAAATAGGAGTAGCTAGCTGAAGCATACCCAGGCAGCAACACAACAATGTGCACTGCCTCATGTTTCCATTTGCATTATGGTCATGTGCTGACCCATTGGTAGGCAGCTGAGGAGACGAGTGACATGTGGTGTAACAATGCTTACAACTTGCCAGTCACTGGCTTCACACAGGCTTTCAACAAGTAAAGATTTATAGGCATCAACAACCCAACAGATTGAAGGTTAAAAGGCCAATTCACTTCCCTGCTCCATAAATTGTAGATTGGGCGCCAGGGACAAGGATAAAAGATAGAAAGACAGATATACAGGCAAGTAATAAAACAGATAGCTAGACATAAAAAAATAGAAATGACAAAGATTCATATGGATAAATAAGTGAAAAATAGCTCAAGGTAGATAGACAGAGGTGTAACTAGATATTACTGGGCCCCTACAGTGAATTTGATGCGCAACGCCATACAAGTCTATGGGCGTCATTTCCACGGTGAAACAAGGTGAAAAAAAGTGCCCATCCCTATTCCTCTGTAGTTGCACCCCTGCAGATAGCTATATATGCATAGAAACAGAGACAGACAGATTTGCAGGATTTAAGTATGAGTACTAGCACATTGTAGACCTTACCCTTTGAAGCTTGGCCTGTTCAGCTTCCCTACGTAGTTCCTTCAGCTGCTCCTCATATAGAGCCCTGAGATTGGATGGTTTGTAGCACCGACTGCGCAGCGCATCCAACTCACACTGAGCAGAGGCATTCTGCTGTTCTAGATCCCGTACCTGCAGCAAGCACACATTATTATTAGACACCTAGCATATAATTCATTAGAGCACTATGCAATGCTGCTGAGCTAATACACAGAATTCTATCAGGTCCAGATTTATATTTTATTGTTAACATTACTTGGGAAAGAAATTCCCACCAAAAGTGATATCACTAAGCATTCACCTGTCTTTGTCAACCCCAAAAGGTAAAAAATGTAAAATAAAGGTCCAGTATGTATTGTAGGTACAGGTATGGGTCCTTTTTTTTACAGAATGCTCAGGACCTGGTATTTTTCAGATTAGAGGTCTTTGCGAAATTTGGAAAACACCTACCTTTTCAATGTACTTGGTCAGTCTATCATTCAGTACAATCATCTCTTTTTTCTCACTGCTCCTGGTGCTCAGATATTCCTGGTTTGCGGCACTGGCTGCTTCAAGATCCACTGTTGTTCCCATCTGAGCACCAAAGCATGGGATAAACATGCTGGAGAAAGAAGGGGAATATCAGTCAGAAAGAATGCCAAGTTGGCATACATACATATACTATTCTACATTTACAAAACTGCATAATTTCTAGAAAGCTTTATATACATATTTAAAAATAATGATAATTTAAGTTATTATGGCTGTCAGATTATTAATACTAGCTAATCAGAAAACAAGAGCTCTGACTGATAAGGTAGGAGTTTCTTATGCAGCACAGCTCATATATTTATATATTTTTTAAATAATAAAGACAACAATGATCATCAGTTACTGATAGGAATAATTTTAATATAGAATAATATATTTCATATTTTAGTCCCAGTGGTCCTTTCTGTTTTTGTTATTGTAAGAAAACACTAAAAAGCATTCTACTGTCTATTCTTTGTATACCACTGCAGAAATGATCAGTTATATTAAAGCATCCAGAAAAATGAATTTATCGCCTCATCTAAAAGAACAACCCCATTTCTGCTTTATTTTTTGTAACACATAGTAATAAACATGAATAGGAATAAAATCATATTAACCATCGGAAAGTGAATCACAATGTTCTAGTTTAGTCGAGGTTATCAAAAGGTTTGGATTTTTTTAATAGCACAGAGCTATGTTAATGCGTGCTCAGTCTCAGCTAGAAATAAAGAAAAAAACTGCAGAAAACACTATTCATAATATGTCATCATAGAATAAAATGCAATACACTACAGAATCAGATATTCTTTGGTTTATTACCTAGCAGCTCATTGACCTAATTCAAATCTACCTTTAAACCAACGCATTGAACAATTTGCGACTTGTGCAATATATATAAAATGTTTCATAAATGCCCCGCAAATACAGTATGCATTGCGTGCCATTAACACTGATATTAGAGTGTGTGTAGGTACAGTAAGTCATAATTGTAGTTCAGGGTTGAGCACTACTCTTTTGCTGAATTAAAAAGTCACTGCAGGTTTACACATAAAGCAATGAGGTTGTATTGTATACTCTATATGTAGAGACATGTGGGGCATTATGAAAATGATTGTACTGACTGATGAAAATCGTGTTGTTCTTTCTTTTAAAAAAGCTGTTTTTGTGAACAGACAAGCCATATAAACAAGAAGCAGTTAATACGTTTATTGCTGCTTTTACTGCTCTCACAGCATACATCACATAGTCCAGGTTAACTGGTAGTTACAACCCTTTTATTTGCATAATAAGAGAAACTGTAACATAGAATTCATTTTACTAAATACAATGATTCAAAATTGGCTATGGTTTTAACAGTGTCATTTTTTTAGTGAAAGCAAAGTGTTCACTGCTTCTGACTCTTGACATTATTGCAGAAGTTCCCTTCCAGATCTGTCAATCATTTTCTTCTACTACAACATTTCAGGAGTAAGAGCGAGAAGAGGAGAGAATGTAAACAGCCAGAGAGATACTGAGTTAATATGTTTTTTGGGTTGAGGATCCCTTTTAAATTATAAAAAAAAACACACTTGCTCCTCTTGCAAAGTGTTATGGTATTTTAAAAGTACATACATAATATATATGTTTTCAGCAATGTACCTACACTAAAGCCCACTAATAAAATGATCTTGCATTCTTCGGTTCTTTTTTTGTATAGATTTTTGGCTAATATGTCCATATGTATGTAAAAGGAAAGATCAAATAAGCATATCTGAGCAGATGCCACTAGCAGGTGCTCAATGAGATCATATAAGAAATGAGAACAAAAAAAGAGTTTATTACTGATACACAATCAGGCCTGCTACAGTCTCTAGCTTGACTACCACACACACATCCTCACGCAATTCAATTGAATGTTTTGTATTGGGACACAAGGTGCCCCCTGCCAGGGATCCCCACCCCTCTGCTCCTTGTACTTCTCTAACACAGAAAAAATATTAAAAACTGAAATGTAATACTAGAATAGACAAGAAAGTACTAGTTACCCACCATATTACAATCTAACACACAAACTTCCATTTTCAGAATATCCCCAATTATCTGTTACTAAGATAAATACAAGAGTCTGGATGCGATTTGGGGTGGGATGTTATACTCTGTCTGAAATATTATAGTATGGAGAGTTTTATGACATTTTTATACATTGTCATTTTGATATTAGGTTAAGACTTTTCCTAACCAGATGCTGGACTTTGCATGCTTCTTATAATTTTGCCATAAAGTATTTGCACAATGCTTTTACATTACCTGTCTAATGCCCCATGTTCCTGTATGAGGGAGCTGCCATATTTGTGCAGCAGGAGTCTGTTAGCATTAGAAACTCTAACTGACAGGTTGAGATGGGACAGTCAGGCTGGCAAAACAGTCAGGTTTAGGAACTTCTACTAACAATTACTTACAAAAACAAACCTCTCAGCAAAAAACAACCAGCATGACCTATAGGTAACTTTTAATGTACATTCATATTTTAAAAAGTAGTTTTTTGGTGTCAATATCACTTTAAACCTCAGACGTACCGGAACACTAGACTAGACCTACTTTTGTCTGAATGAGGCAAGGCCCCGCAGGGATCCATTTCCCCTTTCCCAGTCCCAGAAATAAACACAAAATAAAGCATGTGCAATGAGTGCAATGGCAGACCTTAATTAACAAAATAAATTTTTCGTGATTTTCAGTACCCATAATGCATTGTTTTTACTTATAATACATTGAACATGCCTACCATTTTTAAATCTCAACATTGATAACGTTTAGATTACTATATTACTGAATATAAAAGGAAAATGGGACTGAAAAGCATAGCCCTCAATTTCTTATCCAGCCAGATTTAATGACATTCTTCTAAGTTCCTCCTATGGAACCCACTTTACCTAGTGGTCTCAATGCACAAGAAGTAGTTCAATTCAAAATATTAGTATTCAGTCTAGATGTGAGGCAAACGCTCCCTTGTGATGTTTTCTGTGGGGCAGAGTTAGGGAGATCAGCCAGTTATGTGACACCATAGGGAAATCCTGACTATAATATAAAGAGATGATTAGTCAGGAGTGGGCTATCCTAACAGTAATTGAAAGGGCATGCAATTTAGATATTATTTATTTATGTCTAGGTCAGACATAAAGGCAGTACCGCCATTACTTTATACCAAAATTAACACAGTTCTGAATTAGAACAAGATGTAATACGCATCTACAGTCTCCAACCACTTGTACCAGAACATAGTAATCAACCCAAATACATTAATACAGTGATCCCCAACCAGTAGCTCGCGAGCAACATGTTGCTCTCCAACCCCTTGGATGTTGCTCTCAGTGTCCTCAAAGCAGAAGCTTATTTTTGAATTCCAGGCTTGGAAGCAAGTTTTAATTGCATAATTACTAAGTATAGTACCAAGTAGATCCTCTTGTAGGCTGCCAGTCCACATAGGGGCAACCAAAGGGGCAATCACCGCCCTTATTTGGCACCCCAAGGGACTATTTTATGCTTGTGTTGCTCTCCAACTCTTTTTACATTTGAATGTGGCTCACGGGTAAAAAAAGGTTGGGGACCCCTCCATTAATATGTGCTAAGCTACATATGGTCCCTCCCACTTCGCTCCATAAAACAGAAACTACAATCCTACAACAGAGACCGCTAGTAGTATATCTGTCCTTTGGCAAATTATTTACTACCTTTCACAAAATGAATAAAAGAGTATATTGATATTGAATACTCTGTGTGTTTTTTTAACGCCTCACATCCTGCTCACCTGTGGGGCCTCCGGGTGGCTGAGGCTGTCCTCCTGCAGCTGGCATTCTCTTCCCGTGTTACCCGGCTGTAACTGGCAGATCGTCTGTTCCTTGGCGGGGAAGGGCTGCTAACCCTCAGCTTCACCACCGAGCTGCTGTCCAGCTCCTCAAAATGACGGCGGTAAGAAGAGACCCTTTCTGGGCTGCAGCTCATTGTGGCTGTGATATTGGAGCTGTCAGTGGTGCTGAAAGTGCTAATCTCACCGACTCCAGTCTCTTGGGCTCTACTTATACAAACAGGCTGCTCTATACAGGGCCAGGCAACTTCTCAGGAATGTGCTGGCTCAATAGCACACACTCCCTTCTCTCTTAAGTGTCAAAGTCACGGTAAGAGGCCACATTTCCAGCTAGAGGAAGGATGCCTGGTATCTTGCAAAGCATTCAAGCTGATCTAATAGCTCAGGCGGGCGAAGCTTGAAAATAATGGAAAAAATGAACTAGACAGCATATGCATTTACTTCATATAATGAGCTATAATTCCAAGCGAATGAGCAACTGCTGGAGAAAATGGCAATTATGCCTGGATGTTTGCCTGGGACAGTATAACACTACTGCTCTTTGCTTTGTAAATCAGCTGCACTTGTCCTAATTGGGGTATAAATGTATTATCTTGATTAAAATATTAATTTGGTTATTGAACACAAAGTTAACAGTTCTTTGGCTCTACTAATATACGCCAACCCATTGCTCTCTACCTGATACACAGCTGTCAAGGCAAAGTGGTTCAATAAATAACCTGACAAAGACAACCACAATTCATATATAAAACTATACTTATAAAGAAAACACTGCAAAGGACTTAGCATGTACATAGAAACACAATCAATGGGTACATTTTTAAAAGTTGTCTGTCTATGTATCTGCATACATCTTCTAGATATATTAAGGTATACAAATTATTTGTGAAGTATATATGGCCCTAACTCCATCCATTGTATTAAATACAAATGACCTACTTGGTTTCTCATCCATAAACACTGTCCATAGTTTGGGGCCTTGTTGATTGCACTTCATTTGCAACTATAAACCAAGAATACAAGGGGATTGCTTTTGAGTTTCGGAGCTTCAGATAGAAGCCATTTGGAAATAATCAAATCATATCAAATTCACTGCTCTATGGTTAGTTGTATCATGTTTTTTTCCTCATAACAGGGTACAACCACAGGGTAAAGGACAAGTACATTAAATCATTTGGACCTTTTCACCAGTAGCCAATAGCTTCAATATACAAAAAAAAAAAAATGCAAATAATTCTATTATTATTATTATTATTATTATTATTAACATGTATTTATATAGCGCCAACATATTGCGTAGCACTGTAAAGTAAATGTGATTATACAACTACATCACATGAATTACATATATAGAATATATGGAGTAACAAACATCACAATCAATACAGGTACAAAAAGGTGAGGAAGGCCCTATGCATAGGCATACAGTCTAAAGGGAAGGGAGTAATACACAAGGTATGGGAGTGGGCAAGATCAAAGTAAGTGGGTGAGAAATGTGGTACTGTATGTGGTGTTGCATTTGGTAGTTAAGCAGAGTGAGGGTAGGCTTCTCGAAAGAAGTGCGTTTTCAGAGATTTTTTGAAAGCAGAAAGGTTGGGAGAAAGTCGGACAGACTGTAGGAGAGCGTTCCAGAGGAGGGGTGCAGCCCTTGCGAAGTCTTGAATGCGAGCACGTGAGGAGGTAATGAGAGAAGAGTTGAGTAGCAGGTCAGTAGAGGAGCGTAGTAAGCGAGTGGGTGAGTATATAGAGATGAGTTCAGAGATGTAGGGTGGAGCAGAGTTGCGAAGTGCTTTGAAAGTCAGTGTCATTAATTTGAATTTGATTCTGAAAGGTAACGGAAGCCAGTGCAGGGATTGACAGAATGGCGAGGCAGAGGAGGAGCGGTTGCTGAGGTGTATGAGCCTCGCAGCAGTGTTCATTATGGACTGGAGAGGTGACAGTCTCTGGAGGGGGAGGCCAATTAAAAGAGAGTTACAGTAGTCTAGACGCGATATGATGAGAGAGTGAATAAGAATTTTGGCAGCGTCTTGGGTGATAAATGATCGTATTTTGGATATGTTCCTTAGGTGGAAGTGACATGATATAATAAGTGACTGGATATGAGGAGTGAATGACAGGGCAGAATCTAGGATAACCCCAAGGCACCGGGCCTGGGGAGAGCGGGTGATAGTGGAATTGTTAACTATGATGGATACTTCGGGGATGCTACTGGTGTTAGTTGGAGGAAAGAGAACCATTTCAGTTTTAGAGAGGTTTAATTTAAGGTAGCGTTGCGACATCCAGGTAGAGATAGCGGACAGGCAGGAGGAGACGCGAATTAGGAGTTCTGAGTTGAGATCAGGAGATGAGAGATAGATCTGAGTATCATCAGCATAGAGGTGGTAGTGGAAACCATACGAATTTATTAATTTGCCAAGGGAGGAAGTGTAGAGGGAGAATAGTAATGGTCCTAGGACAGAGCCTTGAGGAACTCCAACAGAAAGAGGTAGGGGAGAAGATGATACTCCATTGTAGGAGACACTGAAGGAACAATTGGTAATGTAAGAAGAGAACCAGGACAGGGCTGTGTCACGATGGCCAAGCGACTGGAGGGACTGGAGGAGGAGGGGGTGATCTACAGTGTCAAATGCGGCTGAGAGATCAAGCAGTATTAGTAGTGAGAAATGATTGTTGGCTTTAGCGGTTAAAAGGTCATTAGTTAATCGAGTCAGGGCGAGAGGAATGAGGTAAGTCGGTTGTAGACTAGGCGCTCAAGTAGTTTAGAGATGAAAGGTAGCAGAGAGATAGGTCGGAGGTTGTCAAGATTGGAGGGATCAAGAGAGGGTTTTTTCAGAATGGGGGTGACAAGAGCATGTTTTAGTTGAGAAGGAAACAGTCCAGTTGAGAGCGAAAGATTAAATAGGTTAGTTAAGGCTTTGATTAGACAAGGATTGGTATTGCAGAGAAGTTTTGAGGGAATTGGATCAAGCGGGCAGGTGGTAAGGTGAGAAGAGGCCAGAAGCTTTGAGACTTCCTCATCAGTGACAGGGGTGAAGGAGCACAGGGGAGACTGGGGAGTGTGGAGGGAGGGTGGTGGAAGTCTAGGTGGGTTGAGTAGTGTAATGTCCCTTCTGATAGTGTCAATTTTGTTTTTGAAGTGCTCAGCAATATCTTGAGCAGAGACAGATGTGTATGGAGGGGGTGGAGAAGGGGAAAGTGTTAAAGGTGGAGAAAAGTTGTGCTGGTTTTTTAGAAAGGGAGTTAATGAGTGAAGTAAAGTATGTTTGTTTGGCTTGGAAGAGGCTGGTGTTAAAGGAGCGCAGGGCAGATTTGTAGCTCCAAAAGTCTGATTCTGAACGGGATTTGCACCAGCGACGCTCAAGTGCACGTGAGTGTCTTTGGAGTGCTTTTGTATGAGCAGTATGCCAAGGTTGAAGTGGTTTGGGTCTAGAACGTTTAGAATTCTATATTAGGTTTTTTGATCTATTGTTTGGTGCTAACATCTTTAGTAAAAATAACAAGTGCATAAGACTATATGGACTAAGCTGTGATATACTTTGCTTTTAAAGGGGGTAGTTCGTCTGCCAGCACTTTTTTTTTTTTAAAAGTAAAAAGTTGTTTTTAGATAGTTTAACAGAAATAAAGACTTATTTCAAGTACTTGCCATTTGTGACTGTTTTTCTAATACAGTAGTTTAAAGCTTAATTTTCCCCTACTTATGTCTTTCTAAAGCAGCTGGGTGGGGGGTTGCCAACTCAGTACATTGTTCAAAATTGATACATTTAATTAATATACTTCTTATCTTTGGTCCTAGTGAGCAGTTTCATTAAAGGCAACCAGTACAATTTATACAGTTTCTAATATTCCCACAGATGCTGCTGAGCAATGTATCAATTAATGTAGCAAATTGTAACAGTTCAGACTCTGCACCTAGATTACTGAGCTGCCATATCGAAACATTAAACATTTTGCATCAATTTTGGAAAAACTGTAAATTCTAAACACACTGAAAGCTATTTTAAAAAGTATTTCTGGTGACCAATCTGAGACAACTGAACTGAAAAACATGTTTGGAAGGTGAACAACCCCTTTAATCTGACTTCATGATTTTATTGTTGACAAACTTCATATAATGTGATACTGTTTGATTCCTCACACAATATAATGTACTTCTGAGAATTACTGTCATGGGAAAAATTTTTTTTTCAAAACACATCAGTTAATAGTGCTGCTCCAGCAGAATTCTGCACTCAAATCCGTTTCTCAAAATAGCTAACATATTTTGTTATACTTAATTTTGAAATCTGACATGGGCTAGACATATTGTCAGTTTACCAGCCGCCCCCCAGTCAGGTGACTAGTGCTCTGCTAAACTTCAGTCACTCTTTACTGCTGTACTGCAAGTTGGAGTGATATCACCCCCCTCCCTTTCCGCCTCAGCAGCCTAACAACAGAACAATGGAAAGGTAACCAGGTAGCAGATCCCTTACATAAGATAACAGCTGCCTGGTAGATCTAAGAACAGCACTCAATAGTAAAATCCAGGTCCCATTGCAGCACATTCAGTTACATTGAGTTGGAGAAACAACAGTCTGCCAGAAAGCAGTTCCATCCTAAAGTGTTGCCAAGCTATACTAGCTGCATGGTAGTGGTTTGCAAATTCTGCCCCACACCTAGTAAAGAGACATGTAGCACTAGAAGAGTACCTATCTTGAATGACCTTATGGTAAAATTTGGTGGCAGTTAATACTCTTGGAGAGCACTGGATTTTAGAGTATATACATTTCATCCTAACCATCTTTTTTCTGTGTTATTTGTACATCTCAACATGACTACACTTAGGAAGCATCACTGCATATCCCTCAAAAGATCGAGCACACATATGGAATTTCAGAAATTTTTGTAAATGAGACATCATAGCACACACACCATGCAAATATGTAGAGCAGGAGCGTACAGTAAATTGTGTCCTCATAGCTTGTGGTTTACTTTAATTGAAAAAGGAAATATTACATTGTATTACTACAATGCATTAATAATGTAATTTTAATTTGGTATTCTACAGTGCATACTATACTCACTGGCAGTCTTCTTTTTTATGCATATTTTTTAAAACTGTGTAAAGAGAATTGCATGGGTCAGAATGAGTACAAAATGGTGTGTTTTCTAACAAAGTTACTTTTCCACATCACATCTGTTATGTTTGCTGGCCTTAAAACACTAGTGCACTGCTTTGAGGGAACACTGCTCAAGTGTAACTACAAATTCACATTTTAATATACCAGTATATCCCGAGTATAAGCCGAGTTTTTCAGCATCCAAAATGTGCTCGGGTCAGCGGAGCAGCTGACATTGCAGTCACTTTTAATCATTCCTATACCAACAGTTCACTTGGGGAGAGACTGCAATATCCCACAATGCCCTCTGTTGGTTATATGAAAGAATAACAGTGCACCCTCTGTTGGTTATATGAAAGAATAACAGTGACTGCAATATCACACAGTGCCATCTGTTGGTTATATGAAAGAATGACAGTGACTGCAATATCACACAGCGCCATCTGTTGGCTGTATGAAAGAATAACAGTGCGCCCTCTGTTGGTTATATGAAAGATTAACAGTGACTGCAATATCACACAGCGCCCTCTGTTGGTTATATTAAAGAATAACAGTGACTGCAATATCACACAGCACCCTCTGTTGGTTATATGAAAGAATAACAGTGCGCCCTCTGTTGGTTATATGAAAGAATAACAGTGACTGCAATATCACACAGCACCCTCTGTTGGTTATATGAAAGAATAACAGTGACTGCAATATCACACAGCACCCTCTGTTGGTTATATGAAAGAATAACAGTGCGCCCTCTGTTGGTTATATGAAAGAATAACAGTGACTGCAATATCACACAGCACCCTCTGTTGGTTATATGAAAGAATAACAGTGACTGCAATATCACACAGCACCATCTGTTGGTTATATGGAAGAATAACAGTGACTGCAATATCACACAGTGCCCTCTGTTGGTTATACAAAAGATTAACAGTGGTGGCAATATCACACAGCACCCTCTGCACATGGTAGTGGGACAGTGGGACAATGCACACAGTAATCCGTTTGGCAATTCTCTGTCACCATCAACTTTGCAAAGAAGTCCAGTTGATCGCTGGGGAGGGTCGCTTTGGCAGAATGTGCGCTGCTGGGAGACAGGGCTGTAGTTGTGTCTAGGCTTATACTAGAGTCAATAAGTTTTCCCAGTTTTCGTAGGTAAAATTAGGTACCTCGACTTATACTCGGGTCGGCTTATACTTGAGTATATACGGTAATGTAAAACTCCTAGGGCCTATTTTTCAAATTGTGCAAAATTGTGCCAAAAATGGTGTAATAATTAGGGATGCTAGAGAATTGTAGCACTTTATGCAGGACTCAAATTTGATTGAATCTTAAAGGGCTTGTCCACATGGCAAGTGGTTTTCATTTTTTATTATTTGTGGTTTTTGAGTTATTTAGCTTTTTATTCAGCAGCTCTCTATTGCTATTTCAGCAATCTGGTTGCTAGGGTCCAAATTACCCTAGCTATAAATAGGAAAGAACTTAAATAGAAATTTGAGAAATAAAAAGAAGCAATAATAATACATTTGTAGTCTTACAGAGCATTTGTTTGTTAGATGGGATCAGTGACCCATTTGAAAGCTGGAAAGAGTCAGAAGAAGGCAAATATTTCAGCAATTATTAAAAATAAAGGCCAATTAAAAAGTTGCTTAGAATTAGCCCTTCTATGACATACTAAAAGCTAACCTTAGATTACATTTAAAGGTGAAACACCCATGTAATGGTTTGGATTCAGATCAGGTAAATACTTGAAATTTTAAAAAAAATTATTATGATGTAGACATATTCTGAGGTAAATTGCAACTGGTCATCATTGTTCATATAAAGTAAAGTCCTGCAAAATTTGATTATAAATAATAGATAATGATAGGCTCTGACTTACCATAACAACCAAGCAGTATTTGAAATAAGAGACTCTGAAATTAATAAGACAGGGCTAGAATAGAAATATAGTTACAATAACAATAAAATTGGAGCCTCACAAAGAGTAGGGAATTCTATAAACAGCGATTAGAGGTATAGGATCTATTGGTAATTGGGATTTTCAGATAAGGGATCTCTGTGTGATTTAGATTGATGTTTTATTGGATACTGTTTTATTTTTACAGAGAAAAAGAAAATAATTAAAACATTTAAATTATTTGCCTATAAAGGAATTAATGGGAGATGGCCAACCCATAATTTGTAACTTTTTGAAGAAGGCATTCTCAGATAAGGGATCCCATTTTGTAGTTAAACTAAAGGTAAACTACCCCTTTAAATTTAATGCCGCTTTAAAGCTCTAGACAGAGAAAAGCATTATGTATTATATATATTGGTGAACCTCAAAACAATGTGTAAATTGTGGTAAATATTGGGTTTTCACTGTTGTTTTCACTCTCACTCTGAAAACCAACTTAGATTTGAAGATACTGAGAGAGGTGCTGCCAGTAATATAACTACCCTCTTCTGGGGTCGGGTGTGATTTCCTTACTGTCTCTGAGGAAGTCAGCTGATTGGCGAAACGCGTAATGTAGGAAGTGAAATCACATCAGACTCTTATGTTGATAAGTGATTTTACTCCAAAGCAAATGTGAGTGCAAACTTGTTTTTAAAGTATATTTTTAATAAATGGTGTTATACTATTTTGGATTTATATCTTTCTATATTGGGATTTGTGGAACTGAACCAAAACGAGAGGAAGGATCTGCTAATATTACGGGCAATATACCTTAATTTTGGCTTGTAAGTAGGCATTTTAGCCACACGGTGGATACAACTACTTGGATATAAAGGGATCTCGCTTTTGCATGCTTTCAACAGCAGTGGAAGATTTAAAGGGGAAACACATCTTATAAAGAGATTTTTAAACACCAGGTGCTGTCCAAATATCCAAATATACTGCACTATATTGGTTTTCTGTTTTTCTTTTCTCTGTTGTCATAGGCCTGATCTACTTAAAAATTTTGGAGATTTCCTTACTGCGTTTGCTGCTGTATGGTCTCCAGCTGGCTCCCTAGGGGGAACAGGCCCATGTGCAATCACCCCCCCCACTCCCCTGGTAGTTATGCCACTGGGTGCAACCAAGCCATTGCTCTGAGAGGAGCTGAGGATTGACCCAGGAACACACAGAGAGATGAAATGTAGTTAGGTGCTGAAGAATGCAGGGCTTTAAGGTTATGAGGAGGAGTGTGTAAGCTATTTTTTGTTTTATGGGAAGCCATGATAAGGCCTTCAGCAGGAGAGGGGTCTGTACCCTTTTGGATGAGAATTCTGGCAACAGTATTTAATACAAAATGTAGAAGGGAGAAATGGGAGTTAGGGAGGCCAGTTGATAGAAGGTTACAGTATTGTAGTCGGTATAAGATGAGAGCATGCATGAGTGTCTTGGCTGTAGTAGGTGAAAGAAAGGGACGGATTTTGGCAATATTGTGTAAGAAAAAAAAATTGACAGGACTTGACAGTGGTGTTAATATGCTCAGATAAAGAGAGAGAGGAATCAAAGATTACCTCCAGACAGTGTTTAATAAGCACACAAGCAATAGCTATAGTAAGATGTAACTATGCTAGATATTATTTGAGTGGTTATTAAATATGGTGTGGGCTGTGAGGGTATAACTACCAGTGGTTGCACAGCAAAATCTTTTAAATACCCCCAGTTGATATGCTTCCAATGCTCCCACAGTTGGTATGTCTTCCATGTCTGCCTTACCCTGATTATAAGGCCTATCTACTATACTGATACTATAAGTAATTTATTTTTATTCACAATGCATAATTTTTACTAAGCATTCCCAGCACTACTGTCCCCCTCAAAAAAAATGTTGTGTTGCATAACAGGATTTTTCAGTAAGTTGCACTACTTTGGTAGAGCTGACACTACTAGGGTATGACAGTAGTGTATAACAACATTTATATTAATTCTATTAGCGCAGCATGCAGAAGGATAGCCTGAAAATTCCACCTGCTGGAGGCAGGTAAAAGGTATAGGTCAAGTTGTCCAATTTTTAAAGCAGTTCCAAATGGCACTTTTTGTTGCACTTTAGAGCAGACACAAGCACTTATGTAATGATATTGTATGTGCTGCAATTTTGTGCTGAATGTTGTGATTGCAAATCAGCACTTATGTGTCATGTTTATCATACATGTAGAATTTTCTGTTTGGTGAATTGATATTTTAGAGCTTTGCGGCTGTTACAGTTCTTTAAAAAGTTACAATGTTACATTTTATCATTATTTTTTCATTCTTAATATAGCAGAAAAGTTATACAATGCATACAGCCTGAATGCCTTCTCTTGCAGAATGGTTTAACAGTGGTTGGAACTCAAATTTTAATAGTTTAACTAGCTTTGGTTTTTATTGAAAATTGGTTAAAATCACATATGAAATAATAATTAAGGGATCTGCTATAAAGCATACAATTCCTTAGAGCATAGTTTTTATGGGTCTTTGGACATAAATACTGTGTGTTAGGTCTCAGTGGGAACACAAATGTGCCATAGGTATGTTCAAAAGAATGTTCCAGCTGAGGACAAGGGCTAGAGGGAAAAGAAGCAGATGGAGAGGAGGTTTCTCTGATATACAGGTCCCAGTCCCTCAACATCCATGGAGGTTAACCAAACATTTTCTCTTGTTTAACCCATACTGAAATGTCTTGTGGGAATCCAGGTAAGATGCAGGGTTGACTTAAAGAGGAGAGTTGTGAGTATTTGTCTAATACACTAGTAGAGCATTGATGGCAAAGTAGTTTGAACGAAAGGTACAGTATACTTGTATTTATTTAAGTAATTCCAATGAAAGGTCAGATTATTATATATCGCCAGCATTTTCTCATTATATATGTTCTGCTTCATTTAAGCATGCCTGCACTTCTAACTAAGCATTTATTTTTACTATTTGCTATGGGTCTTTTCTGCACTACAGTTAGTAGACCATATGTTTCTGCTTTCTGTGTTCCTAAGGGTATATTCTTAAAACTGTATTCGTCATTGTACAAGAAGAAAGCAGTGGAAGTTAAAAAAAAAATCCTTTAGGGAAACCTAAAAATAGTAATATACTTTTTAATCACTGTTCTTGCAAAATATAAGCATGTTTCACATAACACTTTGCATAATTAAATGTATACTTTTTTTTCCTATAAGCATTTATAATAGTATTTCCCTCAAATAATAAGAAGCTACTGTTATTGGGATGTTTCTAGCTATTACAAAAAATGGAATTAGTAAGGAGCACTCATCAAAATTATAATGGTTCTTAATCATGTGTGACAAGACAGTTTCTACTTTTTTTTGGGGGGGGGTCATGTTTAGGGGACAAGTTCACAAAACTATTATAATTTTACTGTAAAGTAGTATCCTACATCAAATACACAATAATTAGCTTACTTGTTGACTGCAATAAGACCAAAGGTGGCTGTACATTTTTTCTCTAGAAAACCAGTTTTTAGATGTTTGCACTATTAACATCCAGAATTTAGCAGTGGCCGATATTCGGGTGCCTTCAAAGGCGCCCAATCAAAATTTCCTGGCCAGCCCGATTGACGAGCCGACCGATATCCAAGTCTTCTGCTGATATCGGTTGGCTCATCTCCCACCAGACTAAGCGAATATAGTATGTGGGTTTATGACCACCTTATCTACAAAAAAGGCAACAGAAGCTGCATTTCCAGATTTGTGGATGCATCACATGACAATAAACAGCACCTGCAGCTGCAATATTTTAAAGCTGTGCAGATGGACTGCAAAATGATTGCAGAATAATCAGCCCACGTACCATACTGTCCAACTACGCCAACTAAATCGTCACCTTAAAAGTATTAAATATATTAGGAACACTATGGGGGCAAGTTTACTAAAGGGCGTAGCGACTAACGCTGGCGAAAATTCTTCACTAGCGAAGGAGATAGATTCTAGCGGTACTTCGCTTCCTAACGCCAGTCGAATTTGCGCTCTGTCGAATGAACGTAACTACGCAAATTCACTAAGATGCGGATTTTACTGAACGTTACCTCTACCGCCAGACTTGCCACTTCAGACCAGGTGAAGTGCAGTTTTTCTAAGTTCCAAAAAACGCTACAAAAAGCTGCAAAAGATAGTAAAAATGTTATGGGGTAAGCAGCTACCCCCCTACATTTCCTAACATATGGCACATAAACTATACACTGGGCTAATGTGTAGGGCAATATAACAACTCAATTTTCTTTTATTAAGGTTTCCCGGGCTTGTGTAGTGTAATGTATTTGCTGCAACTTATATGTCCATTCAACTATAACTTCCCGCCGTATGCAAATTAGGCAACGCTAGCGCAACTTTGCTTTGCTTGGTGCATTAACACTAGTGCAACTTTGCCAGTGTTCGGCGCTCTGGACGCAACTCTGGATTTTAGTGCATTAGTGTTGTCCTGGCGAATCTAAGCCTGGCGAAGTGTTGCACTGTGACCGGAGCCGTCACTGCCGGATTTTTGGAGGTTAGTAAATTTGCCCCTATGTGTTCCCAGCAGCAACAAGCAAGTGGCTGCAGTAATATTGTATAGAAAGAGTTAGAAGGTACTTAGGAGTTGAGCTGAAAGAGTTAAACTCATACTAGCTGTGTCTGCAGGCAGAGTGTAGATATTGTAAAATGGACATCTTAATTAAGGTGTGTGGTCATAAAACAGGCATGGTCAAAACATTTTGCCGCAGTACTCGTGGCACTTTTGTTCCTGTTGTTGGGAATGTTGGGAGGTATGAAAACTCCCAAATAGCAATTTGCCAAAACTGTAACTAGAGCAGAATCAGGAATCAGTAGCTAGAAATCTCTCAGTATAGATTCTAGACCGCAAATCTACCTCTCTCCACAACCTATAGCTCAGGCAATATGATCACCTGACCAAAAGGATATTTATAGCTTCCCCATAAACATGATCAACTCTTCCATTGCTAGAATAAGCCACAAAGTTAAAATTCCCACTAAAATATTAGATTTATTACTTCGCTTTAGAGTTTTAGAGTTATCTTCACTTTGTGAATTGCTTTTACCTCAAGAGATATATGTGTGCCAGTGCCAGTTGTGCTAGCAATATAAAATCTAAGGACAAAAATTGCTCACTACACATGGTCCTGGTCTCCCTTGAGGTCCAGCATTTGGTCTGTTCCTTGGCATTAGCTCATTAGCACAAAACAAATGCCCAAAGTCCCTGCTATATAGGCATCTTCCACTGCTAGTCGCTAAAAGTCTTAGCATTTTCTATTTTTATTGTAAAATTGTGATTAGGCAGTATATTAAGAATGCCAAAATGGCAGAACCCCCTGTTGAACTGCAGCTCATCCACTGCCATATGAAAGTTATTAGGAGAATGCTGGGTGCAGTGGCGTAACTAGATATTACTGGGCCCTCTAACAAATTATTCTTCAGGCCCTCAAAATGTCTAGAGTGTCAGGGAGCTGGGAGCTCCCTCCAGGGAGGTAGTCAGGATCGAGGAGGAAGCCCTCTTGAGGGAACAAGGTCGCGGTGTCCAAAGGGTTAATCAAAGGAGTAGTCAGAATCCAGGCAAGAGTTCACAGGCAGGCAGATAACAGCAAAGTCCAAAGTCCAGGCAAAGGGTCAGGATAATAATAAGGAACAAGATTTAGCAATAGAAGCTCACAGGGAACCCAGGATACACACAGGAAATGTTTCCTATACTTGGGCGCCATTCTGGCGTCTAGGTAGCGTTTTTATATTCAAATTTGGCACCATAGTGACGTCATTGGCGTCCTTGCGGCGACGGCGCGCTGACGTCGTCGCGCCAGCGCCGCTACCCACATGGCGGCCATGGGCGCCGCCATTTTGGGAGCGACGCCGGCAGGGAAGGACGCGCCGCCCGGAGCTCCTGGACCTGTTCCGGCTCCGGCAATCATGACATAGAGGTTGACCTGTTTTACCAGTATTAAAACTGTATATTAATAAGGGTCTCACAAATTGTGTTTTAATTGCCATACATCTGTCGGGTCTTTTTTGTGTGTTATTTTTACACAAAATTTTCCACTTATATTTGCTGATTTTTTTATGTATTAGGTATTCTTTAAAAAGTATAGATCCTGTTTTAATGGCACCAACATATGTTTTTTTGGCATCCAAAGTAGAGGTAAGGAATGAATTTGTAGTTTTCTCTCTCTGGGGCCTAAATATCATTGCCTCATTCAATGTTTGGCCACCTTAAGGCAACTTAGGACTTGTTAGGTCAGCTATTAAAGCAAAAATAAAAACTGGGTAAATAGATAGGCTGTGCAAAATAAAAAAATGTTTTTAAAATAGTTTAAAATAGTTAGTTAGCCAGAAATGTAATATATAAAGGCTGGAGTGACTGGATGTCTTCCAGAACAGAACACAACGTCCTGCTTTTCATCTCTCTATCTCTGAGTTAGCCAGTTAGAAAGGGCCACATGAGACATAACTGTTCAGTGAGTTAGAAATTGATCCTTAGCATGCAGCTCAGATTCAAAAGCAAACAGTTATTACCCATGTGCCCCCTGCCTCAAGTCACTGATTGGTTACTGCCTTGTAACCAATCAGTGGAAACCAAGAGAGCTGCAAAGCAGGATGTAGTGTTCTGGCTATGTTAGACATCCAGTCATTTCAGCCTTCATAGATTATATTTTTGGCTAACTAATTATATTAGAAACATTTTTTTTTATTATTACACTGAACAATTTCTTTAAAATAACTAATTTCTTGGACATGCATATCATAGGCTATTGCAATACTAAATACTAAATATAGCTATTGGTATATATAGTTTATGTGAATATATTGTGTGTCAACAGAGATGCAGTTACCCCACTCATAACAGCTTAATGGGTGACCATATTTGGTGCACGCATGCGTATAATAAACAATAACCCCAGCATGCTCATTATGCACACATGTCCCAACTTAGCCACCATTAGTTCACTTCCATTATGCATAGGGTTGCCACCCTATGTTAGCGGCCAGTGGGGGGCGGGAACAAAAAGGGCGGGCTGTGATGTATAAGGGGCGGAGTCACACACAGTGATGCAAAAGGGGCGGAGCAACACAGACGATGGACAGAAACCTGGAAAAAAAAGGTAAGTACTGAGCGAATTGGGGACGGGCCAAGGGCTTTTTTTTAAGAGTATTACAAATTACCGGCAACTAAAATACGGGCCGGCTGGCAACCTTAGTTATGCATGATGTAAATCTCCCAAGAGGGGGTTTGGTTGCCACTCTCTATTTGCACGCACCTCTTTGTACACAGTTCATGCTGGGCACATTCTCAGTACAGCAATTGCCAAAGAATGTTCTTTGCTGTATGTGTAGCCCTCCTGGGTGGTACAAGAAATATCTGTGAGTAAGAGGAAAATGGTGGCATAGCCTTCTGGTTCTGTGCTGCATATATAGCTATCCTGGGTGGTACAAGGGATACCTGCAAGTGAGAGGACAATGGTGAAATGGCTTTTTGTAAGAAAGAACTAGCAAATCATTTTAGGCCATGTCCACTATCAATATTGATTTTTATTTCTTTGTTTCCCACAGTAAAAACAAGTTTTTCATATACATTTCCAAAGGAATTTCCTTACAGGATGAACCATGTAAGTAATTGATGTGGCTTATCTCACTGCTAAAATGACTATGCATAGTTAGGGGTCTATTTGTCAAATTGTGTAAAAAATAAATAAAAAGGCGGTGACCAAATACACCACACATTGCTAGGCATTGTCGTGTAAGCTCTACAGAGCACTGTAACAATGTGTCCTTATATGCTTATACGTTTCATCATTTTTTTTATATATAAACTAACACACAGGGAGATGGTGTTCAGGCATTTTAGAGAAAAACTGTTCAGTATCAAGAAAATGTTGTTGTTTTTGTGCTTAATCGGGAATGCCAGTACCTAAGTAACCATTTGTGGTAAGTTTTTTTTCTTTTTTGAGAAGGAAATTCCAAACATTTTGTATTCTAATCTTTTAATTGAACTTAGTTTATTTTTTACTGCTACAATGTATTTAGTGCTAATGAAGTTCATGCTCCAAATGGTTGACTGTAGGCTATGGGCAGATGGGAGACTTTCACACACAGTTTAAGCAACACGTGAAAGTCCTAGAAGTTGCCTGCAGTGTTTACCAATGTTGCAGAGAGCTTGAGTCAGCTGAGTACATTTTGCCTAGGAATGCTTCAGGCTGTTCTTTACTGTTAAACACTAGTTGCAGATCAGCTACTGACTGCACTGTGATATTTACTAGTTCAGCCAATTGCGTTGAGCCTTTTAATATTGCCAGCATTGAGTTGACAGGGGCCTCCCATAATAGCCTCCCATAATACTCCCAGAGTAATTTAGCTAGCTTCTAATATGAGATAAGTGCTCACTGACTTAGTTTTCCCTGACTGTGGTGCCAGTAATGGCCCACTAAATTTAAAATGAAGATCAGAAATGATGTACTCTGCAAGTTTGTGAACCCTTTTTAATTTTAAATTTTTTTTTTTACATAAATACGAACTAAACTTGCTTTTCATGCAAATACACAAGGTTTGTTCAAAAGTATGTGAACCTCTTCATTTGAAGAATCAAAACAAATCCAGTATTACATCTGACTTCAGATTAGCATGGGACTATTACTAATGCAGTTGTCAGGGCAGTTAAAAGTGGTTGTTTACATCTTATTTAAAGGTTAAGTAATTTTGTAAGGAGCAAACATTACATACAATATTTTCATCAGTATTGATACATAGAAACCTAGTGTAGCACACCCTTGAGTGTACTTTTGCTGTGTATTAAGGTGGTGTGTGATCAGGCTAAAACTGCTTGTAGTGTACCACGGATCCCCATTGTACCCGTGCAACTCCCTGCAAACTGGTGTAGATCAATGCAGCAGGATAATCAGCCAGACAAGTTTCTTTGCAGTAAGATAAACTTGTTTATTAACGGAGAACTGTTGCAATGGAGTAGTTGACAGATACTTAGATGTTTATAAACATAATAGGATAGCTTCAAACAGCAATATTCCCTCCAGGGGGTACAAGGTTACATAGTTAGTTAAATTGGATTGAAAAAAGACAAAGTTCATCGAGTTCAACCCCTCCAAATGAAAACCCAGCAAACATACACACGCCCCTCCCTACTTTTAATTAAATTCTATATACCCATACCTATACTAACTATAGAGCTTAGTATCACAATAGCCTTTGATATCATTTCTGTCCAAAAAACCATGCAAGCTATTCTTAAAGGCATTAACTGAATCAGCCATCACAACATCACCCGGCAGTGCATTCCACAACCTCACTGTCCTGACTGTGAAGAACCCCCTACGTTGCTTCAAATGAAAGTTCTTTTCTTCTAGTCTAAAGGGGTGGCCTCTGGTACGGTGATCCACTTTATGGGTAAAAAGGTCCCCTGCTATTTGTCTATAATGTCCTCTAATGTAATTGTAAAGTGTAATCACGTCCCCTCGCAAGCGCCTTGACAGTCTACTCTCATAATTTAAGTCTTCCATCCCTCTAACCAATTTAGCTGCATGTCTCTACACTCTCTCCAGCTCATTAATATAGATGTAGAATTGAAATGTTTCTTGGAATAACTATAGCTATATTTTTTGTATATAATCTTAATGTACTTTTTATATTTTTTGTACTGTTCTTATCCTTGACAATAGTTTTAACTTCTTTATCCCATTTCATGCTCTATGGAAAGCTGATTGTTTCACCTTTCATTATATACATTTTATATATGATCTTCCAGTTGTAAAAGGGACATCTGCAATGGACGTCTACATGATTTCAACAGATTTTAGCTGAAGTATTTTCATATTCAGAATTGTCGCAGTTTTGTTGCATAATAAATCCTAGAAAAGTCCCTTTTTTCCCACAATTTTTTCGGATTTGCCTGAAATTACACTACCTGTTGCTGTCTCTTCCACTTCTTAAAACACACACACACACATATATATATACTTTGCTTCAAATGAAAGTTCTTTTCTTCTAGTCTGAAGGGGTGGCCTCTGATACGGTGATCCACTTTATGGGTAAAAAGGTCCCCTGCTATTTGTCTATAATGTCCTCTAATGTACTTGTAAAGTGTAATCATGTCCCCTCACAAGCGCCTTTTTTCCAGAGAAAAAAACCCCAACTGTGACAGTCTACTCTCATAATTTAAGTCTTCCATCCCTCTAACCAATTTAGCTGCATGTCTCTACACTCTCTCCAGCTCATTTATATCCCTCTTAAGGACTGGAGTCCAAAACTGCACTGCATACTCCAGATGAGGCCTTACCAGGGACCTATAAAAAGGCAGAATTATGTTTTCATCCCTTGAGTTAATGCCCTTTTTTATATAAGACAGAACTTTATTTGCTTTAGTAGCCACATAATGACTTTGCCCAGAATTAGACAACATGTTATCTACAAAGACCCCAAGATCCTTCTCATTTAAGGAAACTCCCAACACACTGCCATTTAGTGATTAACTTGCATTTATATTATTTTTGCCAAAGTGCATAACCTTGCATTTATCAACATTGAAACTCATTTTCCAGTTTGCTGCCCAGTTTTCCAACTTAGACAAATCACTCTGCAAAGTGGCAGCATCCTGCATGGAACCTATAGTTCTGCACAATTTAGTATCATCTGCAAAAATAGAAAGAGTACTTTCAATGCCCACCTCCAGGTCATTTATAAACAAGTTGAAAAGCAAGGGACATAGTACAGAGCCCTGCGATACTCCAATAACAACACTGGTCCAATTAGAAAATGTTCAATTTACCACCACTCTTTGTAGTCTATCTTTTAGCCAGTTCTCTATCCAGGTACAAATACTATGCTCCAGGCCAACAGGTGCTCCAGGTGAGTTAATATCCAATATATCGAAGTAACAGTAATAATAGATTTAGGAGATAGTTACCACTCTCACTAGGCACTATCCCTCTGGATGAACACTAAGGCTTGGGTTTCTCAGCCTGGGGTCTTGTATCTCGGCACCTTATATGGTCCTCACCTAACCCACTGTATTCAACCTGGGGTCTTGGCACCCTATCTGGTCCTCAACTCACCCACTGTAGTCCCTGCTCTAGTGGTTCAAATACCACGGGTCCTAACCCCACTATTTCTCCTCGTTGGAGCCACGTCTGCTCACTAGTTGCCCTGTGCTGACTCTCACTCCTAGAGTGACTATTACCATATTCACTATCACTAACTCACACTTAACTAACTTCAGCGGCAGAACTGGGTCTGTAGGACAGACCCAGACCACATGGTGCTAAACCCCTTTATATTGACAAACAGTGCCATCTAGTGGACAATCTCTGTGAACTAATGTGGACCCAGCAAGGGACATAGCTGATGGAGTTAACTAAAGGACCCTTAGGTGTCCAAATAATAAAGGGGAACTGCCTGAGTAATTTAACCCAAATCTCAGGGTCCCTACACTAGTACTGTGTTTCATCCAAGTCCAACCAATCCAAAATACTCACTACCATTATAATGACCTAGTGTGATATGTGGAACTGGGTGAGCAGGTAAGTAGTCTAAGTTAATTTAAAAAAATCTATCTAAAAAAAAAAAAAGACATGACAAGATCAATTAACTTTGCTACAAACATTTCTTATCCATCTGGGTTTGTGGGAGAACATTTTGGGCAAAGGAGGAGTAATTTTATTTTCTGTGGTTTATGTTGATCTTCGGAATCTTTTTGTTACTGAAATCATCATAATAAGTTTTCTGAACTAGAACATTGTGTATGATCATTTTGTGATTTGTGAGAAGGCTTTTTGTAGTTACCTGTGAAATGTTTGAGATGTACAGGCATTATGCAATTCTGCCTAGTATTTTACATGTGTCTCCATAATGTGTATCACAGCTGTGAAATAGCTTTGCCAATAGAACAGGCACATAGCATTTTGACATAGATATAAATTATATTATATAAATCTGTATTTTAAGAATGGTTTGTGCATAAGGAATACATATTTAGTTGGAGTGATGGGTTTCTACTATGATTGCTTCAATGAAACAGGGGGTTTTGGGGGATATTAAATGAATGTAGTATGAATGTATGCCCATATTGCCCATTGCTGATATCCCATTCCATCCATACATTGTTTGATAAAATAATTTACTAGGGAAAGTAATAATTGTGAGACAGATGGACACACTGTCTTTTCTTTTAGGATTATACTAGCTTGGTTTGTAATGAAGTAATTTTTTTCCAATCTGCCACTTTACTTCTGCTTGCTTATTGTTGATCTCAATGGCACTATGCTTTGTGTAAACACCAATTCTAGGGTCACATGAGAAATGGTTTGTGTTGCAAAGCAGTTTTTACTGTTGTACAATGGGTTGAGGGAGGAACATAGCAATAAGCCCTGTATTCAGTTGAATGGGAATTTGTGTCTGTGCTATATGGAAGTGTGTATGTGATACCCACCTACTATAGACATGTTTCTGGAATGATGCAATTCTTTCTGAGAAGGCCATAGCAATCAATATGCCCTAAGTCACAATAGCCTACTATAACAGAGTTTTAGACACTAGTGTTTTCCAACCCTCTTGAATCATAAAGATATAGCAAACTGCATCTCAATAGGGTCACATCTGGCAGCAAGTCACCCTGGACTTACTGACTATTTCTGCGCTACACATGCTTATCTACCTGGTTAGAAGCATCTAATGCAAGCATTATTTTGTATTCATTAATAAATATCTGAATGCTGCCTTTCTATGTTTTCAAATACTGGAATGTGAATTCTACCTATTAGAATTAATGGTGAGTAAAGTGATTTAATTATTCCTATAACTCTGGATCTATGTCCTTGCTTCACTGTTTGTTTTATTCTGATGGTATGGTTTAAGCTAGCAAACTCTACTACAGGTATGAGATCCGTTATCCGGAAACCCGTTATCCAGAAAGCTCTGAATTACAGAAAGGCCCACTCCTAGACTATAGATTATAAGGAAATTTTTAAAAATTATTTCCTTTTTCTTTGTAATAATAAAACAGTACCTTGTATTTGATCCAAACTAAGATATAATTATTCCTTATTGGAAGTAAAACCAGCCTACTGGGTTTATTTAATGGTTACATGATTTTCTAGCAGGCATAAGGTGTGAAGATCCAAATTACTGAAAGATCTGTTATCCGTAAATCTCCAGGTCCAAAGCATTCTGGATAACAGGTCCCATGCCTGTACTATAATTCAGTTTTCTGCCTAATACAGTGTGTGGGTCTCATTTTAGTAAAAAAGAAAAGGGGATGTCTGTTTCTTGAGTTTAAATAAACTAAGAATAAATGTTATACTTTTAAAAACTGTAAACAATTTAGCCTATTTAATGATATTGTACAGACTTTATTTAGGCATTTGCAATGCTGTGTGCTCCAGATGCACCAGTAAAGTAAGCAATTTCATTGCACTAATACTATTATATTGATGTACTTGTTCACAGGACTGTTGCTTGATAGTATATCATTCCTATAGACCCTTGCTTCAGTATGTGCAAGACATGGGATAGGGAGATATGCTACTTCCACTAGCATGGTAATATATATTTTGAGCAGTAATTATGTATATTTTTGTTTCTTGGATCTACACCTCTCCTAATCACAGGCTCTGTTAACATTCTTGTCTAAACTACCTGGAACTCTGAGTACTAGTGTTGAAGAGCTATGGTTTATGAAAAAAAAAATCTCTCACTTTTTTCATTTCTAGCACTTCATTCATAGACGAGACCATAACTAGGAGTCAGTCAGAAGGGAATGCTAAAAGCTGTACTTTATTCAAAAGTAGTTTCACAAAGGGGTTTAGGTCTAGTTGAAAATGTGAAGGGTAACGAAAACCCTGCAATTGACTTCTATTATGAAAGCTGCTAAAGCACCAATATAACATTCTGCTTCATTTTAAATCAGTGTTTACAAACAAGGGCAAAAATACACTACCAATATTACCAGGAACTGTAATTGTTGTGGTTTTCCCCAGTGGTGGTGAATGCCTCAATTTATTTCCTGTAGTGAGACAGTTATCCCTTATTGTATTTAGTGACGTGTTTCCAGGCTGGATATTGTGACATACAAAGATAATTATTAAGCTGTTGGGCTGTCTGAAGCAATACAGATCCAACATCAGACTGCTGTTTTATCTTGGAACTACCGTTGGACAGTCTGATATGCCCTAGTGCTGTTCTTTGAAGGAATCAAAATGCTGCTTGAGGGAAATACAGATATTCTGAACAACTATAACATTGTTGCAGAATACCTGAATTCCTGTACATGCTCAAAAGAACACATTTTTATATTTAGTACAGCGTTCTCCCATTCACATGTGTATAATTTGTTCTGTTTAAATATAAAGGGAGAGGAAGTAGCAGCAGAATGATCATTGATTTGTACTGAAGTTATATGCAAGCACGTGCTCTGCATTTTACATGCATTAACCTACAAATAAACCCACATTTTATTTTTCCTATGACAAATGCATCCCTAATGGCTTGTTGTATGTGGCTGAAGCTGTTTTTTTTTTTTAATTTTTTTGTACAGGAGGATAGTAAATGATACATACCATACAGATCTATGCCTTCTATATCCACCTTTCATGGATTACTCTAGGCAAGTAGTTATCTTTGACTAGCTTGTTTTTCATTGCACCTTTTGGCAGAATGAATGAAATCCACAAGGTGAGCACTGGTTAAACTTGTTTCTATTACATCTAAGTATTCTTGAATGCCTAGGAAGAAAATATTGTCCTAGAACCATTTAATAATGTAAAAAAGGTCAAAGAACAATGTGCATATTTCTCACTAATTCTGATATTACCATATTAGGGATGCACCGAATCTAGGATTCGGTTCCGGATTCGGCCAGGATTCGGCCTTTTTAGGCTGGATTCGGAAGAATCCTTCTGCCTGGTCGAACCAAATCCGAATTTGCATATGCAAATTAGGGGCGGGGAGAGAAATTGCGTGACTTTTTGTCAGAGAACAAGGAAGTAAAACATGTTTTTCCCTTCCCACCACTAAATTGCATATGCAAATTAGGGTTCGGATTCGGTTCAGTATTCGGCCAAATCTTTTGCAAAGGATTTGGGGTTTTGGCCGAATCCAAAATAGTGGTTTCGGTGCATCCCTATACCATATACTTTATAAAGTTTGTAGAGTTGTTGTATATCTATAAACATTATTTGCTATTTAGAGCACATAGGATACAGTGTCCCCTTTCTGAAATGAGTGATCTTAACAGATTTATGTTTATTGCTGACAAATCCACCTTTGCTTTTGTTATAGGATTGGCATGTAGAGTGCTTGATCTGTGGCACAGGAATATTACATCAATTTTAGTTTTTGCCTCATTTTTTGTATTATGTTGTACAATATATAGTTTTGCAGGTAGGAACAGTACACTCTAGATGAGTAAAAATTTGGTAATTCAAATATCCTTCCTTAAAGGGGTTGTTCACCTTTAAGTTAACTTTTGGTATGATGTAGAAAGTAATATTCTGAGATAATTTGCAACTGGTTTTCATTTTTTATTATTTGTGGTTTTTGAGTTATTTAGCTTTTTATTCAGCAGCTCTCCACTTTGCAATTTCAAATTACCCAAGCAACCCCCTAGCTACCATGCACTGATTTAAATAATAGACAGGAATATGAATATGAGCGGCCTGAATAAAAAGAAGAGTAATAAAAAGTAGCAATGACAATACATTTGTAGCTTTACAGAACATTTGTTTTTAGATGGGATCAGTGACTCCCATTTCAAAACTGAAAAGAATCAGAATATAAAAACAAATGTTTCAAAAACTGTAAAAAATTAATATTGAAGACCAAATGAAAAGTTGCTTAGAAATGGCCATTCTATAACATACTAAACATTAACTTAAAGGTAAACCATCCCTTTAAGGAAAGGATCAGTAGTGCAAGTAAATTAACCATTTTCAACTTCCCTACCCCAAAAGAGTTTAACGCAGCAGTCCCACTTTCAAAATCAACTGCTTTAAAGGAGAAGGAAAGCTACAGAAGCAGTTTATTTCAATAGATTAGCCACAATAGTACAAGCTATAAGACTATATTTATTCTGCAGAATGCTTTACCATACTTGAGTAAACAGCTCTTGAAGTATTCTCTGTTTGTTTAGGATAGCAGCTGCCATATTGGCTTAGTGTGACATCACTTCCTGCCTGGGTCTCTCCCTGCTCGCTCATAGCTCTGGGCTCAGATTACAGCAGGGAGGGGAGGAGGCAGGGGGAGAGGAGCAAACTGAGCATGCTCAAGGCCGTGCCCTGGAGGTTTAAGATGAAGACAGGAAGTCTGATACAGAAGCCCATGTGTACACAATAGAAGGAAAGAAATGTGGTGTTTCTTTTGACAGAGGACTCAGAGCAGCATTATTTTGAGGGTTTACTGGTGTATTTATATAGACCTTTCTAATAAAGCTTACTTAATTTTAACCTTTCCTTCTCCTTTAAACCTGTCAACCTGTGTGGTACAAACACACACACCCTAGAAGCTGTGGCAGAATTTAAGTAGGTGCTGATAGTGCTGTTATGCCTAAAGAAAAGGGCACTCACTATCCATTTTTTGACCAAAAAATTTACATGCTCCTAGCTCCTAAAAAAAAAAAAAAAAGTCAAAAATATATATGGGGTTTCACACCAAAGAGGCTTACATTTCAGTTTCTTCACTTTCCAGTTCACTTCACTTTGATCTTTTATTTTTTTCCTAGCCTGCCTACATATAGCATGTGTTGTTCAGCATCAGCAGAAGGATGCACACCAGTGGTTTCTGTGGATATGGAAAAGGTATAATTCAACATACAATTATGCTTTTAATTTAACTTTTAGTATGTTATAGAATGCCCTATTCTTAACAAATTTTCAATTGGTTGCTTTTTTTTGTTTATAGTTCATTTATGTCTTCCAGCTGTCAAATGAGGATCACTGACCCCGGAAGCCATAAAAAGATTGCTTTCTGTGGCAACAATTTTGTTGTTCATTTTTATAATCTATGTTTCTATTCAGGCTTCCTGTTTCTCATTTAAACCACTGCCTGTTTGCTAGGGTAGACTTGATCCTATGAACGCATAACAGAACTCGTGGAACATTTCGGTAGCTGAATTCATAAAATCGTCATTTATTAAATATAGTTAAAAGCATGTATATCATAGCTCTGTCATATACCCCACACTTGACGCGTTTCGTGGCATCCCGCCACTTCCTCAGAAGCATAAGGTATGCAAAACCCCTACACCAATTAATAAAACACCACAAGCCCCCCCATAAAGCAATTAGTTTATATTAATTAATAGACTTGATCCTAGCAACCAAAGAGCTGTTGATATTCCACAATGGAGATGTTCTGAACAAAAGCTAAATAATTAAAAAAAACAAAAAATAAAACATGAAAACCAGCAGGGCCGGAACTAGGGGTAGGCAGAGTAGGCAAGTGCCTAGGGCGCAAAGCTGGGAGGGTGCCAGGCACGTACCTGTCTCCTACCCCAAGTCCGGTTCCCTTCTTTTCTCTTTGCGCTTCTCATCGCTTCTGCGAATGAGAGAGCAGGAATTTGCGCATGCGCACTTGAGCGCATATTCACGCATGTGCACAGGTGCCTCAACTGCCGGGCCTGCCTAGGGCGCCTGCCCAGTGTGGCCCAGCACTTAAGACCAGTAGCATATAGTCTGAGAAAATTAATGGCTACATCATACTAAAAGCGAACCAAGTTTTAACCACTGTGAAATACACACAGCTCAGGATCAACCGCACTTTCTCTAAAGTAGTGGTAAAATATTTCCTTCTTTATTTCATCCAATAAAAAAGCTGTTCGCAAAGGTGCAGTGCATAATATATAAACTACTGACGTGTTTTGTGACCATAATGGTCACTTCCTCAGAGCATAGTTATACACACATTATGTCCATATAAAATTTCTTTAAAAACAAAAACTTTAGTACATAATGAAGAAGTGTAATACTGTATCTCATATTATCTCATTTTCTCAGAAAAATCTCATATATACCTTCAGTGTGTGTGTTTGACTTCTCTCATTCACCTCAATACAACCTTTGACAAGGGGAATACTCAACTGACCCTTCAGATATCCCATTGAACCCCATTGTTACATACCGTAATGAGACACCAGGAGTCATTAATGGTGAAAATGGCCACAGCATTTATTCACATTTTATCAAATAAATAGGACCTTGCCAGCCTCACCAGAAGGCAATATTCAAAGCCAGAATTCCATAAGAGATCGCTACTACTATGCTCTGCCGATCACCACTATGTCATTATATCCACCACTGAGTATTAGGCTGCCTCTACCTACAGAGAGGATGGCCCCAAACTCTGCTATGAGCAGGAGCTGCATCTCCCACCATGAGAGAGGTTCAGCAGCCCTGCCATCGGTCCGGAATCTGCAGTGTGTAGATGAAATCCAAGCACAAGCTACTGCTACTGCGTCTGTATCAATCAGCCTACTGTGCAGTCACAGGAAAGAACTCCTTTGTCCCTCTTCTAAATTTACCTGTGCAGTATTCTGGCAAGGTCTTCTGACAAATAAAACTTAAAATACATTATCATATATCCACTGTTTTGATCCAGAGGAAGGCAAAAAACCCAGCCTGAAGCCACTGCTAATTATGCCTCAAGAGGGAAAAAAATCCTTCCTGACCCCAATGGCGATCGGATCAAGAATTTGACATTCAATAAAATTGACTAATAACATGCAAACTCTCTCGTTTATACTGTATAACTATATATATAATTGATTTCCCAATCTTTATTAAGTCCTGCTGGTTGCTCAGTTTTTAACGTAAAGATCTCTTATTCAAACGTTTTTCAATAGCTCCCCTTCTCTTTGCTAATTTCAATTTTGTTACCGTCCGACAGTTCACATATGTCCTACACTCATATTCTTTCACAGTACTTTTAAAGGTTGTGTATACATTCATAAAGTTACATGCTTTACATATCTTAGCTCCACATCTATATGTTCCACAGAATTTTAACCAATTAGCAGATTCTTCCCTATCTGGCAACATACTAGGTGAGACATAATTAGGGATGTAGCGAACTGTTCGCCGGCGAACTAGTTCGCGCGAACTTCGACTGTTCGCGTCCGCCGCAAGTTCGCGAACGTCGCGCGACGTTCGCCAATAGGCGTTCGCGTCAAAATCGTTCGATCGTTCGACCATTCGACCGCTAAAATCGAAGGATTTTCGTTCGAATCGAACGATCGAAGCATTCGATCGAATCGATCGAATGGCTTCGATCGTTCGATTCGAACGAAAATCCTTCGATCGAACGATTTCAATCCTTCGATCGTTCGAATCGAACGATTTTCGGATGTTCGAAGTTCGCGAACAGTTTGCGAACTGTTCGCAAATTTTGCCGGTGTTCGCGAACGGCGTTCGCGAACACATCGGCGGCGGTTCGCTACATCCCTAGACATAATTAGACATAGTTCAACTTTTCCTATAGGAAAACCAAAGTGTATTAATTTCTAATGCTTTTGTATTATTTTTCTGATATCATTAGCCTCACAGCTATAATCTGTCACAAAATACATTTTCGGTTAATTTCTTTTTTTCTGACTTGTAGTTTTGACATCTTTTTTTCCATTCTCATTTTTATTTATTTCTCTTCCTCCCACTTGTCTCAATAGATCACTGCATTTACTACCAACTTCTCGATCATATGCTTTTTTTAAACACTTAATATTGTAACCTCTAGCAACAAATCTATCCCATAAATCCATTGCATTCCTCTGGGGAAGGCATTCCAAGTGAAACAGATCCTCCTTAATCTAAGGAACTGTCCATTTGGGATACCCTCCTGGTCAAGCCATCTTCAAAAATGTGGCACCTCTCAACCTACCCCATAAAAAGGTTGGCATTTGAGGGCGTAAATTGTGTGAATTAGAAGGTTCTCCACTGATTCCAAAATAAACAAATTTTGCTCACTAGAATGTAACTTCACACAATAGAATCAAAATTTTTAACCACTCCATATCTAGTTTAGTAAGGGGAAAATATCTGCCCTTCCCCTTTGGTGAATTACTGGAATTTGGAAGCTGCAGATACTACTTTTACTGGAATACATTTTACTTTATAAAGATACATAACCAGAAACACTATATCAGTGTGAGAATGTGTAAGCGCTGTGTTCAAACAAAGAGTTTGTAGCTGGTATATGATCTGCACATATTCTGTTTGTGCCTCTAAAACAACCGTGGGTTACCATCAGCTTCTTTTTTTTTTTTTTTTGAAATCACTGTTTATTGAGAGTTTTATACACAAAAAGAAAGCACAAAAAGGGGGGTAAAAGAGAGGGGGGAGTATGACATGGAAGGAAAGGAAAATACAGTGCTGTAGATACATGCCACATCGGAATCTCCATTACAATAATAAATGACAACATGGGGTCATATAGCAAAACCATAAAAAAAAAAAAAGAAAAAAAAAAAATGCGTTGAGTTAACAGCAATGAGGCAAGTGAGGAACAGAAATTGCCAGGCTATACATAGAACATGACACTGAAAGAAGGTTATGTTAAACTCCTAGGAGAGTGATTGTTTATAGTAATCCGACTCATTAAATGAAACCCATCTATACCACTTAGTATTATAACTGAGATTTGGATCAGTATCAAACAATGATAATTGTTCAAACTTGTGTAGTTCCTTTATCTTATGAAACCAATCTTGTAAAGTGGGGGAGGTAGTTTGCTTCCATTGTAATGGGATCAACATTTTAGCTGCGTTCAACAGGAGAGGTTCAATAGTGGAAGTGAAATTGCGAAGTGATTTATCCATATGGAACAACAGCACATACGCCGGATCGTCAGGAATATCACCATCAGCTTCTTGATTTTTCCATGGAAATGTAAATCTTCAAGGCAAGTACTTTTATTTTGTAGGAATGTTGGTCCACATTTTTGCTCTTATTTGCATAGCAAAAGAATCTTCCATAGTTGGAAAATATAGGGTGTATCAACATTACTAACATCCACAAATAAATATATATTTTTACACACACTTACCTGATTCCACAGATTGACAGGAAAACACAATAGTCTGCATTTGCTACAGGGACCAGTACCACAAACCCCTTTAGTCTCTGAGTGATCCATCTCTTCCTTTACCTTTTGTGAAATTATAGATTCTAAGACTTGAACTCCTTCAGCTTTCCAGATAATCTGTGTACCGCCCACCATGGAAAGCAGAGGGACTTCAAGACTCAGAAGCCATCACTTCACAGTGGCACAAGGTGAGGGTGGGGGTTGGATTGATTGACCAAAGTAGAAAAGTTTAGCCTTGAACAGCATTTACATACAGATGAAGAAAGTTTCTACCCAGCTGTCAGAATAGGCCCTATGAGCAGCTGATTTCTGTATGTGTAGGCACCTTATGGGCTACTGTGCTCTCACACTTACCTGCCTATAGAATGTGGTTCAATGTTGTGCAATTTGGGCACACAGGTATAGAAACTTGCACTTCTCTGGCCAATCTCTACACATTAAGGCCCCATCTAGTTCCAGGTTCCACATACATGCTGATGGGAATCATTGGCCAGATTTGTTTTCAGTTTAGTCCAGTCAGCTTAAGTGTAGATGGATCAGAACCAAGGCGCTGACTAAGAAGGTCCAAGCATTTACTGTAGTAAATAAAAAGATTTCTGTGTGTGTGACTCACTTTTGGGAAATGGACATATCATTTACCACAGGTATGCCTCTGCTTTAACAACATCTTGTTCATAAGCATATACTCCATTTTAAACACTTGTGTAATTTTTTTTTATTGCTCCTAGAGTTTGAAATGAATGAAAGGAAATGGCTACTATTCTTAATAAAATGCCTAAACCCAAGCCTCTCCCTAACCGGTGAGCCACAGCCCTAATGTAATACAGGCCCATTGTATATGATGTGGTCTTGAACATTTGTAAGGTTTTTTATTTAGATAACATTTTTATTAAATACACAAACAAGCAGATAATCCAAGCTCATTGCAGATTAACACAAAATGAATATAGACATTTTCAGCCTTTTTCAGAACAGCTCTAATATCACACTGGGCTTTTATAAAGGAGACAGATGGGTCTGATTCCCATTGTGTCACCTGTCGCTTCCCTGTAATGTTAGTTTAAAATCAAAGGAATGAGTGATACTTCACATCAGTCACCTGTAAAGACATTTAGCTTTATACTAATGAATGCATTAGTATGTTTACCCACTTTGATCCGCTACCCGACCCCAACACACAACTGCCTTATCCACAACCCGCTGAATCAAAAGTGGGCGGGGACAGAAGAAAATTTTGTAAAATTTTAAAAGGCATAAAATATAGACCATATAACATAAAATAAGAAATTTAGATGAGACACACATCTATACCCGCACCCGAAAATCCTACCCTCATCCCTTGGGATACCTGCTTTTTTGCGGTTAACCCACGGGTACACAACCCGCTGCTGGACTCCCAATACAACCTGGATATTTTTATTAGAAAAATGACCACAAATAGAAACTAATTGGAAAAAGGTTTTATTTCTGATGAACAATCTGAAACCAACTGAACTGAAGAGGGTTTGAAGGTGAAAAACCCCTTTAAGAAGAAATGGGGGCATATTGTTGTCTGTGGGTAATCAGACTTTCGGGTAATATACCTTACCTGAATTGTCATGTTTTGTTAGAAAATACTTTCTGCGTTTTTGCACAATTATATGAGTCAAAAGGTGACAAATCCCAGTTGCAATAAGTATTAGCCAGACACCTCCATTAGAGCCCCACCTCGTAAATATATCCTAAATGTTTAGTGCACAAGGGCGAGTGTTCTTGTGGCTCAGAGCAGACAGGCAAGATTTGATAAATTAAATTAATTTATTGCCATAGAATTATTTGTTCTGAATTAATTTGCTAGCAATCTCCGTTCACCCTGCCAAGCTGGCAGTGGTTTGAATGACAATTAGTGTTATTCCTATGAAGAGGGTCTGTATAGAAAAATAGGTGATCAAAAGGAAAAAATTGTAGCCTCAGGGAGCAATAGTTTTGGTTTTTGGTGTGTGTGGGGGGTCAATGGTAAAAAAAAAAGCTGAAGAGGAAGGCAAATAATTATACAAAAATATAAAAAAAAATATAAAAAAAACTCCTGGGTTGCTTTGGCTGTATATTTTGGGTCATTGTCCATCTGTATTATGAAATATCTCCCACTCAATTTGACTGCATTTAGCTGGATTTGAGCAGACAGTGTCTCTGAACACCTCAGAATTCATTTGGCTGCTTCTGTCCTGTGTCACATCATGGATAAACACTAGTGTCCCAGTGCCACTGGCAGCCATGCACGCCCAAACACTACACTGCCTCCTCCATGATGATGTGGTATGCTTTGGATCATGAGCTGTTCCACACCTTCTCCATACTTTTTTCTTGCCATCATTCTGGTAGAGGTTGATATTGGTTTTTACCTGTCCAAAGAATGTTTTTCCAGAACTTTACTGGCTTTTTAGATGTTGTGTCTTCCGTGGACGTCCAGGTATTTTTGTGTTGCTGAGTTCACCAGTGCTTTCTTTCTTTCTCCGGAAGTACAAAACTGTAGATTTTGCCACTCCTAATATTGTAGCAATTTCTCAGATGGGTTTTTTCTGTTTTTGCAGCTTAAGGATGGCTTGTTTCACCTGCATGGAGAGCTCCTTTGACCGCATGTTGTATGTGGAAGATTTTGCTGTGAACAGACAAGCACCCCCTCAAATCAATTCCAGGGCTTTTATCTGCTTCATTAATAATAACATAACAAAGGAATTGCCCACACCTGCCCATGAAATAGCCTTTGAGTCAATTATCCAATTGCTTTTGAGCCCCTGAAATGAAGTTATTGTAAAAAAAAGGCTTTAGTTCCTCGAATTTTTATGCAATCTTTTTTTTGAACCCACTGAATCAAAGCTGAAAGTCTGCCGTTCAACTACATCTAAGTTTTCATTTAAAATCTGTATATGTACAGAATCAAAATTAGAAAAAAGTTGTCTCTGTCCGAAGATTTATGGGCCTAACTGTATCTCTGATCTTCAAATATAATTTGTCCATGGTACTGGGGGTCCTAAAAGCTATATCTATTAAAAAGTGCAAAAAAAGTAGGTTTGAAAGCTGCTTATTTTAATTTCAAATGTTTATGAGAAGCCTTTCTGCTCATTTAACAGAATGGTGCGATACAGTGATCCTCTTTAAGGGTAAAAAGGTTCCCTGCTATTTGTCTATAATGTCCTCTAATGTACTTGTAAAGTGTAATCATGTCCCCTTGCCTTTTTTCCAGAGAAAACAACCCAACCTTGACAGTCTACCATCATAATTTGCTCAGGATTGCTCAGTGTAGCAAATGCTGAAATCTGTATACATAGTCGGCGACAAGACGTCATCTGCATCATCAGCATTTAGTGAAGTGTCTGCGCCTCCCTCCCGACTAAGCCTGTCCTGCCTTCAGCATAGAATCCCTCTGGAAGTGCCAGTCGCTCCATTTTTTTTCTTTTCTCACCCCACCCACAGACAAAGCCTGCCCTGCCATCCCTATTGAATTCCTCTGCAGGAACAGTTTCAGTGGTTATTTTTTTTCTTGCGCTGACGATGACGTTATCAAAAAAAGCGACTATCCCTTAGAAGCAATACATTTGCAATGCATTATGGGGATTATAGTCCAAAATTTATCTTCTATTCTTTTTTTGCTCCTTTATTTATCTCTATTTTACCCTCCCCCTCCACATTTTACAGTATAAAAGGGTGTTAATAAGGCGCCAAAATTAGACCAGCCTACAGATTGTATATAATCCTATTGTTTTAGCTTTTATCTATATATAATACACAAAAGCCATGAATATCCTGTAAATTATATCCTTATAAACGGTGAGTTCTGATGTCATCAGTTATAAACGGTGAGTTCTGATGTCATTTCAGTCACATGACTCACTGAAACTTGTGTATTATAATAAATAAAGTACCCCCAGTTGTAAAATATGAGGATATTAGAATTAACCTCGGAGTTCCATGACCTGTATAAAAACACTCGGTCTTCGGCCTCGTGTTTTTATATGGTCATGAAACTCCTCGGTAACTTATAATATCCTTATATTTTACAAAAGGGGGTACTTTATTCACTATATAATTAATAATGATTTGTTGCCATCACCTTTATTTTTTTAGGAATCTGATATATGTTATCAATTTTAATCAATTTATATGTATTAATTATTCAATATTTGTATCGTACTGAAGTCATCAAAACAATTGTTATTTTTAATGAAGTATGTGTTGTATGATCTTTCTAAAAATAAAAAATCTATGTTAAGGGGCAGATTTACTATGGGTCGAATATCGAGGGTTAATTAACCCTCGATATTCGACTAGGAATTTAAATCCTTCGACTTCGAATATCGAAGTTGAAGGATTTAGCGCAGAAAATTCGATCGATCGATCGAAGGATTATTCATTCGAGCGAACGATTAAATCCTTCGAATCGAAACGATTCGAAGGATTTTAATCCAACGATCGAATGAATATCCTTTGATCAAAAAAACTTGGGCAAGCCTATGGGGACCTTCCCTATAGGCTAACATTGTGTTCGGTAGCTTTTATCTGCCGAACTAGGGGGTCGAAGTTTTTTTTAAAGAGACAGTACTTCGACTATCGAATGGTCGAATAATTGAATGATTTTTAGTTCGAATCGTTCGATAGTCGTAGTCGAAGGTCGAAGTAGCCCATTCGATGGTCGAAGTAGCCCAAAAAACACTTCGGAATTCGAAGTTTTTTTAATTCGAACCCTTCACTCGAATTTAGTAAATCTGCCCCTAAATGTTGTGTGCATTGTCTTGTTTTTTTTTACTGTAATTACTGTAATAATGCAACTAACAGCATGATATCCACATTTAATTTTATTTGTACAAATTTCATCTAAATGTTGTCTAAAAAAACTAACAAATGGTATTTGTGCCATACTATGACTGAATGCTGTGAATAGTGTTAGCCATAAACTAGGGCAGGAATGCTGCTTATAGTGGGTATGAGATAGGATTTGTGCAGCTACTTGGACAGAATGCTCTGTTATACAGATACAGTAGCTAGAGTCTCAGTCATAAAGCAGGGTAGGACTACTGCTTCCAATGGGGATCGGATAGGGTTTGTGCAGCCAGTGGGACAGAATGGTCTGTGATACAGATAGCTAGACTCTTAGCTGCCATACAGCTGCAGGACTCCCCTCCCATTCTCTGACAAGGAGCAGCACTGCAGAACATGCTGCAGTAATGCACGCAGATATGATGTAACTAGAGGATGAGGGAGGGGAAATATCACTCAGTGAACATGGGAAGGCCTAAGTGACTGTTACTGCATTAGAATAGACACTCCTACTTTCAGATTCTGAAAAAGCTTGGTCTGGAAAGCAGTTAGAAATGAGCAATGAGTGTGTTTATAATACAAATTTGATGTAGTTGGGTATATATTTTATTGTACTTATTCATTTTATATATCAGTGTGAAAAAATGGTATGGTTTATAGTTCATGACAGTTCTCCTTTAAAGGGACTGATCTTCTTTAAATTAACTTTTAGTATGATGCAGAGAGTGATATGCTGAGACAATTTGCAACTGGTTTTCTTTTTGTATTATTTGTGATTTCTTAGTTATTTAGCTTTTTATTCAGCAGCTCTCCAATTTGCAATTTCAGCAATCTGGTAAACCATGTATAATTCACATATGTAATTTTAAGAGTGCAGGTTAAACCCATCTTTATGGAAAGTGATAGAATTTTGTTTTTTAAAGAATGCAACAGGTCAGACTTAGCCATAATGCCTTAAATAATGGGGAGAATAATGGTCAAAAAAGCCACATTTATAAACTAAACTGAGGATTTAGTTTGGAATTGAATTTCTTGTATTTGAATCCATAATGTTCAACTGAACACAATCTTAATTCTTTAAGTTGTTTGACTTGGGTAGGCACGAATTTCGAAGTCGTGAGTTTTTAAAAACTCCCCTATACTCCCATAAATTCGGAATTCGACCAATCGAAATGTATTAAAAAAATATATCATTTTTAAAACTCAGATGAATAGAATCGACCCGAAAATTCTAATTCGAATTAGATTCGTATTTTCAGGAAGGCTGCAAACAACTTAAAATTGATCCTTGGACGTCTCCCATAGCAATTCGGCAGGTTTTAGATGGTGAATAGTCAAATTCGAGTTCTTAAAGGGCCAGGGTATAATAAATCTCGAAAATCAAATTCAAATTTTTTTAAAAACCCGAATCAAATTTGAATAACTTCCTAGTCGAATTTGGCAGTTTTCACCATAAAATAATTCTGAAATTCAAATGTTCAATTTCACCCTTGATAGATCTGCCCCTAAATCTCTGGACAATATTTTGGTTAAAGCTGAATTGAAGTTTTCTCAAATTTAAATATGCAAACGAGGATTCAAATTTGGATTGTGCAACCCTATGAGTAATTCTCTATATGAGAGATTCAAAATAAATTGAATGCATATCATTCTTTCATGTATATCTACTACCGGTAATTGTTGAATTTCCCCTAAACTACATTCATACTTTCACATGAAATCCTCTCAGTTTAATGCTTAAATGGAATTTTCAAAGACCCCTTGATAACACCATATTCTTCTACTTCCCACGGCTCCCGCACATCTTTGAGAACAACACCCTCTTTTTTCAGAAAGTCTTTCAGTTCCTCTTATTTAATTGTCTGTGTTGGAACAGTGGAAAACCACGACCCATAGACCATGCTGAACAGCGAGCTGCAAATAAATAAACAAAAATTATACTATATATATATATATATATATATATATATATATATATATATATATATATATATATATATATAGATATATTTCCTGTAAACTACTGTATATCCTTAATTGGTGTAAGGACATCAGTTTTATTACTGAGTGGTGTACAGTAATTTGTGCACTATAAAAAATAATTCAGTATGTTGAAGCTCATATTAAATTTTGATTTTCGCAATAGTTCCCCCTTAATGTTATGTTCATTATTTATTAAATATACCGTGTGTCTAGATAAAAAGGATACTTATGAGATGAGAATGTTGGCAATTCTTAATGTATGGTGATACAGCAAGAAGGAACTAAGGCCGGTGCCACTCAGTAGCTAAGTCACCTACCAAAGAACAACCCAACGTAGTTTGTTTTAATGCTCTTCATAGATTAGTACACTAGGGACATTTAGGCAGGAGAGTCGTTGAACAAACACATCTAATATCCTAGTGAGGATCACAGTCATAGAGAGCTGCATTTATGCAACCTGGCTCATGGGTAACAATAAGAATTCAATTAAGGAATCAAGAATGCCACACTGATAAATTCCGGTAAGGTCATGGTTTATCTCATGAAAATTCAATAGAAGTTTATTTTAATTAGGTGCATTTTTCTCATCAAATGTCTGGCCCTTTCGATCCATTCTTATTGAGGAACAGACTTGGCCGTTGGCATACCAGGGAAAAACCTGGTGGGCCCCACAGACAGAGGCCCGCTTCCTGCCCCCTACACCCAACTGCAAGGAGGAAGTAAAAGTGTCAGGTTAAATGTGTGGAGCAGCTCGTAACTGGGGTAGGGCCTCTGAGGTGGCAGCCGGGACAATCTAACCTGACTTGTCACTACTGTGGATCTGTTCCTAGAATTAAGGAGATCACTAATCAATGCAGGAAGAAAACATAGATTCTGTATTTTTAACATTATTTACCAGTCCCTAATGGAACAAACAGAGACACCTATGTGGCTAGCTTGAAGATCACACTAGAGGGCACAAACTAATGAGCACATTGGCAAGCAAACATTATCTCAGACTGCAATCTCTTTGCTTCAAGAGCTCATTGTGCCGGAACAGTTCTGTGCAGAAAATATACAAAGTCAATGTGAAATGAAAGGGCATCCTGCTACTTGTAGATTTGTACCTGGTTTGTACAAAAGAAAAACATCTCATGGTTCTACCTATAGATCAGCCTATCCAAAATTAATTATATGTTTTACCGACGACAATACTGTGTTCTATTGAAGTCTATATAAAAAAACAATGATACCTTTTAACAGACAGTGCATTCTTTTTCGGCTAGTCCTTTTGTAAGGAAAACAGACCAAGGTCTCTATTGAATATGTGCGCTAAGCCTGGTCTGCTCCTTCCTGACCTTGATCCATGGGATTGGTTATTATGCTGCACCTTCTTATGATATTGTGGTGTAAAGAAAAAAGCCACTCCATTCTCAGGGACACACATCATGCTGAGACCACATCTTCTTTCATTGCAGCAGGAATGGCAGGGGACAGAGACGGTAACTGTGGAAAGCAGTGTGTAAGTCTCACCGCGGTCGGTGTTGTATCCCCAGTAAGTACCAGTGCCACTGATCTGCAGTCCCATACAGGGCCCACACCGGCCTCACAGATACACAGAAGTGAGTTATCCAGCCAGACATCCTGAAGGTTTCTTTGCTCCTCTTTTCTAGCGGAAACTTATTAATCCTTCCCCCTCCCAACTGAGGGCGCTGTGTCGGAAGACTCCTGTGTCAGACTGGGACACCAGGGGCCCAACCAAAAACTTTAGACCATGGGCCTATTCTCAGTACTATTATTCTTCCTTAGTCTCCTCACTCAACCTCTATTCTCCCAGTCTCTTTTCTTTACATACTATAATCTATTATTCCATCTATTTAGCCTCTTTGTTCTCATAGATATAGGAAATGGCCATGAAATAGGCCAAATGTTTAGCAGCATGAGGGCCCACTGACACCTGGGCCCACCGGGAGTTCTCCTGGTATTCTGGTGGGCCAGTCTTAAACTGGGAGAGGGCTTCACAGATCCCTGAAATGATACTGTGTTGTCTGTCCTATTTGGAACTAATACAGGCTGTATGTTTTGAATTTTAATGAAGTGCTTACATTGGTATTGTATTGACATTATTTTTGGGTAGGACGGTTTCTCACTGATTCCATACCAGCAGATGAGCTGAGCAGCTCATACTACCAGGTACTGCAACAAATAAGAGCGCCAAATGAGTCCAGTCGGCTTCCGTACACTTTGTGTGTTGCTCCAGCTCTTAGCACGTCCTGTAAGCACGTGAATCAGAAAGCTAATACAGTTTCTGCAGAAGTTTATTTCAGGGCCGAACTAGGGTCACTGACTGACTGTACTTTTGCTTCTCAGTAGCAGCGCAGAGACTTGCGTTTTGCTACACTACTGTTGGGCTGGACTTAGCAGGTAAGGGAAGAGTTGAACGTAGAATCCCATTCCGAGCTGTTTCATTCAAGTGTGTATTCAGTGGCGGCTGGGAGCCCGGCAGGTGACCTGGTCAGCCATGTCGCCCCCGTGGCCGTGCGCAAACGTGTGCGGCCCCGTGTGTGTTGCTGTGCAGCATACCTTACCCTGTTTCATCACTCTGCGTAAAAGTGTTGTGCTACTGTATATCTCCCTCTACACAGAGTGGGGGTTAAGATACGAGGTGTCCGTATGACTTCAATGCCCAATGCAGAAATGTATATAGGCACCTCAGGAAACACGTTTTAAGTTACAGAATACATAATAGGGTACACAGATCTGTGCTAACCAATTACTGAGTTATGATTAGGTGCATAACATTCAAAAACCTAAATCAGATGAAGACAAACACATCATCATCAGACGAATTGTATTAACCAAAATGTAAGCACAGCAAAATTGTTGGTATTAACCCTTTAAGTGTCAGCAGAATTTCACATTTTGGTTACACGAAATGCCAGCCGTTTTTGAAACATTTTGTGCTCTCTCACTTTAGGGGCATTTTCTGAGGGGAAACCTATAGTTTACCTAGGGAAACTATATATTGTTTTTTTTTTTTTTCAGAGAACCTAGCATATGAATTTGTACCAGAAAATGTTTTCATTTTGTGAATGAAAATCCAACTGATTTGGAAAGCCTTGTGTCTCTTGAATGTGCCAATACCAGATATGTATAGTTTTAGGGAGATTTAGGACAGCAAAAACTCCCTGTAGTATATCACCAAATTTTGAAAGGATAAAGGCAGAAAACGGCATACTTTAGATTCCAAGGCAAAAAAATCCTGAAACAGTAGGTGTACCCCTGAAAACCACATTCTGCTGATTCTAAAATGGGTAACTATGTCTCTCTACTCCTAAGTACCAAACACCAAAGCTTGCCTGAACGTAGCGTTTTTTATAAAAATTTATCAAAATTCTGAAAAATCTCTTCAAAGGTTTTGTTTTTCTGCTATGCATATCCCACACTTTATTAGGTACCAAGAAAAAGCACCCTTAATATGATTACCCTGAATGTGATTGAACAGTTTGATGACCATTGTGCATAGGTTTACCAAAGTATCTGGCATTTAGAGACCCCAATATGAAGTGAGCGCAAATTGTCCAGGACTTTACTTCAGCTACTGAAAAATTAACACATTTACTGCATTTTTTGTGGGGTAAAAACTCAGAAAAATATGTTTACCCCCCCAAAGCCATATATTTTTGGAAAGTAAACATTCATCTAAATTGGGTACCCAAGACTTTCTGCTCCGAACTACTGAGTCGCAAGGCTTTCCCAAATTTGTCGGTTTTGGTGAAATATCTGAAAATTGCCTCAAAACTTCAACTTTCCAGCATAATATCGCCCATGTATCATTATGTAAGAAAAGGCACTCTTAAGAGATACTGCTCTGAGATACATTTGGTGCTTCACATCTCTTTTGTCTCTCTGAGGTTGACATCTTCCCCATGCTGCACCAGAAGAGCAATAGTAGAGAATGATATCCCATGAGTGTTTTTACTGAGGACATGTCGTATGGAAGGGAAACACGCCTGGGGAACCAGAGCATTGGGTACAGTGCAAAGTCAGGTCCGATTTTGTGGCAAGGCCACAATTATTATGGTGGCAGGATTTTAGGGGTGGCATGCCACCCAGATGCGTTCCATTTTGTTGGAAGCACTGGGGACGCACTGCTTCTTAAACTGCCAGCACACCTAATCCCCAGTGCTCCGGAGGGAGCTTCCACATGCTCAAGTGCTCGCGAGGGAAGGGGAGTAGGTGAAGCTCCGGCCTAGGGGCGGCCCAAACAGATCCGGCTCTGTGCAGAGGGGACTGACTTTTTAAAGCCTGTCTATACTAGCGCACCAAGTAAGTCATATAGTAGTAAAGTGCAGGGAGGTCATGATTAGACATTACACTATGAAATGTATTTGATCTTTTGGAGGGGAGGATATTGGCCACGGCCCTTGCAGCTATATTATGTCAATTTGAAAGAAGGGGAGTGCTCGTCGAGGGATCCATAGTTATGTATACCTGAACCTGGGACTTGGTTTTAATATACATGAACATTTCAATATTGTTCTGGTGTGGTGAATTGTTTCTTCATAGGAACGCTATATATATTCTCTTTGTTCTTTAAAAACTACTTTTTGATACTGGAGTGCTATAAATCACACATTAGTAAGCACTTGTAAATGTGTATATAATATACAGTGATCTGCCCTAAAACTTGTATGGTTTATACATTTTCAATTAGATACACCCTATTATTTTCCAGCTGGCTTTTTCTATAATTGATCATGTGGTCACTAATGTCACATTTCCCACTCCAGATAAACACTCTCTGGAGTTGAAGGCAGGGGGAGTTAAAACAGATTTTATTGTGGGTCATGTGACCAATGCTGTCATAATGCTCAATCCAGATCAGGGCCGCCATCACAAATTGCAGGGCCCCATATGTCGATATTTCCTTGGCCCACCGCAAGCCCCACCTAAAGGTCTGCCCTCCCCACCCCACAGATCCACCCCCACCACACAGTAAAAAATACAAAAACATTTGTGGTCAGGCCCCCCCCATTAAAAAAAAACATTTGTGGTCAGGGCCCCCATAAAAAACATTTGTGGTCAGGGCCCCCATAAAAAAAACTTGTGGTCAGGGCCCCCCATTAAAAAAAACATTTGTGGGCAGGGCCCCCCATTAAAAAATATTGGTGGCTAGGACCCACATGTTAAAAAAAAAAATTGGTGGCCAGCCCCCCCACATTATAAGAAAATTGGTGGCCAGGGCCGCCCTTAAACGTCCAAGTAAAAAAAAAAAACTTGCCCCCCCAGAAGTTTAAAAAGAAATTGGTGCCCAGGGCCCTGCCATGTTAAGCTGGCCATAGACACAAAGATCCGATCGTACGAATCAACGTACGATCGGACTTTCCCATCTCCCGACCCTCCACTAACCATTCAGATCAAAGTCTTTACCATTCCGATCAAATAAGAACAGATCACCCAATGTTCTGCCCTTGACAGCAATCGTACAATACTTATGTCTGACAAGATTAGTGACAGTCTCCCTCTGAAAATCGTACGATCGGCAATACACGCAGAGATATTATCGGCAGGCGACAGAAATTTTCTAACCTGTCCAATCGACCAAACGACCGATCTCCGACTGACGAAAAATGTCGGGACTCTCCACACATGGTCCGAAAACCGGATCTTTGCGTCTATGGCCAGCTTTATACTTACTTCATTAGCCCACCTGCAGTAAGTGAACTGCCAACTACAGAAGGGAGGAGGGGAGCACAGATGGCTGCATCTTCTTCCCTTATTGGTCACAGAATTTCAAGTCCCGGAAAAGCTGCATGGTGATTGGATGAGCTGGAGGGTAGGTTCAAACCTCAGCTATCCAATCCCTGAGCAGCTCAACCGGGACTTAAACTCTGTGACCAATAAGGGAAAGCTGAAGAGTGTGGATGTGCAGGTAAGAGACCTACAATACTTTCATATTTGTGATGATCTAAAATACATGTTAGGACATCATGGCCTTTCGCACCACTTAAGTATTGTACTGAAAGAAAATGTGGTGTTCCCCACACTGCAACTTCTCCAAAAGGACTGTTTAAAAAGATAGTTTAGTTAGGAGTTGGATGCAGGGGGAGTAAAAACAGACTTCGTAGTGGGTCATGTGACCAATGATGTCATAATGCTCACTCCAGATACAAACTCTCTTGTAGCATCTGATTTGAGCTGCGTCAGTTTGAGTGTGTTAGCTGAAGAGTGTGGATGTGCAGGTAAGAGACCTACAATATTTTCATATTTGTGATGATCTAAAATACATATTAGGACATCATGGCTTAGTTAGGAGTTGGATGCAGGGGGACTAAAAACAGACTTCATAGTGGGTTATGTGACCAATGATGTCATAATGCTCACTCCAGATACAAACTCTCTTGTAGCATCTGATTTGAGTTGTGTTAGTGTGAGTGAGGAAGCTGAATTGTGTGGCTGTGCAGGTAAGAGACCTACAACTGAACTGAATAGAAATATTAAAATGTAAAAAGGGTCACTTTTATTTGGATTGCAAAAAAAACCCACCATACCTCTCACCATAATATCCCTGAAAGTAGTGGTTAGAAAAAAGTTACACCTAGACTTACACCTCGCCGAAGTAGATTGTGTCATTGTTTGCAATTGTGTTTTAGTATTTGGGAAAAAGTGGCAACTGATTTAGGCACATTGGGTTCAGGGGAGTTTTTAAATTGTTGTTTAAGTTTTAGAGACAGAGTGAGTTTGTAAACATCCTGCATTACACATCACTAGTAATAAAAGACACTACGTTTGTCCAGGGGCAATAACCCATAGTAACCAATAAGCAGGTAGAATTTACTACTCGCCAATTCAAATACAAGCATCTTATTGATTGCCATGAGTTACTGCTCCTAGGCAATCTTATTGCCTTATATTATATATGGGGATACAACCGTATTATATAGATGAGCACAATGTAACCTTTGAGTTGACGTTTAGTATGATGTAGAGAGTGATGTTCTGAGACAATTTGCAATTGGTGTTCATTTTTTTTCGTTTTTCATTTCTTTAGCTCTTTACTCACTAGCTCTCCATTTTGCGAATTCATCAATCTGGTTGCTAGGGTCCAAATTACCCTAGCAACTATACATTGATTTGAATAAGAGACTGGAATATTAGTAGAATATGGCCTGAATAGAAAGATTAGTAATCAGAAGTCACATGTCAGCGACCCTATTTCAAAGCAAGGAAGATTCAGAAGAAAAAGGCAAAAAAAAAAACTATTAGTAAATAACAAAGACTATAAGAGTTGTGCCATTTTTTTATGAGCAAATAGACATCATTCACCGGTTCCACAGCATCAGTAGTGTTATTGGTGTTTTTGTTTTGTTAAGAAATTGTTGTTGGCCCTTGCCACTTTTCGCCCTACACCTGGCAGCATTTGAAACCAAACAGGTGTTATACATTGCTAGAATCACTCTACTCTCTGATTTATACTAATCTTGGCTGGGCATTTTCTTTTTTTATACGAAACAGAAAAAAATCACCAGTGATCGGTCTAACCCACGCTGTGGCTTTGACCAGCTGCTATAAACACCCTTGTGCAATCGCTCGATCTAACCCACATTCTAGAGTTGACCAGCTGCTATAAATGATAAAAAGCCAATATTTGTACACAAAGTGAAAAATAAAAAAATTACCAGTGCATGGTTCACCTTAAAGGAATTGTGTAGTGTAAAAATAAAAACTCGGTAAATATATAGGCTGTGCAAAATAAAACATGTTTCTAATATAGTTAGTTAGCCAAAAATGTAATGTATAAAGGCTGGAGTGATTTGATGTATAACAAGTCAGTCAGGACACTACTTCCTGCTTTTCAGCTCTCTTGGTTTACACTGACTGGTTACCAGGAAGTAACCAATCAGAGACTTGAGTGGAGGGCACATGGGCCATAACTGTTGCTTTTGAATCTGAGCTGAATGCTGAGGATCAATTACAAACTCACTGAACAGAAATGTACCATGTGGCCCCCCTTCAAGTCGCTGACTAGCTCAGAGTTATAGAGCTGAAAAACAGGAAGTTGGATTCTGGCTGTTTTATTAGACATCTGTTCACTCCAGCCTTTATATATTACATATTCGGCTAACTAACTATATTAGAAACACATTTTATTTTGCACAGCCTATCTATTTACCCAGTTTTTATTTTCACACTGAACTGTTCCTTTAAAAAATAATTATTACAAAAAATGAGATGTTAAAACCACACTTTAGCAAAATACGTAAGCTCACGTGTCATTGTATGTGAGTCCTACACTATTTGTGAGCATTCTAAGTCTGTAGTGCATTTAAAATTAAGTCCCCCAGCAACCAATGTGACGGAGTAGTAAGACCATTGCGTACTTACCCTTAGCTCAGGAGTTCTAGTGAGTAAGCAGGGAGCTTTTAAGCCCCAGCAAACAAACCAACGTGACTTTTCTCCCCCTAAGGAGTTGTAGGTAAAAAGCACTTGCCGGCTCAGACGCCGAGCTTACCATACCTTTTAACGTGACTTTTCTCCCCCTAAGAAGTAGTAGGTAAAAAGCGCAAGCCGGGTTAGACGCCGAGATTAGCATACTTTTTTAACGTGACTTTTCTCCCCTTAAGAAGTAGTAGGTAGCCGGCTCAGACGCCGAGCTGAGCATACCTTTAAACATGACTTTTCTCCCCCTAAGAAGAAGTAGGTAAAAAGCTCTAGCCGGCTTAGAAGCCGACCTGAGCATACCTTTTAACATGACTTTTCTCCCCCTCAGAAGTAGTAGGTAAAAAGCTCTAGCCGGCTTAGATGCCGAGTTGAACATACCTTTTAACGTGACTTTTCTCCCCTTAAGAAGTAGTAGGTAGCCAATTCAGATGCCGAGCTTAGCACACCTTTTAGCGTGACTTTTCTCCCCTTAAGAAGTAGTAGGTAAAAAGCTCTAGCCGGCTCAGACGCCGAGCTGAGCATACCTTTTAACGTGGCTTTTCTCCCCCTAAGAAGTAGTAGGTAAAAAGCGTTAGCCGGCTCAGACGCCGGGCTTAGCATATCTTTTAATATGACTTTTCTCCCCCTAAGTAGTAGTAGGTAAAAAGCACTAGCCGGCTCAGACGCCGAACTGAGCATACCTTTTAACGTGACTTTTCTCCCCCTTAGTAGTAGTAGGTAAAAAGCGCTATACGGCTCAGACGCCGAGTTGAGCATACCTTGTGACGTGACTATTCTCCCCCTAAGAAGTAGTAGGTAAAAAGCTCTAGCCGGCTTAGATGCCGAGTTGAGCATACCTTTTAACATGACTTTTCTCCCCCTAAGAAGTAGTAGATAAAAAGCGCTAGCCGGCTCAGACGCCGAGCTGAGCTTACCTTTTAACGTGACTATTCTCCCCCTAAGGAGTAGTAGGTAAAAAGCTCTAGCTGGCTTAGATGCCGAGTTGAGCATACCTTTTAACATGACTTTTCTCACCTTAAGAAGTAGTAGGTAAAAAGCTCTAGCCGGCTCAGACGCCGAGCTTACCATACCTTTTAACGTGACTTTTCTCCCCTTAAGAAGTAGTAGGTAAAAAGCTCTACCCGGCTCAGACGCCGAGCTGAGCATACCTTTTAACGTGACTTTTCTGCCCCTTGGTAGTAGTAGGTAAAAAGCGCTATACGGCTCAGACGCCGAGCTGAGCATACCTTTTAACATGACTTTTCTCCCCTTAAGAAGTAGTAGGTAAAAAGCGCTATACGGCTCAGACGCCTTGCTTAGAATACCTTTTAACGTGACTTTTCTCCCCCTAAGAAGTAGTAGGTAAAAAGCGCTAGCCGGCTCAGACGCCGAGCTGAGCATACCTTTTAACGAGACTATTCTACCCCTAAGAAGTAGTAGGTAAAAAGCTCTAGCCGGCTTAGATGCCGAGTTGAGCATACCTTTTAACATGACTTTTCGCCCCTTAAGAAGTAGTAGGTAAAAAGCTCTAGCCGGCTCAGACGCCGAGCTTACCATACCTTTTAACGTGACTATTCTCCCCCTAAGTAGTAGTAGGTAAAAAGCGCTATACGGCTCAGACGCCGAGCTGAGCATACCTTTTAACATGACTTTTCTCCCCTTAAGAAGTAGTAGGTAAAAAGCGCTATACGGCTCAGACGCCTTGCTTAGAATACATTTTAACATGACTTTTCTCCCCCTAAGAAGTAGCAGGTAAAAAGCGCTAGCCGGCTCAGACGCCGAGCTGAGCTTACCTTTTAACGTGACTTTTTCTCCCCTTAAGAAGTAGTAGGTAAAAAGCTCTACCCGGCTCAGACGCCGAGCTGAGCATACCTTTTAACGTGACTTTTCTCCCCCTTGGTAGTAGTAGGTAAAAAGCGCTATACGGCTCAGACGCCGAGCTGAGCATACCTTTTAACATGACTTTTCTCCCCCTAAGAAGTAGTAGGTAAAAAGCGCTAGCCGGCTCAGACGCCGAGCTGAGCATACCTTTTAACGTGACTATTCTCCCCCTAAGAAGTAGTAGGTAAAAAGCTCTAGCCGGCTTAGATGCCGAGTTGAGCATACCTTTTAACATGACTTTTCGCCCCTTAAGAAGTAGTAGGTAAAAAGCTCTAGCCGGCTCAGACGCCGAGCTTACCATACCTTTTAACGTGACTATTCTCCCCCTAAGTAGTAGTAGGTAAAAAGCACTAGCCGGCTCAGAAGCCGAGCTGAGCATACCTTTTAATGTGACTTTTCTCCCCCTTAGTAGTAGTAGGTAAAAAGCGCTATACGGCTCAGACGCCGAGCTGAGCATACCTTTTAACATGACTTTTCTCCCCTTAAGAAGTAGTAGGTAAAAAGCGTTATACGGCTCAGACGCCTTGCTTAGAATACATTTTAACGTGACTTTTCTCCCCCTAAGAAGTAGCAGGTAAAAAGCGCTAGCCGGCACAGACGCCGAGCTGAGCTTACCTTTTAACGTGACTATTCTCCCCCTAAGAAGTAGTAGGTAAAAAGCTCTACCCGGCTCAGACGCCGAGCTGAGCATACCTTTTAACATGACTTTTCTCCCCCTTAGTAGTAGTAGGTAAAAAGCGCTATACGGCTCAGACGCCGAGCTGAGCATACCTTTTAACATGACTTTTCTCCCCCTAAGAAGTAGTAGGTAAAAAGCGCTAGCCGGCTCAGACGCCGAGCTGAGCATACCTTTTAACGTGACTATTCTCCCCCTAAGATGTAGTAGGTAAAAAGCTCTAGCCGGCTTAGATGCCGAGTTGAGCATACCTTTTAACATGACTTTTCTCCCCTTAAGAAGTAGTAGGTAAAAAGCTCTAGCCGGCTCAGACGCTGAGCTTACCATACCTTTTAACGTGACTTTTCTCCCCTTAAGAAGTAGTAGGTAAAAAGCTCTACCTGGCTCAGACGCCGAGCTGAGCATATCTTTTAACATGACTTTTCTCCCCCTATGTAGTAGTAGGTAAAAAGCACTAGCCAGCTCAGACGCCGTTCTGAGCATACCTTTTAACGTGACTTTTCTTCCCCTAAGTAGTAGTAGGTAAAAAGCGCTATACGGCTCAGACGCCTTGCTTAGAATACATTTTAACATGACTTTTCTCCACCTAAGAAGTAGCAGGTAAAAAGCGCTAGCCGGCTCAGACGCCGAGCTGAGCTTACCTTTTAACGTGACTATTCTCCCCCTAAGATGTAGTAGGTAAAAAGCTCTAGCCGGCTTGGATGCCGAGTTGAGCATACCTTTTAACATGACTTTTCTCCCCTTAAGAAGTAGTAGGTAAAAAGCTCTAGCCGGCTCAGACGCCGAGCTTACCATACCTTTTAACGTGACTTTTCTCCCCTTAAGAAGTAGTAGGTAAAAAGCTCTACCCGGCTTAGATGCCGAGTTGAGCATACCTTTTAACATGACTTTTTTCCCCTTAAGAAGTAGTAGGTAAAAAGCTCTAGCCGGCTTAGAAGCCAAGTTGAGCATAACTTTTAACTTGACTTTTCTCCCCCTAAGAAGTAGTAGGTAAAAAGCTCTAGCCGGCTGAGACGCCGAGCTTAGCATACCTTTTAACGTGACTTTTCTCCCCTTAAAAAGTAGTAGGTAAAAAGCTCTAGCCGGCTCAGACTCCGAGCTTAGCATGCCTTTTAAAGTGACTTTTCTCCCCTTAAGAAGTAGTAGGTAAAAAGCTCTAGCCGGCTCAGTCGCCGAGCTGAGCATACCTTTTAACGTGACTTTTCTCCCCCTAAGAAGTAGTAGGTAAAAAGCGCTAGCGACTCAGATGCCGAGCTGAGCATACCTTTTAACCTGACTTTTCTCCCAGTAAGAAGTAGTAGGTAAAAAGCGCTATACGGCTCAGACGCCTAGCTTAGCATACCTTTTAACATGACTTTTCTCCCCCTAAGCAGTAGTAGGTAAAAAGCTCTAGCCGGATCAGACGCCGAGCTGAGCATACCTTTTAACGTGTCTTTTCTCCCCTACAAAGTTGTAGGTAAAAAGCTCTAGCCGACTCATAAGCCGAGCTGAGCATACCTTTTAACGTGACTTTTCTCCCTCGAAGAAGTAGTAGGTTAAAAGCACTAGCCAACTCAGACGCCGAGCTTAGCATACCTTTTAACATGTCTTTTCTCCCCCTAAGAAGTAGTACGTAAAAAGCTCTAGCCGGCTTAGACGCCGAGCTGAGCATATCTTTTAATGTGACTTTTCTCCCCCTAAGAAGTAGTAGGTAAAAAGCTCTAGCCGGCTCAAACGCCAAGCTGAGCATATCCTTTAACGTGACTTTTCTCCCCTTAAGAAGTAGTAGGTAGCCGACTCAGTAGCCGAGCTTAGCATCCCTTTTAACCTGACTTTTCTCCCTCTAAGAAGTAGTTAGTAAAAAGTGCTAGCCGACTCAGGCACCGAACTGAGCATACCTTTTAACGTGACTTTTCTCCCCCTAAGAAGTAGTAGGTAAAAAGCACTTGCCGGCTCAGACGCCGAGCTTAGCATAACTTTTAACATGACTTTTCTCCCCCTAAGAAGTAGTAGGTAAAAAGCATTAGCCGGCTCAGACACCGAGCTGAGCATACCTTTTAACGTGACTTTTCACCCCCTAAGAAGTAGTAGGTAAAAAGCGCAAGCCGGGTTAGACGCCGAGCTGAGCATACTTTTTTAAAATTACTTTTCTCCCCTTAAGAAGTAGTAGGTAGCCTTCTCAGACGCCGAGCTGAGCATACCTTTAAATATGACTTTTCTCCCCCTAAGAAGTATTAGGTAAAAAGCTCTAGCCGGCTTGGAAGCCGAGCTGAGCATACCTTTTAACGTGACTTTTCTCCCCCTCAGAAGTAGTAGGTAAAAAGCTCTAGCCGGCTTAGATGCCGAGTTAAGCATACCTTTTAACATGACTTTTCTCCCCTTAAGAAGTAGTAGGTAAAAAGCTCTAGCCGGCTTAGAAGCAAAGTTGAGCATAACTTTTAACGTGACGTTTCTCCCCCTAAGAAGTAGTGAGTAAAAAGCATTAGCCGGCTCAGAAACCGAGCTTAGCATACCTTTTAACATGACCTTTCTCCCCGTAAAAAGCAGTAGGTAAAAAGCATTTGCCGGCTCAGACGCCGAGCTTAACATACCTTTTAACATGAATTTTCTCCCCATAAGAAGTAGTAGGTAAAAAGCGCTAGGCGGTTCAGATGCCGAGCTGAGTATACCTATTAATGTGACTTTTCTCCCCCTAAGAAGTAGTAGGTAAAAAGCATTAACCGGCTCAGACACCGAGCTGATCATACCTTTTAACGTGACTTTTCACCCCCTAAGAAGTAGTAGGTAAAAAGCACTTGCCGGCTCAGACGCCGAGCTTAGCATACCTTTTAACATGACTTTTCTCCCCCTAAGAAGTAGTAGGTAAAAAGCGCTAGCCAGGTCCAGTGGCGGAACTACCGGGGGAGCAGGGGGTGCGAGCGGGCCAGGGCCCGCACCCCCTCAGGGCTCCCCGGCAGCGCCACACCCCAATGAAATCTACCCGGCAGCGCAACGAATGGAGGCGGGCGGGGCCCAGCTGCGCATCACGCACCAAGGCCCGCCCCCCTCTAGGAACGCTGCTGGCCAGGTCGGATGCCGAGCTGAGCATATCTTTTAACGTGACTTTTCTCCACTTAAGAAGTAGTAGGTAGCCGACTCAGAAGCCGAGCTTAGCATCCCTTGTAACCTGACTTTTCTCCCAGTAAGAAGTAGTAGGTAAAAAGCACTTGCCGGCTCAGATGCCGAGCTTAGCATACTTTTTAACGTGCCTTTTCTCCCCCTAAGAAGTAGTAGGTAAAAGCCTCTAGCCGGCTTAGACGCCGAGTTGAGCATACCTTTTAACGTGTCTTTTCTCCCCCTAAGAAGTAGTAGGTAAAAAGCTCTAGCCGGCTCAGACGCCGAGCTTAGCATACCTTTTAACATGTCTTTTCTCCCCCTAAGAAGTAGTAGGTAAAAAGCTCTAGCCGGCTTAGACGCTGAGTTGAGCATACCTTTTAACGTGACTTTTCTCCCCCTAAGAAGTAGTAGGTAAAAAGCTCTAGCCGACTCAGATGCCGAGCTCAGCATATCTTTTAATGTGACTTTTCTCCCCCTAAGAAGTAGTAGGTAAAAAGCTCTAGCCGGCTTAGATGCCGAGTTGAGCATACCTTTTAATGCGACTTTTCTCCCCTTAAGAAGTAGTAGGTAAAAATCTCTAGCCGGCTTAGAAGCCAAGTTGAGCATACCTTTTAACTTGTCTTTTCTCCCCCTAAGAAGTAGTAGGTAAAAAGCTCTAGCCGGCTCAGACTCCGAGCTTAGCATACCTTTTAACGTGACTTTTCTCCCCCTAAGAAGTAGTAGGTAAAAAGCGCTAGCTGCCTCAGACACCAAGCTGATCATACCTTTTAACGTGACTTTTCTCCCCCTAAGAAGTAGTAGGTAAAAAGTGCTAGCCGACTCAGACGCCGACCTGAGCATACCTTTTAACCTGACTTTTCTCCCAGTAAGAAGTAGTAGGTAAAAAGCACTTGCCGGCTCAGATGCCAAGCTTAGCATACCTTTTAACGTGCCTTTTCTCCCCCTAAGAAGTAGTAGGTAAAAAGCTCTAGCCGGCTTAGACGCCGAGTTGAGCATACCTTTTAACGTGTCTTTTCTCCCCCTTAGAAGTAGTAGGTAAAAAGCTCTAGCCGGCTCAGACGCCGAGCTTAGCATACCTTTTAACGCGACTTTTCTCCCCCTAAGAAGAAGTAGGTAAAAAGCTCTAGCCGGCTCAGACGCCGAGCTTAGCATACCTTTTAACGTGACTTTTCTCCCCCTAAAAAGTAGTAGGTAAAAAGCTCTAGCCGGCTCAGATGCCAAGTTGAGCATACCTTTTAACATGATTTTTCTCCCCCTAAGAAGTAGAAGGTAAAAAGCGCTAGCTGGCTCAGGCACCGAGCTGACCATACCTTTTAACGTGACTTTTCTCCCCCTAAGAAGTAGTAGGTAAAAAGCATTAGCCGGCTCAGAAGCCGAGCTGAGCATACCTTTTAAATTTACTTTTCACCCCTTAAGGAGTTGTAGGTAAAAAGGACTTGCCGGCTCAGGCGCCGAGCTTGGCATTCCTTTTAACCTGACTTTTCTCCCAGTAAGAAGTAGTAGGTAAAAAGCACTTGCCGGCTCAGATGCCAAGCTTAGCATACCTTTTAACGTGCCTTTTCTCCCCCTAAGAAGTAGTAGGTAAAAAGCTCTAGCCGGCTTAGACGCCGAGTTGAGCATACCTTTTAACGTGTCTTTTCTCCCCCTTAGAAGTAGTAGGTAAAAAGCTCTAGCCGGCTCAGACGCCGAGCTTAGCATACCTTTTAACGCGACTTTTCTCCCCCTAAGAAGAAGTAGGTAAAAAGCTCTAGCCGGCTCAGACGCCGAGCTTAGCATACCTTTTAACGTGACTTTTCTCCCCCTAAAAAGTAGTAGGTAAAAAGCTCTAGCCGGCTCAGATGCCAAGTTGAGCATACCTTTTAACATGATTTTTCTCCCCCTAAGAAGTAGAAGGTAAAAAGCGCTAGCTGGCTCAGGCACCGAGCTGACCATACCTTTTAACGTGACTTTTCTCCTCCTAAGAAGTATTAGGTAAAAAGCATTAGCCGGCTCAGAAGCCGAGCTGAGCATACCTTTTAAATTTACTTTTCACCCCTTAAGGAGTTGTAGGTAAAAAGGACTTGCCGGCTCAGGCGCCGAGCTTGGCATTCCTTTTAACATGACTTTTCTCCCTCTAAAAAGTAGTAGGTAAAAAGCACTAGCCGGCTCAGATGCCGAGCTTAGCATACCTTTTGACGTGACTTTTCTCCCCTTAAGAAATAGTAGATAAAAAAAAGCACTAGCCGGCTTAGACGTCGAGCTGGGCAATAATTTTACTATGTCTTTTCTCCCCCTAAGAAGTAGTAGGTAAAAAGCCTTAGCCATCTCAGACGACGAGCTGAGCATACCTTTAAACGTGACTTTTCTCTCCCTAAGAGGTAGTAGGTAAAAAGTGGTTGCCGGCTCAGATGCCGAGCTGAGCATACCTATTAACGTGACTTTTCTCCCCCTAAGAAGTAGTAGGTAAAAGCGTTAGCCATCTCAGACGACGAGCTCAGCATACCTTTAAACGTGACTTTTCTCTCCCTAAAAAGTAGTAGGTAAAAAAAAGCACTAGCCGACTTAGACGTCGTGCTGAGCATACATTTTAATATGACTTTTCTCCCCCTAAGAAGTAGTAGGTAAAAAAAAACACTAGCCGACTAAGACGTCGAGCTGAGCATACCTTTTAACGTGACTTTTCTCCCCCTAAGAAGTAGTAGGTAAAAGCCTCTAGCCGGCTTAGACGCCGAGTTGAGCATACCTTTTAACGTGTCTTTTCTCCCCCTAAGAAGTAGTAGGTAAAAAGCTCTAGCCGGCTCAGACGCCGAGCTTAGCATACCTTTTAACATGTCTTTTCTCCCCCTAAGAAGTAGTAGGTAAAAAGCTCTAGCCGGCTTAGACGCTGAGTTGAGCATACCTTTTAACGTGACTTTTCTCCCCCTAAGAAGTAGTAGGTAAAAAGCTCTAGCCGACTCAGATGCCGAGCTCAGCATATCTTTTAATGTGACTTTTCTCCCCCTAAGAAGTAGTAGGTAAAAAGCTCTAGCCGGCTTAGATGCCGAGTTGAGCATACCTTTTAATGCGACTTTTCTCCCCTTAAGAAGTAGTAGGTAAAAATCTCTAGCCGGCTTAGAAGCCAAGTTGAGCATACCTTTTAACGTGTCTTTTCTCCCCCTAAGAAGTAGTAGGTAAAAAGCTCTAGCCGGCTCAGACTCCGAGCTTAGCATACCTTTTAACGTGACTTTTCTCCCCCTAAGAAGTAGTAGGTAAAAAGCGCTAGCTGCCTCAGACACCAAGCTGATCATACCTTTTAACGTGACTTTTCTCCCCCTAAGAAGTAGTAGGTAAAAAGTGCTAGCCGACTCAGACGCCGACCTGAGCATACCTTTTAACCTGACTTTTCTCCCAGTAAGAAGTAGTAGGTAAAAAGCACTTGCCGGCTCAGATGCCAAGCTTAGCATACCTTTTAACGTGCCTTTTCTCCCCCTAAGAAGTAGTAGGTAAAAAGCTCTAGCCGGCTTAGACGCCGAGTTGAGCATACCTTTTAACGTGTCTTTTCTCCCCCTTAGAAGTAGTAGGTAAAAAGCTCTAGCCGGCTCAGACGCCGAGCTTAGCATACCTTTTACTGCGACTTTTCTCCCCCTAAGAAGAAGTAGGTAAAAAGCTCTAGCCGGCTCAGACGCCGAGCTTAGCATACCTTTTAACGTGACTTTTCTCCCCCTAAAAAGTAGAAGGTAAAAAGCTCTAGCCGGCTCAGATGCCAAGTTGAGCATACCTTTTAACATGATTTTTCTCCCCCTAAGAAGTAGAAGGTAAAAAGCGCTAGCTGGCTCAGGCACCGAGCTGACCATACCTTTTAACGTGACTTTTCTCCCCCTAAGAAGTAGTAGGTAAAAAGCATTAGCCGGCTCAGAAGCCGAGCTGAGCATACCTTTTAAATTTACTTTTCACCCCTTAAGGAGTTGTAGGTAAAAAGGACTTGCCGGCTCAGGCGCCGAGCTTAGCATTCCTTTTAACCTGACTTTTCTCCCAGTAAGAAGTAGTAGGTAAAAAGCACTTGCCGGCTCAGATGCCAAGCTTAGCATACCTTTTAACGTGCCTTTTCTCCCCCTAAGAAGTAGTAGGTAAAAAGCTCTAGCCGGCTTAGACGCCGAGTTGAGCATACCTTTTAACGTGTCTTTTCTCCCCCTTAGAAGTAGTAGGTAAAAAGCTCTAGCCGGCTCAGACGCCGAACTTAGCATACTTTTTAACGCGACTTTTCTCCCCCTAAGAAGAAGTAGGTAAAAAGCTCTAGCCGGCTCAGACGCCGAGCTTAGCATACCTTTTAACGTGACTTTTCTCCCCCTAAAAAGTAGTAGGTAAAAAGCTCTAGCCGGCTCAGATGCCAAGTTGAGCATACCTTTTAACATAATTTTTCTCCCCCTAAGAAGTAGAAGGTAAAAAGTGCTAGCTGGCTCAGGCACCGAGCTGACCATACCTTTTAACGTGACTTTTCTCCTCCTAAGAAGTAGTAGGTAAAAAGCATTAGCCGGCTCAGAAGCCGAGCTGAGCATACCTTTTAAATTTACTTTTCACCCCTTAAGGAGTTGTAGGTAAAAAGGACTTGCCGGCTCAGGCGCCGAGCTTGGCATTCCTTTTAACATGACTTTTCTCCCTCTAAGAAGTAGTAGGTAAAAAGCACTAGCCGGCTCAGATGCCGAGCTTAGCATACCTTTTGACGTGACTTTTCTCCCCTTAAGAAATAGTAGATAAAAAAAAGCACTAGCCGGCTTAGACGTCGAGCTGGGCAATAATTTTACTATGTCTTTTCTCCCCCTAAGAAGTAGTAGGTAAAAAGCCTTAGCCATCTCAGACGACGAGCTGAGCATACCTTTAAACGTGACTTTTCTCTCCCTAAGAGGTAGTAGGTAAAAAGTGGTTGCCGGCTCAGATGCCGAGCTGAGCATACCTATTAACGTGACTTTTCTCCCCCTAAGAAGTAGTAGGTAAAAGCGTTAGCCATCTCAGACGACGAGCTCAGCATACCTTTAAACGTGACTTTTCTCTCCCTAAAAAGTAGTAGGTAAAAAAAAGCACTAGCCGACTTAGACGTCGTGCTGAGCATACATTTTAATATGACTTTTCTCCCCCTAAGAAGTAGTAGGTAAAAAAAAACACTAGCCGACTAAGACGTCGAGCTGAGCATACCTTTTAACGTGACTTTTCTCCCCCTAAGAAGTAGTAGGTAAAAAAAAGCACTAGCCGACTTAGACGTTGAGCTGAGCATACATTTTAATATGACTTTATCCCCCTAAGAAGTAGTAGGTAAAAAAAAGCACTTGCCGACTTAGACGTCGTGCTGAGCATACATTTTAATATGACTTTTCTCAACCTTAGAAGTAGTAGGTAAAAAGCATTAGCCGGCTCAGGAGCTGATCATACCTTTTAACATGACTTTCCTCCCTCTAAGAAGTAGTAGGTAAAAAAGTAGTAGCCGGCTTAGATGCCGAGCTGAGCATACCTTGTAACGTGACTTTTCTCCCCCTAAGAAGTAGTAGGTAAAAAAAAGCACTAGCCGACTTAGACGCCGAGCTGAGCATAACTTTTAACGTGACTTTTCTCCCCCTAAGTAGTAGTAGGTAAAAAGCGCTATACGGCTCAGACGCCCTGCTTAGAATACCTTTTAACCTGACTTTTCTACCCCTAAGAAGTAGTAGGTGAAAAAGCTCTAGCCGGCTCAGACGCCGAGCTGATCATACCTTTTAACGTGACTTTTCTCCTCCTAAGAAGTAGTAGGTAAAAAGCTCTAGCCGGCTTAGAAGCCAAGTTGAGCATACCTTTTAACGTGACTTTTCTCCCCCTAAGAAGTAGTAGGTAAAAAGCTCTAGCCGGCTTAGAAGCCAAGTTGAGCATACCTTTTAACGTGACTTTTCTCCCCTTAAGAAGTAGTAGGTAAAAAACTCTAGCCGGCTTAGAAGCCAAGTTGAGCATACCTTTCAACGTGACTTTTCTACCCCTAAGAAGTAGTAGGTGAAAAAGCCCCAGCCGGCTCAGACGCCGAGCTGATCATACCTTTTAACATGACTTTTCTCCCCCTAAGAAGTTGTAGGTAAAAAGCTCTAGCCGGATCAGACGCCGAGCTTAGCAAACCTTTTAACCTAATTCTTCTCCCTTCAAGAAGTAGTAGGTAAAAAGCTCTAGCCGACTCAGACGCCGAGCTGAGCATACCTTTTAAACTGACTTTTCTCCCAGTAAGAAGTAGTAGGTAAAAAGCTCTAGCCAGCTCAGACGCCGAGCTGAGCATACCTTTTAATATGACTTTTCTCCCACTAAGAAGTAGTAGGTAAAAAGAACTAGCCAGCTCATACGCCGAGCTGAGCATACCTTTTAACGTTACTTTTCTCCCCCTAAGAAGTAGTAGGTAAAAAGCTCTAGCCGGCTTAGAAGCCAAGTTGAGCATACCTTTTAACGTGACTTTTCTACCCCTAAGAAGTAGTAGGTAAAAAGCTCTAGCCGGCTTATAAGCAAAGTTGAGCATACCTTTTAATGTGTCTTTTCTCCCCCTAAGAAGTAGTAGGTAGAAAGCTTTAGCCGGCTCAGAAGCTGAGCTTAGCATACCTTTTAACGTGACTTTTCTCCCCCTAAGAAGTAGTAGGTAAAAAGCACTTGACGGCTCAGACGCCGAGCTTAGCATACCTTTTAACATGACTTTTCTCCCCTTAAGAAGTAGTAGGTAAAAAGCACTTGCTGGCTCAAACGCCGAGCTTAGCATACCTTTTAACATGACTTTTCTCCCCCTAAGAAGTAGTAGGTAAAAAGCTCTAGCCGGATTAGACGCCGAGCTTAGCATACCATTTAACGTGACTTTTCTCCCCCTAAGAAGTAGTAGGTAAAAAGCTCTAGCCGGATAGAGATGGCGCGAACTGTTCGCCGGCGAACTTGTTCGCGCGAACATCGGGTGTTCGCGCTCGCCGGAAGTTCGCGAACGTCGCGCGACGTTCGCCATTTTGGGTTCGCCATTGTTGGCGCTTTTTTTTGCCCTCTCACCCCAGACCAGCAGGTACATGGCAGCCAATCAGGAAGCTCTCCCCTGGACTACTCCCCTTCCCTATAAAAACCGAAGCCCTGCAGCGTTTTTTTCACTCTGCCTGTGTGTGCTGAAGAGATAGTGTAGGGAGAGAGCTGCTGCCTGTTAGTGATTTCAGGGACAGTTGAAAGTTTGCTGGCTAGTAATCGTGTTGATACTGCTCTGTTATTGGAGGGACAGAAGTCTGCAGGGGTTTGAGGGACATTTAAGCTTAGGTAGCTTTGCTGGCTAGTAATCTACCTTCTACTGCAGTGCTCTGTATGTAGCTGCAGTGGGCAGCTGTCCTGCTTCTGATCTCATCTGCTGACTGCTGCAATAACAGTAGTCCTTGTAAGGACTGCTTTTATTTATTTTTTTGTTGTTTTACTACTACTACTACTACTACTACTACTACTACTACTACTACTACTACTATAAGAGCCCAGTGCTATTAGTCTAGCAGTGTTGGGGAGTGGGACTGGTGTGCTAATCTGCTGCTCCTAGTAGTTCAGCAGCACCAACTGTAATTTTTTTTTTTTAATATTCATTTTTTTTTTATTTTACTTTTTTTTATTTTACTATCGCTGTAGTAGTGTATAAGTTGACCTTTTAGGCATTATTTGCCCTGTAGGCATTTTTTGCCCAGTGTGTTATTCAACCAACAGCCATCTAGCTGTGTGACCTTGTTCACATTCTGTCTAAATATCCATAATATTACCGTCTCCAGAAAAAACACCGGAGTGACTTTTTTCAAGCAGCCATAATAAATTTTACGTAATCCGTATCCATCGCTGTAGTAGTGTATAAGTTGACCTTTTAGGCATTATTTGCCCTGTAGGCATTTTTTGCCCAGTGTGTTATTCAACCAACAGCCATCTAGCTGTGTGACCTTGTTCACATTCTGTCTCAATATCCATAATATTACCGTCTCCAGAAAAAACACCGGAGTGACTTTTCAAGCAGCCATAATAAATTTTACGTAATCCGTATCCATCGCTGTAGTAGTGTATAAGTTGACCTTTTAGGCATTATTTGCCTTGTAGGCATTTTTTGCCCAGTGTGTTATTCAACCAACAGCCATCTAGCTGTGTGACCTTGTTCACATTCTGTCTAAATATCCATAATATTACCGTCTCCAGAAAAAACACCGGAGTGACTTTTTTCAAGCAGCCATAATAAATTTTACGTAATCCGTATCCATCGCTGTAGTAGTGTATAAGTTGACCTTTTAGGCATTATTTGCCCTGTAGGCATTTTTTGCCCAGTGTGTTATTCAACCAACAGCCATCTAGCTGTGTGACCTTGTTCACATTCTGTCTAAATATCCATAATATTACCGTCTCCAGAAAAAACACCGGAGTGACTTTTTTCAAGCAGCCATAATATATTTTACGTAATCCGTATCCACCGCTGTAGTAGTGTATACGTTGATCTTGTGGGCATTATTTGCACAGTGTTTTCTTCAAACCGCCATCTAGCTGTGTGAGCTTGTTCACATTTTGTCTAAATATTGATAATATTATCGTCTCTAGAAAAACCACTTGAGTTACTTTTTTTCAAGCAGCATTCTTATATTTTACGTAATCCGTATCCACCGCTGTGTATACGTTGACCTTGTGGGCATTATTTGCACAGTGTTTTCTTCAAACCGCCATCTAGCTGTGTGAGCTTGTTCACATTTTGTCTAAATATTGATAATATTATCGTCTCTAGAAAAACCACTTGAGTTACTTTTTTTCAAGCAGCATTCTGATATTTTACGTAATCCGTATCCACCGCTGTGTATACGTTGACCTTGTGGGCATTATTTGCACAGTGTTTTCTTCAAACCGCCATCTAGCTGTGTGAGCTTGTTCACATTTTGTCTAAATATTGATAATATTATCGTCTCTAGAAAAACCACTTGAGTTACTTTTTTTCAAGCAGCATTCTGATATTTTACGTAATCCGTATCCACCGCTGTGTATACGTTGACCTTGTAGGCATTATTTGCACAGTGTTTTCTTCAAACCGCCATCTAGCTGTGTGAGCTTGTTCACATTTTGTCTAAATATTGATAATATTATCGTCTCTAGAAAAACCACTTGAGTTACTTTTTTTCAAGCAGCATTCTTATATTTTACGTAATCCGTATCCACCGCTGTGTATACGTTGACCTTGTGGGCATTATTTGCACAGTGTTTTCTTCAAACCGCCATCTAGCTGTGTGAGCTTGTTCACATTTTGTCTAAATATTGATAATATTATCGTCTCTAGAAAAACCACTTGAGTTACTGTTTTTTCAAGCAGCATTCTGATATTTTACGTAATCCGTATCCACCGCTGTGTATACGTTGACCTTGTGGGCATTATTTGCACAGTGTTTTCTTCAAACCGCCATCTAGCTGTGTGAGCTTGTTCACATTTTGTCTAAATATTGATAATATTATCGTCTCTAGAAAAACCACTTGAGTTACTGTTTTTTCAAGCAGCATTCTGATATTTTACGTAATCCGTATCCACCGCTGTGTATACGTTGACCTTGTAGGCATTATTTGCACAGTGTTTTCTTCAAACCGCCATCTAGCTGTGTGAGCTTGTTCACATTTTGTCTAAATATTGATAATATTATCGTCTCTAGAAAAACCACTTGAGTTACTTTTTTTCAAGCAGCATTCTTATATTTTACGTAATCCGTATCCACCGCTGTGTATACGTTGACCTTGTAGGCATTATTTGCACAGTGTTTTCTTCAAACCGCCATCTAGCTGTGTGTATTATCGTTTCCAGAAAAACCAACTGAGTTTTTGTTGTTGTTGTTTTTTTAAAAATAATGCCAGGCAAAGGCAGGCCGCCACGCAGAGGCCGTGCTAGGGGCCGTGCTGCTATGCAATCCTGTGGCCCTAGCAAATTGCCCAGTTTTAAAAAGCCAATGACCCTGAACTCCCAAAATGCTGAAGAGGTAGTTGACTGGCTTACACAGCACACCCCATCCTCTACCGTTTCTAACTTTACCACAACATCCTCCTCATCCTCCACTGCTATGGCCACCCCACGTAACACTTCCTCCACCACCGGTGCCCCTTCTTCACTGGAGTCAGAGGAGTTATTTTCCCATGAGTTTCTTGAACTGAGTAATGCGCAACCATTATTGGCAGAAGAAGATGAAGGAGATGAGGACGTTACACCAGATTTAATTCTGGCAGAGAACACGACAGAGATGGACATAATGATGAGTGATGAGGAGGAGGTCCCTGCTGCTGCTTCCTTCTGTGATGTGTCAGAAGAAATTGATGCATCTGAGGAGAATGATGATGAGGAGATTGATGTTTTGTGGGTGCCTAGTAGAAGAGAGCAAGAGGAGGGTAGTTCAGATGGAGAGACGGAGAGTCAGAGAGGCAGTAGGAGAATAAGACTTAGAAGAAGCAGGGAGGACAGCCCGCAGGCATCAGTAGGGCAACAACATGTATCGGCACCTGTGTTCAGCCGGCCAACGCACCCGCCATTGCTGCCAATGCCGCCAACTTCTACTGTTACCGCCAGAACGCACACTTCCAAAAAGTCAGCAGTGTGGGATTTTTTTAATGTGTGTGCCTCTGACAAAAGCATTGTAATTTGCAATGAGTGCAGTCAGAAACTGAGCCTTGGTAAGCCCAACAGCCACATAGGTACAACTTCTATGCGAAGGCACATGAGCGGCAAGCACAAAGCACTTTGGGAGCAACACCTCAAAGGCAACAGGCAAACTAAAAGCCACACTCCTTCTGGTCCAGCATCTTACTGCTCTACCTCTGCTCTCCTTGACCCATCTGAACCACCCTCCACTCCGCCTTCCACCTTGACCACCTGTTCCCATTCCCAGTCATCTGCCACCAGCCAAGTTTCTGTGAAGGCCATGTTTGAGCGTAAGAAGCCAATGTCTGACTGTCACCCCCTTGCCCGGCGTCTGACAGCTGGCTTGTCTGCACTCTTAGCCCGCCAGCTTTTACCATACCAGCTGGTGGACTCTGAGGCCTTCCGCAAATTTGTAGCAATTGGGACACCGCAGTGGAAGGTACCCAGCCGCAATTTTTTTTCTAAAAAGGGAATACCACACCTGTACCAACATGTGCAGAGCCAAGTTACCGCATCTCTGTCACTTAGTGTTGGGCCAAAGGTCCATATGACTACTGACGCATGGTCCTCCAAGCATGGTCAGGGCAGGTATGTCACCTACACTGCCCACTGGGTGAACTTGGTAATGGCTGGGAATGGGAAGCAGGGAATGGGTAGCTCAACAACAACAACAACAGTGGAGTTGGTGTCACCGCCACGGATTGCACGCGGTTCTGCCACCACCTCTACTCCTCCATCGCTCTCTACCTCGTCTTCTTCCTCTTCTTCTTCTTACTCTGCTGCTGGGTCCTCCTTCTCCTCCTCCACACCTGTGCACCCCCAGCTCCCCCTAGGCTATTCGACGTGCCAGGTACGCCGTTGTCACGCTGTCTTGGGGATGACGTGCCTGGAAAGCAAAAACCATACCGGATCTGTACTCCTGTCATCTCTGCAGTCACAGGCCGATCGGTGGCTGACCCCACACCAACTGCAGATCGGAAAAGTGGTGTGTGACAATGGAAGCAATCTGTTGGCAGCGTTGAGACTGGGAAATTTAACACATGTGCCCTGCATGGCACATGTGTTAAATTTAATAGTCCAACGTTTTGTCTCCAAGTACCCAGGATTCCAGGACGTTCTCACCCAGTCCAGAAAGGTGTCGGCCCATTTCAGACGTTCCTACACAGCCATGGCACGCCTTGCTGACATTCAGCAGCGCTACAACATGCCAGTCAGGCGTTTGATTTCTGACAGCCAGACTCGCTGGAATTCAACGCTCCTTATGTTGGAACGTCTGCTGCAACAACAAAGGGCCGTCAACGAGTACCTTTTTGAACTGGGTGGTAGGACTGGATCTGCAGAGCTGGGGATTTTTTTCCCCCGTTACTGGGTGCTTATGCGCGATGCCTGCAGGCTCATGCGACCTTTTGAAGAGGTGACAAATATGGTCAGTCGCACCGAAGGCACCATCAGCGACCAAATACCCTTCGCTTTCTTCCTGGAGCGTGCCGTGCGACGAGTGACAGATGAGGCTGTAGACCAGCGTGACGAGGAGCTGGAAGCGCACGATTTATGGTCGGAATCACCAGAACGAACCCAGGCACCTGCTGCAACGCAGGGAGAGGTGCCAGAAGTGGAGTCAGAGGAGGAAGGTGGCTTTGTGGAGGAGGAGGAGGAGGACCAACAGGAGCAGGCTTCCCAGGGGGCTAGTGGTGACCTTTTGGGGACCCCTGGTCTTGTACGTGGCTGGGGGGAGGAGACCGTGGATGATGCAGTCCTTGATAATGAGGAAGCGGAGATGGATAGCTCTGCATCCAACCTTGTGAGAATGGGGTCTTTCATGCTGTCATGCCTGTTGAAGGACCCCCGTATCAAGAGGCTTAAGGAGAAGGACCTGTACTGGGTCGCAACGCTACTAGACCCTCGGTACAAGCATAAAGTGGCAGAAATGTTACCAACATACCACAAGTCCGAAAAGATGCGGCATTTACAAACCAGCCTGCAAAACATGTTGTACAATGCTTTTAAGGGTGATGTCACTTCAGGAACTCATCAACATTCCAGGGGCAGAGGTGCCAGTAATCCTGCCACGAGCACACCTGCAAGGACAAAGCCCTTTGGCCGGTCTGTAACATCAGACATGCAAATGTTTTTCTGTCCAAGGCAGCGCCACAACCCTTCTGGATCCACCCTCAAAGAACGCCTCGACCGGCAGGTAGCGGACTACCTGGCATTAACTGCAGATATCGACACTCTGAGGAGCGATGAACCCCTGGACTACTGGGTGCGCAGGCTTGATCTGTGGCCAGAGCTGTCACAATTTGCCATGAACCTCTTGTCTTGCCCAGCCTCAAGTGTGCTCTCAGAAAGGACCTTCAGTGCAGCAGGAGGGATTGTAACTGAGAAGAGAACTCGCCTAGGTCACAAAAGTGTCGATTACCTGACCTTTATTAAAATGAATGAGGGGTGGATCTCGGAGGGTTACTGCACGCCGGAAGACTTGTTCTGACTTCTATGCAGGTGTCCTTCTCTTCAAGCCTCATGACTCCACACACAGCTGTCCTTTAGCGTCCTCCTCCCTCCGCCACCGTTACAAACTAGGGTGCAAACCCTACTGGTTTAATTTTTTCTGGCCTCTGTGCTTCAGTGGCTGCGTCCAAAAAAACGGGGCAAACAATGTCTACAAGGTCAACGTATGGCGAAAAATTACTATTTTCAGCATTTATATGGCATATTTTTTCTGGCAACTGTGCTTCAGTGGCTGCGTCCAAAAAAATGCATATTTTCTGCATTTATATGGCATAATTTTTCTAGCCTTTGTGCTTCAGTGGCTGCAACCAAAAAAATGCATATTTTCTGCATTTATATGGCATAATTGTTCTGGCCTCTGTGCTTCAGTGGCTGCAACCAAAAAAATGCATATTTTGTCCATTTATATGGCATAATTTTTCTAGCCTCTGTGCTTCAGTGGCTGCAACCAAAAAAATTCATATTTTCTCCATTTATATGGCATAATTTTTCTAGCCTCTGTGCTTCAGTGGCTGCAACCAAAAAAATGCATATTTTCTCCATTTATATGGCATAATTTTTCTGGCCTCTGTGCTTCAGTGGCTGCAACCAAAAAAATTTATATTTTCAGCATTTATATGGCATAATTTTTCTGGCAACTGTGCTTCAGTGGCTGCGACCAAAAAAATGACTATTTTCAGCATTTATATGGCATATTTTTTCTGGCCTCTGTGCTTCAGTGGCTGCGGCCAAAAAAACTGGGCAAACAATGCCTACAAGGTCAACGACGTTGACCTTGTAGGCATTGTTTGCCCAGTTTTTTTGGCCGCAGCCACTGAAGCACAGAGGCCAGAAAAAATATGCCACATAAATGCTGAAAATAGTCATTTTTTGCCATACGTTGACTCAACGTATATGGCAAAAAATGACTATTTTCAGCATTTATATGGCATATTTTTTCTGGCAACTGTGCTTCAGTGGCTGCGTCCAAAAAAACTGGGCAAACAATGTCTACAAGGTCAACGTATGGCGAAAAATTACTATTTTCAGCATTTATATGGCATATTTTTTCTGGCAACTGTGCTTCAGTGGCTGCGTCCAAAAAAAACTGGGCAAACAATGTCTACAAGGTCAACGTATGGCGAAAAATGACTATTTTCAGCATTTATATGGCATATTTTTTCTGGCAACTGTGCTTCAGTGGCTGCGTCCAAAAAAAACTGGGCAAACAATGTCTACAAGGTCAACGTATGGCGAAAAATGACTATTTTCAGCATTTATATGGCATATTTTTTCTGGCAACTGTGCTTCAGTGGCTGCGTCCAAAAAAACTGGGCAAACAATGCCTACTAGGTCAACGTATGGCAGTTGTTTAAAGAGAACAGTAGATTACTAGCCAGCAAAGCTACCTAAGCTAAAATGTCCCTCAAATCCCTGCAGACTTCTGTCCCTCCAATACAGAGCAGTATCAAGCAGATTACTAGCCAGCAAACTTACTATCATCTGTCCCTGAAATCACTAACAGCTCTCCCCCTACACTATCTCTTCCAAGCACACACAGGCAGATTTTTCAGATACATTTTTGCCCTTGATCCCCCTCTGGCATGCCACTGTCCAGGTCGTTGCACCCTTTAAACAACTTTAAAATCATTTTTCTGGCCAGAAATGTCTTTTTTAGATGTTAAAGTTCGCCTTCCCATTGAAGTCTATGGGGTTCGCGAACCGTTCGCGAACCGCTCGCATTTTTGCGCAAGTTCGCAAACTTTTTTTCCGACGTTCGCTACATCCCTATAGCCGGATCAGACGCCGTGCTTAGCATACCATTTAACGTGACTTTTCTCCCCCTAAGAAGTAGTAGGTAAAAAGCTCTAGCCGGCTCAGACGCCGAGCTGAGCATACCTTTTAACGTGACTTTTCTCCCCCTAAGAAGTAGTAGGTAAAAAGCTCTAGCCGGTTTAGATGGCGAGTTGAGCATACCTTTTAATGTGACTTTTCTCCCCTTAAGAAGTAGTAGGTGAAAAGCTCTAGCCGGCTTATAAGCTAAGTTGAGCATACCTTTTAACGTGACTTTTCTCCCCTAAGAAGTAGTAGGTAAAAATCTCTAGCCGGCTCAGACGCCGAGCTTAGCATATCTTTTAACATGACTTTTCTCCCCCTAAGTAGTAGTATGTAAAAAGCACTTGCCGGCTCAGACGCCGAGATGAGCATACCTTTTAACGTGACTTTTCTCCCCCTAAGTAGTAGTAGGTAAAAAGTGCTATACGGCTCAGAGGCCTTGCTTAGAATACATTTTAACATGACTTTTCTCCCCCTAAGAAGTAGTAGGTAGAAAGCTTTAGCCGACTCAGAAGCCGAGCTTAGCATACCTTTTAACGTGACTTTTCTCCCCTGAAGAAGTAGTAGCTAAAAAGCACTTGCTGGCTCAGACGCCGAGCTTAGCATAACTTTTAACATGACTTTTCTCCCCCTGAGAAGTAGTAGGTAAAAAGCTCTAGCCGGATCAGACGCCGAGCTTAGCATACCATTTAACGTGACTTTTCTCCCCCTAAGAAGTAGTAGGTAAAAAGCTCTAGCCGGATCAGACGCCGAGCTTAGCATACCATTTAACGTGACTTTTCTCCCCCTAAGAAGTAGTAGGTAAAAATCTCTAGCCGGCTTAGATGTCGAGTTTATCATACCTTTTAACGTTACTTTTCTCCCCTTAAGAAGTAGTAGGTAAAAAACTCTAGCCGGCTTTGAAGCCAAGTTGAGCCTACCTTTTAACATGACTTTTCTCCCCCTAAGAAGTAGTAGGTAAAAAGCGCTAGCTGGCTCAGGCGCCGAGCTGACCATACCTTTTAACGTGACTTTTCTCCCCCTAAGAAGTAGTAGGTAGAAAGCTGTAGCCGGATCAGACGCCGAGCTGAGCATACCTTTTAACGTGACTTTTCTCCCCCTAAGTAGTAGTAGGTAAAAAGCACTATACGGCTCAGACGCCCTACTTAGAATACCTTTTAACGTGACTTTTCACCCCCTAAGAAGTAGTAGGTAAAAAGCACTAGCCAGCTGACACCGAGCTGAGCATACCTTTTAACGTGACTTTTCTCCCCTAAGAAGTAGTAGGTAAAAAGCTCTGGCCGGCTTAGAAGCCAAGTTTAGCATACCTTTTAACGTGACTTTTCTCCCCCTAAGAAGTAGTAGGTAAAAAGCTGTAGCCGGAATCAAACGCCGAGTTGAGCATACCTTTTAACGTGACTTTTGTCCCCCTAAGAAGTAGTAGGTAAAAAGCGCTATACGGCTCAGACGCTTAGCTTAGCATACCTTTTAACATGACTTTTCTCCCCCCAAGAAGTACTAGGTAAAAAGCTGTAGCCGAATCAGACGCCGAGCTGAGCATACCTTTTAACGTGACTTTTCTCCCCCTAAGTAGTAGTAGGTAAAAAGCGATATACGGCTCAGACGCCCTAATTAGAATACCTTTTAACGTGACTTTTCTCCCCCTAAGAAGTAGTAGGTAAAAAGCTTTAGCCGGATCAGACGCCGAGCTTAGCAAACCTTTTAACCTGATTCTTCTCCCAGTAAGAAGTAGTAGGTAAAAAGCTCTAGCCGACTCAGACGCCGTGCTTAGCATACCTTTTAACGTGACTTTTCTCCCCCTAAGAAGTAGTAGGTAAAAAGCTCTAGCCGACTCAGACGCCGAGCTGAGCATACCTTTTAACGTGACTTTTCTCCCCCTAAGAAGTAGTAGGTAAAAAGCGCTATAGAGCTCAGACGCCCTGCTTAGAATACCTTTTAACATGACTTTTCTACCCCTAAGAAGTAGTAGGTGAAAAAGCTCTAGCCGGCTCAGACGCCGAGCTGATCATACCTTTTAACGTGACTTTTCTCCCCCTAAGAAGTAGTAGGTAAAAATCTCTAGCCGGCTCAGACGCCGAGCTTAGCATATCTTTTAACATGACTTTTCTCCCCCTAAGTAGTAGTATGTAAAAAGCACTTGCCGGCTCAGACGCCGAGATGAGCATACCTTTTAACATGACTTTTCTCCCCCTAAGTAGTAGTAGGTAAAAAGTGCTATACGGCTCAGAGGCCTTGCTTAGAATACATTTTAACATGACTTTTCTCCCCCTAAGAAGTAGTAGGTAGAAAGCTTTAGCCGGCTCAGAAGCCGAGCTTAGCATACCTTTTAACGTGACTTTTCTCCCCTGAAGAAGTAGTAGCTAAAAAGCACTTAACGGATCAGACGCCGAGCTTAGCATACCTTTTAACATGACTTTTCTCACCTGAAGAAGTCGTAGGTAAAAAGCACTTGCTGGCTCAGACGCCGAGCTTAGCATACCTTTTAACATGACTTTTCTCCCCCTGAGAAGTAGTAGGTAAAAAGCTCTAGCCGGATCAGACGCCGAGCTTAGCATACCATTTAACGTGACTTTTCTCCCCCTAAGAAGTAGTAGGTAAAAAGCTCTAGCCGGATCAGACGCCGAGCTTAGCATACCATTTAACGTGACTTTTCTCCCCCTAAGAAGTAGTAGGTAAAAATCTCTAGCCGGCTTAGATGTCAAGTTTAGCATACCTTTTAACGTTACTTTTCTCCCCTTAAGAAGTAGTAGGTAAAAAGCACTTGCCGGCTCAGACGCTGAGCTTAGCATACCTTTTCACGTGACTATTCTCCCCCTAAGAAGTAGTAAGTAAAAAGCTCTAGACGGCTTAGATGCAGAGTTGAGCATACCTTTTAACATGACTTTTCTCCCCTTAAGAAGTAGTAGGTAAAAAGCGCTAGCCAGCTCAGTCGCCGAGCTGATCATACCTTTTAACATGACTTTTCTCCCCCTAAGAAGTAGTAGGTAAAAAGCTGTAGCCGGCTCAGACGCCGAGCTTAGCATACCATTTAACGTGACTTTTCTCCCCCTAAGAAGTAGTAGGTAAAAAGCTCTAGCCGGATCAGACGCCGCGCTTCGCATACCATTTAACGTGACTTTTCTCCCACTAAGAAGTAGTAGGTAAAAAGCTCTAGCCGGCTCAGACCCCGAGCTGAGCATACCTTTTAACGTGACTTTTCTCCCCCTAAGACGTAGTAGGTAAAAAGCTCTAGCCGGCTTAGAATCCGAGTTGAGCATACCTTTTAACGTGACTTTTCTCCCCTTCAGAAGTAGTAGGTAAAAACCTCTAGTCGGCTTATAAGCCAAGTTCAGCATACCTTTTAACGTGACTTTTCTCCCCCTAAGAAGTAGTAGGTAAAAAGCGTTAGCCGGCTCAGACGCCGAGCTTAGCATACCCTTTAACGTGACTCTTTTCCCCTAAGTAGTAGTAGGTAAAAAGTGCTATACGGCTCAGACGCCTTGCTTAGAATACCTTTTAACATTACTTTTCTCCCCCTAAGAAGTAGTAGGTAAAAAGGGCTAGCCGGCTCAGAAGCCGAGCTGAGCATGCCTTTTAACGTCACTTTTCTCCCCCTAAGAAGTAGTAGGTAAAAAGGGCTAGCCGGCTCAAAAGCCGAGCTGAGCATACCTTTTAATGTGACTTTTCTCCCCCTAAGAAGTAGTAGGTAAAAAGCTCTAGCCGGCTTAGATGCCGAGTTGACCATACCTTTTATCGTGACTTTTCTCCCCTTAAGAAGTAGTAGGTAAAAAACTCTAGCCGGCTTAGAAGCCAAGTTGAGCATACCTTTTAACGTGACTTTTCTCCCCCTAAGAAGTAGTAGGTAAAAAGCTCTAGCCGGCTTAGATGCGAGTTGACCATACCTTTTATCGTGACTTTTCTCCCCTTAAGAAGTAGTAGGTAAAAAACTCTAGCCGGCTTAGAAGCCAATTGAGCATAACTTTTAACGTGACTTTTCTCCCCCTAAGAAGTAGTAGGTAAAAAGCGGTTGCCGGCTCAGACGCCGAGCTGAGCATACCTTTTAACATGACTTTTCTCCCCCTAAGAAGTAGTTGGTAAAAAGCTCTAGCCGGCTTAGACGCCAAGTTGAGCATAACTTTTAACGTGACTTTTCTCCCCCTAAGAAGTAGTAGGTAAAAAGCGGTTGCCGGCTCGGACGCCGAGCTGAGCATACCTTTTAACATGACTTTTCTCCCCCTAAGAAGTAATAGGTAAAAAGCTCTAGCCGGCTTAGAAACCAAGTTGAGCATGCCTTTTAACGTGACTTTTCTCCCCCTAAGAAGTAGTAGGTAAAAAGCTCTAGCCGGCTCAGACGCCGAGATTAGCATACCTTTTAACGTGACTTTTCTCCCCCTAAGAAGTAGTAGGTAAAAGGCTCTAGCCGGTTTAGATGCCGAGTTGAGCATACCTTTTAATGTGACTTTTCTCCCCTTAAGAAGTAGTAGGTGAAAAGCTCTAGCCGGCTTATTAGCCAAGTTGAGCATGCCTTTTAATGTGACTTTTCTCCCCTAAGAAGTAGTAGGTAAAAAGCTCTAGCCGGCTCAGACGTCGAGCTTAGCCTACCATTTAACGTGACTTTTCTCCCCCTAAGAAGTAGTAGGTAAAAAGCACTAGCTGGCTTAGATGCCGAGTTGTGCATACATTTTAACGTGACTTTTCTCCCCTTAAGAAGTAGTAGGTAAAAAGCTCTAGCTTGGCTTAGAAGCAAAGTTGAGCATACCTTTTAATGTGTCTTTTCTCCCCCTAAGAAGTAGTAGGTAAAAAGCTCTAGCCGGCTCAGACGCCGAGCTGAGCATACTTTTTAACGTGACTTTTCTCCCCCTAAGTAGTAGTAGGTAAAAAGCGCTATACGGCTCAGACGCCCTACTTAGAATACCTTTTAATGTGACTTTTCTCCCCTTAAGAAGTAGTAGGTAAAAAGCTCTAGCCGGCTTAGAAGCAAAGTTGAGCATACCTTTTAATGTGTCTTTTCTCCCCTAAGAAGTAGTAGGTAAAAGCTCTAGCCGGCTCAGACGCCGAGCTGAGCATACCTTTTAACGTGACTTTTCTCCCCCTAAGTAGTAGTAGGTAAAAAGCGCTATACGGCTCAGACGCCCTACTTAGAATACCTTTTAATGTGACTTTTCTCCCTTAAGAAGTAGTAGGTAAAAAGCTCTAGCCGGCTTAGAAGCAAAGTTGAGCATACCTTTTAACGTGACTTTTCTCCCCCTAAGAAGTAGTAGGTAAAAAGCACTAGCTGGCTTAGATGCCGAGTTGTGCATACATTTTAACGTGACTTTTCTCCCCTTAAGAAGTAGTAGGTAAAAAGCTCTAGCTTGGCTTAGAAGCAAAGTTGAGCATACCTTTTAATGTGTCTTTTCTCCCCCTAAGAAGTAGTAGGTAAAAAGCTCTAGCCGGCTCAGACGCCGAGCTGAGCATACCTTTTAACGTGACTTTTCTCCCCCTAAGTAGTAGTAGGTAAAAAGCGCTATACGGCTCAGACGCCCTACTTAGAATACCTTTTAATGTGACTTTTCTCCCCTTAAGAAGTAGTAGGTAAAAAGCTCTAGCCGGCTTAGAAGCAAAGTTGAGCATACCTTTTAATGTGTCTTTTCTCCTACTAAGAAGTAGTAGGTAGAAAGCTTTAGCCGGCTCAGAAGCCGAGCTTAGCATACCTTTTAACGTGACTTTTCTCCCCCTAAGAAGTAGTAGGTAAAAAGCACTTGACGGCTCAGACGCCGAGCTTAGCATACCTTTTAACATGACTTTTCTCCCCTTAAGAAGTAGTAGGTAAAAAGCACTTGCTGGCTCAAACGCCGAGCTTAGCATACCTTTTAACATGACTTTTCTCCCCCTAAGAAGTAGTAGGTAAAAAGCTCTAGCCGGATTAGACGCCGAGCTTAGCATACCATTTAACGTGACTTTTCTCCCCCTAAGAAGTAGTAGGTAAAAAGCTCTAGCCGGATCAGACGCCGTGCTTAGCATACCATTTAACGTGACTTTTCTCCCCCTAAGAAGTAGTAGGTAAAAAGCTCTAGCCGGCTTATAAGCCAAGTTGAGCATACCTTTTAACGTGACTTTTCTCCCCCTAAGAAGTAGTAGGTAAAAAGCTCTAGCCGGTTTAGATGGCGAGTTGAGCATACCTTTTAATGTGACTTTTCTCCCCTTAAGAAGTAGTAGGTGAAAAGCTCTAGCCGGCTTATAAGCCAAGTTGAGCATACCTTTTAACGTGACTTTTCTCCCCTAAGAAGTAGTAGGTAAAAATCTCTAGCCGGCTCAGACGCCGAGCTTAGCATATTTTTTTACATGACTTTTCTCCCCCTAAGTAGTAGTATGTAAAAAGCACTTGCCGGCTCAGACGCCGAGATGAGCATACCTTTTAACGTGACTTTTCTCCCCCTAAGTAGTAGTAGGTAAAAAGTGCTATACGGCTCAAAGGCCTTGCTTAGAATACATTTTAACATGACTTTTCTCCCCCTAAGAAGTAGTAGGTAGAAAGCTTTAGCCGGCTCAGAAGCCGAGCTTAGCATACCTTTTAACGTGACTTTTCTCCCCTGAAGAAGTAGTAGCTAAAAAGCACTTGCTGGCTCAGACGCCGAGCTTAGCATACCTTTTAACATGACTTTTCTCCCCCTGAGAAGTAGTAGGTAAAAAGCTCTAGCCGGATCAGACGCCGTGCTTAGCATACCATTTAACGTGACTTTTCTCCCCTTAAGAAGTAGTAGGTAAAAAGCTCTAGCCGGCTTAGAAGCAAAGTTGAGCATACCTTTTAATGTGTCTTTTCTCCCCCTAAGAAGTAGTAGGTAGAAAGCTTTAGCCGGCTCAGACGCCGAGCTTAGCATACCTTTTAACATGACTTTTCTCACCCTAAGAAGTAGTAGGTAAAAAGCTCTAGCCGGATTAGACGCTGAGCTTAGCATACCATTTAACGTGACTTTTCTCCCCCTAAGAAGTAGTAGGTAAAAAGCTCTAGCCGGATCAGACGCCGTGCTTAGCATACCATTTAACGTGACTTTTCTCCCCCTAAGAAGTAGTAGGTAAAAAGCTCTAGCCGGCTCAGACGCCGAGCTGAGCATACCTTTTAACGTGACTTTTCTCCCCCTAAGAAGTAGTAGGTAAAAAGCTCTAGCCGGTTTAGATGGCGAGTTGAGCATACCTTTTAATGTCACTTTTCTCCCCTTAAGAAGTAGTAGGTGAAAAGCTCTAGCCGGCTTATAAGCCAAGTTGAGCATACCTTTTAACGTGACTTTTCTCCCCTAAGAAGAAGTAGGTAAAAATCTCTAGCCGGCTCAGACGCCGAGCTTAGCATATCTTTTAACATGACTTTTCTCCCCCTAAGTAGTAGTATGTAAAAAGCACTTGCCGGCTCAGACGCCGAGATGAGCATACCTTTTAACGTGACTTTTCTCCCCCTAAGTAGTAGTAGGTAAAAAGTGCTATACGGCTCAGAGGCCTTGCTTAGAATACATTTTAACATGACTTTTCTCCCCCTAAGAAGTAGTAGTTAGAAAGCTTTAGCCGGCTCAGAAGCCGAGCTTAGCATACCTTTTAACGTGACTTTTCTCCCCTGAAGAAGTAGTATCTAAAAAGCACTTAACGGCTCAGACGCAGAGCTTAGCATACCTTTTAACATGACTTTTCTCCCCTGAAGAAGTCGTAGGTAAAAAGAACTTGCTGGCTCAGACGCCGAGCTTAGCATATCTTTTAACATGACTTTTCTCCCCCTAAGTAGTAGTATGTAAAAAGCACTTGCCGGCTCAGACGCCGAGATGAGCATACCTTTTAACGTGACTTTTCTCCCCCTAAGTAGTAGTAGGTAAAAAGTGCTATACGGCTCAGAGGCCTTGCTTAGCATACCTTTTAACATGACTTTTCTCCCCCTAAGAAGTAGTAGGTAAAAAGCGCTAGCTGGCTCAGGCGCCGAGCTGACCATACCTTTTAACGTGACTTTTCTCCCCCTAAGAAGTAGTAGGTAAAAAGCTCTAGCCGGCTTAGAAGCCAAGTTGAGCATACCTTTTAACGTGACTTTTCTCCCCCTAAGAAGTAGTAGGTAAAAAGCTGTAGCCGGAATCAGACGCCGAGCTGAGCATACCTTTTAACGTGACTTTTGTCCCCCTAAGAAGTAGTAGGTAAAAAGCGCTATACGGCTCAGACGCTTAGCTTAGCATACCTTTTAACATGACTTTTCTCCCCCCAAGAAGTAGTAGGTAAAAAGCTGTAGCCGAATCAGACGCCGAGCTGAGCATACCTTTTAACGTGACTTTTCTCCCCCTAAGTAGTAGTAGGTAAAAAGCGCTATACGGCTCAGACGCCCTAATTAGAATACCTTTTAACGTGACTTTTCTCCCCCTAAGTAGTAGTAGGTAAAAAGCGCTATACGGCTCAGACGCCCTAATTAGAATACCTTTTAACGTGACTTTTCTCCCCCTAAGAAGTAGTAGGTAAAAAGCTCTAGCCGGATCAGACGCCGAGCTTAGCAAACCTTTTAACCTGATTCTTCTCCCAGTAAGAAGTAGTAGGTAAAAAGCTCTAGCCGACTCAGACGCCGAGCTGAGCATGCCTTTTAACGTGACTTTTCTCCCCCTAAGAAGTAGTAGGTAAAAAGCTCTAGCCGACTCAGACGCCGAGCTGAGCATACCTTTTAACGTGACTTTTCTCCCCCTAAGTAGTAGTAGGTAAAAAGCGCTATACGGCTCAGACGCCCTACTTAGAATACCTTTTAATGTGACTTTTCTCCCCTTTAGAAGTAGTAGGTAAAAAGCTCTAGCCGGCTTAGAAGCAAAGTTGAGCATACCTTTTAATGTGTCTTTTCTCCCCCTAAGAAGTAGTAGGTAGAAAGCTTTAGCCGGCTCAGAAGCCGAGCTTAGCATACCTTTTAACGTGACTTTTCTCCCCTTAAGAAGTAGTAGGTAAAAAGCACTTGCTGGCTCAAACGCCGAGCTTAGCATACCTTTTAACATGACTTTTCTCCCCCTAAGAAGTAGTAGGTAAAAAGCTCTAGCCGGATTAGACGCCGAGCTTAGCATACCATTTAACGTGACTTTTCTCCCCCTAAGAAGTAGTAGGTAAAAAGCTCTAGCCGGATCAGACGCCGTGCTTAGCATACCATTTAACGTGACTTTTCTCCCCCTAAGAAGTAGTAGGTAAAAATCTCTAGCCGGCTCAGACGCCGAGCTTAGCATATCTTTTAACATGACTTTTCTCCCCCTAAGTAGTAGTATGTAAAAAGCTCTTGCCGGCTCAGACGCCGAGATGAGCATACCTTTTAACGTGACTTTTCTCCCCCTAAGTAGTAGTAGGTAAAAAGTGCTATACGGCTCAGAGGCCTTGCTTAGAATACATTTTAACATGACTTTTCTCCCCCTAAGAAGTAGTAGGTAGAAAGCTTTAGCCGGCTCAGAAGCCGAGCTTAGCATACCTTTTAACGTGACTTTTCTCCCCTGAAGAAGTAGTATCTAAAAAGCACTTAACGGCTCAGACGCCGAGCTTAGCATACCTTTTAACATGACTTTTCTCCCCTGAAGAAGTCGTAGGTAAAAAGAACTTGCTGGCTCAGACGCCGAGCTTAGCATACCTTTTAACATGACTTTTCTCCCCCTAAGAAGTAGTAGGTAAAAAGCGCTAGCTGGCTCAGGCGCCGAGCTGACCATACCTTTTAACGTGACTTTTCTCCCCCTAAGAAGCAGTAGGTAAAAAGCTCTAGCCGGCTTAGAAGCCAAGTTGAGCATACCTTTTAACGTGACTTTTCTCCCCCTAAGTAGTAGTAGGTAAAAAGCGCTATACGGCTCAGACGCCCTAATTAGAATACCTTTTAACGTGACTTTTCTCCCCCTAAGTAGTAGTAGGTAAAAAGCGCTATACGGCTCAGACGCCCTAATTAGAATACCTTTTAACGTGACTTTTCTCCCCCTAAGAAGTAGTAGGTAAAAAGCTCTAGCCGGATCAGACGTCGAGCTTAGCAAACCTTTTAACCTGATTCTTCTCCCAGTAAGAAGTAGTAAGTAAAAAGCTCTAGCCGACTCAGACGCCGAGCTGAGCATGCCTTTTAACGTGACTTTTCTCCCCCTAAGAAGTAGTAGGTAAAAAGCTCTAGCCGACTCAGACGCCGAGCTGAGCATACCTTTTAACGTGACTTTTCTCCCCCTAAGTAGTAGTAGGTAAAAAGCGCTATACGGCTCAGACGCCCTACTTAGAATACCTTTTAATGTGACTTTTCTCCCCTTTAGAAGTAGTAGGTAAAAAGCTCTAGCCGGCTTAGAAGCAAAGTTGAGCATACCTTTTAATGTGTCTTTTCTCCCCCTAAGAAGTAGTAGGTAGAAAGCTTTAGCCGGCTCAGAAGCCGAGCTTAGCATACCTTTTAACGTGACTTTTCTCCCCCTAAGAAGTAGTAGGTAAAAAGCACTTGACGGCTCAGACGCCGAGCTTAGCATACCTTTTAACATGACTTTTCTCCCCTTAAGAAGTAGTAGGTAAAAAGCACTTGCTGGCTCAAACGCCGAGCTTAGCATACCTTTTAACATGACTTTTCTCCCCCTAAGAAGTAGTAGGTAAAAAGCTCTAGCCGGATTAGACGCCGAGCTTAGCATACCATTTAACGTGACTTTTCTCCCCCTAAGAAGTAGTAGGTAAAAAGCTCTAGCCGGATCAGACGCCGTGCTTAGCATACCATTTAACGTGACTTTTCTCCCCCTAAGAAGTAGTAGGTAAAAAGCTCTAGCCGGCTTATAAGCCAAGTTGAGCATACCTTTTAACGTGACTTTTCTCCCCCTAAGAAGTAGTAGGTAAAAAGCTCTAGCCGGTTTAGATGGCGAGTTGAGCATACCTTTTAATGTGACTTTTCTCCCCTTAAGAAGTAGTAGGTGAAAAGCTCTAGCCGGCTTATAAGCCAAGTTGAGCATACCTTTTAACGTGACTTTTCTCCCCTAAGAAGTAGTAGGTAAAAATCTCTAGCCGGCTCAGACGCCGAGCTTAGCATATCTTTTAACATGACTTTTCTCCCCCTAAGTAGTAGTATGTAAAAAGCTCTTGCCGGCTCAGACGCCGAGATGAGCATACCTTTTAACGTGACTTTTCTCCCCCTAAGTAGTAGTAGGTAAAAAGTGCTATACGGCTCAGAGGCCTTGCTTAGAATACATTTTAACATGACTTTTCTCCCCCTAAGAAGTAGTAGGTAGAAAGCTTTAGCCGGCTCAGAAGCCGAGCTTAGCATACCTTTTAACGTGACTTTTCTCCCCTGAAGAAGTAGTAGCTAAAAAGCACTTGCTGGCTCAGACGCCGAGCTTAGCATACCTTTTAACATGACTTTTCTCCCCCTGAGAAGTAGTAGGTAAAAATCTCTAGCCGGATCAGACGCCGTGCTTAGCATACCTTTTAACGTGACTTTTCTCCCCTGAAGAAGTAGTAGCTAAAAAGCACTTAACGGCTCAGACGCCGAGCTTAGCATACCTTTTAACATGACTTTTCTCCCCTGAAGAAGTCGTAGGTAAAAAGAACTTGCTGGCTCAGACGCCGAGCTTAGCATACCTTTTAACATGACTTTTCTCCCCCTAAGAAGTAGTAGGTAAAAAGCGCTAGCTGGCTCAGGCGCCGAGCTGACCATACCTTTTAACGTGACTTTTCTCCCCCTAAGAAGTAGTAGGTAAAAAGCTCTAGCCGGCTTAGAAGCCAAGTTGAGCATACCTTTTAACGTGACTTTTCTCCCCCTAAGAAGTAGTAGGTAAAAAGCTGTAGCCGGAATCAGACGCCGAGCTGAGCATACCTTTTAACGTGACTTTTGTCCCCCTAAGAAGTAGTAGGTAAAAAGCGCTATACGGCTCAGACGCTTAGCTTAGCATACCTTTTAACATGACTTTTATCCCCCCAAGAAGTAGTAGGTAAAAAGCTGTAGCCGAATCAGACGCCGAGCTGAGCATACCTTTTAACGTGACTTTTCTCCCCCTAAGTAGTAGTAGGTAAAAAGCGCTATACGGCTCAGACGCCCTAATTAGAATACCTTTTAACGTGACTTTTCTCCCCCTAAGTAGTAGTAGGTAAAAAGCGCTATACGGCTCAGACGCCCTAATTAGAATACCTTTTAACGTGACTTTTCTCCCCCTAAGAAGTAGTAGGTAAAAAGCTCTAGCCGGATCAGACGCCGAGCTTAGCAAACCTTTTAACCTGATTCTTCTCCCAGTAAGAAGTAGTAGGTAAAAAGCTCTAGCCGACTCAGACGCCGAGCTGAGCATGCCTTTTAACGTGACTTTTCTCCCCCTATGAAGTAGTAGGTAAAAAGCTCTAGCCGACTCAGACGCCGAGCTGAGCATACCTTTTAACGTGACTTTTCTCCCCCTAAGTAGTAGTAGGTAAAAAGCGCTATACGGCTCAGACGCCCTACTTAGAATACCTTTTAATGTGACTTTTCTCCCCTTTAAAAGTAGTAGGTAAAAAGCTCTAGCCGGCTTAGAAGCAAAGTTGAGCATACCTTTTAATGTGTCTTTTCTCCCCCTAAGAAGTAGTAGGTAGAAAGCTTTAGCCGGCTCAGAAGCCGAGCTTAGCATACCTTTTAACGTGACTTTTCTCCCCTTAAGAAGTAGTAGGTAAAAAGCACTTGCTGGCTCAAACGCCGAGCTTAGCATACCTTTTAACATGACTTTTCTCCCCCTAAGAAGTAGTAGGTAAAAAGCTCTAGCCGGATTAGACGCCGAGCTTAGCATACCATTTAACGTGATTTTTCTCCCCCTAAGAAGTAGTAGGTAAAAAGCTCTAGCCGGATCAGACGCCGTGCTTAGCATACCATTTAACGTGACTTTTCTCCCCCTAAGAAGTAGTAGGTAAAAAGCTCTAGCCGGCTTATAAGCCAAGTTGAGCATACCTTTTAACGTGACTTTTCTCCCCCTAAGAAGTAGTAGGTAAAAAGCTCTAGCCGGTTTAGATGGCGAGTTGAGCATACCTTTTAATGTGACTTTTCTCCCCTTAAGAAGTAGTAGGTGAAAAGCTCTAGCCGGCTTATAAGCCAAGTTGAGCATACCTTTTAACGTGACTTTTCTCCCCTAAGAAGTAGTAGGTAAAAATCTCTAGCCGGCTCAGACGCCGAGCTTAGCATATCTTTTAACATGACTTTTCTCCCCCTAAGTAGTAGTATGTAAAAAGCTCTTGCCGGCTCAGACGCCGAGATGAGCATACCTTTTAACGTGACTTTTCTCCCCCTAAGTAGTAGTAGGTAAAAAGTGCTATACGGCTCAGAGGCCTTGCTTAGAATACATTTTAACATGACTTTTCTCCCCCTAAGAAGTAGTAGGTAGAAAGCTTTAGCCGGCTCAGAAGCCGAGCTTAGCATACCTTTTAACGTGACTTTTCTCCCCTGAAGAAGTAGTATCTAAAAAGCACTTAACGGCTCAGACGCCGAGCTTAGCATACCTTTTAACATGACTTTTCTCCCCTGAAGAAGTCGTAGGTAAAAAGAACTTGCTGGCTCAGACGCCGAGCTTAGCATACCTTTTAACATGACTTTTCTCCCCCTAAGAAGTAGTAGGTAAAAAGCGCTAGCTGGCTCAGGCGCCGAGCTGACCATACCTTTTAACGTGACTTTTCTCCCCCTAAGAAGTAGTAGGTAAAAAGCTCTAGCCGGCTTAGAAGCCAAGTTGAGCATACCTTTTAACGTGACTTTTCTCCCCCTAAGTAGTAGTAGGTAAAAGCGCTATACGGCTCAGACGCCCTAATTAGAATACCTTTTAACGTGACTTTTCTCCCCCTAAGTAGTAGTAGGTAAAAAGCGCTATACGGCTCAGACGCCCTAATTAGAATACCTTTTAACGTGACTTTTCTCCCCCTAAGAAGTTGTAGGTAAAAAGCTCTAGCCGGATCAGACGCCGAGCTTAGCAAACCTTTTAACCTGATTCTTCTCTCAGTAAGAAGTAGTAAGTAAAAAGCTCTAGCCGACTCAGACGCCGAGCTGAGCATGCCTTTTAACGTGACTTTTCTCCCCCTAAGAAGTAGTAGGTAAAAAGCTCTAGCCGACTCAGACGCCGAGCTGAGCATACCTTTTAACGTGACTTTTCTCCCCCTAAGTAGTAGTAGGTAAAAAGCGCTATACGGCTCAGACGCCCTACTTAGAATACCTTTTAATGTGACTTTTCTCCCCTTTAGAAGTAGTAGGTAAAAAGCTCTAGCCGGCTTAGAAGCAAAGTTGAGCATACCTTTTAATGTGTCTTTTCTCCCCCTAAGAAGTAGTAGGTAGAAAGCTTTAGCCGGCTCAGAAGCCGAGCTTAGCATACCTTTTAACGTGACTTTTCTCCCCCTAAGAAGTAGTAGGTAAAAAGCACTTGACGGCTCAGACGCCGAGCTTAGCATACCTTTTAACATGACTTTTCTCCCCTTAAGAAGTAGTAGGTAAAAAGCACTTGCTGGCTCAAACGCCGAGCTTAGCATACCTTTTAACATGACTTTTCTCCCCCTAAGAAGTAGTAGGTAAAAAGCTCTAGCCGGATTAGACGCCGAGCTTAGCATACCATTTAACGTGACTTTTCTCCCCCTAAGAAGTAGTAGGTAAAAAGCTCTAGCCGGATCAGACGCCGTGCTTAGCATACCATTTAACGTGACTTTTCTCCCCCTAAGAAGTAGTAGGTAAAAAGCTCTAGTCGGCTTATAAGCCAAGTTGAGCATACCTTTTAACGTGACTTTTCTCCCCCTAAGAAGTAGTAGGTAAAAAGCTCTAGCCGGTTTAGATGGCGAGTTGAGCATACCTTTTAATGTGACTTTTCTCCCCTTAAGAAGTAGTAGGTGAAAAGCTCTAGCCGGCTTATAAGCCAAGTTGAGCATACCTTTTAACGTGACTTTTCTCCCCTAAGAAGTAGTAGGTAAAAATCTCTAGCCGGCTCAGACGCCGAGCTTAGCATATCTTTTAACATGACTTTTCTCCCCCTAAGTAGTAGTATGTAAAAAGCTCTTGCCGGCTCAGACGCCGAGATTAGCATACCTTTTAACGTGACTTTTCTCCCCCTAAGTAGTAGTAGGTAAAAAGTGCTATACGGCTCAGAGGCCTTGCTTAGAATACATTTTAACATGACTTTTCTCCCCCTAAGAAGTAGTAGGTAGAAAGCTTTAGCCGGCTCAGAAGCCGAGCTTAGCATACCTTTTAACGTGACTTTTCTCCCCTGAAGAAGTCGTAGGTAAAAAGAACTTGCTGGCTCAGACGCCGAGCTTAGCATACCTTTTAACATGACTTTTCTCCCCTGAAGAAGTCGTAGGTAAAAAGAACTTGCTGGCTCAGACGCCGAGCTTAGCATACCTTTTAACATGACTTTTCTCCCCCTAAGAAGTAGTAGGTAAAAAGCGCTAGCTGGCTCAGGCGCCGAGCTGACCATACCTTTTAACGTGACTTTTCTCCCCCTAAGAAGTAGTAGGTAAAAAGCTCTAGCCGGCTTAGAAGCCAAGTTGAGCATACCTTTTAACGTGACTTTTCTCCCCCTAAGAAGTAGTAGGTAAAAAGCTGTAGCCGGAATCAGACGCCGAGCTGAGCATACCTTTTAACGTGACTTTTGTCCCCCTAAGAAGTAGTAGGTAAAAAGCGCTATACGGCTCAGACGCTTAGCTTAGCATACCTTTTAACATGACTTTTCTCCCCCCAAGAAGTAGTAGGTAAAAAGCTGTAGCCGAATCAGACGCCGAGCTGAGCATACCTTTTAACGTGACTTTTCTCCCCCTAAGTAGTAGTAGGTAAAAAGCGCTATACGGCTCAGACGCCCTAATTAGAATACCTTTTAACGTGACTTTTCTCCCCCTAAGTAGTAGTAGGTAAAAAGCGCTATACGGCTCAGACGCCCTAATTAGAATACCTTTTAACGTGACTTTTCTCCCCCTAAGAAGTAGTAGGTAAAAAGCTCTAGCCGGATCAGACGCCGAGCTTAGCAAACCTTTTAACCTGATTCTTCTCCCAGTAAGAAGTAGTAAGTAAAAAGCTCTAGCCGACTCAGACGCCGAGCTGAGCATGCCTTTTAACGTGACTTTTCTCCCCCTAAGAAGTAGTAGGTAAAAAGCTCTAGCCGACTCAGACGCCGAGCTGAGCATACCTTTTAACGTGACTTTTCTCCCCCTAAGTAGTAGTAGGTAAAAAGCGCTATACGGCTCAGACGCCCTACTTAGAATACCTTTTAATGTGACTTTTCTCCCCTTTAGAAGTAGTAGGTAAAAAGCTCTAGCCGGCTTAGAAGCAAAGTTGAGCATACCTTTTAATGTGTCTTTTCTCCCCCTAAGAAGTAGTAGGTAGAAAGCTTTAGCCGGCTCAGAAGCCGAGCTTAGCATACCTTTTAACGTGACTTTTCTCCCCCTAAGAAGTAGTAGGTAAAAAGCACTTGACGGCTCAGACGCCGAGCTTAGCATACCTTTTAACATGACTTTTCTCCCCTTAAGAAGTAGTAGGTAAAAAGCACTTGCTGGCTCAAACGCCGAGCTTAGCATACCTTTTAACATGACTTTTCTCCCCCTAAGAAGTAGTAGGTAAAAAGCTCTAGCCGGATTAGACGCCGAGCTTAGCATACCATTTAACGTGACTTTTCGCCCCCTAAGAAGTAGTAGGTAAAAAGCTCTAGCCGGATCAGACGCCGTGCTTAGCATACCATTTAACGTGACTTTTCTCCCCCTAAGAAGTAGTAGGTAAAAAGCTCTAGCCGGCTTATAAGCCAAGTTGAGCATACCTTTTAACGTGACTTTTCTCCCCCTAAGAAGTAGTAGGTAAAAAGCTCTAGCCGGTTTAGATGGCGAGTTGAGCATACCTTTTAATGTGACTTTTCTCCCCTTAAGAAGTAGTAGGTGAAAAGCTCTAGCCGGCTTATAAGCCAAGTTGAGCATACCTTTTAACGTGACTTTTCTCCCCTAAGAAGTAGTAGGTAAAAATCTCTAGCCGGCTCAGACGCCGAGCTTAGCATATCTTTTAACATGACTTTTCTCCCCCTAAGTAGTAGTATGTAAAAAGCTCTTGCCGGCTCAGACGCCGAGATGAGCATACCTTTTAACGTGACTTTTCTCCCCCTAAGTAGTAGTAGGTAAAAAGTGCTATACGGCTCAGAGGCCTTGCTTAGAATACATTTTAACATGACTTTTCTCCCCCTAAGAAGTAGTAGGTAGAAAGCTTTAGCCGGCTCAGAAGCCGAGCTTAGCATACCTTTTAACGTGACTTTTCTCCCCTGAAGAAGTAGTAGCTAAAAAGCACTTGCTGGCTCAGACGCCGAGCTTAGCATACCTTTTAACATGACTTTTCTCCCCCTGAGAAGTAGTAGGTAAAAAGCTCTAGCCGGATCAGACGCCGTGCTTAGCATACCTTTTAACGTGACTTTTCTCCCCTGAAGAAGTAGTAGCTAAAAAGCACTTAACGGCTCAGACGCCGAGCTTAGCATACCTTTTAACATGACTTTTCTCCCCTGAAGAAGTCGTAGGTAAAAAGAACTTGCTGGCTCAGACGCCGAGCTTAGCATACCTTTTAACATGACTTTTCTCCCCGTAAGAAGTAGTAGGTAAAAAGCGCTAGCTGGCTCAGGCGCCGAGCTGACCATACCTTTTAACGTGACTTTTCTCCCCCTAAGAAGTAGTAGGTAAAAAGCTCTAGCCGGCTTAGAAGCCAAGTTGAGCATACCTTTTAACGTGACTTTTCTCCCCCTAAGAAGTAGTAGGTAAAAAGCTGTAGCCGGAATCAGACGCCGAGCTGAGCATACCTTTTAACGTGACTTTTGTCCCCCTAAGAAGTAGTAGGTAAAAAGCGCTATACGGCTCAGACGCTTAGCTTAGCATACCTTTTAACATGACTTTTCTCCCCCCAAGAAGTAGTAGGTAAAAAGCTGTAGCCGAATCAGACGCCGAGCTGAGCATACCTTTTAACGTGACTTTTCTCCCCCTAAGTAGTAGTAGGTAAAAAGCGCTATACGGCTCAGACGCCCTAATTAGAATACCTTTTAACGTGACTTTTCTCCCCCTAAGTAGTAGTAGGTAAAAAGCGCTATACGGCTCAGACGCCCTAATTAGAATACCTTTTAACGTGACTTTTCTCCCCCTAAGAAGTAGTAGGTAAAAAGCTCTAGCCGGATCAGACGCCGAGCTTAGCAAACCTTTTAACCTGATTCTTCTCCCAGTAAGAAGTAGTAAGTAAAAAGCTCTAGCCGACTCAGACGCCGAGCTGAGCATGCCTTTTAACGTGACTTTTCTCCCCCTAAGAAGTAGTAGGTAAAAAGCTCTAGCCGACTCAGACGCCGAGCTGAGCATACCTTTTAACGTGACTTTTCTCCCCCTAAGTAGTAGTAGGTAAAAAGCGCTATACGGCTCAGACGCCCTACTTAGAATACCTTTTAATGTGACTTTTCTCCCCTTTAGAAGTAGTAGGTAAAAAGCTCTAGCCGGCTTAGAAGCAAAGTTGAGCATACCTTTTAATGTGTATTTTCTCCCCCTAAGAAGTAGTAGGTAGAAAGCTTTAGCCGGCTCAGAAGCCGAGCTTAGCATACCTTTTAACGTGACTTTTCTCCCCCTAAGAAGTAGTAGGTAAAAAGCACTTGACGGCTCAGACGCCGAGCTTAGCATACCTTTTAACATGACTTTTCTCCCCTTAAGAAGTAGTAGGTAAAAAGCACTTGCTGGCAAAAACGCCGAGCTTAGCATACCTTTTAACATGACTTTTCTCCCCCTAAGAAGTAGTAGGTAAAAAGCTCTAGCCGGATTAGACGCCGAGCTTAGCATACCATTTAACGTGACTTTTCTCCCCCTAAGAAGTAGTAGGTAAAAAGCTCTAGCCGGATCAGACGCCGTGCTTAGCATACCATTTAACGTGACTTTTCTCCCCCTAAGAAGTAGTAGGTAAAAAGCTCTAGCCGGCTTATAAGCCAAGTTGAGCATACCTTTTAACGTGACTTTTCTCCCCCTAAGAAGTAGTAGGTAAAAAGCTCTAGCCGGTTTAGATGGCGAGTTGAGCATACCTTTTAATGTGACTTTTCTCCCCTTAAGAAGTAGTAGGTGAAAAGCTCTAGCCGGCTTATAAGCCAAGTTGAGCATACCTTTTAACGTGACTTTTCTCCCCTAAGAAGTAGTAGGTAAAAATCTCTAGCCGGCTCAGACGCCGAGCTTAGCATATCTTTTAACATGACTTTTCTCCCCCTAAGTAGTAGTATGTAAAAAGCTCTTGCCGGCTCAGACGCCGAGATGAGCATACCTTTTAACGTGACTTTTCTCCCCCTAAGTAGTAGTAGGTAAAAAGTGCTATACGGCTCAGAGGCCTTGCTTAGAATACATTTTAACATGACTTTTCTCCCCCTAAGAAGTAGTAGGTAGAAAGCTTTAGCCGGCTCAGAAGCCGAGCTTAGCATACCTTTTAACGTGACTTTTCTCCCCGAAGAAGTAGTAGCTAAAAAGCACTTGCTGGCTCAGACGCCGAGCTTAGCATACCTTTTAACATGACTTTTCTCCCCCTGAGAAGTAGTAGGTAAAAAGCTCTAGCCGGATCAGACGCCGTGCTTAGCATACCATTTAACGTGACTTTTCTCCCCTTAAGAAGTAGTAGGTAAAAAGCTCTAGCCGGCTTAGAAGCAAAGTTGAGCATACCTTTTAATGTGTCTTTTCTCCCCCTAAGAAGTAGTAGGTAGAAAGCTTTAGCCGGCTCAGAAGCCGAGCTTAGCATACCTTTTAACGTGACTTTTCTCCCCCTAAGAAGTAGTAGGTAAAAAGCACTTGCTGGCTCAAACGCCGAGCTTAGCATACCTTTTAACATGACTTTTCTCCCCCTAAGAAGTAGTAGGTAAAAAGCTCTAGCCGGATTAGACGCCGAGCTTAGCATACCATTTAACGTGACTTTTCTCCCCCTAAGAAGTAGTAGGTAAAAAGCTCTAGCCGGATCAGACGCCGTGCTTAGCATACCATTTAACGTGACTTTTTTCCCCCTAAGAAGTAGTAGGTAAAAGCTCTAGCCGGCTCAGACGCCGAGCTGAGCATGTCTTTTAACGTGACTTTTCTCCCCCTACGAAGTAGTAGGTAAAAAGCACTTGCCGGCTCAGATGCCGAGCTTAGCATACCTTTTAACATGACTTTTCTCCCCTTAAGAAGTATTAGGTAAAAAGCACTTGCCGGCTTTGATGCCGAGTTGAGCATAGCTTTTAACGCGACTTTTCTCCCCTTAAGAAGTAGTAGGTAAAAAGCTCTAGCCGGCTTAGAAAGCAAGTTGAGCATACCTTTTAACCTGACTTTATTCCCAGTAAGAAGTAGTTGGTAAAAAGCGCTAGCCGGCTCAGACGCCGAGCTGAGCATACCTTTTAACATGACTTTTCTCCCCTTAAGAAGTAGTAGGTAAAAAGCTCTAGCCGGCTTAAAAGCCAAGTTGAGCATACCTTTTAACATGACTTTTCTACCCCTAAGAAGTAGTAGGTAAAAATCTCTAGCCGACTCAGACGCCGAGCTGAGCATACTTTTTAACCTGACTTTTCTCCCAGTAAGAATTAGTAGGTAAAAAGCACTTGCAGGCTTAGAAGCCAAGTTGAGCAAAGCTTTTAACATGGCTTTTCTCCCCTTAAGAAGTATTAGGTAAAAAGCTCTTGCCGGCTCAGACGCCAAGCTGAGAATAACTTTTAATGTGACTTTTCTCCCTCTAAGAATTAGTAGGTAAAAAGCGCTATACAGCTCAGACGCCTTGCTTAGCATACCTTTTAACATGAGTTTTCTCCCCTTAAGAAGTAGTAGGTAAAAAGCTCTAGCAGGCTTAGAAGCCAAGTTGACCATACCTTTTAACGTGACTTTTCTACCCCTAAGAAGTAGTAGGTAAAAAGTTCTAGCCGGCTCAGACGCCGAGCTGAGCATAACTTTTAACGTGACTTTTCTCCCCTTATGAAGTAGTAGGTAAAAAGCGCTATACGGCTCAGACGCCTAGCTTAGCATACCTTTTAACATGACTTTTCTCCCCCTAAGTAGTAGTAGGTAAAAAGCGCTATACGGCTCAGACGCCTTGCTTAGAATACCTTTTAACATGACTTTTCTCCCTCTAAGAAGTAGTAGGTAAAAAGCGCTATACGGCTCAGACGCCTTGCTTAGCATACCTTTTAACATGACTTTTCTCCCCCTAAGAAGTAGTAGGTAAAAAGGGCTAGCCGGCTCAGAAGCTGAGTTGAGCATGCCTTTTAACGTGACTTTTCTCCCCCTAAGAAGTAGTAGGTAAAAAGCTCTAGCCGGTTCAGACGCCGAGCTTAGCAAACCTTTTAACCTGATTCTTCTCCCAGTAAGAAGTAGTAGGTAAAAAGCTCTAGCCGGTTCAGACGCCGAGCTGAGCATACCTTTTAACCTGACTTTTCTCCCAGTAAGAAGCTTAGCATAGCTTTTAACATGCCTTTTCTCCCCCTAAGAAGTAGTAGGTAAAAAGCACTAGCCAGCTCAGACGCCGAGCTGAGCAAACCTTTTAACGTGTCTTTTCTCCCCCTAAGAAGTAGTAGGTAAAAAGCTCTAGCCGGCTTAGAAGCCAAGTTGAGCATACCTTTTAACGTGACTTTTCTACCCCTAAGAAGTAGTAGGTAAAAAGCTCTAGCCTGCTTATAAGCCAAGTTGAGCATACCTTTTAACGTGACTTTAATCCCCCTAAGAAGTAGTAGGTAAAAAGCACTATACGGCTCAGACGCCCTGCTTAGAATATCTTTTAACATGAATTTTCTACCCCTAAGAAGTAGTAGGTGAAAAAGCTCTAGCCGGCTCAGACGCCGAGCTGATCATACCGTTTAACGTGACTTTTCTCCCCCTAAGAAGTAGTGGGTAAAAAGCTCTAGCCGGCTTAGAAGCCAAACTGATCATACCTTTTAACGTGACTTTTCTACCCCTAAGAAGTAGTAGGTAAAAAGCTCTAGCCGGCTTATTAGCCAAGTTGAGCATACCTTTTAACGTGACTTCTCTCCCCCTAAGAAGTAGTAGGTAAAAAGCTCTAGCCGGCTCAGACGCCGAGCTGAGCATACCTTTTAACGTGACTTTTCTCCCCCTAAGTAGTAGTAGGTAAAAAGCGCTATACGGCTCAGACGCCCTGCTTAGAATACCCTTTAACATGACTTTTCTACCCCTAAGAAGTAGTAGGTGAAAAAGCTCTAGCCGGCTCAGATGCCGAGCTGATCATACCTTTTAACGTGACTTTTCTCCCCCTAAGAAGTAGTAGGTAAAAAGCTGTAGCCGGATCAGATGCCGAGCTTAGCAAACATTTTAACCTGATTCTTCTCCCAGTAAGAAGTAGTAGGTAAAAAGCTCTAGCCGACTCAGACGCCAAGCTGAGTATACCGTTTAACCTGACTTTTCTCCCAGTAAGAAGTAGTAGGAAAAAAAGCACTTGCCGGCTCAGACGCCGAGCTTAGCATACCTTTTAACATGACTTTTCTCCCCTCAGAAGTAGTAGTTAAAAAGCACTAGCCACCTCAGACGCCGAGCTGAGCATACCTTTTAACGTGGCTTTTCTCCCCCTAAGTAGTAGTAGTAGTTAAAAAGCTCTAGCCGGTTTAGAAGCCAAGTTGAGCATACCTTTTAACGTGACTTTTCTCCCCCTAAGAAGTTGTAGGTAGAAAGCTTTAGCCGGCTCAGAAGCCGAGCTGAGCATACCTTTTAATGTGACTTTTCTCCCACTAAGTAGTAGTAGGTTAAAAAGCGCTATACGGCTCAGACCCCTGCTTAGAATACCCTTTAACATGACTTTTCTACCCCTAAGAAGTAGTAGGTGAAAAAGCTCTAGCCGGCTCAGATGCCGAGCTGATCATACCTTTTAACGTGACTTTTCTCCCCCTAAGAAGTAGTAGGTAAAAAGCTGTAGCCGGATCAGATGCCGAGCTTAGCAAACATTTTAACCTGATTCTTCTCCCAGTAAGAAGTAGTAGGTAAAAAGCTCTAGCCGACTCAGACGCCAAGCTGAGTATACCGTTTAACCTGACTTTTCTCCCAGTAAGAAGTAGTAGGAAAAAAAGCACTTGCCGGCTCAGACGCCGAGCTTAGCATACCTTTTAATATGACTTTTCTCCCCTCAGAAGTAGTAGTTAAAAAGCACTAGCCACCTCAGACGCCGAGCTGAGCATACCTTTTAACATGACTTTTCTCCCCCTAAGAAGTAGTAGGTAAAAAGGGCTAGCCGGCTCAGAAGCCGAGCTTAGCATACCGTTTAATGTGACTTTTCTCCCCCTAAGAAGTTGTAGGTAGAAAGCTTTAGCCGGCTCAGAAGCCGAGCTTAGCATACCTTTTAACGTGACTTTTCTCCCCCCTAAGAAGCAGTAGGTAAAAAGCGCTAGCCGGCTCAGATGCCGAACTGAGCATACCTTTTAATGTGACTTTTCTCCCCCTAAGAAGTAGTAGGTAAAAAGCCCTAGCCGGCTTAGATGTCGAGCTGAGCATACCTTTTAATGTGACTTTTCTCCCCCTAACAAGTAGTAGGTAAAAAAGCACTAGCCGACTCAGACGCCAAGCTGAGCATACCGTTTAAACCTGACTTTTCTCCCAGTAAGAAGTAGTAGGAAAAAAAGCACTTGCCGGCTCAGACGCCGAGCTTAGCATACCTTTTAACATGACTTTTCTCCCCCTCAGAAGTAGTAGGTAAAAAGCACTAGCCAGCTCAGACGCCGAGCTGAGCATACCTTTTAACGTGACTTTTCTCCCCCTAAGAAGTAGTAGGTAAATAGCTCTAGCCGGTTTAGAAGCCAAGTTGAGCATTACCTTTTTAACGTGACTTTTCTCCCCCCTAAAGAAGTTGTAGGTAGAAAAGCTTTAGCCGGCTCAGACACCGAGCTTAGCATACCTTTTAACCTGACTTTATTCCCAGTAAGAAGTAGTAGGTAAAAAAGCACTAGCCAGCTCAGACGCCGAGCTGAGCATACCTTTTAACGTGACTTTTCTCCCCCTAAGAAGTAGTAGGTAAATAGCTCTAGCCGGTTTAGAAGCCAAGTTGAGCATACCTTTTAACGTGACTTTTCTCCCCCTAAGAAGTTGTAGGTAGAAAGCTTTAGCCGGCTCAGACACCGAGCTTAGCATACCTTTTAACCTGACTTTATTCCCAGTAAGAAGTAGTAGGTAAAAAGCGCTAGCCGAGCTGAGCATACCTTTTAACATGACTTTTCTCCCCTTAAGAAGTAGTAGGTAAAAAGCGCTAGCCAGCTCAGAAGCCGAGCTTAGCATACCTTTTAACGTGACTTTTCTCCCCCTAAGAAGTAGTAGGTAAAAAGCTCTAGCCGGTTTAGAAGCCAAGTTGAGCATACCTTTTAATGTGACTTTTCTACCCCTAAGAAGTAGTAGGTGAAAAAGCTCTAGCCGGCTCAAACGCCGAGCTGATCATACCTTTTAACGTGACTTTTCTCCCTCTAAGAAGTAGTAGGTAAAAAAGCTCTAGCCCGGATCCGACGCCAAGCTTAGCATACCTTTTAACCTGACTCTTCTCCCAGTAAGAAGTAGTAGGTAAAAAGCTCTAGCCGACTCAGACGCCGAGCTTAGCATACCTTTTAACATGACTTTTCTCCCCCTAAGAAGTAGTAGGTAAAAAGCGCTAGCTGGCTCAGACACCAAGCTGATCATACCTTTTAACGTGACTTTTTCTCCCCCTAAGAAGTAGTAGGTAAAAAAGCTCTAGCCGGCTCAGAGGCCGAGCTGAGCATACCTTTTAACGTGACTTTTCTCCCCCTAAGAAGTAGTAGGTAAAAAGCGCTAGCCAGTTCAGACGCCCGAGCTGAGCATACCTTTTAACGTGACTTTTCTCCCCCTAAGAAGTAGTAGGTAAAAAGCTCTAGCCGGCTTAGAAGACAAGTTGAGCATAAGTTTTAATGTGACTTTTCTCCCCCTAAGAAGTAGTAGGTAAAAAAGCACTATATGGCTCAGACGCCTAGCTTAGCATATCTTTTAAACTTGACTTTTCTCCCCCTAAGAAGTAGTAGGTAAAAAGCTCTAGCCGGATCAGACGCCGAGCTGAGCATACCTTTTAACCTGACTTTCCTCCCAGTAAGAAGTAGTAGGTAAAAGGCACTTGCCGGCTCAGACGCCAAGTTTAGCTTACCTTTTAACATGACTTTTTCTCCCCCTAAGAAGTAGTAGGTAAAAAGCGCTAGCCGGCTTAGATGCCGAGTTAAGCATACTTTTTAACATGACTTTTCTCCCCTTAAGAAGTAGTAGGTAAAAAGCTCTAGCCGGTTTAGAAGCCAAGTTGAGCATACATTTTAACGTGACTTTTCTACCCCTAAGAAGTAGTAGGTAAAAAGCGCTAGCCGTCTCAGACGCCGAACTAAGCATACCTTTTAATGTGACTTTTCTCCCCCTAAGAAGTAGTAGGTAAAAAGCTCTAGCCAGGTTAGATGCCGAGTTGAGGACACCTTTTAACGTGACTTTTCTCCCCTTAAGAAGTAGTAGGTAAAAGCTCTAGCCGGCTTAGAAGCCATGTTGAGCATACCTTTTAACGTGACTTTTCTCCCCCTAAGAAGTAGTAGGTAAAAAAGCTCTAGCCGGCTTAGAAGCCAAGTTGAGCATACCTTTTAACGTGAATTTTCTACCCCTAAGAAGTAGTAGGTAAAAAGCTCTAGACGGCTTATAAGCCAAGTTGAGCATACCTTTTTACGTGACTTTTCTCCCCCTAAGAAGTAGTAGGTAAAAAGCTCTTCCCGGCTCAGGCGCCGAGATGATCATACCTTATAACGTGACTTTTCTCCCCCTAAGTAGTAGTAGGTAAAAAAGCGTTATACGGCTCAGACGCCCTGCTTAGAATACCTTTTAACATGACTTTTCTCCCCCTAAGAAGTAGTAGGTAGAAAGCTTTAGCCGGCTCAGAAGCCGAGCTTAGCATACCTTTTAACCTGACTTTGCTCCCCCTAAGAAGTTGTAGGTAAAAAAGCTCTAGCCAGCTCAGACGCCGAGCTGAGCCTGGCTTTTTAACCTGACTTTTCTCCCCCTAAGTAGTAGTAGGTAAAAAAGCGCTATATACGGCTCAGACGCCTTGCTTAGAATACCTTTTAACGTGACTTTTCTCCCCTAAGAAGTAGTAGGTAAAAAAGAACTTGCCGGCTCAGACGCCGAGCTTATCATACCTTTTAACGTGACTTTTCTCCTTAAAGAAGTAGTAGGCAAAAAGTTTTAGCCGGCTCAGACGCCGAGCTGAGCATACCTTTTAACCTGACTTTTCTCCCCCCTAAGTAGTAGTAGGTAAAAAGCGCTATACGGCTCAGACGCCGAGCTGAGCATACCTTTTAACATGACTTATCTGCCTCTAAGAAGTAGTAGGTAAAAAGCGCTATACGGCTCAGACGCCTTGCTTAGAATACCTTTTAACATGACTTTTCTCCCCCTAAGAAGTAGTAGGTAAAAAGCTCTAGCCGGCTCAGACGCCGAGCTGAGCATACCTTTTAACGTGACTTTTCTCCCCCTAAGAAGTAGTAGGTAAAAAAGCTCTAGCCGGCTCAGACGCCGAGCTTAGCTTACCTTTTTAACGTTACTATAATCCCCCTAAGAAGTAGTAGGTTAAATGTGTTAGCCGGCTCAGAATCCGAGCTTAGCATATCTTTAACATGACTTTTCTCCCCCTAAGTAGTAGTAGGTAAAAAGCACTAGCCGGCTCAGACGCCGATATGAGCATACCTTTTAACGTGATTTTCTCCCCCTAAGTAGTAGTAGGTAAAGAGTGCTATACGGCTCAGACGCCTTGCTTAGAATACCTTTTAACATGACTTTTCTCCCCCTAAGAAGTAGTAGGTAAAAAGCTCTAGCCGGTTTATAAGCCAAGCTGAGCATACCTTTTAATGTGACTTTTCTCCCCCTAAGAAGTAGTAGGTAAAAAGGGCTAGCCGGCTCAGAAACCAAGCTGAGCATGCCTTTTAACGTGACTTTTCTTCCCCAAAGAAGTAGTAGGTAAAAAGGGCTAGCCGACTCAGACGCCGAGCTTAGCTTACCTTTTAACGTGACTTTTCTCCCCCTAAGAAGTAGTAGGTAAAAAGCTCTAGCCGGCTCAGACGCCGAGCTTAGCTTACCTTTTAACGTGACTTTTCTCCCCCTAAGAAGTAGTAGGTAAAAAAGCTCTAGCCGGCTTAGAAGCCAAGTTGAGCATACCTTTTAACGTGACTTTTCTCCCCTTAAGAAGTAGTAGGTAAAAAACTCTAGCCGGCTTAGAAGCCAAGTTGAGCATACCTTTTAACGTGACTTTTCTACCCCTAAGAAGTAGTAGGTGAAAAAGCTCTAGCCGGCTCAGACGCCGAGCTGATCATACCTTTTAACATGACTTTTCTCCCCCTAAGAAGTTGTAGGTAAAAAGCTCTAGCCGGATCAGACGCCGAGCTTAGCAAAACCTTTTAACCTAATTCTTCTCCCTTCAAGAAGTAGTAGGTAAAAAAGCTCTAGCCGACTCAGACGCCGAGCTGAGCATACCTTTTAAACTGACTTTTCTCCCAGTAAGAAGTAGTAGGTAAAAAAGCACTAGCCAGCTCAGACGCCGAGCTGAGCATACCTTTTAATATGACTTTTCTCCCACTAAGAAGTAGTAGGTAAAAAGCACTAGCCAACTCATACGCCGAGCTGAGCATACCTTTTAACGTTACTTTTCTCCCCCTAAGAAGTAGTAGGTAAAAAGCTCTAGCCGGCTTAGAAGCCAAGTTGAGCATACCTTTTAACGTGACTTTTCTACCCCTAAGAAGTAGTAGGTAAAAAGCTCTAGCCGGCTTATAAGCCAAGTTGAGCATACCTTTTAACATGACTTTTCTCCTCCTAAGAAGTAGTAGGTAAAAAGCTCTAGCCGGCTTATAAGCCAAGTTGAGCATACCTTTTAACGTGACTTTTCTCCCCCTAAGTAGTAGTAGGTAAAAAGCGCTATATACGGCTCAGACGCCCTAATTAGAATACCTTTTAACGTGACTTTTCTCCCCCTAAGAAGTAGTAGGTAAAAAAGCTCTAGCCGGCTCAGACGCCGAGCTTAGCATATCTTTTAACATGACTTTTCTCCCCCTAAGTAGTAGTAGGTAAAAAGCACTAGCCGGCTCAGACACCGAGATGAGCATACCTTTTAACGTGATTTTCTCCCCCTAAGTAGTAGTAGGTAAAGAGAGCTATATGGCTCAGACGCCTTGCTTAGAATACCTTTTAACATGACTTTTCTCCCCCTAAGAAGTAGTAGGTAAAAAGCTCTAGCCGGTTTATAAGCCAAGCTGAGCATACCTTTTAACGTGACTTTTCTCCCGTACGAAGTTATACGTAAAAAGCTCTGGCCGACTCATAAGCCAAGCTGAGCATACCTTTTAACATGTCTTTTCTCCCCCTAAGAAGTAGTAGGTAAAAAGCGCTATATGGCTCAGACACTTAGCTTATCATACCTTTTAACATGACTTTTCTCCCCCGAAGAAGTAGTAGGTAAAAAGCTCTTGCCGGCTTATAAGCCAAGCTGAGCATACGTTTTAAAAGCGACTTTTCTCCCCCTAAGAAGTAGTAGGTAAAAAAGCGCTAGCCGGCTCAGACGCCGAGCTTAGCATACCTTTTAACGTGACTTTTCTCCCCCTAAGAAGTAGTAGGTAAAAAGCTCTAGCCGGCTTAGAAGCGACATTTAGCATACCTTTTAAACGTGACTTTTCTCCCCCTAAGAAGTAGTAGGTAAAAAGCTGTAGCTAGCCGGATCAGACGCCGAGCTGAGCATACCTTTTAATGTGACTTTTCTCCCCCTAAGAAGTAGTAGGTAAAAAAGCGCTATCCGGCTCAGACACTTAGCTTAGCATACCTTTTAACATGACTTTTCTCCCCCAAAAAGTAGTAGGTAAAAAGCTCTTGCCGGCTTAGAAGCCAAGTTGAGCATACCTTTTAACGTGACTTTTCTCCCCCTAAGAAGTAGTAGGTAAAAAGCTGTAGCCGGATCAGACGCCGAGCTGACCATACCTCTTAACGTGTCTTTTCTCCCCCTAAGAAGTAGTAGGTAAAAAGCGCTATATGGCTCAGACACTTAGCTTAGCATACCTTTTAACATGACTTTTCTCCCCAGAAGAAGTAGTAGGTAAAAAGCTCTAGCCGGCTTATAAGCCAAGCTGAGCATACGTTTTAAAGTGACTTTTCTCCCCCTAAGAAGTAGTAGGTAAAAAAGCGCTAGCCGGCTCAGACGCCGAGCTTAGCATACCATTTAACGTGACTTTTCTCCCCCTAAGAAGTAGTAGGTAAAAAAGCTCTAGCCGGCTCAGACGCCGAGCTGAGCATACCTTTTAACGTGACTTTTCTCCCCCTAAGAAGTAGTAGGTAAAAAGCTCTAGCCGGCTCAGACGCCGAGCTTAGCTTACCTTTTAACGTTACTATAATCCCCCTAAGAAGTAGTAGGTAAAAAAGGGCTAGCCGGCTCAGAAACCAAGCTGAGCATGCCTTTTAAACGTGACTTTTCTTCCCCAAAGAAGTAGTAGGTAAAAAGGGCTAGCCGACTCAGACGCCGATATGAGCATACCTTTTAACGTGATTTTCTCCCCCTAAGTAGTAGTAGGTAAAGAGTGCTATACGGCTCAGACGCCTTGCTTAGAATACCTTTTAACATGACTTTTCTCCCCCTAAGAAGTAGTAGGTAAAAGCTCTAGCCGGTTTATAAGCCAAGCTGAGCATACCTTTTAATGTGACTTTTCTCCCCCTAAGAAGTAGTAGGTAAAAAGGGCTAGCCGGCTCAGAAACCAAGCTGAGCATGCCTTTTAACGTGACTTTTCTTCCCCAAAGAAGTAGTAGGTAAAAAGGGCTAGCCGACTCAGACGCCGAGCTTAGCTTACCTTTTAACGTGACTTTTCTCCCCCTAAGAAGTAGTAGGTAAAAAGCTCTAGCCGGCTCAGACGCCGAGCTTAGCTTACCTTTTAACGTGACTTTTCTCCCCCTAAGAAGTAGTAGGTAAAAAAGCTCTAGCCGGCTCAGACGCCGAGCTTAGCTTACCTTTTAACGTGACTTTTCTCCCCCCTAAAGTAGTAGTAGGTAAAAAAGCACTAGCCGGCTCAGACGCCGATATGAGCATACCTTTTAACGTGATTTTCTCCCCCTAAGTAGTAGTAGGTAAAGAGTGCTATACGGCTCAGACGCCTTGCTTAGAATACCTTTTAACATGACTTTTCTCCCCCTAAGAAGTAGTAGGTAAAAAGCTCTAGCCGGTTTATAAGCCAAGCTGAGCATACCTTTTAATGTGACTTTTCTCCCCCCTAAGAAGTAGTAGGTAAAAAGGGCTAGCCGGCTCAGAAACCAAGCTGAGCATGCCTTTTAACGTGACTTTTCTTCCCCAAAGAAGTAGTAGGTAAAAAGGGCTAGCCGACTCAGACGCCGAGCTTAGCTTACCTTTTAACGTGACTTTTCTCCCCCTAAGAAGTAGTAGGTAAAAAAGCTCTAGCCGGCTCAGACGCCGAGCTTAGCTTACCTTTTAACGTGACTTTTCTCCCCCTAAGAAGTAGTAGGTAAAAAGCTCTAGCCGGCTTAGAAGCCAAGTTGAGCATACCTTTTAACGTGACTTTTCTCCCCTTAAGAAGTAGTAGGTAAAAAACTCTAGCCGGCTTAGAAGCCAAGTTGAGCATACCTTTTAACGTGACTTTTCTACCCCTAAGAAGTAGTAGGTGAAAAAAGCTCTAGCCGGCTCAGACGCCGAGCTGATCATACCTTTTAACATGACTTTTCTCCCCCTAAGAAGTTGTAGGTAAAAAGCTCTAGCCGGATCAGACGCCGAGCTTAGCAAACCTTTTAACCTAATTCTTCTCCCTTCAAGAAGTAGTAGGTAAAAAGCTCTAGCCGACTCAGACGCCGAGCTGAGCATACCTTTTAAACTGACTTTTCTCCCAGTAAGAAGTAGTAGGTAAAAAAGCACTAGCCAGCTCAGACGCCGAGCTGAGCATACCTTTTAATATGACTTTTCTCCCACTAAGAAGTAGTAGGTAAAAAGCACTAGCCAACTCATACGCCGAGCTGAGCATACCTTTTAACGTTACTTTTCTCCCCCTAAGAAGTAGTAGGTAAAAAGCTCTAGCCGGCTTAGAAGCCCAAGTTGAGCATACCTTTTAACGTGACTTTTCTACCCCTAAGAAGTAGTAGGTAAAAAAGCTCTAGCCGCTTATAAGCCAAGTTGAGCATACCTTTTAACATGACTTTTCTCCTCCTAAGAAGTAGTAGGTAAAAAGCTCTAGCCGGCTTATAAGCCTATAAGCCAAGTTGAGCATACCTTTTAACGTGACTTTTCTTCCCCTAAGTAGTAGTAGGTAAAAAGCTCTATACGGCTCAGACGCCCTAATTAGAATACCTTTTAACGTGACTTTTCTCCCCCTAAGAAGTAGTAGGTAAAAAGCTCTAGCCGGATCAGACGCCGAGCTTAGCAAACCTTTTAACCTGATTCTTCTCCCAGTAAGAAGTAGTAGGTAAAAAGCTCTAGCTGACTCAGACGCCGAGCTGAGCATGCCTTTTAACGTGACTTTTCTCCCCCTAAGAAGTAGTAGGTAAAAAGCTCTAGCCGACTCAGACGCCGAGCTGAGCATACCTTTTAACGTGACTTTTCTCCCCCTAAGAAGTAGTAGGTAAAAAGCGCTATAGAGCTCAGACGCCCTGCTTAGAATACCTTTTAACATGACTTTTCTACCCCTAAGAAGTAGTAGGTGAAAAAGCTCTAGCCGGCTCAGACGCCGAGCTGAGCATACCTTTTAACGTGACTTTTCTCCCCCTAAGAAGTAGTAGGTAAAAAGCGCTATAGAGCTCAGACGCCCTGCTTAGAATACCTTTTAACGTGACTTTTCTCCCCCTAAGAAGTAGTAGGTAAAAAGCTCTAGCCGGCTTAGAAGCCAAGTTGAGCATACCTTTTAACGTGACTTTTCTACCCCTAAGAAGTATTAGGTAAAAAGTTCTAGCCGGCTCAGACGCCGAGCTGATCATACCTTTTAACGTGACTTTTCTCCCCCTGAGAAGTAGTAGGTAAAAAGCTCTAGCCGGGTCAGACGCCGAGCTTACCAAACCTTTTAACCTGATTCTTCTCCCAGTAAGAAGTAGTAGGTAAAAAGCACTTGCCGGCTCAGACGCCGAGCTTAGCATACCTTTTAACATGACTTTTCTCCCCCTAAGAAGTAGTAGGTAAAAAGCACTTGCCGGCTCAGACGCCGAGCTTAGCATACCTTTTAACATGACTTTTCTCCCCCTAAGAAGTAGTAGGTAAAAAGCTCTAGCCGGCTCAGACGCCGAGCTTAGCATACCTTTTAACGTGACTTTTCTCCCCCTAAGTAGTAGTAGGTAAAAAGCGTTATACGGCTCAGACGCCCTACTTAGAATACCTTTTAACATGACTTTTCTCCCCCTAAGAAGTAGTAGGTAAAAAGCTCTAGCCGGATCAGACGCCGAGCTTAGCAAACCTTTTAACCTGATTCTTCTCCCAGTAAGAAGTAGTAGGTAAAAAGCTCTAGCCGACTCAGACGCCGAGCTGAGCATACCTTTTAACCTGACTTTTCTCCCAGTAAGAAGTGGTAGGTAAAAAGCACTTGCCGGCTCAGACGCCGAGCTTAACATACCTTTTAACATGACTTTATTCCCCCTAAGAAGTAGTAGGTAAAAAGCACTAGCCAGCTCAGACGCCGAGCTGAGCATAACTTTGAACGTGACTTTTCTCCCCCTAAGAAGTAGTAGGTAAAAAGCTCTAGCTGGCTTAGAAGCCAAGTTGAGCATACCTTTTAACGTGACTTTTCTCCCCCTAAGAAGTAGTAGTTAAAAAGCGCTATACGGCTCAGATGCTTAGCTTAGCTTAGCATACCTTTTAACATGACTTTTGTCCCCCCAAGAAGTAGTTGGTAAAAAGCTCTAGCCGGCTTAGAAGCCAAGTTGAGCATACCTTTTAACGTGACTTTTCTCCCCCTAAGAAGTAGTAGGTAAAAAGCTGTAGCCGGATGAGACGCCGAGCTGACCATACCTTTTAACGTGTCTTTTCTCCCCCTAAGAAGTAGTAGATAAAAAGCGCTATATGGCTAAGACGCCTTGCTAAGAATACCTTTTAACATGACTTTTCTCCCCCTAAGAAGTAGTAGGTAGAAAGCTTTAGCCGGCTCAGATGCCGAGCTTAGCATACCTTTTAACGTGACTTTTCTCCCCCTAAGAAATAGTAGCTAAAAAGCACTTGACGGCTCAGACGCTGAGCTTAGCATACCTTTTAACGTGACTTTTCTCCCCCTAAGGAGTAGTAGGTAAAAAGCTCTAGCGGCTTAGATGCCGAATTGTGCATACCTTTTAATGTGACTTTTCTCCCCCTAAGAAGTAGTAGGTAAAAAGCACTAGCCGGCTCAGACGCCGAGATGAGCATACCTTTTAACGTGACTTTTCTCCCCCTAAGTAGTAGTAGGTAAAAAGTGCTATACGGCTCAGACGCCTTGCTTAGAATACCCTTTAACATGACTTTTCTCCCCCTAAGAATAGTAGGTAAAAAGCTCTAGCCGGCTCAGACGCCGAGCTGAGTATGCCTTTTAACGTGACTTTTCTCCCCCTAAGAAGTAGTAGGTAAAAAGCTCTAGCCGGTTTAGAAGCCCAGTTGAGCATACCTTTTAACGTAACCTTTCTACCCCTAAGAAGTAGTAGGTAAAAAGCTCTAGCCGGCTCAGACGCCGAGCTGAGCATGCCTTTTAACGTGACTTTTCTCCCCCTAAGAAGTAGTAGGTAAAAAGCACTAGCCGGCTCAGACGCCGAGATGAGCATACCTTTTAACGTGACTTTTCTCCCCCTAAGTAGTAGTAGGTAAAAAGTGCTATACGGCTCAGACGCCTTGCTTAGAATACCCTTTAACATGACTTTTCTCCCCCTAAGAATAGTAGGTAAAAAGCTCTAGCCGGCTCAGACGCCGAGCTGAGTATGCCTTTTAACGTGACTTTTCTCCCCCTAAGAAGTAGTAGGTAAAAAGCTCTAGCCGGCTTAGAAGCGACATTTAGCATACCTTTTAACGTGACTTTTCTCCCCCTAAGAAGTAGTAGGTAAAAAGCTGTAGCCGGATCAGACGCCGAGCTGAGCATACCTTTTAATGTGACTTTTCTCCCCCTAAGAAGTAGTAGGTAAAAAGCGCTATCCGGCTCAGACACTTAGCTTAGCATACCTTTTAACATGACTTTTCTCCCCCAAAAAGTAGTAGGTAAAAAGCTCTTGCCGGCTTAGAAGCCAAGTTGAGCATACCTTTTAACGTGACTTTTCTCCCCCTAAGAAGTAGTAGGTAAAAAGCTGTAGCCGGATCAGACGCCGAGCTGACCATACCTCTTAACGTGTCTTTTCTCCCCCTAAGAAGTAGTAGGTAAAAAGCGCTATATGGCTCAGACACTTAGCTTAGCATACCTTTTAACATGACTTTTCTCCCCAGAAGAAGTAGTAGGTAAAAAGCTCTAGGCGGCTTATAAGCCAAGCTGAGCATACGTTTTAAAGTGACTTTTCTCCCCCTAAGAAGTAGTAGGTAAAAAGCGCTAGCCGGCTCAGACGCCGAGCTTAGCATACCATTTAACGTGACTTTTCTCCCCCTAAGAAGTAGTAGGTAAAAAGCTCTAGCCGGCTCAGACGCCGAGCTGAGCATACCTTTTAACGTGACTTTTCTCCCCCTAAGAAGTAGTAGGTAAAAAGCTCTAGCCGGCTCAGACGCCGAGCTTAGCTTACCTTTTCACGTTACTATAATCCCCCTAAGAAGTAGTAGGTTAAATGTGTTAGCCGGCTCAGAATCCGAGCTTAGCATATCTTTAACATGACTTTTCTCCCCCTAAGTAGTAGTAGGTAAAAAGCACTAGCCGGCTCAGACGCCGATATGAGCATACCTTTTAACGTGATTTTCTCCCCCTAAGTAGTAGTAGGTAAAGAGTGCTATACGGCTCAGACGCCTTGCTTAGAATACCTTTTAACATGACTTTTCTCCCCCTAAGAAGTAGTAGGTAAAAAGCTCTAGCCGGTTTATAAGCCAAGCTGAGCATACCTTTTAATGTGACTTTTCTCCCCCTAAGAAGTAGTAGGTAAAAAGGGCTAGCCGGCTCAGAAACCAAGTTGAGCATACCTTTTAACGTGATTTTCTCCCCCTAAGTAGTAGTAGGTAAAGAGTGCTATACGGCTCAGACGCCTTGCTTAGAATACCTTTTAACATGACTTTTCTCCCCCTAAGAAGTTGTAGGTAAAAAGCTCTAGCCGGTTTATAAGCCAAGCTGAGCATACCTTTTAATGTGACTTTTCTCCCCCTAAGAAGTAGTAGGTAAAAAGGGCTAGCCGGCTCAGAAACCAAGCTGAGCATGCCTTTTAACGTGACTTTTCTTCCCCAAAGAAGTAGTAGGTAAAAAGGGCTAGCCGACTCAGACGCCGAGCTTAGCTTACCTTTTAACGTGACTTTTCTCCCCCTAAGAAGTAGTAGGTAAAAAGCTCTAGCCGGCTCAGACGCCGAGCTTAGCTTACCTTTTAACGTGACTTTTCTCCCCCTAAGAAGTAGTAGGTAAAAAGCTCTAGCCGGCTTAGAAGCCAAGTTGAGCATACCTTTTAACGTGACTTTTCTCCCCTTAAGAAGTAGTAGGTAAAAACTCTAGCCGGCTTAGAAGCCAAGTTGAGCATACCTTTTAACGTGACTTTTCTACCCCTAAGAAGTAGTAGGTGAAAAAGCTCTAGCCGGCTCAGACGCCGAGCTGATCATACCTTTTAACATGACTTTTCTCCCCCTAAGAAGTTGTAGGTAAAAAGCTCTAGCCGGATCAGACGCCGAGCTTAGCAAACCTTTTAACCTAATTCTTCTCCCTTCAAGAAGTAGTAGGTAAAAAGCTCTAGCCGACTCAGACGCCGAGCTGAGCATACCTTTTAAACTGACTTTTCTCCCAGTAAGAAGTAGTAGGTAAAAAGCACTAGCCAGCTCAGACGCCGAGCTGAGCATACCTTTTAATATGACTTTTCTCCCACTAAGAAGTAGTAGGTAAAAAGCACTAGCCAACTCATACGCCGAGCTGAGCATACCTTTTAACGTTACTTTTCTCCCCCTAAGAAGTAGTAGGTAAAAAGCTCTAGCCGGCTTAGAAGCCAAGTTGAGCATACCTTTTAACGTGACTTTTCTACCCCTAAGAAGTAGTAGGTAAAAAGCTCTAGCCGGCTTATAAGCCAAGTTGAGCATACCTTTTAACATGACTTTTCTCCTCCTAAGAAGTAGTAGGTAAAAAGCTCTAGCCGGCTTATAAGCCAAGTTGAGCATACCTTTTAACGTGACTTTTCTCCCCCTAAGTAGTAGTAGGTAAAAAGCGCTATACGGCTCAGACGCCCTAATTAGAATACCTTTTAACGTGACTTTTCTCCCCCTAAGAAGTAGTAGGTAAAAAGCTCTAGCCGGATCAGACGCCGAGCTTAGCAAACCTTTTAACCTGATTCTTCTCCCAGTAAGAAGTAGTAGGTAAAAAGCTCTAGCTGACTCAGACGCCGAGCTGAGCATGCCTTTTAACGTGACTTTTCTCCCCTTAAGAAGTAGTAGGTAAAAAGCTCTAGCCGACTCAGACGCCGAGCTGAGCATACCTTTTAACGTGACTTTTCTCCCCCTAAGAAGTAGTAGGTAAAAAGCGCTATAGAGCTCAGACGCCCTGCTTAGAATACCTTTTAACATGACTTTTCTCCTCCTAAGAAGTAGTAGGTAAAAAGCTCTAGCCGGCTTATAAGCCAAGTTGAGCATACCTTTTAACGTGACTTTTCTCCCCCTAAGTAGTAGTAGGTAAAAAGCGCTATACGGCTCAGACGCCCTAATTAGAATACCTTTTAACGTGACTTTTCTCCCCCTAAGAAGTAGTAGGTAAAAAGCTCTAGCCGGATCAGACGCCGAGCTTAGCAAACCTTTTAACCTGATTATTCTCCCAGTAAGAAGTAGTAGGTAAAAAGCTCTAGCTGACTCAGACGCCGAGCTGAGCATGCCTTTTAACGTGACTTTTCTCCCCCTAAGAAGTAGTAGGTAAAAAGCTCTAGCCGACTCAGACGCCGAGCTGAGCATACCTTTTAACGTGACTTCTCTCCCCCTAAGAAGTAGTAGGTAAAAAGCGCTATAGAGCTCAGATGCCCTGCTTAGAATACCTTTTAACATGACTTTTCTACCCCTAAGAAGTAGTAGGTGAAAAAGCTCTAGCCGGCTCAGACGCCGAGCTGATCATACCTTTTAACGTGACTTTTCTCCCCCTAAGAAGTAGTAGGTAAAAAGCTCTAGCCGGCTTAGAAGCCAAGTTGAGCATACCTTTTAACGTGACTTTTCTACCCCTAAGAAGTATTAGGTAAAAAGTTCTAGCCGGCTCAGACGCCGAGCTGATCATACCTTTTAACGTGACTTTTCTCCCCCTGAGAAGTAGTAGGTAAAAAGCTCTAGCCGGGTCAGACGCCGAGCTTACCAAACCTTTTAACCTGATTCTTCTCCCAGTAAGAAGTAGTATGTAAAAAGCACTTGCCGGCTCAGACGCCGAGCTTAGCATACCTTTTAACATGACTTTTCTCCCCCTAAGAAGTAGTAGGTAAAAAGCACTTGCCGGCTCAGACGCCGAGCTTAGCATACCTTTTAACGTGACTTTTCTCCCCCTGAGAAGTAGTAGGTAAAAAGCTCTAGCCGGATCAGACGCCGAGCTTAGCAAACCTTTTAACCTGATTCTTCTCCCAGTAAGAAGTAGTAGGTAAAAAGCTCTAGCCGACTCAGACGCCGAGCTGAGCATACCTTTTAACCTGACTTTTCTCCCAGTAAGAAGTGGTAGGTAAAAAGCACTTGCCGGCTCAGACGCCGAGCTTAACATACCTTTTAACATGACTTTATTCCCCCTAAGAAGTAGTAGGTAAAAAGCACTAGCCAGCTCAGACGCCGAGCTGAGCATAACTTTGAACGTGACTTTTCTCCCCCTAAGAAGTAGTAGGTAAAAAGCTCTAGCTGGCTTAGAAGCCAAGTTGAGCATACCTTTTAACGTGACTTTTCTCCCCCTAAGAAGTAGTAGTTAAAAAGCGCTATACGGCTCAGATGCTTAGCTTAGCTTAGCATACCTTTTAACATGACTTTTGTCCCCCCAAGAAGTAGTTGGTAAAAAGCTCTAGCCGGCTTAGAAGCCAAGTTGAGCATACCTTTTAACGTGACTTTTCTCCCCCTAAGAAGTAGTAGGTAAAAAGCTGTAGCCGGATGAGACGCCGAGCTGACCATACCTTTTAACGTGTCTTTTCTCCCCCTAAGAAGTAGTAGGTAAAAAGTGCTATATGGCTAAGACGCCTTGCTAAGAATACCTTTTAACATGACTTTTCTCCCCCTAAGAAGTAGTAGGTAGAAAGCTTTAGCCGGCTCAGAAGCCGAGCTTAGCATACCTTTTAACGTGACTTTTCTCCCCCTAAGAAATAGTAGCTAAAAAGCACTTGACGGCTCAGACGCTGAGCTTAGCATACCTTTTAACGTGACTTTTCTCCCCCTAAGGAGTAGTAGGTAAAAAGCTCTAGCCGGCTTAGATGCCGAATTGTGCATACCTTTTAATGTGACTTTTCTCCCCCTAAGAAGTAGTAGGTAAAAAGCACTAGCCGGCTCAGACGCCGAGATGAGCATACCTTTTAACGTGACTTTTCTCCCCCTAAGTAGTAGTAGGTAAAAAGTGCTATACGGCTCAGACGCCTTGCTTAGAATACCCTTTAACATGACTTTTCTCCCCCTAAGAATAGTAGGTAAAAAGCTCTAGCCGGCTCAGACGCCGAGCTGAGCATGCCTTTTAACGTGACTTTTCTCCCCCTAAGAAGTAGTAGGTAAAAAGCTCCAGCCGTTTTAGAAGCCCAGTTGAGCATACCTTTTAACGTAACCTTTCTACCCCTAAGAAGTAGTAGGTAAAAAGCTCTAGCCGGCTCAGACGCCGAGCTGAGCATGCCTTTTAACGTGACTTTTCTCCCCCTAAGAAGTAGTAGGTAAAAAGCACTATACGGATCAGACGCCTAGCTTAGCATAACTTTTAACATGACTTTTCTCCCCCTAAGAAGTAGTAGGTAAAAAGCTCTAGCCGGTTTAGAAGCCAAGTTGAGCATACCTTTTAACGTGACTTTTCTACCCCTAAGAAGTAGTAGGTAAAAATCTCTAGCCGGCTTATAAGCCAAGTTGAGCATACCTTTTAATGTGACATTTCTCCCCCTAAGAAGTAGTAGGTAAAAAGCACTATATGGCTCAGACGCCTAGCTTAGCATACCTTTTAACTTGACTTTTCTCCCCCTAAGAAGTAGTAGGTAAAAAGCGCTAGCAGGCTCAGACGCCGAGCTCAGCATACCTTTTAATGTGACTATTCTCCCCCTAAGAAGTAGTAGGTAAAAAGCGCTAGCCGGCTTAGACGACGAGCTGAGCATGCCTTTTAACGTGACTTTTCTCCCCCTAAGTAGTAGTAGATAAAAAGATCTAGCCGGCTTAGATGCCGAGTTGAGCATACCTTTTAATGTGACTTTTCTCCCCTTAAGAAGTAGTAGGTAAAAAGCTCTAGCCGGCTCAGACGCCGAGCTTAGCTTACCTTTTAACGTTACTATAATCCCCCTAAGAAGTAGTAGGTTAAATGTGTTAGCCGGCTCAGAATCCGAGCTTAGCATATCTTTAACATGACTTTTCTCCCCCTAAGTAGTAGTAGGTAAAAAGCACTAGCCGGCTCAGACGCCGATATGAGCATACCTTTTAACGTGATTTTCTCCCCCTAAGTAGTAGTAGGTAAAGAGTGCTATACGGCTCAGACGCCTTGCTTAGAATACCTTTTAACATGACTTTTCTCCCCCTAAGAAGTAGTAGGTAAAAAGCTCTAGCCGGTTTATAAGCCAAGCTGAGCATACCTTTTAATGTGACTTTTCTCCCCCTAAGAAGTAGTAGGTAAAAAGGGCTAGCCGGCTCAGAAACCAAGCTGAGCATGCCTTTTAACGTGACTTTTCTTCCCCAAAGAAGTAGTAGGTAAAAAGGGCTAGCCGACTCAGACGCCGAGCTTAGCTTACCTTTTAACGTGACTTTTCTCCCCCTAAGAAGTAGTAGGTAAAAAGCTCTAGCCGGCTTAGAAGCCAAGTTGAGCATACCTTTTAACGTGACTTTTCTCCCCTTAAGAAGTAGTAGGTAAAAAACTCTAGCCGGCTTAGAAGCCAAGTTGAGCATACCTTTTAACGTGACTTTTCTACCCCTAAGAAGTAGTAGGTGAAAAAGCTCTAGCCGGCTCAGACGCCGAGCTGATCATACCTTTTAACATGACTTTTCTCCCCCTAAGAAGTTGTAGGTAAAAAGCTCTAGCCGGATCAGTAGCCGAGCTTAGCAAACCTTTTAACCTAATTCTTCTCCCTTCAAGAAGTAGTAGGTAAAAAGCTCTAGCCGACTCAGACGCCGAGCTGAGCATACCTTTTAAACTGACTTTTCTCCCAGTAAGAAGTAGTAGGTAAAAAGCACTAGCCAGCTCAGACGCCGAGCTGAGCATACCTTTTAATATGACTTTTCTCCCACTAAGAAGTAGTAGGTAAAAAGCACTAGCCAACTCATACGCCGAGCTGAGCATACCTTTTAACGTTACTTTTCTCCCCCTAAGAAGTAGTAGGTAAAAAGCTCTAGCCGGCTTAGAAGCCAAGTTGAGCATACCTTTTAACGTGACTTTTCTACCCCTAAGAAGTAGTAGGTAAAAAGCTCTAGCCGGCTTATAAGCCAAGTTGAGCATACCTTTTAACGTGACTTTTCTCCCCCTAAGTAGTAGTAGGTAAAAAGCGCTATACGGCTCAGACGCCCTAATTAGAATACCTTTTAACGTGACTTTTCTCCCCCTAAGAAGTAGTAGGTAAAAAGCTCTAGCCGGATGAGACGCCGAGCTTAGCAAACCTTTTAACCTGATTCTTCTCCCAGTAAGAAGTAGTAGGTAAAAAGCTCTAGCTGACTCAGACGCCGAGCTGAGCATGCCTTTTAACGTGACTTTTCTCCCCCTAAGAAGTTGTAGGTAAAAAGCTCTAGCCGACTCAGACGCCGAGCTGAGCATACCTTTTAACGTGACTTTTCTCCCCCTAAGAAGTAGTAGGTAAAAAGCGCTATAGAGCTCAGACGCCCTGCTTAGAATACCTTTTAACATGACTTTTCTACCCCTAAGAAGTAGTAGGTGAAAAAGCTCTAGCCGGCTCAGACGCCGAGCTGATCATACCTTTTAACGTGACTTTTCTCCCCCTAAGAAGTAGTAGGTAAAAAGCTCTAGCCGGCTTAGAAGCCAAGTTGAGCATACCTTTTAACGTGACTTTTCTACCCCTAAGAAGTATTAGGTAAAAAGTTCTAGCCGGCTCAGACGCCGAGCTGATCATACCTTTTAACGTGACTTTTCTCCCCCTGAGAAGTAGTAGGTAAAAAGCTCTAGCCGGGTCAGACGCCGAGCTTACCAAACCTTTTAACCTGATTCTACTCCCAGTAAGAAGTAGTAGGTAAAAAGCACTTGCCGGCTCAGACGCCGAGCTTAGCATACCTTTTAACATGACTTTTCTCCCCCTAAGAAGTAGTAGGTAAAAAGCACTTGCCGGCTCAGACGCCGAGCTTAGCATACCTTTTAACATGACTTTTCTCCCCCTAAGAAGTAGTAGGTAAAAAGCTCTAGCCGGCTCAGACGCCGAGCTTAGCATACCTTTTAACGTGACTTTTCTCCCCCTAAGTAGTAGTAGGTAAAAAGCGTTATACGGCTCAGACGCCCTACTTAGAATACCTTTTAACATGACTTTTCTCCCCCTAAGAAGTAGTAGGTAAAAAGCTCTAGCCGGATCAGACGCCGAGCTTAGCAAACCTTTTAACCTGATTCTTCTCCCAGTAAGAAGTAGTAGGTAAAAAGCTCTAGCCGACTCAGACGCCGAGCTGAGCATACCTTTTAACCTGACTTTTCTCCCAGTAAGAAGTGGTAGGTAAAAAGCACTTGCCGGCTCAGACGCCGGGCTTAACATACCTTTTAACATGACTTTATTCCCCCTAAGAAGTAGTAGGTAAAAAGCACTAGCCAGCTCAGACGCTGAGCTGAGCATAACTTTGAACGTGACTTTTCTCCCCCTAAGAAGTAGTAGGTAAAAAGCTCTAGCTGGCTTAGAAGCCAAGTTGAGCATACCTTTTAACGTGACTTTTCTCCCCCTAAGAAGTAGTAGTTAAAAAGCGCTATACGGCTCAGATGCTTAGCTTAGCTTAGCATACCTTTTAACATGACTTTTGTCCCCCCAAGAAGTAGTTGGTAAAAAGCTCTAGCCGGCTTAGAAGCCAAGTTGAGCATACCTTTTAACGTGACTTTTCTCCCCCTAAGAAGTAGTAGGTAAAAAGCTGTAGCCGGATGAGACGCCGAGCTGACCATACCTTTTAACGTGTCTTTTCTCCCCCTAAGAAGTAGTAGGTAAAAAGCGCCATATGGCTAAAACGCCTTGCTAAGAATACCTTTTAACATGACTTTTCTCCCCCTAAGAAGTAGTAGGTAGAAAGCTTTAGCCGGCTCAGAAGCCGAGCTTAGCATACCTTTTAACGTGACTTTTCTCCCCCTAAGAAATAGTAGCTAAAAAGCACTTGACGGCTCAGACGCTGAGCTTAGCATACCTTTTAACGTGACTTTTCTCCCCCTAAGGAGTAGTAGGTAAAAAGCTCTAGCCGGCTTAGATGCCGAATTGTGCATACCTTTTAATGTGACTTTTCTCCCCCTAAGAAGTAGTCGGTAAAAAGCACTAGCCGGCTCAGACGCCGAGATGAGCATACCTTTTAACGTGACTTTTCTCCCCCTAAGTAGTAGTAGGTAAAAAGTGCTATACGGCTCAGACGCCTTGCTTAGAATACCCTTTAACATGACTTTTCTCTAGGTCTGCTTGGGGGACACAGGGACAGTGGGGTATAGCTGGAACCACTAGGAGGCAGGACACAATAAAAAAAATAGAAACTTGACCCCTCCTCCTCCTGCTATACCCCTCCTCTGTAGGCAGAGACACTCAGTTTCGTTGTGTCCTCAGGAGGTTAGGACCGTCTCCTGCATTCAGGAGTATTTTACTATTTATTTTGCTCTTTTATTTTTATTTCATTACAATTCCTTCACATCATATGGAGCTGGACAGCTACACTGAGTAGTCTGATCCATTACTTGAGGATGTCACCGGGGTCTCTTGTGCTGTGCACTGACCATCCAGCATTGATTCCCTCCCTCTGACATACAGAGAGCGGATGCGCTGGCCGGGACACAGGGCTGAGGTATAGCCAGGTTCATCCTGTTGCTCAATCCTCCTTATATGCCCCAAGGATCCCTACACTACAGTCTGGGAACTCCTGCCGTGGCTCATTTAAGGTAAGCATATATCCTTAATAGCAGCCTATTCACTCTCTGAACAGCCTCCCCCTCTGCACAATCCATCTGCCTTGCACAGCAGTATAGGAGACTTTGTTGCAACCTGCAGGTCACTAGTTCAGACCCAGGCAGTATGTTAATCAGCCTCCACCAAACACACAGGCACTTGATAAAGGGCTTCTGGCCTGAAACATGTTGTGTGCAATAAAGAGCACCTAGCAGCAAGTTCTGCCTTTTCACTTGCTTTCTCTCAGTTCTCTAACTAATTGGTTAATTTCCTACACCTGGAGCGGGTGTGGCTTACTGAGATAATGAGCACAGCTGCCAAATCCCCAGTCATCTCAAAAAATTGTCCAGAATGAGAATGGCACTTATGTTTCCTACTGTCTTCACTGTCAGCAGCGCAAGAGAGTTATTGTGGGCTTAACACCAGTTGCGCACCACTATTTTAGGAGAGACTTCACTGGGGCTGTCTTTCACTCTACCTGGGGAGGCAATGGCTGGGGCAGATTTGCACTTACTGTACATGCACCCTGTGTGCAACCCAAAAAGTGTGCGCCAGTGCATTATGCACCATTTTTCTATGGTGTGCGTCTGCACCATATGTCACTGCTAGGGGAGGGGCCATTCTTCGCACTCTCCATTGTGCGCCCAGGCAGCTACTTCCCATTGATTCTGGAGGAGGTTCCATTACTAGCAGACTCACCACACTGGGCAGAACTCTTTCCCAGCTTCTCTGCAGCGCAGCCCCCCCCCCCCCTGTTTTTTCTAAGAACACAACAGGGCAGTACTTCTGACACAGTGGGGTTTTTAGCTATTGCCACAGGGCAGCAGGCTTTGTAATTACTGCCTTATCAGCCTTTACTCTCCTCCAAGGCTTTGCTCCCAGCAGTACCATGGGGAGGCATTTTCAGTTATATTTATAACCTACATTATATATATTGTTAACTTAATTCCTCTCTTACAGGAACAGCTTGTGTACACCATGTCTGAAGGTACAGGTGATAACCTTTTTTCCAAGCCAGCAACAACTTCATCGGTTAAGTATTTAGCTTGTGCCAAATGCCACATCTGGTCACAAGGACCCTCTGTGTTCCACGTGCAAGCCACCTGAGGCAGTTTCGGAAACTTCAGAACTCCGTCCTCAGGTAAGCCAAGCCTCCCATGGGCACCCATCAGGCCAGCCCCGGGACTCCACCCCCCTGGACCCCCAGCCTACCCCAGAATGGGCATCTGAACTTGCCACCGGCATTCCTAAATTGTCTCTCTCCCTTGATAAACTGCTAGCGTGGCTAGATAAGCCTCGGCCTAAGCCTCCAAGATGTAGAGCCCCCTCTCCTTCCGAGGATGAGTGTGAGGCGGAGTCCATCACTACTTCATCCCTGCCGCCTGACTCCGAGGAGGATCCGGCTCGGTCTTAGGGTGAACTATCTCACAGTTCCGACCCAGAGGAAGGGGAATCCCCCCAAACTCTCCTCCGATGCCATTGATTCCCTCATTTCAGTATTAGAGACCCTTCATTTAAAGGAGCCTGAACCTAGTTGCAGTACCTCCTTGTTTAAGCGCCACAGCAGGTCCTCACCTTCCTTTCCCCTCTCATGCTCAACTCGAGCAAATTATCCAACTGGAATGGTACAAGCCAGAGCAATGTTTCCAGGCCAACCGCCGTTTTCTCAAACTATAACCTTTTTCACAGGATCTAACCTTCAGTGGACGCGCCTGTCTCTCGACTATCTAAGGACACTGCTTTACAAGTTCCTGATGCAGCCTCTTTCACGGACTCCATGGACAAGAAGCTTGAGGGCATTCTAAGTTCCCTCTTCTCTGCTTCAGGTACCTCCCTTCGGCCGGTTCTAGACTCGGCTTGGTAAGTAGAGCTGTCCAAACTTGGTCGAACGCCTTATGCCGAGCGATTGCCACAAGGGTCCCCCGTGAAGAACTCGCTCATTTGGTCTCGCAAGTCAAGGAGGCTGACTACCTATATGGAGCCTCCCTTGATGCGCTACAGGTGACTAGCAGAACTTCAGCCGACTTGACTTGTCAGTATCGGTTCGCAGATCTCTCTGGATGAAACTGTGGACTTGTCTTCAAAAAAGTCTCTCACGACACTCCATGACCTGCAGAGGACGCTTCTGTGGAAGGTCCAGGCCATCCTGGCAGTCCCGCAAGCCCACGTCTGCATTACTCACCCCTTCTTCCCTTCAGCGACTCAGCCGTAGGGGGGGGGAGACTTTGCAGGTTTTACCACCTAGAATTCGTTTCTCTCCCGCCCTGCCGGTTCTTCATGTCCAGATATCCTCAGGGGCATCAAAAGGCTCAGGCGCTGCACAAAGCGATCGGCAAGCTTATCCGTTCAGAGGTCATCATCCCTTTTCCGACTGAGGAGAGATTCCGAGGCTATTACTCAAACTTGTTTGTAGTTCCCAAGAAGGATGGATCTGCTCGGCCAATCCTGGACCTCAAGGAACTCCATACTTTCATTGGACCGCGAAGGTTCAAGTTGGAATCCCTCAGGTCTGTCATCGCGGCCCCAATTTTCTGTCCCCATCAGAGATTCTTGCGATTTGCCTTCCAAAATCGCCACTTCCAACTCGCGGACCTTCCCCTTGGCCTGAATTCGGCACCTCGTGTCTTTACCAAGATCATGTCGGAGGCAACTGCTCTAATCCGCACAGGGGGATCTCCATAACTCCTTATCTGGATGATCTCCTGATCAAGGCACCTTCATTTGCAGTGGCCCAGCAGGCGTTGCACTTCACCATGGTTCGATTACAGGAGTTTGGTTGGTTCATCAACCTGGACAAGTCCTCGTTAACCCCAAGCCAATCCATGGTCTTCCTCTGGATGCAGTTCAACACCCAGACACAAACTGTCCCAGTGACAAGGTCCAGCATCTACGGACCCTCGTGCGGTCTCTCCTCTCGAAGTCCCACCCCGCGAGATTCTACATGAAGGTGTTGGGAGTCATGGTTTCGATGATAGAATCAGTTCCCTTCACCCAGCGTCACCTCAGGGAGCTTCAGTGGTATATTCTTGTGGCCTGGAGGCATTAATCCCTTCTCCTGGAATTTCGTTTATCCCGCAGAAGAGTCTCTCTTCTCTGGTTGATGCAAACCAGTCACCTGACCAGGGACAGACCCCTAGGGGATCCACAATGGTGACTGTTCACCACAGATGCAAGCCTCTCCGGTTGGGGAGCAGTGAATCAGTATACGAGCAGTGCAGAGGGTCGGTCAGCGCAGGGTTGCTGGTCTCTATCGGAACAATATCTTCACATCAACCTTCTTGAGATATGAGCAATCCGACTCGCCTGTCAGCCATCTTCATTCCAGCTCTCTTAAACTGGGAAGCAGATTATCTCAGCAGACAATCCCTAGATCCCTGCGTGTGGCCTGTAAAGGACAACATCTTCCACAAGATCACTCAAAGATGGGGGACGCCAGAGGTCGATCACATCACAATCGTAAAGTTCCTTTCTTCTTTGCAAGGTCCAGGGACCCTCTGGCGGCAGACGCCCTCACCTCTCCCTGGGACTTCCATCTTGCGTTCATTCCAAGAAAGATCAAGAAGCTTCAGAGAGAACTCATTACTCTCATCCTCATAGCTCCAACATGGCCCCGTCGATCCTGGGTCTCGTATCTAGTACATCTCTCAGTAGAGGAACCTTGGCCGCTCATCCTGGACCTTCTCTCTCAGGGTCCAATACTTCACCACTGTCCTGCCAACCTCAATTTGATGGCGTGGCTACTGAAACCGCGATCCTGAGACGGAAGGGGTTCTCTGACACTGTCATTCTACCATGCGTGCAGCCCGCAAACCGGTCTCCGCCAAGACGTACCATTGGGTCTGGTTCACTTACCATTGGTGGTGCCATTGTAATGGTTTCAATCCACTGAAGTTTTCCACTCCTCTCCTTCTGGCCTTATACAGGAGGGACTGTCCCCGGACATGTCCTGCGGATCGATGAAATCTCAGTTTTCGCCACTTCCATCCATCCTGTTCCAAAGACCTCTGGCCTTGTTCCCAGATGTTAGGATTTTTCTTCAGGGAATGGCCCACATAAAGCGCCTGGTACTTTCACTGGTGCCAAATTGGGACTTAACCCTTGTCCTACGTGCCCTGCAACACGCTCCCTTTAAACCCATGGATTCTATTCCACTTCAGTGGCTCACATGGAAAACCGTTTTTTCTGCTGGCTATTGCCTCAGCATGGAGAGTATCTGAGAGCTCTGCCCTCTCCTGTAGGTCTCCTCTGTTGACCTTCCACAACGACAGGGCAGTACTTCATACTTCTCCCTCTTTTCTTCCCAAGGTGGTTTCCACTTTCCACCTAAACCAGGAAATTACGATTCCTACCTTCTGCCCATCCCTTTCCAATGCGAAGGAAGCAGCACTGCACACCCTCGACCCCGTTAGGGCCCTCAATTTTTGCCTGCACCGGGTCAAGGACATCCGTCTATCGGACTACTTGTTCGTCCTTCCCTCAGGCCCTCAGAGGCACACCAGCTACTTAGACCACTATATCCCGATGGATAAAACAGGCCATCCAGAGATCCTATTCATCACAGGGTCAGGTTCCCCCAGATCAATCAGGCACATTCCACCAGAGGGCTTTATGAAACCAAGCCTCAGCGGAACAAGGCTGCAACGTGGACTTCAATCCATACTTTTGCCAAATTTTACCAGTTTGGCACCTTGTGGCATCTGACACCCGCTACGGCAGGAAGGTACTTCAGGCTGCAGTGGCTGGTTCCACGTAGGCCTCTACTTCCCGCCCTAGATTCAGGGGACAGCTTTGGTACATCCCCACTGTCCCTGTGTCCCCCAAGCAGACCTAGAGAAAAGGAGATTTTGTGTACTCACCGTTAAATCTCTTTCTCTTCAGTCGCTTGGGGGACACAGGGCTTCCCTCCCTGGATAGAGGCCTTCTCTTGGCTTCAGACTTGGTTGACTCTGTTCTTCTTGCAATTAGTTATCAGATTTTCTGTTGATTATTAATAACCTCCTGTTTCTCCTTTGGTACGAACTGAGTGTCTCTGCCTACAGAGGAGGGGTATAGCAGGAGGAGGAGGGGTCAAGTTTCTATTTTTTTTATTGTGTCCTGCCTCCTAGTGGTTCCAGCTATACCCCACTGTCCCTGTGTCCCCCAAGCGACTGAAGAGAAAGAGATTTAACGGTGAGTACACAAAATCTCCTTTTCTCCCCCTAAGAATAGTAGGTAAAAAGCTCTAGCCGGCTCAGACGCCGAGCTGAGTATGCCTTTTAACGTGACTTTTCTCCCCCTAAGAAGTAGTAGGTAAAAAGCTCTAGCCGGTTTAGAAGCCCAGTTGAGCATACCTTTTAACGTAACCTTTCTACCCCTAAGAAGTAGTAGGTAAAAAGCTCTAGCCGGCTCAGACGCCGAGCTGAGCATGCCTTTTAACGTGACTTTTCTCCCCCTAAGAAGTAGTAGGTAAAAAGCACTAGCCGGCTCAGACGCCGAGATGAGCATACCTTTTAACGTGACTTTTCTCCCCCTAAGTAGTAGTAGGTAAAAAGTGCTATACGGCTCAGACGCCTTGCTTAGAATACCCTTTAACATGACTTTTCTCCCCCTAAGAATAGTAGGTAAAAAGCTCTAGCCGGCTCAGACGCCGAGCTGAGCATGCCTTTTAACGTGACTTTTCTCCCCCTAAGAAGTAGTAGGTAAAAAGCTCTAGCCGTTTTAGAAGCCCAGTTGAGCATACCTTTTAACGTAACCTTTCTACCCCTAAGAAGTAGTAGGTAAAAAGCTCTAGCCGGCTCAGACGCCGAGCTGAGCATGCCTTTTAACGTGACTTTTCTCCCCCTAAGAAGTAGTAGGTAAAAAGCACTATACGGATCAGACGCCTAGCTTAGCATAACTTTTAACATGACTTTTCTCCCCCTAAGAAGTAGTAGGTAAAAAGCTCTAGCCGGTTTAGAAGCCAAGTTGAGCATACCTTTTAACGTGACTTTTCTACCCCTAAGAAGTAGTAGGTAAAAATCTCTAGCCGGCTTATAAGCCAAGTTGAGCATACCTTTTAATGTGACATTTCTCCCCCTAAGAAGTAGTAGGTAAAAAGCACTATATGGCTCAGACGCCTAGCTTAGCATACCTTTTAACTTGACTTTTCTCCCCCTAAGAAGTAGTAGGTAAAAAGCGCTAGCAGGCTCAGACGCCGAGCTCAGCATACCTTTTAATGTGACTATTCTCCCCCTAAGAAGTAGTAGGTAACAAGCGCTAGCCGGCTTAGACGACGAGCTGAGCATGCCTTTTAACGTGACTTTTCTCCCCCTAAGAAGTAGTAGATAAAAAGATCTAGCCGGCTTAGATGCCGAGTTGAGCATACCTTTTAATGTGACTTTTCTCCCCTTAAGAAGTAGTAGGTAAAAAGCTCTAGCCGGCTCAGACGCCGAGCTTAGCTTACCTTTTAACGTTACTATAATCCCCCTAAGAAGTAGTAGGTTAAATGTGTTAGCCGGCTCAGAATCCGAGCTTAGCATATCTTTAACATGACTTTTCTCCCCCTAAGTAGTAGTAGGTAAAAAGCACTAGCCGGCTCAGACGCCGATATGAGCATACCTTTTAACGTGATTTTCTCCCCCTAAGTAGTAGTAGGTAAAGAGTGCTATACGGCTCAGACGCCTTGCTTAGAATACCTTTTAACATGACTTTTCTCCCCCTAAGAAGTAGTAGGTAAAAAGCTCTAGCCGGTTTATAAGCCAAGCTGAGCATACCTTTTAATGTGACTTTTCTCCCCCTAAGAAGTAGTAGGTAAAAAGGGCTAGCCGGCTCAGAAACCAAGCTGAGCATGCCTTTTAACGTGACTTTTCTTCCCCAAAGAAGTAGTAGGTAAAAAGGGCTAGCCGACTCAGACGCCGAGCTTAGCTTACCTTTTAACGTGACTTTTCTCCCCCTAAGAAGTAGTAGGTAAAAAGCTCTAGCCGGCTCAGACGCCGAGCTTAGCTTACCTTTTAACGTGACTTTTCTCCCCCTAAGAAGTAGTAGGTAAAAAGCTCTAGCCGGCTTAGAAGCCAAGTTGAGCATACCTTTTAACGTGACTTTTCTCCCCTTAAGAAGTAGTAGGTAAAAAACTCTAGCCGGCTTAGAAGCCAAGTTGAGCATACCTTTTAACGTGACTTTTCTACCCCTAAGAAGTAGTAGGTGAAAAAGCTCTAGCCGGCTCAGACGCCAAGCTGATCATACCTTTTAACATGACTTTTCTCCCCCTAAGAAGTTGTAGGTAAAAAGCTCTAGCCGGATCAGACGCCGAGCTTAGCAAACCTTTTAACCTAATTCTTCTCCCTTCAAGAAGTAGTAGGTAAAAAGCTCTAGCCGACTCAGACGCCGAGCTGAGCATACCTTTTAAACTGACTTTTCTCCCAGTAAGAAGTAGTAGGTAAAAAGCACTAGCCAGCTCAGACGCCGAGCTGAGCATACCTTTTAATATGACTTTTCTCCCACTAAGAAGTAGTAGGTAAAAAGCACTAGCCAACTCATACGCCGAGCTGAGCATACCTTTTAACGTTACTTTTCTCCCCCTAAGAAGTAGTAGGTAAAAAGCTCTAGCCGGCTTAGAAGCCAAGTTGAGCATACCTTTTAACGTGACTTTTCTACCCCTAAGAAGTAGTAGGTAAAAAGCTCTAGCCGGCTTATAAGCCAAGTTGAGCATACCTTTTAACATGACTTTTCTCCTCCTAAGAAGTAGTAGGTAAAAAGCTCTAGCCGGCTTATAAGCCAAGTTGAGCATACCTTTTAACGTGACTTTTCTCCCCCTAAGTAGTAGTAGGTAAAAAGCGCTATACGGCTCAGACGCCCTAATTAGAATACCTTTTAACGTGACTTTTCTCCCCCTAAGAAGTAGTAGGTAAAAAGCTCTAGCCGGATCAGACGCCGAGCTTAGCAAACCTTTTAACCTGATTCTTCTCCCAGTAAGAAGTAGTAGGTAAAAAGCTCTAGCTGACTCAGACGCCGAGCTGAGCATGCCTTTTAACGTGACTTTTCTCCCCCTAAGAAGTAGTAGGTAAAAAGCTCTAGCCGACTCAGACGCCGAGCTGAGCATACCTTTTAACGTGACTTTTCTCCCCCTAAGAAGTAGTAGGTAAAAAGCGCTATAGAGCTCAGACGCCCTGCTTAGAATACCTTTTAACATGACTTTTCTACCCCTAAGAAGTAGTAGGTGAAAAAGCTCTAGCCGGCTCAGACGCCGAGCTGATCATACCTTTTAACGTGACTTTTCTCCCCCTAAGAAGTAGTAGGTAAAAAGCTCTAGCCGGCTTAGAAGCCAAGTTGAGCATACCTTTTAACGTGACTTTTCTACCCCTAAGAAGTAGTAGGTAAAAAGCTCTAGCCGGCTCAGACGCCGAGCTTAGCTTACCTTTTAACGTTACTATAATCCCCCTAAGAAGTAGTAGGTTAAATGTGTTAGCCGGCTCAGAATCCGAGCTTAGCATATCTTTAACATGACTTTTCTCCCCCTAAGTAGTAGTAGGTAAAAAGCACTAGCCGGCTCAGACGCCGATATGAGCATACCTTTTAACGTGATTTTCTCCCCCTAAGTAGTAGTAGGTAAAGAGTGCTATACGGCTCAGACGCCTTGCTTAGAATACCTTTTAACATGACTTTTCTCCCCCTAAGAAGTAGTAGGTAAAAAGCTCTAGCCGGTTTATAAGCCAAGCTGAGCATACCTTTTAATGTGACTTTTCTCCCCCTAAGAAGTAGTAGGTAAAAAGGGCTAGCCGGCTCAGAAACCAAGCTGAGCATGCCTTTTAACGTGACTTTTCTTCCCCAAAGAAGTAGTAGGTAAAAAGGGCTAGCCGACTCAGACGCCGAGCTTAGCTTACCTTTTAACGTGACTTTTCTCCCCCTAAGAAGTAGTAGGTAAAAAGCTCTAGCCGGCTCAGACGCCGAGCTTAGCTTACCTTTTAACGTGACTTTTCTCCCCCTAAGAAGTAGTAGGTAAAAAGCTCTAGCCGGCTTAGACGCCAAGTTGAGCATACCTTTTAACGTGACTTTTCTCCCCTTAAGAAGTAGTAGGTAAAAAACTCTAGCCGGCTTAGAAGCCAAGTTGAGCATACCTTTTAACGTGACTTTTCTACCCCTAAGAAGTAGTAGGTGAAAAAGCTCTAGCCGGCTCAGACGCCGAGCTGATCATACCTTTTAACATGACTTTTCTCCCCCTAAGAAGTTGTAGGTAAAAAGCTCTAGCCGGATCAGACGCCGAGCTTAGCAAACCTTTTAACCTAATTCTTCTCCCTTCAAGAAGTAGTAGGTAAAAAGCTCTAGCCGACTCAGACGCCGAGCTGAGCATACCTTTTAAACTGACTTTTCTCCCAGTAAGAAGTAGTAGGTAAAAAGCACTAGCCAGCTCAGACGCCGAGCTGAGCATACCTTTTAATATGACTTTTCTCCCACTAAGAAGTAGTAGGTAAAAAGCACTAGCCAACTCATACGCCGAGCTGAGCATACCTTTTAACGTTACTTTTCTCCCCCTAAGAAGTAGTAGGTAAAAAGCTCTAGCCGGCTTAGAAGCCAAGTTGAGCATACCTTTTAACGTGACTTTTCTACCCCTAAGAAGTAGTAGGTAAAAAGCTCTAGCCGGCTTATAAGCCAAGTTGAGCATACCTTTTAACATGACTTTTCTCCTCCTAAGAAGTAGTAGGTAAAAAGCTCTAGCCGGCTTATAAGCCAAGTTGAGCATACCTTTTAACGTGACTTTTCTCCCCCTAAGTAGTAGTAGGTAAAAAGCGCTATACGGCTCAGACGCCCTAATTAGAATACCTTTTAACGTGACTTTTCTCCCCCTAAGAAGTAGTAGGTAAAAAGCTCTAGCCGGCTCAGACGCCGAGCTGAGCAAACCTTTTAACCTGATTCTTCTCCCAGTAAGAAGTAGTAGGTAAAAAGCTCTAGCTGACTCAGACGCCGAGCTGAGCATGCCTTTTAACGTGACTTTTCTCCCCCTAAGAAGTAGTAGGTAAAAAGCTCTAGCCGACTCAGACGCCGAGCTGAGCATACCTTTTAACGTGACTTTTCTCCCCCTAAGAAGTAGTAGGTAAAAAGCGCTATAGAGCTCAGACGCCCTGCTTAGAATACCTTTTAACATGACTTTTCTACCCCTAAGAAGTAGTAGGTGAAAAACCTCTAGCCGGCTCAGACGCCGAGCTGATCATACCTTTTAACGTGACTTTTCTCCCCCTAAGAAGTAGTAGGTAAAAAGCTCTAGCCGGCTTAGAAGCCAAGTTGAGCATACCTTTTAACGTGACTTTTCTACCCCTAAGAAGTATTAGGTAAAAAGTTCTAGCCGGCTCAGACACCGAGCTGATCATACCTTTTAACGTGACTTTTCTCCCCCTGAGAAGTAGTAGGTAAAAAGCTCTAGCCGGGTCAGACACCGAGCTTACCAAACCTTTTAACCTGATTCTTCTCCCAGTAAGAAGTAGTAGGTAAAAAGCACTTGCCGGCTCAGACGCCGAGCTTAGCATACCTTTTAACATGACTTTTCTCCCCCTAAGAAGTAGTAGGTAAAAAGCACTTGCCGGCTCAGACGCCGAGCTTAGCATACCTTTTAACATGACTTTTCTCCCCCTAAGAAGTAGTAGGTAAAAAGCTCTAGCCGGCTCAGACGCCGAGCTTAGCATACCTTTTAACGTGACTTTTCTCCCCCTAAGTAGTAGTAGGTAAAAAGCGTTATACGGCTCAGACGCCCTACTTAGAATACCTTTTAACATGACTTTTCTCCCCCTAAGAAGTAGTAGGTAAAAAGCTCTAGCCGGATCAGACGCCGAGCTTAGCAAACCTTTTAACCTGATTCTTCTCCCAGTAAGAAGTAGTAGGTAAAAAGCTCTAGCCGACTCAGATGCCGAGCTGAGCATACCTTTTAACCTGACTTTTCTCCCAGTAAGAAGTGGTAGGTAAAAAGCACTTGCCGGCTCAGACGCCGAGCTTAACATACCTTTTAACATGACTTTATTCCCCCTAAGAAGTAGTAGGTAAAAAGCACTAGCCAGCTCAGACGCCGAGCTGAGCATAACTTTGAACGTGACTTTTCTCCCCCTAAGAAGTAGTAGGTAAAAAGCTCTAGCTGGCTTAGAAGCCAAGTTGAGCATACCTTTTAACGTGACTTTTCTCCCCCTAAGAAGTAGTAGTTAAAAAGCGCTATACGGCTCAGATGCTTAGCTTAGCTTAGCATACCTTTTAACATGACTTTTGTCCCCCCAAGAAGTAGTTGGTAAAAAGCTCTAGCCGGCTTAGAAGCCAAGTTGAGCATACCTTTTAACGTGACTTTTCTCCCCCTAAGAAGTAGTAGGTAAAAAGCTGTAGCCGGATGAGACGCCGAGCTGACCATACCTTTTAACGTGTCTTTTCTCCCCCTAAGAAGTAGTAGGTAAAAAGCGCTATATGGCTAAGACGCCTTGCTAAGAATACCTTTTAACATGACTTTTCTCCCCCTAAGAAGTAGTAGGTAGAAAGCTTTAGCCGGCTCAGAAGCCGAGCTTAGCATACCTTTTAACGTGACTTTTCTCCCCGTAAGAAATAGTAGCTAAAAAGCACTTGACGGCTCAGACGCTGAGCTTAGCATACCTTTTAACGTGACTTTTCTCCCCCTAAGGAGTAGTAGGTAAAAAGCTCTAGCCGGCTTAGATGCCGAATTGTGCATACCTTTTAATGTGACTTTTCTCCCCCTAAGAAGTAGTAGGTAAAAAGCACTAGCCGGCTCAGACGCCGAGATGAGCATACCTTTTAACTTGACTTTTCTCCCCCTAAGTAGTAGTAGGTAAAAAGTGCTATACGGCTCAGACGCCTTGCTTAGAATACCCTTTAACATGACTTTTCTCCCCCTAAGAATAGTAGGTAAAAAGCTCTAGCCGGCTCAGACGCCGAGCTGAGTATGCCTTTTAACGTGACTTTTCTCCCCCTAAGAAGTAGTAGGTAAAAAGCTCTAGCCGGTTTAGAAGCCCAGTTGAGCATACCTTTTAACGTAACCTTTCTACCCCTAAGAAGTAGTAGGTAAAAAGCTCTAGCCGGCTCAGACGCCGAGCTGAGCATGCCTTTTAACGTGACTTTTCTCCCCCTAAGAAGTAGTAGGTAAAAAGCACTAGCCGGCTCAGACGCCGAGATGAGCATACCTTTTAACGTGACTTTTCTCCCCCTAAGTAGTAGTAGGTAAAAAGTGCTATACGGCTCAGACGCCTTGCTTAGAATACCCTTTAACATGACTTTTCTCCCCCTAAGAATAGTAGGTAAAAAGCTCTAGCCGGCTCAGACGCCGAGCTGAGCATGCCTTTTAACGTGACTTTTCTCCCCCTAAGAAGTAGTAGGTAAAAAGCTCTAGCCGGTTTAGAAGCCCAGTTGAGCATACCTTTTAACGTAACCTTTCTACCCCTAAGAAGTAGTAGGTAAAAAGCTCTAGCCGGCTCAGACGCCGAGCTGAGCATGCCTTTTAACGTGACTTTTCTCCCCCTAAGAAGTAGTAGGTAAAAAGCACTATACGGATCAGACGCCTAGCTTAGCATAACTTTTAACATGACTTTTCTCCCCCTAAGAAGTAGTAGGTAAAAAGCTCTAGCCGGTTTAGAAGCCAAGTTGAGCATACCTTTTAACGTGACTTTTCTACCCCTAAGAAGTAGTAGGTAAAAATCTCAAGCCGGCTTATAAGCCAAGTTGAGCATACCTTTTAATGTGACATTTCTCCCCCTAAGAAGTAGTAGGTAAAAAGCACTATATGGCTCAGACGCCTAGCTTAGCATACCTTTTAACTTGACTTTTCTCCCCCTAATTAGTAGTAGGTAAAAAGCGCTAGCAGGCTCAGACGCCGAGCTCAGCATACCTTTTAATGTGACTATTCTCCCCCTAAGAAGTAGTAGGTAAAAAGCGCTAGCCGGCTTAGACGACGAGCTGAGCATGCCTTTTAACGTGACTTTTCTCCCCCTAAGAAGTAGTAGATAAAAAGTTCTAGCCGGCTTAGATGCCGAGTTGAGCATACCTTTTAATGTGACTTTTCTCCCCTTAAGAAGTAGTAGGTAAAAAGCTCTAGCCGGCTTAGAAGCCAAGTTGAGCTTACCGTTTAATGTGACTTTTCTACCCCTAAGAAGTAGTAGGTGAAAAAGCTCTAGCCGGCTCAGACGCCGAGCTGATCATACCTTTTAACGTGACTTCTCCCCCTAAGAAGTAGTAGGTAAAAAGCACTAGCCAGCTCAGACGCCGAGCTGAGCATACCTTTTAACGTGACTTTTCTCCCCCTAAGAAGTAGTAGGTAAAAAGCTCTAGCCGGTTTAGAAGCCAAGTTGAGCATACCTTTTAACGTGACTTTTCTACCCCTAAGAAGTAGTAGGTAAAAAGCTCCAGCCGGCTTATAAGCCAAGTTGAGCATACCTTTTAACGTGACTTTTCTCCCCCTAAGTAGTAGTAGGTAAAAAGCGCTATACGGCTCAGACGCCCTAATTAGAATACCTTTTAACGTGACTTTTCTCCCCTAAGAAGTAGTAGGTAAAAAGCTCTAGCCGGATCAGACGCCGAGCTTAGCAAACCTTTTAACCTGATTCTTCTCCCAGTAAGAAGTAGTAGGTAAAAAGCTCTAGCTGACTCAGACGCCGAGCTGAGCATGCCTTTTAACGTGACTTTTCTCCCCCTAAGAAGTAGTAGGTAAAAAGCTCTAGCCGACTTCGCCGAGCTGAGCATACCTTTTAACGTGACTTTTCTCCCCCTAAGAAGTAGTAGGTAAAAAAGCGCTATAGAGCTCAGACGCCCTGCTTAGAATACCTTTTAACATGACTTTTCTACCCCTAAGAAGTAGTAGGTGAAAAAGCTCTAGCCGGCTCAGACGCCGAGCTGATCATACCTTTTAACGTGACTTTTCTCCCCCTAAGAAGTAGTAGGTAAAAAGCTCTAGCCGGCTTAGAAGCCAAGTTGAGCATACCTTTTAACGTGACTTTTCTACCCCTAAGAAGTATTAGGTAAAAAAGTTCTAGCCGGCTCAGACGCCGAGCTGATCATACCTTTTAACGTGACTTTTCTCCCCCTGAGAAGTAGTAGGTAAAAAGCTCTAGCCGGGTCAGACGCCGAGCTTACCAAACCTTTTAACCTGATTCTTCTCCCAGTAAGAAGTAGTAGGTAAAAAGCACTTGCCGGCTCAGACGCCGAGCTTAGCATACCTTTTAACATGACTTTTCTCCCCCTAAGAAGTAGTAGGTAAAAAGCACTTGCCGGCTCAGACGCCGAGCTTAGCATACCTTTTAACATGACTTTTCTCCCCCTAAGAAGTAGTAGGTAAAAAGCTCTAGCCGGCTCAGACGCCGAGCTTAGCATACCTTTTAACGTGACTTTTCTCCCTCTAAGTAGTAGTAGGTAAAAAGCGTTATACGGCTCAGACGCCCTACTTAGAATACCTTTTAACATGACTTTTCTCCCCCTAAGAAGTAGTAGGTAAAAAGCTCTAGCCGGTTTATAAGCCAAGCTGAGCATACCTTTTAATGTGACTTTTCTCCCCCTAAGAAGTAGTAGGTAAAAAGGGCTAGCCGGCTCAGAAACCAAGCTGAGCATGCCTTTTAACGTGACTTTTCTTCCCCAAAGAAGTAGTAGGTAAAAAGCTTTAGCCGGCTCACATGCCGAGCTGAGCATACCTTTTAACGTGACTATTCTCCCCCTAAGGAGTAGTAGGTAAAAAGCATTGCCGGCTCAGACGCCGAGCTTAGCATACCTTTTAACGTGACTTTTCTCCCCCTAAGAGGTAGTAGGTGAAAAAGCTCTAGCCGCCTCAGACGCCGAGATGATCATACCTTTTAACGTGACTTTTCTCCCCCTAAGAAGTAGTAGGTAAAAAGCTCTAGGCGGATCAGACGCCGAGCTTAGCATACCTTTTAACGTTACTTTTCTCCCCCTAAGAAGTAGTAGGTAAAAAGCTTTAGCCGGCTCACATGCCGAGCTGAGCATACCTTTTAACGTGACTATTCTCCCCCTAAGGAGTAGTAGGTAAAAAGCACTTGCCGGCTCAGACGCCGAGCTTAGCATACCTTTTAACGTGACTTTTCTACCCCTAAGAAGTAGTAGGTGAAAAAGCTCTAGCCGGATCAGACGCCGAGCTGAGCATACCTTTTATCCTGACTTTTCTCCCAGTAAGAACTAGTAGGTAAAAAGCACTTGCCGGCTCAGACGCCGAGCTTTGCATGCCTTTTAACATGACGTTTCTCCCCCTAAGAAGTAATAGGTAAAAAGCTCTAGCCGGCTTAGAAGCCAAGTTGAGCATACCTTTTAACGTGACTTTTCTACCCCTAAGAAGTAGCAGGTGAAAAAGCTCTAGCCGGATCAGACGCCGAGCTTAGCAAACCTTTTAACCTGATTCTTCTCCCAGCAAGAAGTAGTAGGTAAAAAGCTCTAGCCGACTCAGACGCCGAGCTGACCATACCTTTTAACGTGACTTTTCTCCCCTTAAGAAGTAGTAGGTAAAAAGCTCTAGCCGGCTTAGATGCCGAGCTGAGCATACCTTTTAACGTGACTTTTCTCCCTCTAAGAAGTAGTAGGTGATAAAGCTCTAGCCGGCTCCCACGCCGAGCTGATCACACCTTTTAACGTGACTTTTCTCCCCCTAAGAAGTAGTAGGTAAAAAGCTCTAGCCGGATCAGACGCCGAGCTTAGCATACTTTTTAACCTGACTCTTCTCCCAGTAAGAAGTAGTAGGTAAAAAGCTCTAGCTGACTCAGACGTCGAGCTGAGCATACCTTTTAACCTGACTTTTCTTCCCCTAAGAAGTAGTAGGTAAAAAGCGCTAGCCGGCTCAGACGCCGAGCTTAGCATAACTTTTAACGTGACTTTTCTCCCCCTAAGAAGTAGTAGGTAAAAAGCTCTAGCCGGCTTAGATGCCGAGTTGAGCATATCATTTAATGTGACCTTTCTCACCTTAAGAAGTAGTAGGTAGCCGACTCAGCAGCCGAGCTTAGCATCCCTTTTAACCTGACTTTTCTCCCAGTAAGAAGTAGTAGGTAAAAAGCAGTTGCCGGCTTAGAAGCAAAGTTGAGCATACCTTTTAATGTGTCTTTTCTCCCCCTAAGAAGTAGTAGGTAGAAAGCTTTAGCCGGCTCAGAAGCCGGGCTTAGCATACCTTTTAACGTGACTTTTCTCCCCCTAAGAAGTAGTAGGTAAAAAGCACTTGCTGGCTCAAACGCCGAGCTTAGCATACCTTTTAACATGACTTTTCTCCCCCTAAGAAGTAGTAGGTAAAAAGCTCTAGCCGGATTAGACGCCGAGCTTAGCATACCATTTAACGTGACTTTTCTCCCCCTAAGAAGTAGTAGGTAAAAAGCTCTAGCCGGATCAGACGCCGTGCTTAGCATACCATTTAACGTGACTTTTTTCCCCCTAAGAAGTAGTAGGTAAAAGCTCTAGCCGGCTCAGACGCCGAGCTGAGCATGTCTTTTAACGTGACTTTTCTCCCCCTACGAAGTAGTAGGTAAAAAGCACTTGCCGGCTCAGATGCCGAGCTTAGCATACCTTTTAACATGACTTTTCTCCCCTTAAGAAGTATTAGGTAAAAAGCACTTGCCGGCTTTGATGCCGAGTTGAGCATAGCTTTTAACGCGACTTTTCTCCCCTTAAGAAGTAGTAGGTAAAAAGCTCTAGCCGGCTTAGAAAGCAAGTTGAGCATACCTTTTAACCTGACTTTATTCCCAGTAAGAAGTAGTTGGTAAAAAGCGCTAGCCGGCTCAGACGCCGAGCTGAGCATACCTTTTAACATGACTTTTCTCCCCTTAAGAAGTAGTAGGTAAAAAGCTCTAGCCGGCTTAAAAGCCAAGTTGAGCATACCTTTTAACATGACTTTTCTACCCCTAAGAAGTAGTAGGTAAAAATCTCTAGCCGACTCAGACGCCGAGCTGAGCATACTTTTTAACCTGACTTTTCTCCCAGTAAGAATTAGTAGGTAAAAAGCACTTGCAGGCTTAGAAGCCAAGTTGAGCAAAGCTTTTAACATGGCTTTTCTCCCCTTAAGAAGTATTAGGTAAAAAGCTCTTGCCGGCTCAGACGCCAAGCTGAGAATAACTTTTAATGTGACTTTTCTCCCTCTAAGAATTAGTAGGTAAAAAGCGCTATACAGCTCAGACGCCTTGCTTAGCATACCTTTTAACATGAGTTTTCTCCCCTTAAGAAGTAGTAGGTAAAAAGCTCTAGCAGGCTTAGAAGCCAAGTTGACCATACCTTTTAACGTGACTTTTCTACCCCTAAGAAGTAGTAGGTAAAAAGTTCTAGCCGGCTCAGACGCCGAGCTGAGCATAACTTTTAACGTGACTTTTCTCCCCTTATGAAGTAGTAGGTAAAAAGCGCTATACGGCTCAGACGCCTAGCTTAGCATACCTTTTAACATGACTTTTCTCCCCCTAAGTAGTAGTAGGTAAAAAGCGCTATACGGCTCAGACGCCTTGCTTAGAATACCTTTTAACATGACTTTTCTCCCTCTAAGAAGTAGTAGGTAAAAAGCGCTATACGGCTCAGACGCCTTGCTTAGCATACCTTTTAACATGACTTTTCTCCCCCTAAGAAGTAGTAGGTAAAAAGGGCTAGCCGGCTCAGAAGCTGAGTTGAGCATGCCTTTTAACGTGACTTTTCTCCCCCTAAGAAGTAGTAGGTAAAAAGCTCTAGCCGGTTCAGACGCCGAGCTTAGCAAACCTTTTAACCTGATTCTTCTCCCAGTAAGAAGTAGTAGGTAAAAAGCTCTAGCCGGTTCAGACGCCGAGCTGAGCATACCTTTTAACCTGACTTTTCTCCCAGTAAGAAGCTTAGCATAGCTTTTAACATGCCTTTTCTCCCCCTAAGAAGTAGTAGGTAAAAAGCACTAGCCAGCTCAGACGCCGAGCTGAGCAAACCTTTTAACGTGTCTTTTCTCCCCCTAAGAAGTAGTAGGTAAAAAGCTCTAGCCGGCTTAGAAGCCAAGTTGAGCATACCTTTTAACGTGACTTTTCTACCCCTAAGAAGTAGTAGGTAAAAAGCTCTAGCCGGCTTATAAGCCAAGTTGAGCATACCTTTTAACGTGACTTTAATCCCCCTAAGAAGTAGTAGGTAAAAAGCACTATACGGCTCAGACGCCCTGCTTAGAATATCTTTTAACATGAATTTTCTACCCCTAAGAAGTAGTAGGTGAAAAAGCTCTAGCCGGCTCAGACGCCGAGCTGATCATACCGTTTAACGTGACTTTTCTCCCCCTAAGAAGTAGTGGGTAAAAAGCTCTAGCCGGCTTAGAAGCCAAACTGATCATACCTTTTAACGTGACTTTTCTACCCCTAAGAAGTAGTAGGTAAAAAGCTCTAGCCGGCTTATTAGCCAAGTTGAGCATACCTTTTAACGTGACTTCTCTCCCCCTAAGAAGTAGTAGGTAAAAAGCTCTAGCCGGCTCAGACGCCGAGCTGAGCATACCTTTTAACGTGACTTTTCTCCCCCTAAGTAGTAGTAGGTAAAAAGCGCTATACGGCTCAGACGCCCTGCTTAGAATACCCTTTAACATGACTTTTCTACCCCTAAGAAGTAGTAGGTGAAAAAGCTCTAGCCGGCTCAGATGCCGAGCTGATCATACCTTTTAACGTGACTTTTCTCCCCCTAAGAAGTAGTAGGTAAAAAGCTGTAGCCGGATCAGATGCCGAGCTTAGCAAACATTTTAACCTGATTCTTCTCCCAGTAAGAAGTAGTAGGTAAAAAGCTCTAGCCGACTCAGACGCCAAGCTGAGTATACCGTTTAACCTGACTTTTCTCCCAGTAAGAAGTAGTAGGAAAAAAGCACTTGCCGGCTCAGACGCCGAGCTTAGCATACCTTTTAACATGACTTTTCTCCCCTCAGAAGTAGTAGTTAAAAAGCACTAGCCACCTCAGACGCCGAGCTGAGCATACCTTTTAACGTGGCTTTTCTCCCCCTAAGTAGTAGTAGTAGTTAAAAAGCTCTAGCCGGTTTAGAAGCCAAGTTGAGCATACCTTTTAACGTGACTTTTCTCCCCCTAAGAAGTTGTAGGTAGAAAGCTTTAGCCGGCTCAGAAGCCGAGCTGAGCATACCTTTTAATGTGACTTTTCTCCCACTAAGTAGTAGTAGGTTAAAAGCGCTATACGGCTCAGACGCCCTGCTTAGAATACCCTTTAACATGACTTTTCTACCCCTAAGAAGTAGTAGGTGAAAAAGCTCTAGCCGGCTCAGATGCCGAGCTGATCATACCTTTTAACGTGACTTTTCTCCCCCTAAGAAGTAGTAGGTAAAAAGCTGTAGCCGGATCAGATGCCGAGCTTAGCAAACATTTTAACCTGATTCTTCTCCCAGTAAGAAGTAGTAGGTAAAAAGCTCTAGCCGACTCAGACGCCAAGCTGAGTATACCGTTTAACCTGACTTTTCTCCCAGTAAGAAGTAGTAGGAAAAAAGCACTTGCCGGCTCAGACGCCGAGCTTAGCATACCTTTTAATATGACTTTTCTCCCCTCAGAAGTAGTAGTTAAAAAGCACTAGCCACCTCAGACGCCGAGCTGAGCATACCTTTTAACATGACTTTTCTCCCCCTAAGAAGTAGTAGGTAAAAAGGGCTAGCCGGCTCAGAAGCCGAGCTTAGCATACCGTTTAATGTGACTTTTCTCCCCCTAAGAAGTTGTAGGTAGAAAGCTTTAGCCGGCTCAGAAGCCGAGCTTAGCATACCTTTTAACGTGACTTTTCTCCCCCTAAGAAGCAGTAGGTAAAAAGCGCTAGCCGGCTCAGATGCCGAACTGAGCATACCTTTTAATGTGACTTTTCTCCCCCTAAGAAGTAGTAGGTAAAAAGCCCTAGCCGGCTTAGATGTCGAGCTGAGCATACCTTTTAATGTGACTTTTCTCCCCCTAACAAGTAGTAGGTAAAAAGCACTAGCCGACTCAGACGCCAAGCTGAGCATACCGTTTAACCTGACTTTTCTCCCAGTAAGAAGTAGTAGGAAAAAAGCACTTGCCGGCTCAGACGCCGAGCTTAGCATACCTTTTAACATGACTTTTCTCCCCCTCAGAAGTAGTAGGTAAAAAGCACTAGCCAGCTCAGACGCCGAGCTGAGCATACCTTTTAACGTGACTTTTCTCCCCCTAAGAAGTAGTAGGTAAATAGCTCTAGCCGGTTTAGAAGCCAAGTTGAGCATACCTTTTAACGTGACTTTTCTCCCCCTAAGAAGTTGTAGGTAGAAAGCTTTAGCCGGCTCAGACACCGAGCTTAGCATACCTTTTAACCTGACTTTATTCCCAGTAAGAAGTAGTAGGTAAAAAGCACTAGCCAGCTCAGACGCCGAGCTGAGCATACCTTTTAACGTGACTTTTCTCCCCCTAAGAAGTAGTAGGTAAATAGCTCTAGCCGGTTTAGAAGCCAAGTTGAGCATACCTTTTAACGTGACTTTTCTCCCCCTAAGAAGTTGTAGGTAGAAAGCTTTAGCCGGCTCAGACACCGAGCTTAGCATACCTTTTAACCTGACTTTATTCCCAGTAAGAAGTAGTAGGTAAAAAGCGCTAGCCGAGCTGAGCATACCTTTTAACATGACTTTTCTCCCCTTAAGAAGTAGTAGGTAAAAAGCGCTAGCCAGCTCAGAAGCCGAGCTTAGCATACCTTTTAACGTGACTTTTCTCCCCCTAAGAAGTAGTAGGTAAAAAGCTCTAGCCGGTTTAGAAGCCAAGTTGAGCATACCTTTTAATGTGACTTTTCTACCCCTAAGAAGTAGTAGGTGAAAAAGCTCTAGCCGGCTCAAACGCCGAGCTGATCATACCTTTTAACGTGACTTTTCTCCCTCTAAGAAGTAGTAGGTAAAAAGCTCTAGCCGGATCCGACGCCAAGCTTAGCATACCTTTTAACCTGACTCTTCTCCCAGTAAGAAGTAGTAGGTAAAAAGCTCTAGCCGACTCAGACGCCGAGCTTAGCATACCTTTTAACATGACTTTTCTCCCCCTAAGAAGTAGTAGGTAAAAAGCGCTAGCTGGCTCAGACACCAAGCTGATCATACCTTTTAACGTGACTTTTCTCCCCCTAAGAAGTAGTAGGTAAAAAGCTCTAGCCGGCTCAGAGGCCGAGCTGAGCATACCTTTTAACGTGACTTTTCTCCCCCTAAGAAGTAGTAGGTAAAAAGCGCTAGCCAGTTCAGACGCCGAGCTGAGCATACCTTTTAACGTGACTTTTCTCCCCCTAAGAAGTAGTAGGTAAAAAGCTCTAGCCGGCTTAGAAGACAAGTTGAGCATAAGTTTTAATGTGACTTTTCTCCCCCTAAGAAGTAGTAGGTAAAAAGCTCTAGCCGGATCAGACGCCGAGCTGAGCATACCTTTTAACCTGACTTTCCTCCCAGTAAGAAGTAGTAGGTAAAAGGCACTTGCCGGCTCAGACGCCAAGTTTAGCTTACCTTTTAACATGACTTTTCTCCCCCTAAGAAGTAGTAGGTAAAAAGCGCTAGCCGGCTTAGATGCCGAGTTAAGCATACTTTTTAACATGACTTTTCTCCCCTTAAGAAGTAGTAGGTAAAAAGCTCTAGCCGGTTTAGAAGCCAAGTTGAGCATACATTTTAACGTGACTTTTCTACCCCTAAGAAGTAGTAGGTAAAAAGCGCTAGCCGTCTCAGACGCCGAACTAAGCATACCTTTTAATGTGACTTTTCTCCCCCTAAGAAGTAGTAGGTAAAAAGCTCTAGCCAGGTTAGATGCCGAGTTGAGGACACCTTTTAACGTGACTTTTCTCCCCTTAAGAAGTAGTAGGTAAAAGCTCTAGCCGGCTTAGAAGCCATGTTGAGCATACCTTTTAACGTGACTTTTCTCCCCCTAAGAAGTAGTAGGTAAAAAGCTCTAGCCGGCTTAGAAGCCAAGTTGAGCATACCTTTTAACGTGAATTTTCTACCCCTAAGAAGTAGTAGGTAAAAAGCTCTAGACGGCTTATAAGCCAAGTTGAGCATACCTTTTTACGTGACTTTTCTCCCCCTAAGAAGTAGTAGGTAAAAAGCTCTTCCCGGCTCAGGCGCCGAGATGATCATACCTTATAACGTGACTTTTCTCCCCCTAAGTAGTAGTAGGTAAAAAGCGTTATACGGCTCAGACGCCCTGCTTAGAATACCTTTTAACATGACTTTTCTCCCCCTAAGAAGTAGTAGGTAGAAAGCTTTAGCCGGCTCAGAAGCCGAGCTTAGCATACCTTTTAACCTGACTTTGCTCCCCCTAAGAAGTTGTAGGTAAAAAGCTCTAGCCAGCTCAGACGCCGAGCTGAGCCTGGCTTTTAACCTGACTTTTCTCCCCCTAAGTAGTAGTAGGTAAAAAGCGCTATACGGCTCAGACGCCTTGCTTAGAATACCTTTTAACGTGACTTTTCTCCCCCTAAGAAGTAGTAGGTAAAAAGAACTTGCCGGCTCAGACGCCGAGCTTATCATACCTTTTAACGTGACTTTTCTCCCTTAAGAAGTAGTAGGCAAAAAGTTTTAGCCGGCTCAGACGCCGAGCTGAGCATACCTTTTAACCTGACTTTTCTCCCCCTAAGTAGTAGTAGGTAAAAAGCGCTATACGGCTCAGACGCCGAGCTGAGCATACCTTTTAACATGACTTATCTGCCTCTAAGAAGTAGTAGGTAAAAAGCGCTATACGGCTCAGACGCCTTGCTTAGAATACCTTTTAACATGACTTTTCTCCCCCTAAGAAGTAGTAGGTAAAAAGCTCTAGCCGGCTCAGACGCCGAGCTGAGCATACCTTTTAACGTGACTTTTCTCCCCCTAAGAAGTAGTAGGTAAAAAGCTCTAGCCGGCTCAGACGCCGAGCTTAGCTTACCTTTTAACGTTACTATAATCCCCCTAAGAAGTAGTAGGTTAAATGTGTTAGCCGGCTCAGAATCCGAGCTTAGCATATCTTTAACATGACTTTTCTCCCCCTAAGTAGTAGTAGGTAAAAAGCACTAGCCGGCTCAGACGCCGATATGAGCATACCTTTTAACGTGATTTTCTCCCCCTAAGTAGTAGTAGGTAAAGAGTGCTATACGGCTCAGACGCCTTGCTTAGAATACCTTTTAACATGACTTTTCTCCCCCTAAGAAGTAGTAGGTAAAAAGCTCTAGCCGGTTTATAAGCCAAGCTGAGCATACCTTTTAATGTGACTTTTCTCCCCCTAAGAAGTAGTAGGTAAAAAGGGCTAGCCGGCTCAGAAACCAAGCTGAGCATGCCTTTTAACGTGACTTTTCTTCCCCAAAGAAGTAGTAGGTAAAAAGGGCTAGCCGACTCAGACGCCGAGCTTAGCTTACCTTTTAACGTGACTTTTCTCCCCCTAAGAAGTAGTAGGTAAAAAGCTCTAGCCGGCTCAGACGCCGAGCTTAGCTTACCTTTTAACGTGACTTTTCTCCCCCTAAGAAGTAGTAGGTAAAAAGCTCTAGCCGGCTTAGAAGCCAAGTTGAGCATACCTTTTAACGTGACTTTTCTCCCCTTAAGAAGTAGTAGGTAAAAAACTCTAGCCGGCTTAGAAGCCAAGTTGAGCATACCTTTTAACGTGACTTTTCTACCCCTAAGAAGTAGTAGGTGAAAAAGCTCTAGCCGGCTCAGACGCCGAGCTGATCATACCTTTTAACATGACTTTTCTCCCCCTAAGAAGTTGTAGGTAAAAAGCTCTAGCCGGATCAGACGCCGAGCTTAGCAAACCTTTTAACCTAATTCTTCTCCCTTCAAGAAGTAGTAGGTAAAAAGCTCTAGCCGACTCAGACGCCGAGCTGAGCATACCTTTTAAACTGACTTTTCTCCCAGTAAGAAGTAGTAGGTAAAAAGCACTAGCCAGCTCAGACGCCGAGCTGAGCATACCTTTTAATATGACTTTTCTCCCACTAAGAAGTAGTAGGTAAAAAGCACTAGCCAACTCATACGCCGAGCTGAGCATACCTTTTAACGTTACTTTTCTCCCCCTAAGAAGTAGTAGGTAAAAAGCTCTAGCCGGCTTAGAAGCCAAGTTGAGCATACCTTTTAACGTGACTTTTCTACCCCTAAGAAGTAGTAGGTAAAAAGCTCTAGCCGGCTTATAAGCCAAGTTGAGCATACCTTTTAACATGACTTTTCTCCTCCTAAGAAGTAGTAGGTAAAAAGCTCTAGCCGGCTTATAAGCCAAGTTGAGCATACCTTTTAACGTGACTTTTCTCCCCCTAAGTAGTAGTAGGTAAAAAGCGCTATACGGCTCAGACGCCCTAATTAGAATACCTTTTAACGTGACTTTTCTCCCCCTAAGAAGTAGTAGGTAAAAAGCTCTAGCCGGCTCAGACGCCGAGCTTAGCATATCTTTTAACATGACTTTTCTCCCCCTAAGTAGTAGTAGGTAAAAAGCACTAGCCGGCTCAGACACCGAGATGAGCATACCTTTTAACGTGATTTTCTCCCCCTAAGTAGTAGTAGGTAAAGAGAGCTATATGGCTCAGACGCCTTGCTTAGAATACCTTTTAACATGACTTTTCTCCCCCTAAGAAGTAGTAGGTAAAAAGCTCTAGCCGGTTTATAAGCCAAGCTGAGCATACCTTTTAACGTGACTTTTCTCCCGTACGAAGTTATACGTAAAAAGCTCTGGCCGACTCATAAGCCAAGCTGAGCATACCTTTTAACATGTCTTTTCTCCCCCTAAGAAGTAGTAGGTAAAAAGCGCTATATGGCTCAGACACTTAGCTTATCATACCTTTTAACATGACTTTTCTCCCCCGAAGAAGTAGTAGGTAAAAAGCTCTTGCCGGCTTATAAGCCAAGCTGAGCATACGTTTTAAAGCGACTTTTCTCCCCCTAAGAAGTAGTAGGTAAAAAGCGCTAGCCGGCTCAGACGCCGAGCTTAGCATACCTTTTAACGTGACTTTTCTCCCCCTAAGAAGTAGTAGGTAAAAAGCTCTAGCCGGCTTAGAAGCGACATTTAGCATACCTTTTAACGTGACTTTTCTCCCCCTAAGAAGTAGTAGGTAAAAAGCTGTAGCCGGATCAGACGCCGAGCTGAGCATACCTTTTAATGTGACTTTTCTCCCCCTAAGAAGTAGTAGGTAAAAAGCGCTATCCGGCTCAGACACTTAGCTTAGCATACCTTTTAACATGACTTTTCTCCCCCAAAAAGTAGTAGGTAAAAAGCTCTTGCCGGCTTAGAAGCCAAGTTGAGCATACCTTTTAACGTGACTTTTCTCCCCCTAAGAAGTAGTAGGTAAAAAGCTGTAGCCGGATCAGACGCCGAGCTGACCATACCTCTTAACGTGTCTTTTCTCCCCCTAAGAAGTAGTAGGTAAAAAGCGCTATATGGCTCAGACACTTAGCTTAGCATACCTTTTAACATGACTTTTCTCCCCAGAAGAAGTAGTAGGTAAAAAGCTCTAGCCGGCTTATAAGCCAAGCTGAGCATACGTTTTAAAGTGACTTTTCTCCCCCTAAGAAGTAGTAGGTAAAAAGCGCTAGCCGGCTCAGACGCCGAGCTTAGCATACCATTTAACGTGACTTTTCTCCCCCTAAGAAGTAGTAGGTAAAAAGCTCTAGCCGGCTCAGACGCCGAGCTGAGCATACCTTTTAACGTGACTTTTCTCCCCCTAAGAAGTAGTAGGTAAAAAGCTCTAGCCGGCTCAGACGCCGAGCTTAGCTTACCTTTTAACGTTACTATAATCCCCCTAAGAAGTAGTAGGTAAAAAGGGCTAGCCGGCTCAGAAACCAAGCTGAGCATGCCTTTTAACGTGACTTTTCTTCCCCAAAGAAGTAGTAGGTAAAAAGGGCTAGCCGACTCAGACGCCGATATGAGCATACCTTTTAACGTGATTTTCTCCCCCTAAGTAGTAGTAGGTAAAGAGTGCTATACGGCTCAGACGCCTTGCTTAGAATACCTTTTAACATGACTTTTCTCCCCCTAAGAAGTAGTAGGTAAAAAGCTCTAGCCGGTTTATAAGCCAAGCTGAGCATACCTTTTAATGTGACTTTTCTCCCCCTAAGAAGTAGTAGGTAAAAAGGGCTAGCCGGCTCAGAAACCAAGCTGAGCATGCCTTTTAACGTGACTTTTCTTCCCCAAAGAAGTAGTAGGTAAAAAGGGCTAGCCGACTCAGACGCCGAGCTTAGCTTACCTTTTAACGTGACTTTTCTCCCCCTAAGAAGTAGTAGGTAAAAAGCTCTAGCCGGCTCAGACGCCGAGCTTAGCTTACCTTTTAACGTGACTTTTCTCCCCCTAAGAAGTAGTAGGTAAAAAGCTCTAGCCGGCTCAGACGCCGAGCTTAGCTTACCTTTTAACGTGACTTTTCTCCCCCTAAGTAGTAGTAGGTAAAAAGCACTAGCCGGCTCAGACGCCGATATGAGCATACCTTTTAACGTGATTTTCTCCCCCTAAGTAGTAGTAGGTAAAGAGTGCTATACGGCTCAGACGCCTTGCTTAGAATACCTTTTAACATGACTTTTCTCCCCCTAAGAAGTAGTAGGTAAAAAGCTCTAGCCGGTTTATAAGCCAAGCTGAGCATACCTTTTAATGTGACTTTTCTCCCCCTAAGAAGTAGTAGGTAAAAAGGGCTAGCCGGCTCAGAAACCAAGCTGAGCATGCCTTTTAACGTGACTTTTCTTCCCCAAAGAAGTAGTAGGTAAAAAGGGCTAGCCGACTCAGACGCCGAGCTTAGCTTACCTTTTAACGTGACTTTTCTCCCCCTAAGAAGTAGTAGGTAAAAAGCTCTAGCCGGCTCAGACGCCGAGCTTAGCTTACCTTTTAACGTGACTTTTCTCCCCCTAAGAAGTAGTAGGTAAAAAGCTCTAGCCGGCTTAGAAGCCAAGTTGAGCATACCTTTTAACGTGACTTTTCTCCCCTTAAGAAGTAGTAGGTAAAAAACTCTAGCCGGCTTAGAAGCCAAGTTGAGCATACCTTTTAACGTGACTTTTCTACCCCTAAGAAGTAGTAGGTGAAAAAGCTCTAGCCGGCTCAGACGCCGAGCTGATCATACCTTTTAACATGACTTTTCTCCCCCTAAGAAGTTGTAGGTAAAAAGCTCTAGCCGGATCAGACGCCGAGCTTAGCAAACCTTTTAACCTAATTCTTCTCCCTTCAAGAAGTAGTAGGTAAAAAGCTCTAGCCGACTCAGACGCCGAGCTGAGCATACCTTTTAAACTGACTTTTCTCCCAGTAAGAAGTAGTAGGTAAAAAGCACTAGCCAGCTCAGACGCCGAGCTGAGCATACCTTTTAATATGACTTTTCTCCCACTAAGAAGTAGTAGGTAAAAAGCACTAGCCAACTCATACGCCGAGCTGAGCATACCTTTTAACGTTACTTTTCTCCCCCTAAGAAGTAGTAGGTAAAAAGCTCTAGCCGGCTTAGAAGCCAAGTTGAGCATACCTTTTAACGTGACTTTTCTACCCCTAAGAAGTAGTAGGTAAAAAGCTCTAGCCGGCTTATAAGCCAAGTTGAGCATACCTTTTAACATGACTTTTCTCCTCCTAAGAAGTAGTAGGTAAAAAGCTCTAGCCGGCTTATAAGCCAAGTTGAGCATACCTTTTAACGTGACTTTTCTTCCCCTAAGTAGTAGTAGGTAAAAAGCTCTATACGGCTCAGACGCCCTAATTAGAATACCTTTTAACGTGACTTTTCTCCCCCTAAGAAGTAGTAGGTAAAAAGCTCTAGCCGGATCAGACGCCGAGCTTAGCAAACCTTTTAACCTGATTCTTCTCCCAGTAAGAAGTAGTAGGTAAAAAGCTCTAGCTGACTCAGACGCCGAGCTGAGCATGCCTTTTAACGTGACTTTTCTCCCCCTAAGAAGTAGTAGGTAAAAAGCTCTAGCCGACTCAGACGCCGAGCTGAGCATACCTTTTAACGTGACTTTTCTCCCCCTAAGAAGTAGTAGGTAAAAAGCGCTATAGAGCTCAGACGCCCTGCTTAGAATACCTTTTAACATGACTTTTCTACCCCTAAGAAGTAGTAGGTGAAAAAGCTCTAGCCGGCTCAGACGCCGAGCTGAGCATACCTTTTAACGTGACTTTTCTCCCCCTAAGAAGTAGTAGGTAAAAAGCGCTATAGAGCTCAGACGCCCTGCTTAGAATACCTTTTAACGTGACTTTTCTCCCCCTAAGAAGTAGTAGGTAAAAAGCTCTAGCCGGCTTAGAAGCCAAGTTGAGCATACCTTTTAACGTGACTTTTCTACCCCTAAGAAGTATTAGGTAAAAAGTTCTAGCCGGCTCAGACGCCGAGCTGATCATACCTTTTAACGTGACTTTTCTCCCCCTGAGAAGTAGTAGGTAAAAAGCTCTAGCCGGGTCAGACGCCGAGCTTACCAAACCTTTTAACCTGATTCTTCTCCCAGTAAGAAGTAGTAGGTAAAAAGCACTTGCCGGCTCAGACGCCGAGCTTAGCATACCTTTTAACATGACTTTTCTCCCCCTAAGAAGTAGTAGGTAAAAAGCACTTGCCGGCTCAGACGCCGAGCTTAGCATACCTTTTAACATGACTTTTCTCCCCCTAAGAAGTAGTAGGTAAAAAGCTCTAGCCGGCTCAGACGCCGAGCTTAGCATACCTTTTAACGTGACTTTTCTCCCCCTAAGTAGTAGTAGGTAAAAAGCGTTATACGGCTCAGACGCCCTACTTAGAATACCTTTTAACATGACTTTTCTCCCCCTAAGAAGTAGTAGGTAAAAAGCTCTAGCCGGATCAGACGCCGAGCTTAGCAAACCTTTTAACCTGATTCTTCTCCCAGTAAGAAGTAGTAGGTAAAAAGCTCTAGCCGACTCAGACGCCGAGCTGAGCATACCTTTTAACCTGACTTTTCTCCCAGTAAGAAGTGGTAGGTAAAAAGCACTTGCCGGCTCAGACGCCGAGCTTAACATACCTTTTAACATGACTTTATTCCCCCTAAGAAGTAGTAGGTAAAAAGCACTAGCCAGCTCAGACGCCGAGCTGAGCATAACTTTGAACGTGACTTTTCTCCCCCTAAGAAGTAGTAGGTAAAAAGCTCTAGCTGGCTTAGAAGCCAAGTTGAGCATACCTTTTAACGTGACTTTTCTCCCCCTAAGAAGTAGTAGTTAAAAAGCGCTATACGGCTCAGATGCTTAGCTTAGCTTAGCATACCTTTTAACATGACTTTTGTCCCCCCAAGAAGTAGTTGGTAAAAAGCTCTAGCCGGCTTAGAAGCCAAGTTGAGCATACCTTTTAACGTGACTTTTCTCCCCCTAAGAAGTAGTAGGTAAAAAGCTGTAGCCGGATGAGACGCCGAGCTGACCATACCTTTTAACGTGTCTTTTCTCCCCCTAAGAAGTAGTAGATAAAAAGCGCTATATGGCTAAGACGCCTTGCTAAGAATACCTTTTAACATGACTTTTCTCCCCCTAAGAAGTAGTAGGTAGAAAGCTTTAGCCGGCTCAGAAGCCGAGCTTAGCATACCTTTTAACGTGACTTTTCTCCCCCTAAGAAATAGTAGCTAAAAAGCACTTGACGGCTCAGACGCTGAGCTTAGCATACCTTTTAACGTGACTTTTCTCCCCCTAAGGAGTAGTAGGTAAAAAGCTCTAGCGGCTTAGATGCCGAATTGTGCATACCTTTTAATGTGACTTTTCTCCCCCTAAGAAGTAGTAGGTAAAAAGCACTAGCCGGCTCAGACGCCGAGATGAGCATACCTTTTAACGTGACTTTTCTCCCCCTAAGTAGTAGTAGGTAAAAAGTGCTATACGGCTCAGACGCCTTGCTTAGAATACCCTTTAACATGACTTTTCTCCCCCTAAGAATAGTAGGTAAAAAGCTCTAGCCGGCTCAGACGCCGAGCTGAGTATGCCTTTTAACGTGACTTTTCTCCCCCTAAGAAGTAGTAGGTAAAAAGCTCTAGCCGGTTTAGAAGCCCAGTTGAGCATACCTTTTAACGTAACCTTTCTACCCCTAAGAAGTAGTAGGTAAAAAGCTCTAGCCGGCTCAGACGCCGAGCTGAGCATGCCTTTTAACGTGACTTTTCTCCCCCTAAGAAGTAGTAGGTAAAAAGCACTAGCCGGCTCAGACGCCGAGATGAGCATACCTTTTAACGTGACTTTTCTCCCCCTAAGTAGTAGTAGGTAAAAAGTGCTATACGGCTCAGACGCCTTGCTTAGAATACCCTTTAACATGACTTTTCTCCCCCTAAGAATAGTAGGTAAAAAGCTCTAGCCGGCTCAGACGCCGAGCTGAGTATGCCTTTTAACGTGACTTTTCTCCCCCTAAGAAGTAGTAGGTAAAAAGCTCTAGCCGGCTTAGAAGCGACATTTAGCATACCTTTTAACGTGACTTTTCTCCCCCTAAGAAGTAGTAGGTAAAAAGCTGTAGCCGGATCAGACGCCGAGCTGAGCATACCTTTTAATGTGACTTTTCTCCCCCTAAGAAGTAGTAGGTAAAAAGCGCTATCCGGCTCAGACACTTAGCTTAGCATACCTTTTAACATGACTTTTCTCCCCCAAAAAGTAGTAGGTAAAAAGCTCTTGCCGGCTTAGAAGCCAAGTTGAGCATACCTTTTAACGTGACTTTTCTCCCCCTAAGAAGTAGTAGGTAAAAAGCTGTAGCCGGATCAGACGCCGAGCTGACCATACCTCTTAACGTGTCTTTTCTCCCCCTAAGAAGTAGTAGGTAAAAAGCGCTATATGGCTCAGACACTTAGCTTAGCATACCTTTTAACATGACTTTTCTCCCCAGAAGAAGTAGTAGGTAAAAAGCTCTAGGCGGCTTATAAGCCAAGCTGAGCATACGTTTTAAAGTGACTTTTCTCCCCCTAAGAAGTAGTAGGTAAAAAGCGCTAGCCGGCTCAGACGCCGAGCTTAGCATACCATTTAACGTGACTTTTCTCCCCCTAAGAAGTAGTAGGTAAAAAGCTCTAGCCGGCTCAGACGCCGAGCTGAGCATACCTTTTAACGTGACTTTTCTCCCCCTAAGAAGTAGTAGGTAAAAAGCTCTAGCCGGCTCAGACGCCGAGCTTAGCTTACCTTTTCACGTTACTATAATCCCCCTAAGAAGTAGTAGGTTAAATGTGTTAGCCGGCTCAGAATCCGAGCTTAGCATATCTTTAACATGACTTTTCTCCCCCTAAGTAGTAGTAGGTAAAAAGCACTAGCCGGCTCAGACGCCGATATGAGCATACCTTTTAACGTGATTTTCTCCCCCTAAGTAGTAGTAGGTAAAGAGTGCTATACGGCTCAGACGCCTTGCTTAGAATACCTTTTAACATGACTTTTCTCCCCCTAAGAAGTAGTAGGTAAAAAGCTCTAGCCGGTTTATAAGCCAAGCTGAGCATACCTTTTAATGTGACTTTTCTCCCCCTAAGAAGTAGTAGGTAAAAAGGGCTAGCCGGCTCAGAAACCAAGTTGAGCATACCTTTTAACGTGATTTTCTCCCCCTAAGTAGTAGTAGGTAAAGAGTGCTATACGGCTCAGACGCCTTGCTTAGAATACCTTTTAACATGACTTTTCTCCCCCTAAGAAGTTGTAGGTAAAAAGCTCTAGCCGGTTTATAAGCCAAGCTGAGCATACCTTTTAATGTGACTTTTCTCCCCCTAAGAAGTAGTAGGTAAAAAGGGCTAGCCGGCTCAGAAACCAAGCTGAGCATGCCTTTTAACGTGACTTTTCTTCCCCAAAGAAGTAGTAGGTAAAAAGGGCTAGCCGACTCAGACGCCGAGCTTAGCTTACCTTTTAACGTGACTTTTCTCCCCCTAAGAAGTAGTAGGTAAAAAGCTCTAGCCGGCTCAGACGCCGAGCTTAGCTTACCTTTTAACGTGACTTTTCTCCCCCTAAGAAGTAGTAGGTAAAAAGCTCTAGCCGGCTTAGAAGCCAAGTTGAGCATACCTTTTAACGTGACTTTTCTCCCCTTAAGAAGTAGTAGGTAAAAACTCTAGCCGGCTTAGAAGCCAAGTTGAGCATACCTTTTAACGTGACTTTTCTACCCCTAAGAAGTAGTAGGTGAAAAAGCTCTAGCCGGCTCAGACGCCGAGCTGATCATACCTTTTAACATGACTTTTCTCCCCCTAAGAAGTTGTAGGTAAAAAGCTCTAGCCGGATCAGACGCCGAGCTTAGCAAACCTTTTAACCTAATTCTTCTCCCTTCAAGAAGTAGTAGGTAAAAAGCTCTAGCCGACTCAGACGCCGAGCTGAGCATACCTTTTAAACTGACTTTTCTCCCAGTAAGAAGTAGTAGGTAAAAAGCACTAGCCAGCTCAGACGCCGAGCTGAGCATACCTTTTAATATGACTTTTCTCCCACTAAGAAGTAGTAGGTAAAAAGCACTAGCCAACTCATACGCCGAGCTGAGCATACCTTTTAACGTTACTTTTCTCCCCCTAAGAAGTAGTAGGTAAAAAGCTCTAGCCGGCTTAGAAGCCAAGTTGAGCATACCTTTTAACGTGACTTTTCTACCCCTAAGAAGTAGTAGGTAAAAAGCTCTAGCCGGCTTATAAGCCAAGTTGAGCATACCTTTTAACATGACTTTTCTCCTCCTAAGAAGTAGTAGGTAAAAAGCTCTAGCCGGCTTATAAGCCAAGTTGAGCATACCTTTTAACGTGACTTTTCTCCCCCTAAGTAGTAGTAGGTAAAAAGCGCTATACGGCTCAGACGCCCTAATTAGAATACCTTTTAACGTGACTTTTCTCCCCCTAAGAAGTAGTAGGTAAAAAGCTCTAGCCGGATCAGACGCCGAGCTTAGCAAACCTTTTAACCTGATTCTTCTCCCAGTAAGAAGTAGTAGGTAAAAAGCTCTAGCTGACTCAGACGCCGAGCTGAGCATGCCTTTTAACGTGACTTTTCTCCCCTTAAGAAGTAGTAGGTAAAAAGCTCTAGCCGACTCAGACGCCGAGCTGAGCATACCTTTTAACGTGACTTTTCTCCCCCTAAGAAGTAGTAGGTAAAAAGCGCTATAGAGCTCAGACGCCCTGCTTAGAATACCTTTTAACATGACTTTTCTCCTCCTAAGAAGTAGTAGGTAAAAAGCTCTAGCCGGCTTATAAGCCAAGTTGAGCATACCTTTTAACGTGACTTTTCTCCCCCTAAGTAGTAGTAGGTAAAAAGCGCTATACGGCTCAGACGCCCTAATTAGAATACCTTTTAACGTGACTTTTCTCCCCCTAAGAAGTAGTAGGTAAAAAGCTCTAGCCGGATCAGACGCCGAGCTTAGCAAACCTTTTAACCTGATTATTCTCCCAGTAAGAAGTAGTAGGTAAAAAGCTCTAGCTGACTCAGACGCCGAGCTGAGCATGCCTTTTAACGTGACTTTTCTCCCCCTAAGAAGTAGTAGGTAAAAAGCTCTAGCCGACTCAGACGCCGAGCTGAGCATACCTTTTAACGTGACTTCTCTCCCCCTAAGAAGTAGTAGGTAAAAAGCGCTATAGAACTCAGATGCCCTGCTTAGAATACCTTTTAACATGACTTTTCTACCCCTAAGAAGTAGTAGGTGAAAAAGCTCTAGCCGGCTCAGACGCCGAGCTGATCATACCTTTTAACGTGACTTTTCTCCCCCTAAGAAGTAGTAGGTAAAAAGCTCTAGCCGGCTTAGAAGCCAAGTTGAGCATACCTTTTAACGTGACTTTTCTACCCCTAAGAAGTATTAGGTAAAAAGTTCTAGCCGGCTCAGACGCCGAGCTGATCATACCTTTTAACGTGACTTTTCTCCCCCTGAGAAGTAGTAGGTAAAAAGCTCTAGCCGGGTCAGACGCCGAGCTTACCAAACCTTTTAACCTGATTCTTCTCCCAGTAAGAAGTAGTATGTAAAAAGCACTTGCCGGCTCAGACGCCGAGCTTAGCATACCTTTTAACATGACTTTTCTCCCCCTAAGAAGTAGTAGGTAAAAAGCACTTGCCGGCTCAGACGCCGAGCTTAGCATACCTTTTAACGTGACTTTTCTCCCCCTGAGAAGTAGTAGGTAAAAAGCTCTAGCCGGATCAGACGCCGAGCTTAGCAAACCTTTTAACCTGATTCTTCTCCCAGTAAGAAGTAGTAGGTAAAAAGCTCTAGCCGACTCAGACGCCGAGCTGAGCATACCTTTTAACCTGACTTTTCTCCCAGTAAGAAGTGGTAGGTAAAAAGCACTTGCCGGCTCAGACGCCGAGCTTAACATACCTTTTAACATGACTTTATTCCCCCTAAGAAGTAGTAGGTAAAAAGCACTAGCCAGCTCAGACGCCGAGCTGAGCATAACTTTGAACGTGACTTTTCTCCCCCTAAGAAGTAGTAGGTAAAAAGCTCTAGCTGGCTTAGAAGCCAAGTTGAGCATACCTTTTAACGTGACTTTTCTCCCCCTAAGAAGTAGTAGTTAAAAAGCGCTATACGGCTCAGATGCTTAGCTTAGCTTAGCATACCTTTTAACATGACTTTTGTCCCCCCAAGAAGTAGTTGGTAAAAAGCTCTAGCCGGCTTAGAAGCCAAGTTGAGCATACCTTTTAACGTGACTTTTCTCCCCCTAAGAAGTAGTAGGTAAAAAGCTGTAGCCGGATGAGACGCCGAGCTGACCATACCTTTTAACGTGTCTTTTCTCCCCCTAAGAAGTAGTAGGTAAAAAGTGCTATATGGCTAAGACGCCTTGCTAAGAATACCTTTTAACATGACTTTTCTCCCCCTAAGAAGTAGTAGGTAGAAAGCTTTAGCCGGCTCAGAAGCCGAGCTTAGCATACCTTTTAACGTGACTTTTCTCCCCCTACGAAATAGTAGCTAAAAAGCACTTGACGGCTCAGACGCTGAGCTTAGCATACCTTTTAACGTGACTTTTCTCCCCCTAAGGAGTAGTAGGTAAAAAGCTCTAGCCGGCTTAGATGCCGAATTGTGCATACCTTTTAATGTGACTTTTCTCCCCCTAAGAAGTAGTAGGTAAAAAGCACTAGCCGGCTCAGACGCCGAGATGAGCATACCTTTTAACGTGACTTTTCTCCCCCTAAGTAGTAGTAGGTAAAAAGTGCTATACGGCTCAGACGCCTTGCTTAGAATACCCTTTAACATGACTTTTCTCCCCCTAAGAATAGTAGGTAAAAAGCTCTAGCCGGCTCAGACGCCGAGCTGAGCATGCCTTTTAACGTGACTTTTCTCCCCCTAAGAAGTAGTAGGTAAAAAGCTCCAGCCGTTTTAGAAGCCCAGTTGAGCATACCTTTTAACGTAACCTTTCTACCCCTAAGAAGTAGTAGGTAAAAAGCTCTAGCCGGCTCAGACGCCGAGCTGAGCATGCCTTTTAACGTGACTTTTCTCCCCCTAAGAAGTAGTAGGTAAAAAGCACTATACGGATCAGACGCCTAGCTTAGCATAACTTTTAACATGACTTTTCTCCCCCTAAGAAGTAGTAGGTAAAAAGCTCTAGCCGGTTTAGAAGCCAAGTTGAGCATACCTTTTAACGTGACTTTTCTACCCCTAAGAAGTAGTAGGTAAAAATCTCTAGCCGGCTTATAAGCCAAGTTGAGCATACCTTTTAATGTGACATTTCTCCCCCTAAGAAGTAGTAGGTAAAAAGCACTATATGGCTCAGACGCCTAGCTTAGCATACCTTTTAACTTGACTTTTCTCCCCCTAAGAAGTAGTAGGTAAAAAGCGCTAGCAGGCTCAGACGCCGAGCTCAGCATACCTTTTAATGTGACTATTCTCCCCCTAAGAAGTAGTAGGTAACAAGCGCTAGCCGGCTTAGACGACGAGCTGAGCATGCCTTTTAACGTGACTTTTCTCCCCCTAAGAAGTAGTAGATAAAAAGATCTAGCCGGCTTAGATGCCGAGTTGAGCATACCTTTTAATGTGACTTTTCTCCCCTTAAGAAGTAGTAGGTAAAAAGCTCTAGCCGGCTCAGACGCCGAGCTTAGCTTACCTTTTAACGTTACTATAATCCCCCTAAGAAGTAGTAGGTTAAATGTGTTAGCCGGCTCAGAATCCGAGCTTAGCATATCTTTAACATGACTTTTCTCCCCCTAAGTAGTAGTAGGTAAAAAGCACTAGCCGGCTCAGACGCCGATATGAGCATACCTTTTAACGTGATTTTCTCCCCCTAAGTAGTAGTAGGTAAAGAGTGCTATACGGCTCAGACGCCTTGCTTAGAATACCTTTTAACATGACTTTTCTCCCCCTAAGAAGTAGTAGGTAAAAAGCTCTAGCCGGTTTATAAGCCAAGCTGAGCATACCTTTTAATGTGACTTTTCTCCCCCTAAGAAGTAGTAGGTAAAAAGGGCTAGCCGGCTCAGAAACCAAGCTGAGCATGCCTTTTAACGTGACTTTTCTTCCCCAAAGAAGTAGTAGGTAAAAAGGGCTAGCCGACTCAGACGCCGAGCTTAGCTTACCTTTTAACGTGACTTTTCTCCCCCTAAGAAGTAGTAGGTAAAAAGCTCTAGCCGGCTCAGACGCCGAGCTTAGCTTACCTTTTAACGTGACTTTTCTCCCCCTAAGAAGTAGTAGGTAAAAAGCTCTAGCCGGCTTAGAAGCCAAGTTGAGCATACCTTTTAACGTGACTTTTCTCCCCTTAAGAAGTAGTAGGTAAAAAACTCTAGCCGGCTTAGAAGCCAAGTTGAGCATACCTTTTAACGTGACTTTTCTACCCCTAAGAAGTAGTAGGTGAAAAAGCTCTAGCCGGCTCAGACGCCAAGCTGATCATACCTTTTAACATGACTTTTCTCCCCCTAAGAAGTTGTAGGTAAAAAGCTCTAGCCGGATCAGACGCCGAGCTTAGCAAACCTTTTAACCTAATTCTTCTCCCTTCAAGAAGTAGTAGGTAAAAAGCTCTAGCCGACTCAGACGCCGAGCTGAGCATACCTTTTAAACTGACTTTTCTCCCAGTAAGAAGTAGTAGGTAAAAAGCACTAGCCAGCTCAGACGCCGAGCTGAGCATACCTTTTAATATGACTTTTCTCCCACTAAGAAGTAGTAGGTAAAAAGCACTAGCCAACTCATACGCCGAGCTGAGCATACCTTTTAACGTTACTTTTCTCCCCCTAAGAAGTAGTAGGTAAAAAGCTCTAGCCGGCTTAGAAGCCAAGTTGAGCATACCTTTTAACGTGACTTTTCTACCCCTAAGAAGTAGTAGGTAAAAAGCTCTAGCCGGCTTATAAGCCAAGTTGAGCATACCTTTTAACATGACTTTTCTCCTCCTAAGAAGTAGTAGGTAAAAAGCTCTAGCCGGCTTATAAGCCAAGTTGAGCATACCTTTTAACGTGACTTTTCTCCCCCTAAGTAGTAGTAGGTAAAAAGCGCTATACGGCTCAGACGCCCTAATTAGAATACCTTTTAACGTGACTTTTCTCCCCCTAAGAAGTAGTAGGTAAAAAGCTCTAGCCGGATCAGACGCCGAGCTTAGCAAACCTTTTAACCTGATTCTTCTCCCAGTAAGAAGTAGTAGGTAAAAAGCTCTAGCTGACTCAGACGCCGAGCTGAGCATGCCTTTTAACGTGACTTTTCTCCCCCTAAGAAGTAGTAGGTAAAAAGCTCTAGCCGACTCAGACGCCGAGCTGAGCATACCTTTTAACGTGACTTTTCTCCCCCTAAGAAGTAGTAGGTAAAAAGCGCTATAGAGCTCAGACGCCCTGCTTAGAATACCTTTTAACATGACTTTTCTACCCCTAAGAAGTAGTAGGTGAAAAAGCTCTAGCCGGCTCAGACGCCGAGCTGATCATACCTTTTAACGTGACTTTTCTCCCCCTAAGAAGTAGTAGGTAAAAAGCTCTAGCCGGCTTAGAAGCCAAGTTGAGCATACCGTTTAACGTGACTTTTCTACCCCTAAGAAGTAGTAGGTAAAAAGCTCTAGCCGGCTCAGACGCCGAGCTTAGCTTACCTTTTAACGTTACTATAATCCCCCTAAGAAGTAGTAGGTTAAATGTGTTAGCCGGCTCAGAATCCGAGCTTAGCATATCTTTAACATGACTTTTCTCCCCCTAAGTAGTAGTAGGTAAAAAGCACTAGCCGGCTCAGACGCCGATATGAGCATACCTTTTAACGTGATTTTCTCCCCCTAAGTAGTAGTAGGTAAAGAGTGCTATACGGCTCAGACGCCTTGCTTAGAATACCTTTTAACATGACTTTTCTCCCCCTAAGAAGTAGTAGGTAAAAAGCTCTAGCCGGTTTATAAGCCAAGCTGAGCATACCTTTTAATGTGACTTTTCTCCCCCTAAGAAGTAGTAGGTAAAAAGGGCTAGCCGGCTCAGAAACCAAGCTGAGCATGCCTTTTAACGTGACTTTTCTTCCCCAAAGAAGTAGTAGGTAAAAAGGGCTAGCCGACTCAGACGCCGAGCTTAGCTTACCTTTTAACGTGACTTTTCTCCCCCTAAGAAGTAGTAGGTAAAAAGCTCTAGCCGGCTCAGACGCCGAGCTTAGCTTACCTTTTAACGTGACTTTTCTCCCCCTAAGAAGTAGTAGGTAAAAAGCTCTAGCCGGCTTAGACGCCAAGTTGAGCATACCTTTTAACGTGACTTTTCTCCCCTTAAGAAGTAGTAGGTAAAAAACTCTAGCCGGCTTAGAAGCCAAGTTGAGCATACCTTTTAACGTGACTTTTCTACCCCTAAGAAGTAGTAGGTGAAAAAGCTCTAGCCGGCTCAGACGCCGAGCTGATCATACCTTTTAACATGACTTTTCTCCCCCTAAGAAGTTGTAGGTAAAAAGCTCTAGCCGGATCAGACGCCGAGCTTAGCAAACCTTTTAACCTAATTCTTCTCCCTTCAAGAAGTAGTAGGTAAAAAGCTCTAGCCGACTCAGACGCCGAGCTGAGCATACCTTTTAAACTGACTTTTCTCCCAGTAAGAAGTAGTAGGTAAAAAGCACTAGCCAGCTCAGACGCCGAGCTGAGCATACCTTTTAATATGACTTTTCTCCCACTAAGAAGTAGTAGGTAAAAAGCACTAGCCAACTCATACGCCGAGCTGAGCATACCTTTTAACGTTACTTTTCTCCCCCTAAGAAGTAGTAGGTAAAAAGCTCTAGCCGGCTTAGAAGCCAAGTTGAGCATACCTTTTAACGTGACTTTTCTACCCCTAAGAAGTAGTAGGTAAAAAGCTCTAGCCGGCTTATAAGCCAAGTTGAGCATACCTTTTAACATGACTTTTCTCCTCCTAAGAAGTAGTAGGTAAAAAGCTCTAGCCGGCTTATAAGCCAAGTTGAGCATACCTTTTAACGTGACTTTTCTCCCCCTAAGTAGTAGTAGGTAAAAAGCGCTATACGGCTCAGACGCCCTAATTAGAATACCTTTTAACGTGACTTTTCTCCCCCTAAGAAGTAGTAGGTAAAAAGCTCTAGCCGGATCAGACGCCGAGCTTAGCAAACCTTTTAACCTGATTCTTCTCCCAGTAAGAAGTAGTAGGTAAAAAGCTCTAGCTGACTCAGACGCCGAGCTGAGCATGCCTTTTAACGTGACTTTTCTCCCCCTAAGAAGTAGTAGGTAAAAAGCTCTAGCCGACTCAGACGCCGAGCTGAGCATACCTTTTAACGTGACTTTTCTCCCCCTAAGAAGTAGTAGGTAAAAAGCGCTATAGAGCTCAGACGCCCTGCTTAGAATACCTTTTAACATGACTTTTCTACCCCTAAGAAGTAGTAGGTGAAAAACCTCTAGCCGGCTCAGACGCCGAGCTGATCATACCTTTTAACGTGACTTTTCTCCCCCTAAGAAGTAGTAGGTAAAAAGCTCTAGCCGGCTTAGAAGCCAAGTTGAGCATACCTTTTAACGTGACTTTTCTACCCCTAAGAAGTATTAGGTAAAAAGTTCTAGCCGGCTCAGACACCGAGCTGATCATACCTTTTAACGTGACTTTTCTCCCCCTGAGAAGTAGTAGGTAAAAAGCTCTAGCCGGGTCAGACACCGAGCTTACCAAACCTTTTAACCTGATTCTTCTCCCAGTAAGAAGTAGTAGGTAAAAAGCACTTGCCGGCTCAGACGCCGAGCTTAGCATACCTTTTAACATGACTTTTCTCCCCCTAAGAAGTAGTAGGTAAAAAGCTCTAGCCGGCTCAGACGCCGAGCTTAGCATACCTTTTAACGTGACTTTTCTCCCCCTAAGTAGTAGTAGGTAAAAAGCGTTATACGGCTCAGACGCCCTACTTAGAATACCTTTTAACATGACTTTTCTCCCCCTAAGAAGTAGTAGGTAAAAAGCTCTAGCCGGATCAGACGCCGAGCTTAGCAAACCTTTTAACCTGATTCTTCTCCCAGTAAGAAGTAGTAGGTAAAAAGCTCTAGCCGACTCAGATGCCGAGCTGAGCATACCTTTTAACCTGACTTTTCTCCCAGTAAGAAGTGGTAGGTAAAAAGCACTTGCCGGCTCAGACGCCGAGCTTAACATACCTTTTAACATGACTTTATTCCCCCTAAGAAGTAGTAGGTAAAAAGCACTAGCCAGCTCAGACGCCGAGCTGAGCATAACTTTGAACGTGACTTTTCTCCCCCTAAGAAGTAGTAGGTAAAAAGCTCTAGCTGGCTTAGAAGCCAAGTTGAGCATACCTTTTAACGTGACTTTTCTCCCCCTAAGAAGTAGTAGTTAAAAAGCGCTATACGGCTCAGATGCTTAGCTTAGCTTAGCATACCTTTTAACATGACTTTTGTCCCCCCAAGAAGTAGTTGGTAAAAAGCTCTAGCCGGCTTAGAAGCCAAGTTGAGCATACCTTTTAACGTGACTTTTCTCCCCCTAAGAAGTAGTAGGTAAAAAGCTGTAGCCGGATGAGACGCCGAGCTGACCATACCTTTTAACGTGTCTTTTCTCCCCCTAAGAAGTAGTAGGTAAAAAGCGCTATATGGCTAAGACGCCTTGCTAAGAATACCTTTTAACATGACTTTTCTCCCCCTAAGAAGTAGTAGGTAGAAAGCTTTAGCCGGCTCAGAAGCCGAGCTTAGCATACCTTTTAACGTGACTTTTCTCCCCGTAAGAAATAGTAGCTAAAAAGCACTTGACGGCTCAGACGCTGAGCTTAGCATACCTTTTAACGTGACTTTTCTCCCCCTAAGGAGTAGTAGGTAAAAAGCTCTAGCCGGCTTAGATGCCGAATTGTGCATACCTTTTAATGTGACTTTTCTCCCCCTAAGAAGTAGTAGGTAAAAAGCACTAGCCGGCTCAGACGCCGAGATGAGCATACCTTTTAACTTGACTTTTCTCCCCCTAAGTAGTAGTAGGTAAAAAGTGCTATACGGCTCAGACGCCTTGCTTAGAATACCCTTTAACATGACTTTTCTCCCCCTAAGAATAGTAGGTAAAAAGCTCTAGCCGGCTCAGACGCCGAGCTGAGTATGCCTTTTAACGTGACTTTTCTCCCCCTAAGAAGTAGTAGGTAAAAAGCTCTAGCCGGTTTAGAAGCCCAGTTGAGCATACCTTTTAACGTAACCTTTCTACCCCTAAGAAGTAGTAGGTAAAAAGCTCTAGCCGGCTCAGACGCCGAGCTGAGCAAACCTTTTAACCTGATTCTTCTCCCAGTAAGAAGTAGTAGGTAAAAAGCTCTAGCTGACTCAGACGCCGAGCTGAGCATGCCTTTTAACGTGACTTTTCTCCCCCTAAGAAGTAGTAGGTAAAAAGCTCTAGCCGACTCAGACGCCGAGCTGAGCATACCTTTTAACGTGACTTTTCTCCCCCTAAGAAGTAGTAGGTAAAAAGCGCTATAGAGCTCAGACGCCCTGCTTAGAATACCTTTTAACATGACTTTTCTACCCCTAAGAAGTAGTAGGTGAAAAAGCTCTAGCCGGCTCAGACGCCGAGCTGATCATACCTTTTAACGTGACTTTTCTCCCCCTAAGAAGTAGTAGGTAAAAAGCTCTAGCCGGCTTAGAAGCCAAGTTGAGCATACCTTTTAACGTGACTTTTCTACCCCTAAGAAGTATTAGGTAAAAGTTCTAGCCGGCTCAGACACCGAGCTGATCATACCTTTTAACGTGACTTTTCTCCCCCTGAGAAGTAGTAGGTAAAAAGCTCTAGCCGGGTCAGACACCGAGCTTACCAAACCTTTTAACCTGATTCTTCTCCCAGTAAGAAGTAGTAGGTAAAAAGCACTTGCCGGCTCAGACGCCGAGCTTAGCATACCTTTTAACATGACTTTTCTCCCCCTAAGAAGTAGTAGGTAAAAAGCACTTGCCGGCTCAGACGCCGAGCTTAGCATACCTTTTAACATGACTTTTCTCCCCCTAAGAAGTAGTAGGTAAAAAGCTCTAGCCGGCTCAGACGCCGAGCTTAGCATACCTTTTAACGTGACTTTTCTCCCCCTAAGTAGTAGTAGGTAAAAAGCGTTATACGGCTCAGACGCCCTACTTAGAATACCTTTTAACATGACTTTTCTCCCCCTAAGAAGTAGTAGGTAAAAAGCTCTAGCCGGATCAGACGCCGAGCTTAGCAAACCTTTTAACCTGATTCTTCTCCCAGTAAGAAGTAGTAGGTAAAAAGCTCTAGCCGACTCAGATGCCGAGCTGAGCATACCTTTTAACCTGACTTTTCTCCCAGTAAGAAGTGGTAGGTAAAAAGCACTTGCCGGCTCAGACGCCGAGCTTAACATACCTTTTAACATGACTTTATTCCCCCTAAGAAGTAGTAGGTAAAAAGCACTAGCCAGCTCAGACGCCGAGCTGAGCATAACTTTGAACGTGACTTTTCTCCCCTAAGAAGTAGTAGGTAAAAAGCTCTAGCTGGCTTAGAAGCCAAGTTGAGCATACCTTTTAACGTGACTTTTCTCCCCCTAAGAAGTAGTAGTTAAAAAGCGCTATACGGCTCAGATGCTTAGCTTAGCTTAGCATACCTTTTAACATGACTTTTGTCCCCCCAAGAAGTAGTTGGTAAAAAGCTCTAGCCGGCTTAGAAGCCAAGTTGAGCATACCTTTTAACGTGACTTTTCTCCCCCTAAGAAGTAGTAGGTAAAAAGCTGTAGCCGGATGAGACGCCGAGCTGACCATACCTTTTAACGTGTCTTTTCTCCCCCTAAGAAGTAGTAGGTAAAAAGCGCTATATGGCTAAGACGCCTTGCTAAGAATACCTTTTAACATGACTTTTCTCCCCCTAAGAAGTAGTAGGTAGAAAGCTTTAGCCGGCTCAGAAGCCGAGCTTAGCATACCTTTTAACGTGACTTTTCTCCCCGTAAGAAATAGTAGCTAAAAAGCACTTGACGGCTCAGACGCTGAGCTTAGCATACCTTTTAACGTGACTTTTCTCCCCCTAAGGAGTAGTAGGTAAAAAGCTCTAGCCGGCTTAGATGCCGAATTGTGCATACCTTTTAATGTGACTTTTCTCCCCTAAGAAGTAGTAGGTAAAAAGCACTAGCCGGCTCAGACGCCGAGATGAGCATACCTTTTAACTTGACTTTTCTCCCCCTAAGTAGTAGTAGGTAAAAAGTGCTATACGGCTCAGACGCCTTGCTTAGAATACCCTTTAACATGACTTTTCTCCCCCTAAGAATAGTAGGTAAAAAGCTCTAGCCGGCTCAGACGCCGAGCTGAGTATGCCTTTTAACGTGACTTTTCTCCCCCTAAGAAGTAGTAGGTAAAAAGCTCTAGCCGGTTTAGAAGCCCAGTTGAGCATACCTTTTAACGTAACCTTTCTACCCCTAAGAAGTAGTAGGTAAAAAGCTCTAGCCGGCTCAGACGCCGAGCTGAGCATGCCTTTTAACGTGACTTTTCTCCCCCTAAGAAGTAGTAGGTAAAAAGCACTAGCCGGCTCAGACGCCGAGATGAGCATACCTTTTAACGTGACTTTTCTCCCCCTAAGTAGTAGTAGGTAAAAAGTGCTATACGGCTCAGACGCCTTGCTTAGAATACCCTTTAACATGACTTTTCTCCCCCTAAGAATAGTAGGTAAAAAGCTCTAGCCGGCTCAGACGCCGAGCTGAGCATGCCTTTTAACGTGACTTTTCTCCCCCTAAGAAGTAGTAGGTAAAAAGCTCTAGCCGGTTTAGAAGCCCAGTTGAGCATACCTTTTAACGTAACCTTTCTACCCCTAAGAAGTAGTAGGTAAAAAGCTCTAGCCGGCTCAGACGCCGAGCTGAGCATGCCTTTTAACGTGACTTTTCTCCCCCTAAGAAGTAGTAGGTAAAAAGCACTATACGGATCAGACGCCTAGCTTAGCATAACTTTTAACATGACTTTTCTCCCCCTAAGAAGTAGTAGGTAAAAAGCTCTAGCCGGTTTAGAAGCCAAGTTGAGCATACCTTTTAACGTGACTTTTCTACCCCTAAGAAGTAGTAGGTAAAAATCTCAAGCCGGCTTATAAGCCAAGTTGAGCATACCTTTTAATGTGACATTTCTCCCCCTAAGAAGTAGTAGGTAAAAAGCACTATATGGCTCAGACGCCTAGCTTAGCATACCTTTTAACTTGACTTTTCTCCCCCTAATTAGTAGTAGGTAAAAAGCGCTAGCAGGCTCAGACGCCGAGCTCAGCATACCTTTTAATGTGACTATTCTCCCCCTAAGAAGTAGTAGGTAAAAAGCGCTAGCCGGCTTAGACGACGAGCTGAGCATGCCTTTTAACGTGACTTTTCTCCCCCTAAGAAGTAGTAGATAAAAAGTTCTAGCCGGCTTAGATGCCGAGTTGAGCATACCTTTTAATGTGACTTTTCTCCCCTTAAGAAGTAGTAGGTAAAAAGCTCTAGCCGGCTTAGAAGCCAAGTTGAGCTTACCGTTTAATGTGACTTTTCTACCCCTAAGAAGTAGTAGGTGAAAAAGCTCTAGCCGGCTCAGACGCCGAGCTGATCATACCTTTTAACGTGACTTCTCCCCCTAAGAAGTAGTAGGTAAAAAGCACTAGCCAGCTCAGACGCCGAGCTGAGCATACCTTTTAACGTGACTTTTCTCCCCCTAAGAAGTAGTAGGTAAAAAGCTCTAGCCGGTTTAGAAGCCAAGTTGAGCATACCTTTTAACGTGACTTTTCTACCCCTAAGAAGTAGTAGGTAAAAAGCTCCAGCCGGCTTATAAGCCAAGTTGAGCATACCTTTTAACGTGACTTTTCTCCCCCTAAGTAGTAGTAGGTAAAAAGCGCTATACGGCTCAGACGCCCTAATTAGAATACCTTTTAACGTGACTTTTCTCCCCTAAGAAGTAGTAGGTAAAAAGCTCTAGCCGGATCAGACGCCGAGCTTAGCAAACCTTTTAACCTGATTCTTCTCCCAGTAAGAAGTAGTAGGTAAAAAGCTCTAGCTGACTCAGACGCCGAGCTGAGCATGCCTTTTAACGTGACTTTTCTCCCCCTAAGAAGTAGTAGGTAAAAAGCTCTAGCCGACTCAGACGCCGAGCTGAGCATACCTTTTAACGTGACTTTTCTCCCCCTAAGAAGTAGTAGGTAAAAAGCGCTATAGAGCTCAGACGCCCTGCTTAGAATACCTTTTAACATGACTTTTCTACCCCTAAGAAGTAGTAGGTGAAAAAGCTCTAGCCGGCTCAGACGCCGAGCTGATCATACCTTTTAACGTGACTTTTCTCCCCCTAAGAAGTAGTAGGTAAAAAGCTCTAGCCGGCTTAGAAGCCAAGTTGAGCATACCTTTTAACGTGACTTTTCTACCCCTAAGAAGTATTAGGTAAAAAGTTCTAGCCGGCTCAGACGCCGAGCTGATCATACCTTTTAACGTGACTTTTCTCCCCCTGAGAAGTAGTAGGTAAAAAGCTCTAGCCGGGTCAGACGCCGAGCTTACCAAACCTTTTAACCTGATTCTTCTCCCAGTAAGAAGTAGTAGGTAAAAAGCACTTGCCGGCTCAGACGCCGAGCTTAGCATACCTTTTAACATGACTTTTCTCCCCCTAAGAAGTAGTAGGTAAAAAGCACTTGCCGGCTCAGACGCCGAGCTTAGCATACCTTTTAACATGACTTTTCTCCCCCTAAGAAGTAGTAGGTAAAAAGCTCTAGCCGGCTCAGACGCCGAGCTTAGCATACCTTTTAACGTGACTTTTCTCCCCCTAAGTAGTAGTAGGTAAAAAGCGTTATACGGCTCAGACGCCCTACTTAGAATACCTTTTAACATGACTTTTCTCCCCCTAAGAAGTAGTAGGTAAAAAGCTCTAGCCGGTTTATAAGCCAAGCTGAGCATACCTTTTAATGTGACTTTTCTCCCCCTAAGAAGTAGTAGGTAAAAAGGGCTAGCCGGCTCAGAAACCAAGCTGAGCATGCCTTTTAACGTGACTTTTCTTCCCCAAAGAAGTAGTAGGTAAAAAGCTTTAGCCGGCTCACATGCCGAGCTGAGCATACCTTTTAACGTGACTATTCTCCCCCTAAGGAGTAGTAGGTAAAAAGCATTGCCGGCTCAGACGCCGAGCTTAGCATACCTTTTAACGTGACTTTTCTCCCCCTAAGAGGTAGTAGGTGAAAAAGCTCTAGCCGCCTCAGACGCGAGATGATCATACCTTTTAACGTGACTTTTCTCCCCCTAAGAAGTAGTAGGTAAAAAGCTCTAGGCGGATCAGACGCCGAGCTTAGCATACCTTTTAACGTTACTTTTCTCCCCCTAAGAAGTAGTAGGTAAAAAGCTTTAGCCGGCTCACATGCCGAGCTGAGCATACCTTTTAACGTGACTATTCTCCCCCTAAGGAGTAGTAGGTAAAAAGCACTTGCCGGCTCAGACGCTGAGCTTAGCATACCTTTTAACGTGACTTTTCTACCCCTAAGAAGTAGTAGGTGAAAAAGCTCTAGCCGGATCAGACGCCGAGCTGAGCATACCTTTTATCCTGACTTTTCTCCCAGTAAGAACTAGTAGGTAAAAAGCACTTGCCGGCTCAGACGCCGAGCTTTGCATGCCTTTTAACATGACGTTTCTCCCCCTAAGAAGTAATAGGTAAAAAGCTCTAGCCGGCTTAGAAGCCAAGTTGAGCATACCTTTTAACGTGACTTTTCTACCCCTAAGAAGTAGCAGGTGAAAAAGCTCTAGCCGGATCAGACGCCGAGCTTAGCAAACCTTTTAACCTGATTCTTCTCCCAGCAAGAAGTAGTAGGTAAAAAGCTCTAGCCGACTCAGACGCCGAGCTGACCATACCTTTTAACGTGACTTTTCTCCCCTTAAGAAGTAGTAGGTAAAAAGCTCTAGCCGGCTTAGATGCCGAGCTGAGCATACCTTTTAACGTGACTTTTCTCCTCTAAGAAGTAGTAGGTGATAAAGCTCTAGCCGGCTCCCACGCCGAGCTGATCACACCTTTTAACGTGACTTTTCTCCCCCTAAGAAGTAGTAGGTAAAAAGCTCTAGCCGGATCAGACGCCGAGCTTAGCATACTTTTTAACCTGACTCTTCTCCCAGTAAGAAGTAGTAGGTAAAAAGCTCTAGCTGACTCAGACGTCGAGCTGAGCATACCTTTTAACCTGACTTTTCTTCCCCTAAGAAGTAGTAGGTAAAAAGCGCTAGCCGGCTCAGACGCCGAGCTTAGCATAACTTTTAACGTGACTTTTCTCCCCCTAAGAAGTAGTAGGTAAAAAGCTCTAGCCGGCTTAGATGCCGAGTTGAGCATATCATTTAATGTGACCTTTCTCACCTTAAGAAGTAGTAGGTAGCCGACTCAGCAGCCGAGCTTAGCATCCCTTTTAACCTGACTTTTCTCCCAGTAAGAAGTAGTAGGTAAAAAGCAGTTGCCGGCTCAGACGCGGAGCTTAGCATACCTTTTAACATGACTTTTCTCCCCCTAAGAAGTAGTAGGTAAAAAGCTCTAGCCGGCTCAGACACCGAGCTGAGCATACCTTTTAACGTGACTTTTCTCCCCCCAAGAAGTAGTAGGTAAAAAGCGTTAGCCGGCTCAGACGCCTAGCTGAGCATACCTTTTAACGTCACTTTTCTCCCCCTAAGAAGTAGTAAGAAGAGAATCATATATGAATCATATGAACGCCATACACGTTTTTTTTGTATACGTTTTTGTAGTGATTTGTTTGTTTAGAGAATTATATTTTGTATTTTGGCATGAAGTTAACTGGCCTTTCCGATCGATTCAATCGCTTCTTCGGTAGAGCCCCTGGCGTTTTTTCAAAATAATGACTATGATGCTATGGCTGCACAAATCTACGTGAAAAGTGAACCTGCCAAGTAACATTTTCATTGTTCTTTGAATATTTTGGATAGGTTTTACTAAATGGATAAAATAAAGATAAATGGATTGTTTGCCAAAAGTATATTTGTACGATCTATAATATCCTTTCACCTTTGATTATAATACGTGCTCAGTGTTTCAAATAGCATTTAGTAAAATGTGGTAAATGATGTGTGTGTGATATTTATATTTTTGCTTCCTGACTCTTCAATACTGTAATGAATTTTCTGCATTCCATTTTCTTTTGTTTGTGGTTATGAAATGAATTAAGTCTATCAAGTGAAGTTATATTAAGCGTATGTGTTCAGAATTAATTTCAAGGGTTAAACTGTTTTGTTACTAATCAGGGTTAATTAACTAATATTGTGTTTTTTCAATTAAACGATCAATGATGTAATGTCCGGTGTTTAGATTTAAATAAGCGAATGAGTACCCCTGAGTCTCTTACCTATGACTACGTATTGTTGATATGAAACGCGTCAGGTGTTTTGTTTTTAACCTTGTTGAAATAAATTATTTGTGTTGATAAAAGTGTTGATTATTTGGATTTAAAATTAATGCATAGCAATGGTAAAGTGATCAGTACCGTGTATCGAAAAGAATCGGCAGGAAATTCCCTCCTTAGGGCTGATTGTTGTCATCCAAAATATGTATTCAGAGCTATTCCTATTGGACAGTTTCAAAGATTATGACGGAACTGCAGTACTGATAAGGAGTATATTTCAAAATCCTTAGATTTAAGGGACCTATTTTTAGCTAGGGATTATCCAATAGATTGTTTGGAAACAGCTCTCATTCCATTTTACAAATTGCAATAGCGGTGATATATCACAACTTACCATTCAAGGGATTGAAAAGATCACACCTTCAAACAGAGGTGGGGATCTAACTACTAAACTGCTACATAGAGAGGTTTTTTGGATCTTTACTTTAAACACGCGGCAACCATTTGGCTTAAATATAAAGTTTGATTTGACTTGTTGCATTTAGAATTTTCCTTTCCCCTTTTTCTTTTTTGTTTCCTTTTACTTTCACTAGTTTCAATCATCTATGCCAGTGTTTAGTTTTTGATGGATCACAAATAATTGTCCAACAGTCAATCCGTTTGGTGGTTTATTTTGAAAAAGAATTCTGCTTGTTTCAATTTTCTTTTTCATGTCATTTTACTTGGAATACATTAAAGTCCTTTAATAAGGACACATGTTTAAACGTTTTAAGTTTTATACATGTTTTGTCCCTAACTGGTTTGGGTTTCGGGTGGACATTTTTGTTGCAGATATTTGGTAAACTCTGGTACTTTGACATATCGTCCCACTGTAATTTTTGTTAATTACATTTTTAGACAATTAATAATAGTTTGTTTCCTGTTTGAACGCCATACACATTTATTTTTGGATACGTTTTTGTAGTGATTTGTTTGTTTAGAGAATTATATTTTGTTTTTTGGCATGAAGTTAACTGGCCTTTCCGATCGATTCAATTGCTTCTTCGGTAGAGCCCCTGGCGTTTTTTCAAAATAATGACAATGATGTCTTGGCTGCACAAATCTACGTGAAAACTGAACCTGCCAAATAACATTTTCGATGTTCTTTGAATATTTTGGATAGGTTTTACTAAATGGATAAAATAAAGATAAATGGATTATTTGCCAAAAGTATATTTGTATGATCTATAATATCCTTTCACCTTTGATTATAATACGTGCTCAGTGTTTCAAATAGCATTTAGTAAAATGTGGTAAATGATGTGTGTGTCTTATTTATATTTAGGCTTCCTGACTCTTCAATACTGTAATGAATTTTCTGCATTCCATTATGGCTTGTTTGTAGTTATGAAATTAATTAAGTCTATCAAATGAAGTTATATTAAGCGTATGTGTTCAGAATTAATTTCAAGGGTTAAACTGTTTAGTTTTGTTATTAATCAGGGTTAATTAACTAATAGTGTGTTTTTTCAATTAAATGATCAATGATATAATGTCCGGTGTTTAGATTTAAATAAGCCAATGAGTACCCCTGAATCTCTTACCTATGACTAGGTATCGTTGATATGAAACGCATCAGGTGTTTTGTTTTTAACCTTGTTGAAATTAATTCTTTGTTTTAAACTCCCCGTGTGGACCCGGAGTTCTTGCCACATTTCTTTAATTGAGAATCATATATCCTTAGTTTAGAATCGTATCGATAAACGAGCAACAATATATACAAGAATATATTATATATATATATATTATAGTATACATAAATTTGAATACGACATTTCTCGTACGACGGTAAGTAAAAGGTGCCGGCTCAGATGCCGAGCTGAGCATACGTTTTAATGTGACTTTTCTCCCCCTAAGAAGTAGTAGGTAAAAAGTGCCAGGCAGTTCAGACGCCAAGCTGAGCATACCTTTTAATGTGACTTTTCTCCCCCTAAGAAGTAGTAGGTAGGTAAAAAGCGCTAGCCAGGTCAGACGCTGAGCATACCTTTTAACGTGAGTTTTCTCTCCTTAAGAAGGTGGATGCAAAAAAGAGCTAAACGTCTCAAACGCCAAGCTGAACATGCATTTTTAATTTGACTTTTCTCTTTCTAAGAAGATGTAGTTAAAAAACGCTAACCAGCTCAAATGCTAAGTTGAACATGTCGTTTTTAGTTTTACTTTTCTCTTTCTAAGAAGGTACAGTTAAAAAACACTAACCGGCTGAAATGCTAAGTTGAACATACTTGACTTTTCTCTTTCTAAGAAAGTGCAGACAAAAAGCATTAACCGGCTCAAATAGTAAGTTGAGCATACCTTTTAATTTTACTTTTGAAATCAAATTTTTACATATGACACTCTGGTTACTACAATATAAGCACCAGGTATGTGTATTATGTGCCATGAGACCCCCTAACAGTATGGAGACCCTAGAAAACCATATATTTTCCGAAAGTACACATTCTGACGAATCTAAATGACATCTTTCTACTGCAAACTACCAAACAGCAAAGCTATGCTAAACATGCAAAACTAAAGAACTGTTATGATTTTTTTTATTTGCTTAGCTCACCTCACCTGTGTCAGCATCCTAAGTGGGTGGGCAGTCACTGATGATTTTTTTTAGTATTTTTGATCTTTAGTATAGTTTGTATCTACTAATGATTGTATTTTAAAGGAAATAGCAGATGAGGGTAGAAGAGCCAATCAGGACAGGGAACTCAAGAGAACTAGTCTCCCTTTAGAATTTCCCTCTGATGATATTATTGGTATGATACTTTTTAAGAAAATTAAAATTGCAAAACATGAGCTCAACCAATAAGGACTGTGTTGTACATACTTTCGAATCCTTAATTGAAATATTGTTTACTGGGATATTTTTGTCACTGAACTGCTGCCTTAAAGGGGTTGTTCACCTTCCAACACTTTTTCAGTTCAGTTGGTTTCAGATAATTCACCAGAAATAAACACCACATAATAAATCTGACCCCAGGATTATTTCTACTACAAAATACATAGTTATGTAGAACACTGACATAACTATTATTGCTGAGTTACCTCTGAATGTCCTGATGGCTGGTACTAATATCCATCATTTTCAGTACCATTGGGTAACACTTGTTTGCTATAAACTAAGTTGTCTATAGCAATAACAAATGAATTGACCAATAAACTCTCACCAGCTTTAGTGACTAGTGATAGATATTAATTGGCGTAACCATTACATACAATACTAACAAGATACATTATATAAATGTATAGCTATTTACATCTTTGCAATTTATTTGGTTTATCCAAATCCAAATAGTTCAATAAATCCAACTTATATTTGGGTTCTGAAAAATTATTATTTTGGAGGGTGCCACAGTGACTGCATTCATTACCTGATACCCTGACCAGTGCTCCTATCAGCAAACAAACTGCAGCAGCCCAGTTGCCTCTGCCACTTAGGGCAACTTCGGAAATCCAATGCAATCCTGCCTGCCATTTGTTTTTTGCTGACAGGAAGGCAGAACGGGGAAATCTCCCCATCTGCCACCACCCTTAAAACATGTGGAATATGTAAAAAAACAAATATATACTTGTGTATACACTTGTGTTAAAATTACCTGAATGGCACTTTATAGTGGTAATTTACATACCATAGAAGCAGCACGCAAAGGCACCTCTGTATTCAATCAGCATTCAGCATGTTTATTACCCACATGTAGCATTAGTTCCCACAATCCCAGTTCCATTGAGGTTGCTCAGGGAGGTGCACCTGTTGTGATTATGTGTAATGCACTGGACTGTATGCATTTGTGCTTGTACTTCGATACATTTGGCATGAGAGTGACGTGTGCCTGATTCTTTTTGATGCATCTGCTCTGCACCTATTTAGACAGGAGGCTGTTGTCTAACACCTGGGACGAAGGTGTGCAGGAGGAAGGCAGTAGAACTTATAAAGTGCAACTTTACATGAGTCCAAGGTGCACTTGTTGACACAAGTACCTTTAATGAATGGAAAGCTGAATGTGTGGTAACTAAATGACTCCTTATATGAGCATGGAAACAAAATGGCAGCAAGGGCAAATTGTTTACAAAAATGTTAAACTGAAAATCAGGAGCCTGAAAGAAAACATGGAAGGGCAAGAAATGACTTGTAAGATGTTTTCATTTTATAGTTTAATATAAAACATTTATTGCTCTTTTAAAAAAACAAATATTAGCATGATGTCATTTTAAGTAAGGTTATAGAGAACATTGCTAGGGCAGTGGCACAAACCCTCACATATAATAAAAGGCACTAAGTTTGCCCAGGAGCAGTAACCCATAGCAACCAATAAAATGTTGGCTTTTAAAGAGGTGACCATCAAATGCTACCGACTGATTAGTTGCTATAGGTTACCGCTCTTGGGCAAACGTAGTGACATTTATTACATAACCCTCTTAAGTGTTGTGTTCCCACTCTCTCAACTTAAAGGGCCACCTGTACTCTCTTGCAAGGTTATTGTTGCTCAAAAATACTGAATAAATTAAAAATAGAAAAAAATCGGGGGTATCTGTGGTTCAATCCCTTTGCCAGTTCAGATAATCCCTTCTCCTTCAGATGGATAGTAGTTAAATTTATGTAGATAAACCAGCGCTGTAAGCTTGGGATAGACAGAAAAAAATAGTAATATATAGGGGCAGATTTATCAAGGGTCGAAGTGAATTAGAAGGAATTTTAGGAGTAAAAAATTTGAAATTTGAAGTAATTTTTTGGATACTTCGACCATCGAATAGGATACAACGACTTCAAATTTGATTTGAAGTAAAATCATTTGAATATTCGACCATTCGATAATCGAAGCCCTGTCTCTTAAAAAAAACTTTGACTTCAATACCTTGCCAAATTAAACCTGCCGAAGTGCTATTTAAGCCTATGGGGACCTTCTAGAGCGTTTTTCTACGTTTTTGGAAATCGAAGTAAAATCATTCGATCGATCGATCGCTGAAAGCCTTCAAAACTTTCGATACAAAAGATTTAATCGTTCAATCAAACGATTGTACTTCAACCGCAAATGGCCAAATTCTATGTAAAAAAAACTTAGATTTCGATATTCGAAGTCAAAGTATTCCAATTCAATGGTCGAATTCCGAAGCTTTTTCTACTTCGAAATTTGACCCTTGGGTCTGCCCTCCCCACCCCACAGATCCACCCCCCCACCACACAGGAAAAAAAAAAAAAACATTAGTGGCTAGGGTTCCCACATGTTTATAAAAAATACAAAAACATTTGTGATCAGGGCCCCCCCTATTAAAAAAACACATTTGTGATCAGGACCCCACATAAAAAAAAAAATTGTGGTCAGGGCCCCTGTGCCCAGGCCCCCCCCCTCCACACAACAGGGACCACAAAGGGTTACCTTTAGGGGGCCCTGCCATGTTACACTTACTTCATTAGCGTAGCCCACCTGCTGTAAGTGAGCTGCCAACTACAGAAGGGAGGAGGGGAGCACAGGTGGCTGCATTTTCTTCCCTTATTGGTCACAGAATTTCAAGTCCCGGAAAAGCTGCATGGTGATTGGATGAGGTGGAGGGTAAGTTCAAACCTCAGCTATCCAATCCCTGAGCAGCTCAACCGGGACTTCTGTGACCAATAAGGGAAAGCTGAAGAGTGTGGATGTGCAGGTAAGAGACCTACAATACTTTCATATTTGTGATGATCTAAAATACATGTTAGGACATCATGGCCTTTCACACCACTTAAGTATTGTACTAAAAGAAAATGTGGCGTTCCCCACACTGCAACTTCTCCAAAGGACTGTTTAAAAAGATGGTTTAGTTAGGAGTTGGATGCAGGGGGAGTAAAAACAGACTTCGTAGTGGGTCATGTGACCAATGATGTCATAATGCTCACTCCAGATACAAACTCTCTTGTAGCATCTGATTTGAGCTGCGTCAGTTTGAGTGCGTTAGCTGAAGAGTGTGGATGTGCAGGTAAGAGACCTACAATATTTTCATATTTGTGATGATCTAAAATACATGTTAGGACATCATGGCTTAGTTAGGAGTTGGATGCAGGGGGACTAAAAACAGACTTCATAGTGGGTTATGTGACCAATGATGTCCTAATGCTCACTCCAGATACAAACTCTCTTGTAGCATCTGATTTGAGTTGTGTTAGTGTGAGTGAGGAAGCTGAATTGTGTGGCTGTGCAGGTAAGAGACCTACAACTGAACTGAATAGAAATATTAAAATGTAAAAAGGGTCACTTTTATCTGAATTGCAAAAAAACCCACCATACCTCTCACCATAATATCCCTGAAAGTAGTGGTTAGAAAAAAGTTACACCTAGACTTACACCTCTCCGAAGTAGATTGTGTCATTGTTTGCAATTGTGTTTTAGTATTTGGGAAAAAGTGGCAACTGAGGTAGGCACATTGGGTTCAGGGGAGTTTTTAAATTGTTGTTTAAGTTTTAGAGACAGAGTGAGTTTGTAAACATCCTGCATTACCCATCACTAGTAATAAAAGACACTACGTTTGTCCAGGGGCAATAACCCATAGTAACCAATAAGCAGGTAGAATTTACTAGTCGCCAATTCAAATACAAGCATCTTATTGGTTGCCATGAGTTACTGCTCCTAGGCAATCTTATTGCCTTATATTATATATGGGGATACAACCGTATTGGATAGATGAGCACAATGTCACCTTTGAGTTAACATTAAGTATGATGTAGAGAGTGATATTCTGAGACAATTTGCAATTGGTGTTCATTTTTTTCGTTTTTCATTTCTTTAGCTCTTTACTCACTAGCTCTCCATTTTGCAAATTCATCAATCTGGTTGCTAGGGTCCAAATTACCCTAGCAACTATACATTGATTTGAATAAGAGACTGGAATATTAGTAGAATAGGGCCTGAATAGAAAGATTAGTCATCAAAAGTCACATGTCAGCGACCCTATTTCAAAGCAAGAAAGATTCAGAAGAAAAAGGCAAAAAAAACTATAAATAAATAATGCAGACTTTTAGAGTTGTGCCACTTTTTTATGAGCAAATAGACATCATTCACCGGTTCCACTGCATCAGTAGTGTTATTGGTGTTTTTGTTTTGTTAAGAAATTGTTGTTGGCCCTTGCCACTTTTCGCCCTACACCTGTTATACACTGCTAGAATCACTCTACTCTCTGACTTATACTAATCTTGGCTGGGCATTTTCTTTTTTTATTCGAAACAGAAAAAAATCACAGTGATCGGTCGAACCCACGCTGTGGCTTTGACCAGCTGCTATAAACACCCTTGTGCCATCGCTCGGTCTAACCCACATTCTAGAGTTGACCAGCTGCTATAAATGATAAAAAGCCAATATTTGTACACAAAGTGAAACATAGAAAAATTACCAGTGCATGGTTCACCTTAAAAAATAATTATTACAAAAAATTTGGTGTTAAAACCACACTTTGGCAAAACACGTCAGCTCACGTGCCACGCCAAGGCCCCTCATTGTACGTGAGTCCTACACTATTTGTGAGCATTCTAAGTCTGTAGTGCATTTAAAATTAAGTCCCCCAGCAACCAATGTGACTGAGTAGGAAGCCGGCATTACTAGGTCGGGGTCGGGGAGAGCGAACCACACATTTTCTGCAGGGGTCGGCACGAACCCACCCGATCCGCGGATCTTCTCTCTAAGAAGTAGAAGGTAGAAAGTGCTAGAAGGCTCAGACGTTGAGCTGAGCATACCTTTTTACATGACTTTTCTCCTCCTATGAAGTAGTAGGTAAAAAGCGCTAGCCGACTCAGACACCAAGCTGAGCATATCTTTTAACGTGACTTTTCACCCCCTGAGAAGTAGTAGGTAAAAAGCAATAGCCGGCTCAGACACTGAGCTGATCATACCTTTTAACGTGAGTTTTCACCCCCTAAGAAGTAGTAGGTAAAAAGCGCTAGCCGGGTCAGATGCCGAGCTGAGCATATCTTTTAACATGAGTTTTCTCCACTTAAGAAGTAGTAGGTAGCCGACTCAGAAGCCCAGCTTAGCATCCCTCTTAACCTGACTTTTCTCCCCTTAAGGAGTAGTAGTTAAAAAGCTCTAGCCGACTCATAAGCTGAGCTGAGCATACCTTTTAACGTGACTTTTCTTCCCCTAAGAAGTAGTAGGTAAAAAGCACTTGCTGGCTCAGACGCCGAGCTTAGCATACCTTTTAACATGACTTTTCTCCCCCTAAGAAGTAGTAGGTAAAAAGCGCTAGCTGGCTCAGACACCAAGCTGATCATACCTTTTAACGTGACTTTTCTCCCCCTAAGAAGTAGTAGGTAAAAAGTGCTAGCCGACTCAGACGCCGAGCTGAGCATACCTTTTAATGTGACTTTTCTCGTCCTAAGAAGTAGTAGGTAAAAAGTGCTAGCCGACTCAGACGCCGAGCTGAGCATTCCTTTTAACGTGACTTTTCTACCCCTAAGAAGTAGTAGGTGAAAAAGCTCTAGCCGGCTCAGACGCCGAGCTTAGCATACCTTTTAACCTGACTCTTCTCCCAGTAAGAAGTAGTAGGTAAAAAGCTCTAGCCGACTCAGATGCCGAGCTGACCATACCTTTTAACGTGACTTTTCTCCCCCTAAGAAGTAGTAGGTAAAAAGCACATGCTGGCTCAGACGCCGAGCTTAGCATACCTTTTAACATGACTTTTCTCCCCCTAAGAAGTAGTAGGTAAAAAGCGCTAGCTGGCTCAGACACCAAGCTGATCATACCTTTTAACGTGACCTTTCTCCCCCTAAGAAGTAGTAGGTAAAAAGCTCTAGCCGGCTCAGACGCAGAGCTGAGCATACCTTTTAATGTGACTTTTCTCCCCTTAAGAAGAAGTAGGTAAAAAGCTCTAGCCGGCTTAGAAGCCAAGTTGAGCATACCTTTTAACGTGACTTTTCTCCCCCTAAGAAGTAGTAGGTAAAAAGCTCTAGCCGACTCAGACGCCGAGCTGACCATACCTTTTAAAGAGACTTTTCTCCCCCTAAGAAGTAGTAGGTAAAAAAAAAGCACTAGCCGACTTAGACGTCGAGCTGAGCATACCTATTAACGTGACTTTTCTCCCCTTAAGAAATAGTAGGTAAAAAAAAGCACTAGCCGACTTAGACGTCGAGCTGAGCATACATTTTAATATGACTTTTTTCCCCCTAAGAAGTATTAGGTAAAAAAAAGCACTTTCCGACTTAGACGTCGTGCTGAGCATACATTTTAATATGACTTTTCTCCCCCTAAGAAGTAGTAGGTAAAAAGCGTTAGCCATCTCAGACGACGAGCTGAGCATACTTTTAAACGTGACTTTTCTCTCCCTAAGAAGTAGTACGTAAAAAAAAGCACTAGCCGACTTAGACGTCGAGCTGAGCATACCTATTAACGTGACTTTTCTCCCCTTAAGAAGTAGTAGGTAAAAAAAAGCACTAGCCGGCTTAAACGTCGAGCTGAGCATACGTTTTAATATGACTTTTCTCCCCCTAAGAAGAAGTAGGTTAAAAAAAAGCACTAGTCGACTTAGACGTCGAGCTGAGCATACCTATTAACGTGACTTTTCTCCCCCTAAGAAGTATTGGGTAAAAAAAAGCACTAGCCGACTTAGACGTCGCGCTAAGCATACATTTTAATATGACTTTTCTCAACCTAAGAAGTAGTAGGTAAAAAGCATTAGCCGGCTCAGGAGCTGAGCATACCTTTTAACATGACTTTTCTCACACTAAGAAGTAGTAGGTAAAAAGTGGTAGCCGGCTTAGATGACGAGCTGAGCATACCTTTTAACATGACTTTTCTCACACTAAGAAGTAGTAGGTAAAAAGTGGTAGCCGGCTTAGACGCCGAGCTTAGCTTACCTTTTAACGTTACTATAATCCCCCTAAGAAGTAGTAGGTTAAATGTGTTAGCCGGCTCAGAATCCGAGCTTAGCATATCTTTAACATGACTTTTCTCCCCCTAAGTAGTAGTAGGTAAAAAGCACTAGCCGGCTCAGACGCCGATATGAGCATACCTTTTAACGTGATTTTCTCCCCCTAAGTAGTAGTAGGTAAAGAGTGCTATACGGCTCAGACGCCTTGCTTAGAATACCTTTTAACATGACTTTTCTCCCCCTAAGAAGTAGTAGGTAAAAAGCTCTAGCCGGTTTATAAGCCAAGCTGAGCATACCTTTTAATGTGACTTTTCTCCCCCTAAGAAGTAGTAGGTAAAAAGGGCTAGCCGGCTCAGAAACCAAGCTGAGCATGCCTTTTAACGTGACTTTTCTTCCCCAAAGAAGTAGTAGGTAAAAAGGGCTAGCCGACTCAGACGCCGAGCTTAGCTTACCTTTTAACGTGACTTTTCTCCCCCTAAGAAGTAGTAGGTAAAAAGCTCTAGCCGGTTCAGACGCCGAGCTTAGCTTACCTTTTAACGTGACTTTTCTCCTCCTAAGAAGTAGTAGGTAAAAAGCTCAAGCCAACTCAGACGCCGAGCTGAGCATACCTTTTAACCTGACTTTTCTCCCAGTAAGAAGTAGTAGGTAAAAAGCACTAGCCAGCTCAGACGCCGAGCTGAGCATACCTTTTAATATGACTTTTCTCCCCCTAAGAAGTAGTAGGTAATAAGCACTAGCCAGCTCATACGCCGAGCTGAGCATACCTTTTAACGTGACTTTTCTCCCCCTAAGAAGTAGTAGGTAAAAAGCTCTAGCCGGTTTATAAGCCAAGCTGAGCATACCTTTTAACGTGACTTTTCTCCCCTACGAAGTTGTACGTAAAAAGCTCTAGCCGACTCATAAGCCAAGCTGAGCATACCTTTTAATGTGACTTTTCTCCCCCTAAGAAGTAGTAGGTAAAAAGGGCTAGCCGGCTCAGAAGCCAAGCTGAGCATGCCTTTTAACATGACTTTTCTTCCCCAAAGAAGTAGTAGGTAAAAAGGGCTAGCCGGCTCAGAAGCCGAGCTGAGCATACCTTTTAACGTGTCTTTTCTCCCCCTAAGAAGTAGTAGGTAAAATGCTCTTGCCGGCTCAGACGCCGAGCTTAGCATACCTTTTAACGTGACTTTTCTCCCCCTAAGAAGTAGTAGGTTAAATGCGTTAGCCGGCTCACACGCCGAGCTTAGCATATCTTTTAACATGACTTTTCTCCCCCTAAGTAGTAGTAGGTAAAAAGCACTAGCCGACTCAGACACCGAGATGAGCATACCTTTTAACGTGATTTTCTCCCCCTAAGTAGTAGTAGGTAAAGAGTGCTATACGGCTCAGACGCCTTGCTTAGAATACCTTTTAACATGACTTTTCTCCCCCTAAGAAGTAGTAGGTAAAAAGCTCTAGCCGGTTTATAAGCCAAGCTGAGCATACCTTTTAACGTGACTTTTCTCCCCTACGAAGTTGTACGTAAAAAGCTCTAGCCGACTCATAAGCCAAGCTGAGCCTACCTTTTAACGTGACTTTTCTCCCCCTAAGCAGTAGTAGGTAAAAAGGGCTAGCCGGCTCAGAAGCCGAGCTGAGCTTGCCTTTTAACGTGACTTTTCTCCCCCTAAGAAGTAGTGGGTAAAAAGCTCTAGCCGACTCAGACGCCGAGCTGAGCATACCTTTTAACCTGACTTTTCTCCCAGTAAGAAGTAGTAGGTAAAAAGCACTAGCCAGCTCAGACGCCGAGTTGAGCATACCTTTTAATATGACTTTTCTCCCCCTAAGAAGTAGTAGGTAATAAGCACTAGCCAGCTAATACGCCGAGCTGAGCATACCTTTTAACGTGACTTTTCTCCCCCTAAGAAGTAGTAGGTAAAAAGCTCTAGCCGGCTTAGAAGCCAAGTTGAGCATACCTTTTAACGTGACTTTTCTCCCCTTGAGAAGTAGTAGGTAAAAAACTCTAGCCGGCTTAGAAGCCAAGTTGAGCAACCTTTTAACGTGACTTTTCTACCCCTATGAAGTAGTAGGTGAAAAAGCTCTAGCCGGCTCAGACGCCGAGCTGATCATACCTTTTAACATGACTTTTCTCCCCCTAAGAAGTAGTAGGTAAAAAGCTCTAGCCGGATCAGACGCCGAGCTTAGCAAACCTTTTAACCTAATTCTTCTCCCTTCAAGAAGTAGTAGGTAAAAAGCTCTAGCCGACTCAGACGCCGAGCTGAGCATACCTTTTAAACTGACTTTTCTCCCAGTAAGAAGTAGTAGGTAAAAAGCACTAGCCAGCTCAGACGCCGAGCTGAGCATACCTTTTAATATGACTTTTCTCCGTCTAAGAAGTAGTAGGTAAAAAGCACTAGCCAGCTCAAACGCCGAGCTGAGCATACCTTTTAACGTTACTTTTCTCCCCCTAAGAAGTAGGTAAAAAGCTCTAGCCGGCTTAGAAGCCAAGTTGAGCATACCTTTTAACGTGACTTCTCTACCCCTAAGAAGTAGTAGGTAAAAAGCTCTAGCCGGCTTATAAGCCAAGTTGAGCATACCTTTTAACATGACTTTTCTCCCCTTAAGAAGTAGTAGGTAAAAAGCTCTAGCCAGCTCAAACGCCGAGCTGAGCATACCTTTTAACGTGACTTTTCTACCCCTAAGAAGTAGTAGGTAAAAAGCTCTAGCCGGCTTATAAACCAAGTTGAGCATACCTTTTAACATGACTTTTCTCCCCCTAAGAAGTAGTAGGTAAAAAGCTCTAGCCGGCTCAGACGCCGAGCCAAGCATACCTTTTAACGTGACTTTTCTCCCCCTAAGTAGTAGTAGGTAAAAAGCGCTATACGGCTCAGACGCCCTACTTAGAATATCTTTTAACATGACTTTTCTCCCCCTAAGAAGTAGTAGGTAGAAAGCTTTAGCCGGCTCAGAAGCCGAGCTTAGCATACCTTTTAACGTGACTTTTCTCCCCTTAAGAAGTAGTAAGTAAAAAGCACTTGCTGGCTCAGACGCCGAGCTTAGCATACCTTTTAACATGACTTTTCTCCCCCTAAGAAGTAGTAGGTAAAAAGCTCTAGCCGGATCAGACGCCGTGCTTAGCATACCATTTAACGTGACTTTTCTCCCCCTAAGAATTAGTAGGTAAAAAGCTCTAGCCGGCTCAGACGCCGAGATTAGCATACCTTTTAACGTGACTTTTCTCCCCCTAAGTAGTAGTAGGTAAAAAGCGCTATACGGCTCAGACGCCCTACTTAGAATACCTTTTAATGTGACTTTTCTCCCCTTAAGAAGTAGTAGGTAAAAAGCTCTAGCCGGCTTAGAAGCAAAGTTGAGCATACCTTTTAATGTGTCTTTTCTCCCCCTAAGAAGTAGTAGGTAGAAAGCTTTAGCCGGCTCAGAAGCCGAGCTTAGCATACCTTTTAACGTGACTTTTCTCCCCCTAAGAAGTAGTAGGTAAAAAGCACTTGACGGCTCAGACGCTGAGCTTAGCATACCTTTTAACATGACTTTTCTCCCCTTAAGAAGTAGTAGGTAAAAAGCACTTGCTGGCTCAAACGCCGAGCTTAGCATACCTTTTAACATGACTTTTCTCCCCCTAAGAAGTAGTAGGTAAAAAGCTCTAGCCGGATTAGACGCCGAGCTTAGCATACCATTTAACGTGACTTTTCTCCCCCTAAGAAGTAGTTGGTAAAAAGCTCTCGCCGGATCAGACGCCGTGCTTAGCATACCATTTAACGTGACTTTTCTCCCCCTAAGAAGTAGTAGGTAAAAAACTCTAGCCGGCTTATAAGCCAAGTTGAGCATACCTTTTAACGTGACTTTTCTCCCCCTAAGAAGTAGTAGGTAAAAAGCTCTAGCCGGTTTAGATGGCGAGTTGAGCATACCTTTTAATGTGACTTTTCTCCCCTTAAGAAGTAGTAGGTGAAAAGCTCTAGCCGGCTTATAAGCCAAGTTGAGCATACCTTTTAACGTGACTTTTCTCCCCTAAGAAGTAGTAGGTAAAAATCTCTAGCCGGCTCAGACGCCGAGCTTAGCATATCTTTTAACATGACTTTTCTCCCCCTAAGTAGTAGTATGTAAAAAGCACTTGCCGGCTCAGACGCCGAGATGAGCATACCTTTTAACGTGACTTTTCTCCCCCTAAGTAGTAGTAGGTAAAAAGTGCTATACGGCTCAGAGGCCTTGCTTAGAATACATTTTAACATGACTTTTCTCCCCCTAAGAAGTAGTAGGTAGAAAGCTTTAGCCGGCTCAGAAGCCGAGCTTAGCATACCATTTAACGTGACTTTTCTCCCCTGAAGAAGTAGTAGCTAAAAAGCACTTAACGGCTCAGACGCCGAGCTTAGCATACCTTTTAACATGACTTTTCTCCCCTGAAGAAGTCGTAGGTAAAAAGCACTTGCTGGCTCAGACGCAGAGCTTAGCATACCTTTTAACATGACTTTTCTCCCCCTGAGAAGTAGTAGGTAAAAAGCTCTAGCCGGATCAGACGCCGAGCTTAGCATACCATTTAACGTGACTTTTCTCCCTAAGAAGTAGTAGGTAAAAATCTCTAGCCGGCTTAGATGTCGAGTTTAGCATACCTTTTAACGTTACTTTTCTCCCCTTAAGAAGTAGTAGGTAAAAAACTCTAGCCGGCTTTGAAGCCAAGTTGAGCCTACCTTTTAACATGACTTTTCTCCCCCCAAGAAGTAGTAGGTAAAAAGCTGTAGCCGAATCAGACGCCGAGCTGAGCATACCTTTTAACGTGACTTTTCTCCCCCTAAGTAGTAGTAAGTAAAAAGCGCTAAACGGCTCAGACGCCCTAATTAGAATACCTTTTAACGTGACTTTTCTACCCCTAAGAAGTATTAGGTAAAAAGTTCTAGCCGGCTCAGACGCCGAGCTTACCAAACCTTTTAACCTGATTCTTCTCCCAGTAAGAAGTAGTAGGTAAAAAGCACTTGCCGGCTCAGACGCCGAGATTAGCATACCTTTTAACATGACTTTTCTCCCCCTAAGAAGTAGTAGGTAAAAAGCTCTAGTCGGCTTAGATGCCGAATTGTGCATACCTTTTAATGTGACTTTTCTCCCCCTAAGAAGTAGTAGGTAGAAAGCACTAGCCCGGCTCAGACGCCGAGATGAGCATACCTTTTAACGTGACTTTTCTCCCCCTAAGAAGTAGTAGGTAAAAAGCTCTAGCCGGATCAGACGCCGAGCTTAGCATACCATTTAACGTGACTTTTCTCCCTAAGAAGTAGTAGGTAAAAATCTCTAGCCGGCTTAGATGTCGAGTTTAGCATACCTTTTAACGTTACTTTTCTCCCCTTAAGAAGTAGTAGGTAAAAAACTCTAGCCGGCTTTGAAGCCAAGTTGAGCCTACCTTTTAACATGACTTTTCTCCCCCCAAGAAGTAGTAGGTAAAAAGCTGTAGCCGAATCAGACGCCGAGCTGAGCATACCTTTTAACGTGACTTTTCTCCCCCTAAGTAGTAGTAAGTAAAAAGCGCTAAACGGCTCAGACGCCCTAATTAGAATACCTTTTAACGTGACTTTTCTACCCCTAAGAAGTATTAGGTAAAAAGTTCTAGCCGGCTCAGACGCCGAGCTTACCAAACCTTTTAACCTGATTCTTCTCCCAGTAAGAAGTAGTAGGTAAAAAGCACTTGCCGGCTCAGACGCCGAGATTAGCATACCTTTTAACATGACTTTTCTCCCCCTAAGAAGTAGTAGGTAGAAAGCACTAGCCCGGCTCAGACGCCGAGATGAGCATACCTTTTAACGTGACTTTTCTCCCCCTAAGTAGTAGTAGGTAAAAAGTGCTATATGGCTCAGACGCCTTGCTTAGAATACCCTTTAACATGACTTTTCTCCCCCTAAGAATAGTAGGTAAAAAGCTCTAGCCGGCTCAGACGCCGAGCTGAGCATACCTTTTAACGTGACTTTTCTCCCCCTAAGAAGTAGTAGGGAAAAAGATCTAGCCGGTTTAGAAGCCCAGTTGAGCATACCTTTTAACGTAACCTTTCTACCCCTAAGAAGTAGTAGGTAAAAAGCTCTAGCCGGCTCAGACGCCGAGCTGAGCATGCCTTTTAACGTGACTTTTCTCCCCCTAAGAAGTAGTAGGTAAAAAGCACTATACGGATCAGACGCCTAGCTTAGCATAACTTTTAACATGACTTTTCTCCCCCTAAGAAGTAGTAGGTAAAAAGCGCTAGCCAGCTCAGACGCTGAGCATACCTTTTAACGTGTCTTTTCTCCCCTTAAGAAGTAGTAGGTAAAAAGCACTTGCCGGCTCAGACGCTGAGCTTAGCATACCTTTTAACGTGACTTTTCTCCCCCTAAGAAGTAGTAAGTAAAAAGCTCTAGACGGCTTAGATGCAGAGTTGAGCATACCTTTTAACATGACTTTTCTCCCCTTAAGAAGTAGTAGGTAAAAAGCGCTAGCCAGCTCAGTCGCCGAGCTGATCATACCTTTTAACATGACTTTTCTCCCCCTAAGAAGTAGTAGGTAAAAAGCTGTAACCGGCTCAGACGCCGAGCTTAGCATACCTTTTAACGTGACTTTTCTCCCCCTAAGAAGTAGTAGGTAAAAAGCTCTAGCCGGATCAGACGCCGCGCTTCGCATACCATTTAACGTGACTTTTCTCCCACTAAGAAGTAGTAGGTAAAAAGCTCTAGCCGGATCAGACGCCGAGCTTAGCAAACCTTTTAACTTGATTCTTCTCCCAGTAAGAAGTAGTAGGTAAAAAGCTCTAGCTGACTCGGACGACGAGCTGAGCATACCTTTTAAACTGACTTTTCTCCCAGTAAGAAGTAGTAGGTAAAAAGTACTTGCCAGCTCAGACGCCGAGCTTAGCATACCTTTTAACATGACTTTTGTCCCCCTAAGAAGTAGTAGGTAAAAAGCAGTAGCCAGCTCAGACACCGAGCTGAGCATAACTTTTAACGTGACTTTTCTCCCCCTAAGAAGTAGTAGATAAAAAGCTCTAGCCGGCTTATAAGCCAAGTTGAGCATACCTTTTAACGTGACTTTTCTACCCCTAAGAAGTAGTAGATAAAAAGCTCTAGCCGGCTTATAAGCCAAGTTGAGCATACCTTTTAACGTGACTTTTCTCCCTCTAAGAAGTAGTAGGTAAAAAGCGCTATACGGCTCAGACGCCCTGCTTAGAATACCTTTTAACATGACTTTTCTCCCCCTAAGAAGTATTAGGTAAAAAGGGCTTGCCGGCTCAGAAGCCGAGCTTAGCATACCTTTTAATGTGACTTTTCTCCCCTAAGAAGTAGTAGGTAGAAAGCTTTAGCCGGCTCAGAAGCCGAGCTTAGCATACCTTTTAACGTGACTTTTCTTCCCCTAAGAAGTAGTAGGTAAAAAGCTCTAGCCGGCTTAGATGTCAAGTTGAGCATACCTTTTAACGTGTCCTTTCTCCCCCTAAGAAGTAGTAGGTAAAAAGCTCTAGCCGGCTTAGAAGCCAAGTTGAGCATACCTTTTAACGTGACTTTTCTACCCCTAAGAAGTAGGAGGTGAAAAAGCTCTAGCCGGCTCAGACACCGAGCTGATCATACCTTTTAATGTGACTTTTCTCCCATTAAGAAGTAGTAGTTAAAAAGCTCTAGCCGGCTTAGATGCCGAGTTGAGCATACCTTTTAACGTGACTTTTCTCCCCCTAAGAAGTAGTAGGTAAAAAGCGCTAGCCGGCTCAGACCCCGAACTGAGCATACCTTTAATGTGACTTTTCCCCCCCTAAGAAGTAGTAGGTAAAAAGCTCTAGGCGGCTTATAAGCCAAGCTTAGCATACCTTTTAACCTGACTCTTCTCCCAGTAAGAAGTAGTAGGTAAAAAGCTCTAGCCGGCTCAGACGCCGAGCTTAGCATACCTTTTAAATTGACTTTTCTCCCAGTAAGAAGAAGTAGGTAAAAAGCACTTGCCGGCTCAGACGCCGAGCTGAGCATACCTTTTAACGTGACTTTTCTCCCCCTAAGAAGTAGTAGGTAAAAAGCTCTAGCCGGCTCAGACGCCGAGCTGATCAAACCTTTTAAAGTGACTTTTCTCCCCCTAAGAAGTAGTAGGTAAAAAGCTCTAGCTGGCTCAGGCGCCGAGCTGACCATACCTTTTAACGTGACTTTTCTCCCCCTAAGAAGTAGTAGGTAAAAAGCTCTAGCCGGCTTAGATGCCAAGTTGAGCATACCTTTTAACGTGACTTTTCACCCCTTAAGAAGTAGTAGGTAAAAAGCGCTATACGGCTCAGACGCCTTGCTTAGAATACCTTTTAACATGACTTTTCTCCCCCTAAGAAGTAGTAGGTAAAAAGCTCTAGCCGGCTTAGAAGCCAAGTTGAGCATACCTTTTAACGTGACTTTTCACCCCTTAAGAAGTAGTAGGTAAAAAGCGCTATACGGCTCAGACGCCCTGCTTAGAATACCTTTTAACATGACTTTTCTCCCCCTAAGAAGTAGTAGGTAAAAAGGGCTAGCCGGCTCAGAAGCCGAGCTTAGCATACCTTTTAATGTGACTTTTCTACCCCTAAGAAGTATTAGGTAAAAAGCTCTAGCCGTCTTATAAGCCAAGTTGAGCATATCTTTTAACATGACTTGTCTCCCCCTAAGAAGTAGTAGGTAAAAAGCGCTAGCCGGCTCAGACGCTGAGCTGAGCATGCCTTTTAACGTGACTTTTCTCCCCCTAAGAAGTAGTAGGTAAAAAGCTCTACCCGGCTTAGAAGCCAAGTTGAGCATACCTTTTAAATTGACTTTTTTCCCAGTAAGAAGTAGTAGGTAAAAAGCAATTGCCAGCTCAGACGCCGAGCTGAGCATACCTTTTAACATGACTTTTCTCCCCCTAAGAAGTAGTAGGTAAAAAGCTCTAGCCGGCTTAGAAGCCAAGTTGAGCATACCTTTTAACGTGACTTTTCTCCCCCTAAGAAGTAGTAGGTAAAAAGCACTAGCCGGATCAGACACCGAGCTTAGCATACCTTTTAACCTGACTCTTCTCCCAGTAAGAAGTAGTAGGTAAAAAGCTCTAGCCGACTCAGACGCCGAGCTGACCATACCTTTTAACGTGACTTTTCTCCCCTTAAGAAATAGTAGGTAAAAAAAGCACTAGCCGACTTAGACGTCGAGCTGAGCATACCTATTAACGTGACTTTTCTCCCCTTAAGAAATAGTAGGTAAAAAAAAGCACTAGCCGACTTAGACGTCGAGCTGAGCATACCTATTAACATGACTTTTCTCCCCCTAAGAAGTAGTAGGTAAAAAGCAATAGCCGGCTCAGACACTGAGCTGATCATACCTTTTAACGTGACTTTTCACCCCCAAAGAAGTAGTAGGTAAAAAGCGCTAGCCGGGTCAGATGCCGAGCTGAGCATATCTTTTAACAGGAGTTTTCTCCACTTAAGAAGTAGTAGGTAGCCGACTCAGAAGCCCAGCTTAGCATCTCTTTTAACCTGACTTTTCTCCCCTTAAGGAGTAGTAGTTAAAAAGCTCTAGCCGACTCATAAGCTGAGCTGAGCATACCTTTTAACGTGACTTTTCTCCCCCTAAGAAGTAGTAGGTAAAAAGTGCTAGCCGACTCAGACACCGAGCTGAGCATACCTTTTAATGTGACTTTTCTCGCCCTAAGAAGTAGTAGGTAAAAAGCACTATATGGCTAAGACGCCTAGCTTAGCATACCTTTTAACCTGACTTTATTCTCAGTAAGAAGTAGTAGGTAAAAAGCGCTAGCCGGCTCAGACGCCGAGCTTAGCATACCTTTTAAACTGACTCTTCTCCCAGTAAGAAGTAGTAGGTAAAAAGCTCTAGCCGACTCAGACGCCGAGCTGACCATACCTTTTAACGTGACTTTTCTCCCCCTAAGAAGTAGTAGGTAAAAAGCACATGCTGGCTCAGACGCCGAGCTTAGCATACCTTTTAACATGACTTTTCTCCCCCTAAGAAGTAGTAGGTAAAAAGCGCTAGCTGGCTCAGACACCAAGCTGATCATACCTTTTAACGTGACTTTTCTCCCCCTAAGAAGTAGTAGGTAAAAAAAAGCACTAGCCGGCTTAGACGTCGAGCTGAGCATACGTTTTAATATGACTTTTCTCCCTCTAAGAAGTAGTAGGTAAAAAAAGCACTAGCCAGCTTAGATGTCGAGCTGAGCATACTTTTTAACGTGACTTTTCTCCCCCTAAGAAGTAGTAGGTAAAAAAAAGCACTAGCCGACTTAGACGTCGAGCTGAGAATACATTTTAATATGACGTTTCTCCCCCTAAGAAGTAGTAGGTAAAAAAAAAGCACTAGCCGACTTACCCGTCGTGCTGAGCATACATTTTAATATGACTTTTCTCAACCTAAGAAGCGGTAGGTAAAAAGCATTAGCCGGCTCAGGAGCTGAGCATACATTTTAACATGGCTTTTCTCCCCCTAAGAAGTAGTAGGTAAATAAAAAGCACTAGCCGACTTAGACATAGAGCTGAGCATACTTTTTAACGTGACATTTCTCCCCCTAAGAAGTAGTAGGTAAAAAAAAGCGCTTGCCGACTTAGACGTCGTGCTGAGCATACATTTTAATATGACTTTTCTCCCTCTAAGAAGTAGTAGGTAAAAAGTGGTTGCCGGCTTAGATGCCGAGCTGAGTATACCTTTTAACGTGACTTTTCTCCCCCTAAGAAGTAGTAGGTAAAAAAAAGCACTAGCCGTTTTAGATGTCGAGCTGAGCATACCTTTTAACGTGACTTTTCTCCCCCTACGAAGTAGTAGGTAAAAAGCGCTAGCTGGCTCAGACACCAAGCTGATCATACCTTTTAACGTGACTTTTCTCCCCCTAAGAAGTAGTAGGTAAAAAAAAGCACTAGCCGGCTTAGACGTCGAGCTGAGCATACGTTTTAATATGACTTTTCTCCCTCTAAGAAGTAGTAGGTAAAAAAAGCACTAGCCAGCTTAGATGTCGAGCTGAGCATACTTTTTAACGTGACTTTTCTCCCCCTAAGAAGTAGTAGGTAAAAAAAAGCACTAGCCGACTTAGACGTCGAGCTGAGAATACATTTTAATATGACGTTTCTCCCCCTAAGAAGTAGTAGGTAAAAAAAAAGCACTAGCCGACTTACCCGTCGTGCTGAGCATACATTTTAATATGACTTTTCTCAACCTAAGAAGCGGTAGGTAAAAAGCATTAGCCGGCTCAGGAGCTGAGCATACATTTTAACATGGCTTTTCTCCCCCTAAGAAGTAGTAGGTAAATAAAAAGCACTAGCCGACTTAGACATAGAGCTGAGCATACTTTTTAACGTGACATTTCTCCCCCTAAGAAGTAGTAGGTAAAAAAAAGCGCTTGCCGACTTAGACGTCGTGCTGAGCATACATTTTAATATGACTTTTCTCCCTCTAAGAAGTAGTAGGTAAAAAGTGGTTGCCGGCTTAGATGCCGAGCTGAGTATACCTTTTAACGTGACTTTTCTCCCCCTAAGAAGTAGTAGGTAAAAAAAAGCACTAGCCGTTTTAGATGTCGAGCTGAGCATACCTTTTAACGTGACTTTTCTCCCCCTACGAAGTAGTAGGTAAAAAAAGCACTTGCCGACTTAGACGTCGTGCTGAGCATACATTTTAATATGACTTTTCTCCCCCAAGAAGTAGTAGGTAAAAAGCGTTAGCCATCTCAGACGTCGAGCTGAGCATACCTTTTAACGTGGCTTTTCTCCCCCTAAGAAGTAGTAGGTAAAAAAAAGCACTAGCCGACTTAGACATCGAGCTGAGCATACATTTTAATGTGACTTTTCTTAACCTAAGAAGTAGTAGGTAAAAAGCATTAGCTGGCTCAGGAGCTGAGCATACCTTTTAACATGACTTTTCTCCCTCTAAGAAGTAGTAGGTAAAAAGTGGTAGCCGGCTCAGACGCTGAGCTGAGCATACCTTTTTACGTGTCTTTTCTCCCCCTAAGAAGTAGTAGGTAAAAAGCGCTATACGGCTCAGACGCCGAGCTGAGCATACCTTTTAACATGACTTTTCTCCCCTTAAGAAGTAGTAGGTAAAATGCTCTAGCCGGCTTTGAAGCCATGTTGAGCATACCTTTTAACGTGACTTTTCTACCCCTAAGAAGTAGTAGGTAAAAAGATCTAGCCGGCTTAGAAGCGACGTTGAGCATACCTTTTAACGTGACTTTTCTCCCCCTAAGAAGTAGTAGGTAAAAAGCTGTAGCCGGATCAGACGCCGAGCTGAGCATACCTTTTAACGTGGCTTTTCTCCCCCTATGAAGTAGTAGGTAAAAAAAAGCACTAGCCGACTTAGACATCGAGCTGAGCATACCTTTTAACGTGACTTTTCTCCCCCTAAGAAGTAGTAGGTAAAAAGCTCTAGCCGGCTCAGACGTCGAGCTGAACCTACCTTTTAACGTGACTTTTCTCCCCCTATGAAGTAGTAGGTAAAAAGCGCTATACGGCTCAGACGCCCTTCTTCGAATACCTTTTAACATGACTTTTCTCCCCCTAAGAAGTAGTAGGTAAAATGCTCTAGCCGGCTCAGACGCCGAGCTGAGCATACCTTTTTACGTGACTTTTCTCCCCCTAAGAAGTAGTAGGTAAAAAGCACTTTATGGCTAAGTCGCCTAGCTTAGCATACCTTTTAACCTGACTTTATTCCCAGTAAGAAGTAGTAGGTAAAAAGCGCTAGCCAGCTCAGACGCAGAGCTTAGCATACCTTTTAAATTGACTTTTCTCCCAGTAAGAAGTAGTAGGTAAAAAGTACTAGCCGGCTCAGACGCCGAACTGAGCATACCTTTTAACCTGACTTTTCTCCCCCTAAGAAATAGTAGGTAAAAAGCGCTAGCCGGCTCAGACACCGAGCTGAGCATACCTTTTAACATGACTTTTCTCCCCTTAAGAAGTAGTAGGTAAAAAGCTCTAGCCGGTGTAGAAGTCAAGTTGAGCATACATTTTAACGTGACTTTTCTACCCCTATGAAGTAGTAGGTAAAAATCTCTAGCCGGCTTAGAAGCCAAGTTGAGCATACCTTTTAACATGACTTTTCTCCCAGTAAGAAGTAGTAGGTAAAAAGCTCTAGCCGACTCAGACGCCGAGCTGAGCATACTTTTTAACCTGACTTTTTTCCCAGTAAGAATTAGTAGGTAAAAAGCACTTGCCGGCTTTGAAGCCAAGTTGAGCAAAGCTTGTAAAATGACTTTTCTCCCCTTAAGAAGTATTAGGTTAAAAAGCTCTAGCCGGCTCAGACGCCGAGCTGAGAATAACTTTTAACGTGACTTTTCTCCCTCTAACATGTAGTAGGTAAAAAGCGCTATACGGCTCAGACGCCTTGCTTAGAATACCTTTTAACGTGACTTTTCTCCCCCTAAGGAGTAGTAGGTAAAAAGCACGCCGAGCTTAGCATACCTTTTAACATGAGTTTTCTCCCCCTAAGAAGTAGTAGGTAAAAAGCGCAAGCCGGCTCAGACGCCAAGTTGAGCATACCTCTTAACGTGACTTTTCTCATCCTAAGAAGTAGTATGTAAAAAGCTCTAGCCGGCTCAGACGCCAAGCTTAGCATACCTTTTAACGTGACTTTTCTCCCCCTATGAAGTATTAGGTAAAAAGCTCTAGCCGGCTCAGACGCCGAGCTAAGCATACCTTTTAACGTGACTTTTCTCCCCCTAAGAAGTAGTAGGTAAAAAGCTGTAGCCGACTCAGACACCGAGCTTAGCATACCTTTTAACCTGACTTTATTCCCAGTAAGAAGTAGTAGGTAAAAAGCAATAGCCAGCTCAGACACCGAGCGGAGCATACCTTTTAACGTGACTTTTCTCCCCCTAAGTAGTAGGTAAAAAGCGCCAGCCGGCTCAGACGCCGAGCTGAGCATACCTTTTAACATGACTTTTCTCCCCTTAAGAAGTAGTAGGTAAAAAGCTCTAGTCGGCTTAAAAGCCAAGTTGAGTATACCTTTTAACATGACTTTTCTACCCCTAAGAAGTAGTAGGTAAAAATCTCTAGCCGAATCAGACGCCGAACTGAGCATACTTTTTAACCTGACTTTTCTCCCAGTAAGAATTAGTAGGTAAAAAGCACTTGCCGGCTTAGAAGCCAAGTTGAGCAAAGCTTTTAACATGGCTTTTCTCCCCTTAAGAAGTATTAGGTAAAAAGCTCTAGCCGGCTTAGACGCCGAGCTGAGAATAACTTTTAACGTGACTTTTCTCCCTCTAAGAGTTAGTAGTTAAAAAGCGCTATACAGCTCAGACGCCTTGCTTAGCATACCTTTTAACATGAGTTTTCTCCCCTTAAGAAGTAGTAGGTAAAAAGCTCTAGCAGGCTTAGAAGCCAAGTTGAGCATACCTTTTAACGTGACTTTTCTACCCCTAAGAAGTAGTAGGTAAAAAGTTCTAGCCGGCTCAGACGCCGAGCTGAGTATAACTTTTAACGTGACTTGTCTTCCCCTAAGAAGTAGTAGGTAAAAAACGATATACGGCTCAGACGCCGAGCTGAGCATACCTTTTAACCTGACTTTTCTCCCAGTAAGAAGTAGTAGGTAAAAAGCTCTAGACGGCTCAGACGCCGATCTGAGCATACCTTTTAACGTGTCTTTTCTCACCCTAAGAAGTAGAAGGTAAAAAGCGCTAGCCGACTCCGACGCCGAACTGAGCATACTTTTTAACCTGACTTTTCTCCCAGTAAGAAGTAGTAGGTAGAAAGTGATTGCCGGCTCAGACGCCAAGCTTAGCATACCTTTTAACGTGACTTTTCTCCCCCTAAGAAGTAGTAGGTAAAAAGCGCTAGCTAGCTCAGACACCGAGCTGAGCATACCTTTTAACGTGACTTTTCTCCCCCATGAAGTTGTAGGTAAAAAGCGCTATACAGCTCAGACGCCTGGCTTAGCATACCTTTAAACATGACATTTCTCCCCCTAAGAAGTAGTAGGTAAAAAGCTCTAGCCAGCTCAGACACCGAGCTGAGCAAACCTTTTAACGTGACTTTTCTCCCCCTAAGTAGTAGTAGGTAAAAAGCACTATATGGCTCAGACGCCTTGCTTAGAATACCTTTTAAGGTGACTTCTCCCCCTAAGAAGTAGTAGGTAAAAAGCGTTTGACGGCTCAGACGCCGAGCTGAGCATACCTTTTAACGTGACTTTTCTCCCCCTAAGAAGAAGTAGGTAAAAAGCTCTAGCCGGCTCAGACGCCGAGCTTAGCATACCTTTCAACGTGACTTTTCTCCCCCTAAGAAGTAGTAGGTAAAAAGCGCTAGCCGACTCAGACGCCGAGCTGAGCATGTCTTTTAACGTGACTTTTCTCCCCCTACGAAGTAGTAGGTAAAAAGCACTTGCCGGCTCAGATGCCGAGCTTAGCATACCTTTTAACATGACTTTTCTCCCAGTAAGAGGTAGTAGGTAAAAAGCTCTAGACGGCTTAGAAGCCAAGTTGAGCAAAGCTTTTAACATGACTTTTCTCCCCTTAAGAAGTATTAGGTAAAAAGCACTTGCCGGCTTTGATGCCGAGTTGAGCATAGCTTTTAACGCGACTTTTCTCCCCTTAAGAAGTAGTAGGTAAAAAGCTCTAGCCGGCTTAGAAGGCAAGTTGAGCATACCTTTTAACCTGACTTTTCTCCCCCTAAGAAGTAGTAGGTAAGAAGCGCTAGCCGGCTCAGACGTCGAGCTGAACGTACCTTTTAACGTGACTTCTCTCCCCCTAAGAAGTAGTAGGTAAAAAGTGCTATACGGCTCAGACGCCCTGCTTAGAATACCTTTTAACATGACTTTTCTCCCCCTAAGAAGTAGTAGGTAAAAAGCGCTAGCCGGCTCAAACGCCGAGCTGAGCATACCTTTTAACATGACTTTTCTACCCCTAAGAAGTAGTAGGTAAAGATCTCTAGCCGACTCAGACGCCGAGCTGAGCATACTTTTTAACCTGACTTTTCTCCCAGTAAGAATTAGTAGGTAAAAAGCACTTGCCGGCTTAGAAGCCAAGTTGAGCAAAGCTTTTAACATGGTTTTTCTCCCCTTAAGAAGTAATAGGTAAAAAGCTCTTGCCGGCTCAGACGCCAAGCTGAGAATAACTTTTAATGTGACTTTTCTCCCTCTAAGAATTAGTAGGTAAAAAGCGCTATACAGCTCAGACGCCTTGCTTAGCATACCTTTTAACATGAGTTTTCTCCCCTTAAGAAGTAGTAGGTAAAAAGCTCTAGCAGGCTTAGAAGCCAAGTTGACCATACCTTTTAACGTGACTTTTCTACCCCTAAGAAGTAGTAGGTAAAAATTTCTAGCCGGCTCAGACGCCGAGCTGAGCATAACTTTTAACGTGACTTTTCTCCCCTTATGAAGTAGTAGGTAAAAAGCGCTATACGGCTCAGACGCCTAGCTTAGCATACCTTTTAACATGACTTTTCTCCCCCTAAGTAGTAGTAGGTAAAAAGCGCTATACGGCTCAGACGCCTTGCTTAGAATACCTTTTAACATGACTTTTCTCCCTCTAAGAAGTAGTAGGTAAAAAGCGCTATACGGCTCAGACGCCTTGCTTAGCATACCTTTTAACATGACTTTTCTCCCCCTAAGAAGTAGTAGGTAAAAAGGGCTAGCCGGCTCAGAAGCCGAGTTGAGCATGCCTTTTAACGTGACTTTTCTCCCCCTAAGAAGTAGTAGGTAAAAAGCTCTAGCCGGTTCAGACGCAGAGCTTAGCAAACCTTTTAACCTGATTCTTCTCCCAGTAAGAAGTAGTAGGTAAAAAGCTCTAGCCGGTTCAGACGCCGAGCTGAGCATACCTTTTAACCTGACTTTTCTCCCAGTAAGAAGCTTAGCATAGCTTTTAACATGCCTTTTCTCCCCCTAAGAAGTAGTAGGTAAAAAGCACTAGCCAGCTCAGACGCCGAGCTGAGCAAACCTTTTAACGTGTCTTTTCTCCCCCTAAGAAGTAGTGGGTAAAAAGCTCTAGCCGGCTTAGAAGCCAAACTGATCATACCTTTTAACGTGACTTTTCTACCCCTAAGAAGTAGTAGGTAAAAAGCTCTAGCCGGCTTATTAGCCAAGTTGAGCATACCTTTTAACGTGACTTCTCTCCCCCTAAGAAGTAGTAGGTAAAAAGCTCTAGCCGGCTCAGACGCCGAGCTGAGCATACCTTTTAACGTGACTTTTCTCCCCCTAAGTAGTAGTAGGTAAAAAGCACTATACGGCTCAGACGCCCTGCTTAGAATACCCTTTAACATGACTTTTCTACCCCTAAGAAGTAGTAGGTGAAAAAGCTCTAGCCGGCTCAGATGCCGAGCTGATCATACCTTTTAACGTGACTTTTCTCCCCCTAAGAAGTAGTAGGTAAAAAGCTGTAGCCGGATCAGATGCCGAGCTTAGCAAACCTTTTAACCTGATTCTTCTCCCAGTAAGAAGTAGTAGGTAAAAAGCTCTAGCCGACTCAGACGCCATGCTGAGTATACCGTTTAACCTGACTTTTCTCCCATTAAGAAGTAGTAGGAAAAAAGCACTTGCCGGCTCAGACGCCGAGCTTAGCATACCTTTTAACATGACTTTTCTCCCCTCAGAAGTAGTAGTTAAAAAGCACTAGCCACCTCAGACGCCGAGCTGAGCATACCTTTTAACGTGACTTTTCTCCCCCTAAGTAGTAGTAGTAGTTAAAAAGCTCTAGCCGGTTTAGAAGCCAAGTTGAGCATACCTTTTAATGTGACTTTTCTCCCCCTAAGAAGTTGTAGGTAGAAAGCTTTAGCCGGCTCAGAAGCCGAGCTTAGCATACCTTTTAACGTGACTTTTCTCCCCCTAAGAAGTAGTAGGTAAAAAGCGCTAGCCGGCTCAGACGCCGAACTGAGCATACCGTTTAACCTGACTTTTCTCCCAGTAAGAAGTAGTAGGAAAAAAGCACTTGCCGGCTCAGACGCCGAGCTTAGCATACCTTTTAACGTGACTTTTCTCCCCCTAAGAAGTAGTAGGTAAAAAGCGCTAGCCGGCTCAGACGCCGAACTGAGCATACCTTTTAATGTGACTTTTCTCCCCCTAAGAAGTAGTAGGTAAAAAGCGCTAGCCGGCTCAGACGCCGAACTGAGCATACCTTTTAACGTGACTTTTCTCCCCCTAAGAAGTAGTAGGTAAAAAGCTCTAGCCGGCTTAGATGTCGAGCTGAGCATACCTTTTAATGTGACTTTTCTCCCCCTCAGAAGTAGTAGGTAAAAAGCACTAGCCAGCTCAGACGCCGAGCTGAGGCATACCTTTTAACGTGACTTTTCTCCCCCTAAGAAGTAGTAGGTAAATATCTCTAGCCGGTTTAGAAGCCAAGTTGAGCATACCTTTTAACGTGACTTTTCTCCCCCTAAGAAGTTGTAGGTAGAAAGCTTTAGCCGGCTCAGAAGCCGAGCTTAGCATACCTTTTAACGTGACTTTTCTCCCCCGAAGAAGTAGTAGGTAAAAAGCGCTAGCCGAGTTAGACGCCGAGCTGAGCATACCTTTTAACATGACTTTTCTCCCCTTAAGAAGTAGTAGGTAAAAAGTGCTAGCCAGCTCAGAAGCCGAGCTTAGCATACCTTTTAACGTGACTTTTCTCCCCCTAAGAAGTAGTAGGTAAAAAGCTCTAGCCGGTTTAGAAGCCAAGTTGAGCATACCTTTTAATGTGACTTTTCTACCCCTAAGAAGTAGTAGGTGAAAAAGCTCTAGCCGGCTCAAACGCCGAGCTGATCATACCTTTTAACGTGACTTTTCTCCCTCTAAGAAGTAGTAGGTAAAAAGGTCTAGCCGGATCCGACGCCAAGCTTAGCATACCTTTTAACCTGATTCTTCTCCCAGTAAGAAGTAGTAGGTAAAAAGCTCTAGCCGACTCAGACGCCGAGCTGAGCATACCTTTTGACGTGACTTTTCTCCCCCTAAGAAGTAGTAGGTAAAAAGCGCTAGCCAGTTCAGACGCCGAGCTGAGCATACCTTTTAACGTGACTTTTCTCCCCCTAAGAAGTAGTAGGTAAAAAGCGCTAGCAGGCTCAGACGCCGAGCTCAGCATACCTTTTAATATGACTGTTCTACCCATAAGAAGTAGTAGGTGAGAAGCTCTAGCCGGCTTAGATGCCGAGTTAAGCATACCTTTTAACATGACTTTTCTCCCCTTAAGAAGTAGTAGGTAAAAAGCTCTAGCCGGTTTAGAAGACAAGTTGAGCATACCTTTTAACGTGACTTTTCTACCCCTAAGAAGTAGTAGGTAAAAAGCTCTAGCCGGCTCAGACGCCGAGCTTAGCATACCATTTAACGTGACCTTTCTCCCCCTAAGAAGTAGTAGGTAAAAATCTCTAGCCGGCTCAGATGCCGAGCTTAGCATACCATTTAACGTGACTTTTCTCCCCCTAAGAAGTAGTAGGTAAAAATCTCTAGCCGGCTTAGATGTCGAGTTTAGCATACCTTTTAACGTTACTTTTTTCCCCTTAAGAAGTAGTAGGTAAAAAACTCTAGCCGGCTTTGAAGCCAAGTTGAGCCTACCTTTTAACATGACTTTTCTCCCCCTAAGAAGTAGTAGGTAAAAAGCGCTAGCTGGCTCAGGCGCCGAGCTGACCATACCTTTTAACGTGACTTTTCTCCCCCTAAGAAGTAGTAGGTAGAAAGCTGTAGCCGGATCAGACGCCGAGCTGAGCATACCTTTTAACGTGACTTTTCTCCCCCTAAGTAGTAGTAGGTAAAAAGCGCTATACGGCTCAGACGCCCTACTTAGAATACCTTTTAACGTGACTTTTCACCCCCTAAGAAGTAGTAGGTAAAAAGCACTAGCCAGCTGACACCGAGCTGAGCATACCTTTTAACGTGACTTTTCTCCCCTAAGAAGTAGTAGGTAAAAAGCTCTGGCCGGCTTAGAAGCCAAGTTGAGCATACCTTTTAACGTGACTTTTCTCCCCCAAGAAGTAGTAGGTAAAAAGCTGTAGCCGGAATCAGACGCCGAGTTCAGCATACCTTTTAACGTGACTTTTGTCCCCCTAAGAAGTAGTAGGTAAAAAGCGCTATACGGCTCAGACGCTTAGCTTAGCATACCTTTTAACATGACTTTTCTCCCCCCAAGAAGTAGTAGGTAAAAAGCTGTAGCCGAATCAGACGCCGAGCTGAGCATACCTTTTAACGTGACTTTTCTCCCCCTAAGTAGTAGTAGGTAAAAAGCGATATACGGCTCAGACGCCCTAATTAGAATACCTTTTAACGTGACTTTTCTCCCCCTAAGAAGTAGTAGGTAAAAAGCTCTAGCCGGATCAGACGCCGAGCTTAGCAAACCTTTTAACCTGATTCTTCTCCCAGTAAGAAGTAGTAGGTAAAAAGCTCTAGCCGACTCAGACGCCGAGCTGAGCATGCCTTTTAACGTGACTTTTCTCCCCCTAAGAAGTAGTAGGTAAAAAGCTCTAGCCGACTCAGACGCCGAGCTGAGCATACCTTTTAACGTGACTTTTCTCCCCCTAAGAAGTAGTAGGTAAAAAGCGCTATAGAGCTCAGACGCCCTGCTTAGAATACCTTTTAACATGACTTTTCTACCCCTAAGAAGTAGTAGGTGAAAAAGCTCTAGCTGGCTCAGACGCCGAGCTTAGCATATCTTTTAACATGACTTTTCTCCCCCTAAGTAGTAGTATGTAAAAAGCACTTGCCGGCTCAGACGCCGAGATGAGCATACCTTTTAACGTGACTTTTCTCCCCCTAAGTAGTAGTAGGTAAAATGTGCTATACGGCTCAGAGGCCTTGCTTAGAATACATTTTAACATGACTTTTCTCCCCCTAAGAAGTAGTAGGTAGAAAGCTTTAGCCGGCTCAGAAGCCGAGCTTAGCATACCTTTTAACGTGACTTTTCTCCCCTGAAGAAGTAGTAGCTAAAAAGCACTTAACGGCTCAGACGCCGAGCTTAGCATACCTTTTAACATGACTTTTCTCACCTGAAGAAGTCGTAGGTAAAAAGCACTTGCTGGCTCAGACGCCGAGCTTAGCATACCTTTTAACATGACTTTTCTTCCCCTGAGAAGTAGTAGGTAAAAAGCTCTAGCCGGATCAGACGCCGAGCTTAGCATACCATTTAACGTGACTTTTCTCCCCCTAAGAAGTAGTAGGTAAAAAGCTCTAGCCGGATCAGACGCCGAGCTTAGCATACCATTTAACGTGACTTTTCTCCCCCTAAGAAGTAGTAGGTAAAAATCTCTAGCCGGCTTAGATGTCGAGTTTAGCATACCTTTTAACGTTACTTTTCTCCCCTTAAGAAGTAGTAGGTAAAAAGCACTTGCCGGCTCAGACGCTGAGCTTAGCATACCTTTTAACATGACTTTTCTCCCCTTAAGAAGTAGTAGGTAAAAAGCGCTAGCCAGCTCAGTCGCCAAGCTGATCATACCTTTTAACATGACTTTTCTCCCCCTAAGAAGTAGTAGGTAAAAAGCTGTAGCCGGCTCAGACGCCGAGCTTAGCATACCATTTAACGTGACTTTTCTCCCCCTAAGAAGTAGTAGGTAAAAAGCTCTAGCCGGGGGGGGCGTGGCCAACTAGCTATGTGACCGGACGCACACACCTTTAGCTCCCTGGCTTAACCGCTTTATCCGGACTTTATCCTGCACATTTATACAGCTGAACTTGCTTATGGTCGGCCGATAACTGCTAGTGGCAACCTGATGGGCAAGAAAAAACAACCTGCGGCAGACACCTCCGATATTCGGCTCCATCTTCGTGACTCGGTGCGGCCTTCCAAGATGGCGGAGCCACGCAGGTCTGAACTGCCTAAGGAGCAACGCGCACATCCGTCGCGGGTGGCTGCATCGCTCCCTCAGGTATCAGAATCTTTGGAGGAGACTACTCCAGATCCTCCACTTTCACCTACCTTATCGCCATCAGCGTTCTCTCGCAGTCCTGAGGAATCCCCTGGCACAGATGACCTTACGCTTGCGGAGGTGGTGGCGACTCTGCGTTCCACTATACAAACCTGTCACGCAGCTACGATGGCGAAAGTGGAGGAACTCAAGGTGGACTTTGCTATCCTGCGGCAAGATCTACAGACGGTCCGAGAGAGGACTGGTGAGGTAGAACGCCGTGTGAGCGATTTGGAGGACATGTGTACTCCACTGCCGGAGCGCATTGCTAACCTCCACCGCAGATTGGAAGCGGCAGAGGCCAAGTCTGATGACTTAGAAAATCGGTCAAGGAGGAACTACATCCGCTTTGTTGGCTTTCCAGAAAGATCTGAGGGAACGGATGCCACGAAATTCCTCGAAACCTGGCTTAAGCAGGAACTTGGCCCTGATATTTTTTCATCGGCCTTCGTTATTGAGCGAGCATACCGCATTCCTGCCCGGCCGCCTCCGCCTGGGGCTCCTGCTAGGCCCCTCATTGCTCGCCTGTTAAATTACAGGGACAGGGATGCGGCCTTGGCTGCAGCAAGGCGAAAAGGTGAGCTTACCTACGAGAATTCGCAGGTATCTTTATATCCGGATTTCTCGAATGAGCTTCGGAAGCAGCGTCAGCAATTTATGGGAGTCAAGCGTCGCCTCAGGGAAGTTGGCCTGCAGTATGCTATGCTGTACCCTGCAAAATTAAGGGTCTCGGCGGATGGCAAAGCCCATTTTTTCCTTTCTCCGACTGAGGCCTCCAGCTGGCTAGACCGACGCTGATGGCAGTGTCATCTTCAGGATTTGACTCCTACTGTTCGTGAGTATAGGATGGTGCATCTTCCCTATTCTCTCAAGACCCTTCTATGGCCCACGTCTATGGAACTTACCAAGTAGTTTGCCATGTGTGCCTCCTTCTTTGTTCTATCATTTGAATATTTCGATTGCTAGCTTTGGACTATTGCCCTGCATAGCGGTTCCAGGGAGCCATGTTGGGGAGTTTACCTTACTTGACTTTATATTTCTCATTGTGTTAAATACTGTGTGAGTTATATTCTTTTTTGGCTGTGTGTGCTGTACAGTTTCGGCACACCCCTCTAGGTTACATTATGTTTAGGGATTGGCATTCCTCCAATGTCGGGGGATGTAGGGTGGGGGTTTTTGGGATTGAATGTCTTTCCACTCTTCTTCTTTCTTGCTTTTCCTTCTTGTTCTCTTCTCTTTTCCCCTCTTCTCTTTTTCTGTCTCTGTCTGGCTGTGTAGGAGGGAGTCTATACTCACAACTCGGGACTACAAATGTCGGCTGAACTTATAGCCATCTCCTGGAACGTGCGAGGGCTTAGTTCTCCTTTAAAGAAAACATTAGTGTTTACTTTCTTACGTAAATTTCGCCCTCACATTGTTTGTCTCCAGGAGACGCATATCTGTAAATCCTTGAATCCCCCTCCACTTAAAAAAATCTGGATAGCTCATGCCTATCATTCGGTTTATTCTAATTACTCTAGAGGGACCTCTGTTTTGATAAGTAAATCCTTGCCCTTTCACTTGCTGAGTGTTCGGAATGATCCCGAAGGCAGGTTTACCCTGTTACACGCCTCCTTGGCAGGTTTCCCCTATATTATTGTTTGTGTGTATATACCTCCTCCATTTAACGACTCCTTGCTTTACGACCTTCTGCCATTTATAACTTCCTTACCTCCTGACCCTCTGCTTGTCCTAGGGGACTTTAATGCTGTGATGGATAATGACATTGACAGGATAACAACTTCGTCCACTTGCAGAGCGGGTACTAGGGCATTGCGGGACTGGGCACATGTAGCGGGTCTGGTTGATGTTTGGAGAGTGTGTCACCCGGTGGATCGTGCGTTCTCCTGTTACTGTAGAGGGGCTATGTCGAGGATTGATCTTGCCTTCGCCTCGCCATCCATGTCTTCCAAAATTACTAAAGCAGAATTCCTCCCTAGAGGAATCTCAGATCATGCTCCTCTAAAAATCACTTGGCAGTCTCATTCTGCTCCGTCCAGTAGAATTTGGAGATTGAATCCGTACTGGATTACTCACCCTGACATTCAGAAGGACATTGAGCAGTCTATAACTCATTTCGTTCAGACTAACAAGAATACAGCAGACTTGCCCATAGTATGGGACGCCATGAAGGCGTATATTAGAGGCGAATATATTTCTAAAATTTCCCATGTTCGTAAAAAAGCTAATCAAGACATGGCCGCAACTGAAGCTGCTCTCAGTGAGGCGGAGGCAAGATACATCCAAGACCCCTCTGCTCATTCTAGGCTCATGCATGTTTTGGCGCAACGTTGCTTTGCCCAGGCGCAATGGAAAAGTGCTCAAAAAAGCCATACGCACAGCAAATTTGCTTTATATGAGAAGGGGGACAAGAATGGCAAGTTGTTAGCTCTCCTCGCTAGAGAGGAGTGCGTCAGGCCTGCTATTCACACTCTTGTCAAGAATGATACTGAGATTATCTCTGACCCTTTAGAAATCAACCTCAGCTTGGCGGAATTCTATCAGTCCCTGTACGCTTCTAAATTACAGAAATCTTCTTCTGAGATTGCTGCCTACTTACAGCAGCTGGATCTCCCTAACTTGTCCCTAGAACACAGAACCCTACTTGATGCCCCTATTCAGGAGCAGGAAGTCATAGAGGCAATAGCTTCACTACCTCAAGGGAAGACCCCGGGCCCAGACGGCATTCCTAATTTGTGGTACCATCAGTATGTTAAACAACTAGCTCCACTTCTTACGGACATTTTTAACCTGGCATCGTATTCGGCTGCCCTTCCGATGTCCTTTCGGGAGGCCACAATAGTTTTAATCCTGAAGCCGGGAAAGAATCCCCAATTGCACTCTTCTTATAGGCCCATCTCCTTAATTAACTCGGATGCTAAAATTTTTGCCAAGGTGCTTGCCCGCCGGCTAAACTATGTAATAACTTCAATCATAGCCCCTGACCAAGTAGGCTTCATTCCACACAAGGCTGCGGAACTCAATATTAGGAGATTATACACTAATTTGGTGATACCTCACGAGAACAGGGGTACCCGAGTCATCGCCTTCTTAGATAACGAGAAGGCGTTTGACTCGGTCGAATGGGCTTACCTGTGGCGAGTTCTGACACAGTTTGGCTGCAGGCAAAATTTTATCACTTGGATTCAAGCTCTGTATACTCATCCCACTGCCAGAATTCTATCTAATCTAGAGCTCTCTCCCCCTTCAGACTATATCGGGGAACTCGCCAGGGGTGTCCGTTGTCACCGAGCCTTTTTGCACTTGCCATGGAGCCCTTAGCATGCTTAATTAGAGATTCGCCAAATATTCGAGGCCTTGAAATAGGACATCTTAGGGAAAAGATTTCGCTTTTCGCTGACGACACGCTCCTCTATTTGAACGACCCGGGCCCTTCGCTCCACGCAGCCCTGTCCTTAATTAACACCCATACCAACTTTTCAGGCCTTAAAATTAATTGGGCAAAATCGTCCATAATGGAATTAGACCCCCTGGCTCTAACCAACATGGATCAGTCCCTTCCCTTGGTTCCAGTGGAAACGTCAAAATATTTAGGCATAGTCATTCATCCACAACTGGACAAATTTAAGGAGCTCAACCTGGATCCGTTGATGGCACACCTTGCCCAAATGATTGATAAATGGCTCAGACTCCCCTTATCTCTGATTGGCAGAATAAATTTGTTTAAGATGAAGTTCCTCCCTAAATTTCTGTACTTTTTCCGTCAATCCCCCATATGGATGCCGTCTGGGTTCTTTAGGGCTCTGCAAAGCCAACTAACTAGACTCTATTGGTCGCCAGGGGCTCCCAGGGTGCAATATAAAGTACTGACTTCTCCACTTATGGAAGGGGGTTTGGCAGCGCCGGACATGTTAGGCTATTTCCTGGCTGCCCACTTGACATCAGTTAAGCGCTGGTTTAGTACTGATCCGGAGGATCCAGTGACGTTTCTTGAGGCACAGATGGTGGGTTCACTGGAAGGACTAAGAAATTTGGTTTATAGGAAACCCCCGGGCGTCCCTTTTCTTACCCCTATGGTACGTAACACAGTGAGGGCTTGGCAGAGGGGTTTGGCTAGACTACACCAGGGTCCCGGGTCACTGTCCCCACACACTCCGCTATGGTTTAACTCTGCTTTACAGGAGTTGGTTTTAGTCCCGGACCCACAAGTGTGGGTGCACTGTGGGGTGAAATGCCTTGGGGATGTTTTTGATGATGATAACACCTTGCTCTCTTTCCAACAGCTCAAGGACACTTTTGCTCTTCCCAACAATATGCTGTTTAGGTTTTTTCAATTACGTCATGCCCTGATGCAACAATTCCGTACAATCACTCCTCGCATTCAAACCTCTCCACTTGAGGACGTTCTCCGTAAGGACAGTCTCCCTAAGCCCTTATCTACTATATATGCTTCTCTTCGCCCATCTGGAAAACTGCCTATGCCAGGGCTCTATCAAAAATGGATTACAAATGTACCTGATTTAACTCAGGAGCAATGGACTGATATTCTGGCCAACTCTCTCTCCCCGTTGATACGGGCCCGTGATAGATTGATTCAATTTAAATACTTACACAGAGCCTACTATTCCCCATCAGTTTTGCATAAGATGAATCCCGCATTCCCTGATGTTTGCAACCGCTGCAAGGGCTCCCCAGCTGACTTTTTCCACCTGACCTGGAAGTGCCCCTTAATCGAGGGATTCTGGAAGGAGATTGCTTCTTACATTTCCCACCTTATGGCTCTACCAGTAGAAGTACATCCCACAGTGCTGTTACTCAATTGCCTCTCGGATACAGTTACTTCCCGCATGGAAAAAACGCTCCTTACCTTCCTCCTTTTTTATGCCAAAAAGGCTATTGCTATTAAGTGGAAAGAGGAACACCTGCCTACCATTGCTTTCTGGATTACCCTTGTGGAGCAAGTGCTCCCGATTCTGGAACAGGTATACTACTCGAGGGGATGTCCTGCTAAATTTAATACTATCTGGACATTGTGGATACTCCAAAACGAGTCTTACTCGGCCAGGGAACCGGACTCCTCTCAACTTACACTTGATTGGTTACTGGACCCAGACTGTAACTGAGCTCTTGGAACTCGTCAGGGCATGCTCCATGGACTCTGAGGGCAAACAGGCTGACTCTTTTACTTGCTGTGTCCGAATATGACTAGATATGATTCATAGGCAGTGTCTGTCATTTATGTGTTTTGTGCCTTGGGCCTCCCTCCTCCAGACCTTCACTTTCTTCTCTTTTTTCTTTTTCTCTCTTTTCTCTCTTGCTTCCCGTCTCTCTTTATTGTTTTCCCGGGGTGTTAATGAAAAATCACTAGCGCAATGTGTCCTTAACGCTTGCTTTAATCACTATGTATCAAGTGTACATCATTCTGTGTATTGGACTGTGTGCTGGTAACAAATAAAACTTTTAAAAAAAAAAAAAACTCTAGCCGGCTTAGACGCCAAGTTGAGCATAACTTTTAACGTGACCTTTCTACCCCTAAGAAGTAGTAGGTAAAAAGCGGTTGCTGGCTCAGACGCCGAGCTGAGCATACCTTTTAACATGACTTTTCTCCCCCTAAGAAGTAATAGGTAAAAAGCTCTAGCCGGCTTAGAAGCCAAGTTGAGCATGCCTTTTAACGTGACTTTTCTCCCCCTAAGAAGTAGTAGGTAAAAAGCTCTAGCCGGCTTAGAAGCCAAGTTGAGCATTTCTTTTAACGTGACTTTTCTACCCTTAAGAAGTAGTAGGTGAAAAAGCTCTAGCCAGCTCAGACGCCGAGCTGATCATACCTTTTAACGTGACTTTTCTCCCCCTAAGAAGTAGTAGGTGAAAAGCGCTAGCCGGATCAGACGCCGAGCTTAGCATACCATTTAACGTGACTTTTCTCCCCCTAAGAAGTAGTAGGTAAAAAGCACTAGCCAGCTCAGACGCCGAGCTGAGCATACCTTTTAGCGTGACTTTTCTCTCCCTAAGTAGTAGTAGGTAAAAAGCGCTATACGGCTCAGACGCCCTGCTTAGAATACCTTTTAACGTGACTTTTCTCCCCCTAAGAAGCAGTAGGTAGAAAGCGCTAGCCAGCTCAGACGCCGAACTGAGCATACCTTTTAATGTGACTTTTCTCCCCCTAAGAAGTAGTAGGTAAAAAGCTCTAGCCGGCTTAGATGTCGAGTTGAGCATACCTTTTAACGTGACTTTTCTCCCCCTGAGAAGTAGTAGGTAAAAAGCTCTAGCCGGCTTAGATGCCGAGTTGAGCATACTTTTTAACGTGACTTTTCTCCCCCTAAGAAGTAGTAGGTAAAAAACGCTAGCCGGCTTTGAAGCCAAGTTGAGCATACCTTTTAACGTGACTTTTCTACCCCTAAGAAGTAGTAGGGAAAAAGCTCTAGCCGGCTTAGAAGCGACGTTGAGCATACCTTTTAACATGACTTTTCTCCCCCTAAGAAGTAGTAGGTAAAAAGCTCTAGCCGGCTCAGACGCTTAGCTTAGCATACCTTTTAACATGACTTTTCTCCCCCCAAGAAGTAGTAGGTAAAAAGCTCTAGCCGGCTTAGAAGCCAAGTTGAGCATACCTTTTAACGTGACTTTTCTCCCCCTAAGAAGTAGTAGGTAAAAAGCTGTAGCCGGATCAGACGCCGAGCTTAGCATACCTTTTAACATGACTTTTCTCCCCCTAAGAAGTAGTAGGTAGAAAGCTTTAGCCAGCTCAGTAGCCGAGCTTAGCATACCTTTTAACGTGACTTTTCTCCCCCTAAGAAGTAGTAGGTAAAAAGCACTTGACGACTCAGACGCCGAGCTTAGCATACCTTTTAACATGACTTTTCTCCCCCTAAGAAGTAGTAGGTAAAAAGCTGTAGCCGGATCAGACGCCGAGCTGAGCATACCTTTTAACGTGACTTTTCTCCCCCTAAGAAGTAGTAGGTAGAAAGCTTTAGCCAGCTCAGTAGCCGAGCATAGCATACCTTTTAATGTGACTTTTCTACCCCTAAGAAGTAGTAGGTAAAAAGCACTTGACGGCTCAGACGCCGAGCTTAGCATACCTTTTAACATGACTTTTCTCCCCCTAAGAAGTAGTAGGTAAAAAGCTCTAGCCGGCTCAGACGCTTAGCTTAGCATACCTTTTAACATGACTTTTCTCCCCCCAAGAAGTAGTAGGTAAAAAGCTCTAGCCGGCTTAGAAGCCAAGTTGAGCATACCTTTTAACGTGACTTTTCTCCCCCTAAGAAGTAGTAGGTAAAAAGCTGTAGCCGGATCAGACGCCGAGCTTAGCATACCTTTTAACATGACTTTTCTCCCCCTAAGAAGTAGTAGATAGAAAGCTTTAGCCAGCTCAGTAGCCGAGCTTAGCATACGTTTTAACGTGACTTTTCTCCCCCTAAGAAGTAGTAGGTAAAAAGCACTTGACGACTCAGACGCCGAGCTTAGCATACCTTTTAACATGACTTTTCTCCCCCTAAGAAGTAGTAGGTAAAAAGCTCTAGCCGGCTCAGACGCCGAGCTTAGCATACCATCTAACGTGACCTTTCTCCCCCTAAGAAGTAGTAGGTAAAAATCTCTAGCCGGCTCAGATGCCGAGCTGAGCATACCTTTTAACGTGACTTTTCTCCCCCTAAGAAGTAGTAGGTAAAAAGCTCTAGCCGGCTCAGACGCCGAGCTTAGCATACCATTTAACGTGACCTTTCTCCCCCTAAGAAGTAGTAGGTAAAAATCTCTAGCCGGCTCAGATGCCGAGCTTAGCATACCTTTTAACATGACTTTTCTCCCCCTAAGAAGTAGTAGGTAGAAAGCTTTAGCCAGCTCAGTAGCCGAGCTTAGCATACCTTTTAACGTGACTTTTCTCCCCCTAAGAAGTAGTAGGTAAAAAGCACTTGACGACTCAGACGCCGAGCTTAGCATACCTTTTAACATGACTTTTCTCCCCCTAAGAAGTAGTAGGTAAAAAGCTGTAGCCGGATCAGACGCCGAGCTGAGCATACCTTTTAACGTGACTTTTCTCCCCCTAAGAAGTAGTAGGTAGAAAGCTTTAGCCAGCTCAGTAGCCGAGCTTAGCATACCTTTTAATGTGACTTTTCTACCCCTAAGAAGTAGTAGGTAAAAAGCACTTGACGGCTCAGACGCCGAGCTTAGCATACCTTTTAACATGACTTTTCTCCCCCTAAGAAGTAGTAGGTAAAAAGCTCTAGCCGGCTCAGACGCTTAGCTTAGCATACCTTTTAACATGACTTTTCTCCCCCCAAGAAGTAGTAGGTAAAAAGCTCTAGCCGGCTCAGACGCCGAGATTAGCATACCTTTTAACGTGACTTTTCTCCCCCTAAGAAGTAGTAGGTAAAAGGCTCTAGCCGGTTTAGATGCCGAGTTGAACATACCTTTTAATGTGACTTTTCTCCCCTTAAGAAGTAGTAGGTGAAAAGCTCTAGCCGGCTTATTAGCCAAGTTGAGCATGCCTTTTAATGTGACTTTTCTCCCCTAAGAAGTAGTAGGTAAAAAGCTCTAGCCGGCTCAGACGTCGAGCTTAGCCTACCATTTAACGTGACTTTTCTCCCCCTAAGAAGTAGTAGGTAAAAAGCTCTAGCCGGCTCAGACGCCGAGTTGAGCATACCTTTTAACGTGACTTTTCTCCCCCTAAGAAGTAGTAGGTAAAAAGCACTAGCTGGCTTAGATGCCGAGTTGTGCATACATTTTAACGTGACTTTTCTCCCCTTAAGAAGTAGTAAGTAAAAAGCTCTAGCCTGGCTTAGAAGCAAAGTTGAGCATACCTTTTAATGTGTCTTTTCTCCCCCTAAGAAGTAGTAGGTAAAAAGCTCTAGCCGGCTCAGACGCCGAGCTGAGCATACCTTTTAACGTGACTTTTCTCCCCCTAAGTAGTAGTAGGTAAAAAGCGCTATACGGCTCAGACGCCCTACTTAGAATACCTTTTAATGTGACTTTTCTCCCCTTAAGAAGTAGTAGGTAAAAAGCTCTAGCCGGCTTAGAAGCAAAGTTGAGCATACCTTTTAATGTGTCTTTTCTCCCCCTAAGAAGTAGTAGGTAGAAAGCTTTAGCCGGCTCAGAAGCCGAGCTTAGCATACCTTTTAACGTGACTTTTCTCCCCCTAAGAAGCAGTAGGTAAAAAGCACTTGACGGCTCAGACGCCGAGCTTAGCATACCTTTTAACATGACTTTTCTCCCCTTAAGAAGTAGTAGGTAAAAAGCACTTGCTGGCTCAAACGCCGAGCTTAGCATACCTTTTAACATGACTTTTCTCCCCCTAAGAAGTAGTAGGTAAAAAGCTCTAGCCGGTTTAGATGGCGAGTTGAGCATACCTTTTAATGTGACTTTTCTCCCCTTTAGAAGTAGTAGGTGAAAAGCTCTAGCCGGCTTATAAGCCAAGTTGAGCATACCTTTTAACGTGACTTTTCTCCCCTAAGAAGTAGTAGGTAAAAATCTCTAGCCGGCTCAGACGCCGAGCTTAGCATATCTTTTAACATGACTTTTCTCCCCCTAAGTAGTAGTATGTAAAAAGCACTTGCCGGCTCAGACTCCGAGATGAGCATACCTTTTAACGTGACTTTTCTCCCCCTAAGTAGTAGTAGGTAAAAAGTGCTATACGGCTCAGAGGCCTTGCTTAGAATACATTTTAACATGACTTTTCTCCCCCTAAGAAGTAGTAGGTAGAAAGCTTTAGCCGGCTCAGAAGCCGAGCTTAGCATACCTTTTAACGTGACTTTTCTCCCCTGAAGAAGTAGTAGCTAAATAGCACTTAACGGCTCAGACGCCGAGCTTAGCATACCTTTTAACATGACTTTTCTCCCCTGAAGAAGTCGTAGGTAAAAAGCACTTGCTGGCTCAGACGCCGAGCTTAGCATACCTTTTAACATGACTTTTCTCCCCCTGAGAAGTAGTAGGTAAAAAGCTCTAGCCGGATCAGACGCCGAGCTTAGCATACCATTTAACGTGACTTTTCTCCCCCTAAGAAGTAGTAGGTAAAAAGCTCAAGCCGGATCAGACGCCGAGCTTAGCATACCATTTAACGTGACTTTTCTCCCCTAAGAAGTAGTAGGTAAAAATCTCTAGCCGGCTCAGACGCCGAGCTTAGCATATCTTTTAACATGACTTTTCTCCCCCTAAGTAGTAGTGTGTAAAAAGCACTTGCCGGCTCAGACGCCGAGATGAGCATACCTTTTAACGTGACTTTTCTCCCCCTAAGTAGTAGTAGGTAAAAAGTGCTATACGGCTCAGAGGCCTTGCTTAGAATACATTTTAACATGACTTTTCTCCCCCTAAGAAGTAGTAGGTAGAAAGCTTTAGCCGGCTCAGAAGCCGAGCTTAGCATACCTTTTAACGTGACTTTTCTCCCCTGAAGAAGTAGTAGCCAAAAAGCACTTAACGGCTCAGACGCCGAGCTTAGCATACCTTTTAACATGACTTTTCTCCCCTGAAGAAGCCGTAGGTAAAAAGCACTTGCTGGCTCAGACGCCGAGCTTAGCATACCTTTTAACATGACTTTTCTCCCCCTGAGAAGTAGTAGGTAAAAAGCTCTAGCCGGATCAGACGCCGAGCTTAGCATACCATTTAACGTGACTTTTCTCCCCCTAAGAAGTAGTAGGTAAAAATCTCTAGCCGGCTTAGATGTCGAGTTTAGCATACCTTTTAACGTTACTTTTCTCCCCTTAAGAAGTAGTAGGTAAAAAACTCTAGCCGGCTTTGAAGCCAAGTTGAGCCTACCTTTTAACATGACTTTTCTCCCCCTAAGAAGTAGTAGGTAAAAAGCGCTAGCTGGCTCAGGCGCCGAGCTGACCATACCTTTTAACGTGACTTTTCTCCCCCTAAGAAGTAGTAGGTAGAAAGCTGTAGCTGGATCAGACGCCGAGCTGAGCATACCTTTTAACGTGACTTTTCTCCCCCTAAGTAGTAGTAGGTAAAAAGCGCTATACGGCTCAGACGCCCTAATTAGAATACCTTTTAACGTGACTTTTCTCCCCCTAAGAAGTAGTAGGTAAAAAGCTCTAGCCGGATCAGACGCCGAGCTTAGTAAACCTTTTAACCTGATTCTTTTCCCAGTAAGAAGTAGTAGGTAAAAAGCTCTAGCCGGCTTAGAAGCCAAGTTGAGCATACCTTTTAACGTGACTTTTCTCCCCCTAAGAAGTAGTAGGTAAAAAGCTGTAGCCGGAATCAGACGCCGAGCTGAGCATACCTTTTAACGTGACTTTTGTCCCCCTAAGAAGTAGTAGGTAAAAAGCGCTATACGGCTCAGACGCTTAGCTTAGCATACCTTTTAACATGACTTTTCTCCCCCCAAGAAGTAGTAGGTAAAAAGCTGTAGCCGAATCAGACGCCGAGCTGAGCATACCTTTTAACGTGACTTTTCTCCCCCTAAGTAGTAGTAGGTAAAAAGCGCTATACGGCTCAGACGCCCTAATTAGAATACCTTTTAACGTGACTTTTCTCCCCCTAAGAAGTAGTAGGTAAAAAGCTCTAGCCGGATCAGATGCCGAGCTTAGTAAACCTTTTAACCTGATTCTTTTCCCAGTAAGAAGTAGTAGGTAAAAAGCTCTAGCCGACTCAGACGCCGAGCTGAGCATGCCTTTTAACGTGACTTTTCTCCCCCTAAGAAGTAGTAGGTAAAAAGCTCTAGCCGACTCAGACGCCGAGCTGAGCATACCTTTTAACGTGACTTTTCTCCCCCTAAGAAGTAGTAGGTAAAAAGCGCTATAGAGCTCAGACGCCCTGCTTAGAATACCTTTTAACATGACTTTTCTACCCCTAAGAAGTAGTAGGTGAAAAAGCTCTAGCCGGCTCAGACGCCGAGCTGATCATACCTTTTAATGTGACTTTTCTCCCCGTAAGAAGTAGTAGGTAAAAAGCTCTAGCCGGCTTAGAAGCCAAGTTGAGCATACCTTTTAACGTGACTTTTCTACCCCTAAGAAGTATTAGGTAAAAAGTTCTAGCCGGCTCAGACGCCGAGCTGATCATACCTTTTAACGTGACTTTTCTCCCCCTGAGAAGTAGTAGGTAAAAAGCTCTAGCCGGGTCAGACGCCGAGCTTACCAAACCTTTTAACCTGATTCTTCTCCCAGTAAGAAGTAGTAGGTAAAAAGCACTTGCCGGCTCAGACGCCGAGCTTAGCATACCTTTTAACATGACTTTTCTCCCCCTAAGAAGTAGTAGGTAAAAAGCACTTGCCGGCTCAGACGCCGAGCTTAGCATACCTTTTAACATGACTTTTCTCCCCCTAAGAAGTAGTAGGTAAAAAGCTCTAGCCGGCTCAGACGCCGAGCTTAGCATACCTTTCAACGTGACTTTTCTCCCCCTAAGTAGTAGTAGGTAAAAAGCGTTATACGGCTCAGACGCCCTACTTAGAATACCTTTTAACATGACTTTTCTTCCCCTAAGAAGTAGTAGGTAAAAAGCTCTAGCCGGATCAGACGCCGAGCTTAGCAAACCTTTTAACCTGATTCTTCTCCCAGTAAGAAGTAGTAGGTAAAAAGCTCTAGCCGACTCAGACGCCGAGCTGAGCATACCTTTTAACCTGACTTTTCTCCCAGTAAGAAGTGGTAGGTAAAAAGCACTTGCAGGCTCAGACGCCGAGCTTAACATACCTTTTAACATGACTTTATTCCCCCTAAGAATTAGTAGGTAAAAAGCACTAGCCAGCTCAGACGCCGAGCTGAGCATAACTTTGAACGTTACTTTTCTCCCCCTAAGAAGTAGTAGTTAAAAAGCGCTATACGGCTCAGACGCTTAGCTTAGCTTAGCATACCTTTTAACATGACTTTTGTCCCCCCAAGAAGTAGTTGGTAAAAAGCTCTAGCCGGCTTAGAAGCCAAGTTGAGCATACCTTTTAACGTGACTTTTCTCCCCCTAAGAAGTAGTAGGTAAAAAGCTGTAGCCGGATGAGACGCCAAGCTGACTATACCTTTTAACGTGTCTTTTCTCCTCCTAAGAAGTAGTAGGTAAAAAGCGCTATATGGCTAAGACGCCTTGCTAAGAATACCTTTTAACATGACTTTTCTCCCCCTAAGAAGTAGTAGGTAGAAAGCTTTAGCCGGCTCAGAAGCCGAGCTTAGCATACCTTTTAACGTGACTTTTCTCCCCCTAAGAAGTAGTAGCTAAAAAGCACTTGACGGCTCAGACGCTGAGCTTAGCATACCTTTTAACGTGACTTTTCTCCCCCTAAGGAGTAGTAGGTAAAAAGCTCTAACCGGCTTAGATGCCGAATTGTGCATACCTTTTAATGTGACTTTTCTCCCCCTAAGAAGTAGTAGGTAAAAAGCGCTATAGAGCTCAGACGCCCTGCTTAGAATACCTTTTAACATGACTTTTCTACCCCTAAGAAGTAGTAGGTGAAAAAGCTCTAGCCGGCTCAGACGCCGAGCTGATCATACCTTTTAATGTGACTTTTCTCCCCGTAAGAAGTAGTAGGTAAAAAGCTCTAGCCGGCTTAGAAGCCAAGTTGAGCATACCTTTTAACGTGACTTTTCTACCCCTAAGAAGTATTAGGTAAAAAGTTCTAGCCGGCTCAGACGCCGAGCTGATCATACCTTTTAACGTGACTTTTCTCCCCCTGAGAAGTAGTAGGTAAAAAGCTCTAGCCGGGTCAGACGCCGAGCTTACCAAACCTTTTAACCTGATTCTTCTCCCAGTAAGAAGTAGTAGGTAAAAAGCACTTGCCGGCTCAGACGCCGAGCTTAGCATACCTTTTAACATGACTTTTCTCCCCCTAAGAAGTAGTAGGTAAAAAGCACTTGCCGGCTCAGACGCCGAGCTTAGCATACCTTTTAACATGACTTTTCTCCCCCTAAGAAGTAGTAGGTAAAAAGCTCTAGCCGGCTCAGACGCCGAGCTTAGCATACCTTTCAACGTGACTTTTCTCCCCCTAAGTAGTAGTAGGTAAAAAGCGTTATACGGCTCAGACGCCCTACTTAGAATACCTTTTAACATGACTTTTCTTCCCCTAAGAAGTAGTAGGTAAAAAGCTCTAGCCGGATCAGACGCCGAGCTTAGCAAACCTTTTAACCTGATTCTTCTCCCAGTAAGAAGTAGTAGGTAAAAAGCTCTAGCCGACTCAGACGCCGAGCTGAGCATACCTTTTAACCTGACTTTTCTCCCAGTAAGAAGTGGTAGGTAAAAAGCACTTGCAGGCTCAGACGCCGAGCTTAACATACCTTTTAACATGACTTTATTCCCCCTAAGAATTAGTAGGTAAAAAGCACTAGCCAGCTCAGACGCCGAGCTGAGCATAACTTTGAACGTTACTTTTCTCCCCCTAAGAAGTAGTAGTTAAAAAGCGCTATACGGCTCAGACGCTTAGCTTAGCTTAGCATACCTTTTAACATGACTTTTGTCCCCCCAAGAAGTAGTTGGTAAAAAGCTCTAGCCGGCTTAGAAGCCAAGTTGAGCATACCTTTTAACGTGACTTTTCTCCCCCTAAGAAGTAGTAGGTAAAAAGCTGTAGCCGGATGAGACGCCAAGCTGACTATACCTTTTAACGTGTCTTTTCTCCTCCTAAGAAGTAGTAGGTAAAAAGCGCTATATGGCTAAGACGCCTTGCTAAGAATACCTTTTAACATGACTTTTCTCCCCCTAAGAAGTAGTAGGTAGAAAGCTTTAGCCGGCTCAGAAGCCGAGCTTAGCATACCTTTTAACGTGACTTTTCTCCCCCTAAGAAGTAGTAGCTAAAAAGCACTTGACGGCTCAGACGCTGAGCTTAGCATACCTTTTAACGTGACTTTTCTCCCCCTAAGGAGTAGTAGGTAAAAAGCTCTAACCGGCTTAGATGCCGAATTGTGCATACCTTTTAATGTGACTTTTCTCCCCCTAAGAAGTAGTAGGTAAAAAGCACTAGCCGGCTCAGACGCCGAGATGAGCATACCTTTTAACGTGACTTTTCTCCCCCTAAGTAGTAGTAGGTAAAAAGTGCTATACGGCTCAGACGCCTTGCTTAGAATACCCTTTAACATGACTTTTCTCCCCCTAAGAATAGTAGGTAAAAAGCTCTAGCCGGCTCAGACGCCGAGCTGAGCATGCCTTTTAACGTGACTTTTCTCCCCCTAAGAAGTAGTAGGTAAAAAGCTCTAGCCGGTTTAGAAGCCCAGTTGAGCATACCTTTTAACGTAACCTTTCTACCCCTAAGAAGTAGTAGGTAAAAAGCTCTAGCCGGCTCAGACGCCGAGCTGAGCATGCCTTTTAACGTGACTTTTCTCCCCCTAAGAAGTAGTAGGTAAAAAGCACTATACGGATCAGACGCCTAGCTTAGCATAACTTTTAACATGACTTTTCTCCCCCTAAGAAGTAGTAGGTAAAAAGCGCTAGCCAGCTCAGACGCTGAGCATACCTTTTAACGTGTCTTTTCTCCCCTTAAGAAGTAGTAGGTAAAAAGCACTTGCCGGCTCAGACGCTGCGCTTAGCATACCTTTTAACGTGACTATTCTCCCCCTAAGAAGTAGTAAGTAAAAAGCTCTAGACGGCTTAGATGCAGAGTTGAGCATACCTTTTAACATGACTCTTCTCCCAGTAAGAAGTAGTAGGTAAATAGCTCTAGCCGACTGAGACGCCGAGCTGAGCATACCTTTTAGCGTGACTTTTCTCTCCCTAAGTAGTAGTAGGTAAAAAGCGCTATACGGCTCAGACGCCCTGCTTAGAATACCTTTTAACGTGACTTTTCTCCCCCTAAGAAGCAGTAGGTAGAAAGCGCTAGCCAGCTCAGACGCCGAACTGAGCATACCTTTTAATGTGACTTTTCTCCCCCTAAGAAGTAGTAGGTAAAAAGCTCTAGCCGGCTTAGATGCCGAGTTGAGCATACTTTTTAACGTGACTTTTCTCCCCTTAAGAAGTAGTAGGTAAAAAACTCTAGCCGGCTTAGAAGCCAAGTTGAGCATACCTTTTAAAGTGACTTTTCTACCCCTAAGAAGTAGTAGGTGAAAAAGCTCTAGCCGGCTCAGACGCCGAGCTGATCATACCTTTTAACGTGACTTTTCTCCCCCTAAGAAGTAGTAGGTAAAAAGCTCTAGCCGACTCAGACGCCGAGCTGAGCATACCTTTTAACGTGACTTTTCTCCCCCTAAGAAGTAGTAGGTAAAAAGCGCTATAGAGCTCAGACGCCCTGCTTAGAATACCTTTTAACATGACTTTTCTACCCCTAAGAAGTAGTAGGTGAAAAAGCTCTAGCCGGCTCAGACGCCGAGCTGATCATACCTTTTAATGTGACTTTTCTCCCCGTAAGAAGTAGTAGGTAAAAAGCTCTAGCCGGCTTAGAAGCCAAGTTGAGCATACCTTTTAAAGTGACTTTTCTACCCCTAAGAAGTAGTAGGTAAAAAGCTCTAGACGGATCAGACGCCGAGCTTAGCAAACCTTTTAACCTGATTCTTCAACCAGTAAGAAATAGTAGGTAAAAAGCTCTAGCTGACTCGGACGACGAGCTGAGCATACCTTTTAAACTGACTTTTCTCCCAGTAAGAAGTAGTAGGTAAAAAGCACTTGCCAGCTCAGACGCCGAGCTTAGCATACCTTTTAACATGACTTTTCTCCCCCTAAGAAGTAGTAGGTAAAAAGCAGTAGCCAGCTCAGACACCGAGCTGAGCATAACTTTTAACGTGACTTTTCTCCCCCTAAGAAGTAGTAGATAAAAAGCTCTAGCCGGCTTATAAGCCAAGTTGATCATACCTTTTAACGTGACTTTTCTACCCCTAAGAAGTAGTAGATAAAAAGCTCTAGCCGGCTTATAAGCCAAGTTGAGCATACCTTTTAACGTGACTTTTCACCCCTTAAGAAGTAGTAGGTAAAAAGCGCTATACGGCTCAGACACCTTGCTTAGAATACCTTTTAACGTGACTTTTCGCACCCCAAGAAGTAGTAGGTAAAAAGCTCTAGCCGGTTTAGAAGCCAAGTTGAGCGTACCTTTTAACGTGACTTTTCTACCCCTAAGAAGAAGTAGGTAAAAAGTTCTAGCCAGCTTATAAGCCAAGTTGATCATACCTTTTAACGTGACTTTACTCCCCCTAAGAAGTAGTAGGTAAAAAGCTCTAGCCGGCTCAGACGCCCTGCTTAGAATACCTTTTAACATGACTTTTCTCCCCCTAAGAAGTAGTAGGTAAAAAGGGCTAGCCGGCTCAGAAGCCGAGCTTAGCATACCTTTTAATGTGACTTTTCTACCCCTAAGAAGTATTAGGTAAAAAGCTCTAGCCGGCTTATAAGCCAAGTTGAGCATATCTTTTAACATGACTTGTCTCCCCCTAAGAAGTAGTAGGTAAAAAGCGCTAGCCGGCTCAGACGCTGAGCTGAGCATGCCTTTTAACGTGACTTTTCTCCCCCTAAGAAGTAGTAGGTAAAAAGCTCTACCCTGGCTTAGAAGCCAAGTTGAGCATACCTTTTAAATTGACTTTTTTCCCAGTAAGAAGTAGTAGGTAAAAAGCAATTGCCAGCTCAGACGCCGAGCTGAGCATACCTTTTAACATGACTTTTCTCCCCCTAAGAAGTAGTAGGTAAAAAGCTCTAGCCGGCTTAGATGTCGAGTTGAGCATACCTTTTAACGTGACTTTTCTCCCCTGAGAAGTAGTAAGTAAAAAGCTCTAGCCGGCTTAGATGCCGAGTTGAGCATACTTTTTAACGTGACTTTTCTCCCCTTAAGAAGTAGTAGGTAAAAAACTCTAGCCGGCTTAGATGCCGAGTTGAGCATACCTTTTAACGTGACTTTTCTCCCCCTGAGAAGTAGTAGGTAAAAGCTTTAGCCGGCTCAGATGCCGAGCTGAGCATACCTTTTAACATGACTTTTCTCCCCCTAAGAAGTATAGGTAAAAAGCTCTAGCCGGCTTAGAAGCCAAGTTGAGCATGCCTTTTAACGTGACCTTTCTACCCCTAAGAAGTAGTAGGTGAAAAAGCTCTAGCCGGCTCACACGCCAAGCTGATCATACCTTTTAACATGACTTTTCTCCCCTTAAGAAGAAGTAGGTAAAAAGCTCTAGCCGGCTTAGAAGCCAAGTTGAGCATACCTTTTAACGTGACTTTTCTCCCCCTAAGAAGTAGTAGGTAAAAAGCACTAGCCGGATCAGACACCGAGCTTAGCATACCTTTTAACCTGACTCTTCTCCCAGTAAGAAGTAGTAGGTAAAAAGCTCTAGCCGACTGAGACGCCGAGCTGACCATACCTTTTAACGAGACTTTTCTCCCCCTAAGAAGTAGTAGGTAAAAAAAAGCACTAGTCGACTTAGACGTCGAGCTGAGCATACCTATTAACGTGACTTTTCTCCCCTTAAGAAATAGTAGGTAAAAAAAAGCACTAGCCGACTTAGACGTCGAGCTGCGCATACCTATTAACATGACTTTTCTCCCCTAAGAAGTAGTAGGTAAAAAGCAATAGCCGGCTCAGACACTGAGCTGATCATACCTTTTAACGTGACTTTTCACCCCCTAAGAAGTAGTAGGTAAAAAGCGCTAGCCGGGTCAGATGCCGAGCTGAGCATATCTTTTAACAGGAGTTTTCTCCACTTAAGAAGTAGTAGGTAGCTGACTCAGAAGCCCAGCTTAGCATCTCTTTTAACCTGACTTTTCTCCCCTTAAGGAGTAGTAGTTAAAAAGCTCTAGCCGACTCATAAGCTGAGCTGAGCATACCTTTTAACGTGACTTTTCTCCCCTAAGAAGTAGTAGGTAAAAAGTGCTAGCCGACTCAGACTCCGAGCTGAGCATACCTTTTAATGTGACTTTTCTCGCCCTAAGAAGTAGTAGGTAAAAAGCACTATATGGCTAAGACGCCTAGCTTAGCATACCTTTTAACCTGACTTTATTCCCAGTAAGAAGTAGTAGGTAAAAAGCGCTAGCCGGCTCAGACGCCGAGCTTAGCATACCTTTTAACCTGACTCTTCTCCCAGTAAGAAGTAGTAGGTAAAAAGCTCTAGCCGACTCAGACGCCGAGCTGAGCATACCTTTTAACGTGACTTTTCTCCGCTTAAGAAGTAGTAGGTAAAAAGCTCTAGCCGACTCAGACGCCGAGCTGACCATACCTTTTAACGAGACTTTTCTCCCCCTAAGAAGTAGTAGGTAAAAAAAAGCACTAGCCGACTTAGACGTCGAGCTGAGCATACCTATTAACGTGACTTTTCTCCCCTTAAGAAATAGTAGGTAAAAAAAAGCACTAGCCGACTTAGACGTCGAGCTGAGCATACCTATTAACGTGACTTTTCTCCCCCTAAGAAGTATTAGGTAAAAAAAAGCACTAGCCGACTTAGACGTCGCGCTAAGCATACATTTTAATATGACTTTTCTCAACCTAAGAAGTAGTAGGTAAAAAGCATTAGCCGGCTCAGGAGCTGAGCATACCTTTTAACATGACTTTTCTCACACTAAGAAGTAGTAGGTAAAAAGTGGTAGCCGGCTTAGATTACGAGCTGAGCATACCTTTTAACGTGACTTATCTCCCCCTAAGAAGTAGTAGGTGAAAAAAAGCACTAGCCGGCTTAGACGTCGAGCTGAGCATAGGTTTTAATATGACTTTTCTCCCTCTAAGAAGTAGTAGGTAAAAAAAGCACTAGCCAGCTTAGATGTCGAGCTGAGCATACTTTTTAACGTGACTTTTCTCCCCCTAAGAAGTAGTAGGTAAAAAAAAGCACTAGCCGACTTAGACGTCGAGCTGAGAATACATTTTAATATGACTTTTCTCCCCCTAAGAAGTAGTAGGTAAAAAAAAAGCACTAGCCGACTTACACGTCGTGCTGAGCATACATTTTAATATGACTTTTCTCAACCTAAGAAGCGGTAGGTAAAAAGCATTAGCCGGCTCAGGAGCTGAGCATACATTTTAACATGGCTTTTCTCCCCCTAAGAAGTAGTAGGTAAATAAAAAGCACTAGCCGACTTAGACATAGAGCTGAGCATACTTTTTAACGTGACTTTTCTGCCCCTAAGAAGTAGTAGGTAAAAAAAAGCGCTTGCCGACTTAGACGTCGTGCTGAGCATACATTTTAATATGACTTTTCTCAACCTAAGAAGTAGTAGGTAAAAAGCATTAGCGGGCTCAGGAGCTGAGCATACCTTTTAACATGACTTTTCTCCCTCTAAGAAGTAGTAGGTAAAAAGTGGTTGCCGGCTTAGATGCCGAGCTGAGTATACCTTTTAACGTGACTTTTCTCCCCCTAAGAAGTAGTAGGTACAAATCTCTAGCCGGCTTAGAAGCCAAGTTGAGCATACCTTTTAACATGACTTTTCTCCCAGTAAGAAGTAGTAGGTAAAAAGCTCTAGCCGGCTTAGAAGCCAAGTTGAGCATACCTTTTAACCTGACTTTTCTCCCCCTAAGAAGTAGTAGGTAAAAAGCGCCAGCCGGCTCAGACGCCGAGCTGAGCATACCTTTTAACATGACTTTTCTCCCCTTAAGAAGTAGTAGGTAAAAAGCTCTAGTCGGCTTAAAAGCCAAGTTGAGTATACCTTTTAACATGACTTTTCTCCCCTTAAGAAGTATTAGGTTAAAAAGCTCTAGCCGGCTCAGACGCCGAGCTGAGAATAACTTTTAACGTGACTTTTCTCCCTCTAAGAAGTAGTAGGTAAAAAGCGCAAGCCGGCTCAGACGCCAAGTTGAGCATACCTTTTAACGTGACTTTTCTCCCCTTAAGAAGTAGTAGGTAAAAAGCTCTAGTCGGCTTAAAAGCCAAGTTGAGTATACCTTTTAACATGACTTTTCTACCCCTAAGAAGTAGTAGGTAAAAATCTCTAGCCGACTCAGACGCCGAGCTGAGCATACTTTTTAACCTGACTTTTCTCCCAGTAAGAGTTAGTAGGTAAAAAGCACTTGCCGGCTTAGAAGCCAAGTTGAGCAAAGCTTTTAACATGGCTTTTCTCCCCTTAAGAAGTATTAGGTAAAAAGCTCTAGCCGGCTCAGACGCCGAGCTGAGAATAACTTTTAACGTGACTTTTCTCCCTCTAAGAATTAGTAGTTAAAAAGCGCTATACAGCTCAGACGCCTTGCTTAGCATACCTTTTAACATGAGTTTTCTCCCCTTAAGAAGTAGTAGGTAAAAAGCTCTAGCAGGCTTAGAAGCCAAGTTGAGCATACCTTTTAACGTGACTTTTCTACCCCTAAGAAGTAGTAGGTAAAAAGTTCTAGCCGGCTCAGACGCCGAGCTGAGTATAACTTTTAACGTGACTTGTCTTCCCCTAAGAAGTAGTAGGTAAAAAGCGATATACGGCTCAGACGCCGAGCTGAGCATACCTTTTAACCTGACTTTTCTCCCAGTAAGAAGTAGTAGGTAAAAAGCTCTAGACGGCTCAGACGCCGATTTGAGCATACCTTTTAACGTGTCTTTTCTCACCCTAAGAAGTAGAAGGTAAAAAGCGCTAGCCGACTCCGACGCCGAACTGAGCATACTTTTTAACCTGACTTTTCTCCCAGTAAGAAGTAGTAGGTAGAAAGTGATTGCCGGCTCAGACGCCAAGCTTAGCATACCTTTTAACGTGACTTTTCTCCCCCTAAGAAGTAGTAGGTAAAAAGCGCTAGCTAGCTCAGACACCGAGCTGAGCATACCTTTTAACGTGACTTTTCTCCCCCATGAAGTTGTAGGTAAAAAGCGCTATACAGCTCAGACGCCTGGCTTAGCATACCTTTAAACATGACATTTCTCCCCCTAAGAAGTAGTAGGTAAAAAGCTCTAGCCAGCTCAGACACCGAGCTGAGCAAACCTTTTAACGTGACTTTTCTCCCCCTAAGTAGTAGTAGGTAAAAAGCACTATATGGCTCAGACGCTTTGCTTAGAATACCTTTTAAGGTGACTTCTCCCCCTAAGAAGTAGTAGGTAAAAAGCGTTTGCCGGCTCAGACGCCGAGCTGAGCATACCTTTTAACGTGACTTTTCTCCCCCTAAGAAGAAGTAGGTAAAAAGCTCTAGCCGGCTCAGACGCCGAGCTTAGCATACCTTTCAACGTGACTTTTCTCCCCCTAAGAAGTAGTAGGTAAAAAGCGCTAGCCGACTCAGACGCCGAGCTGAGCATGTCTTTTAACGTGACTTTTCTCCCCCTACGAAGTAGTAGGTAAAAAGCACTTGCCGGCTCAGATGCCGAGCTTAGCATACCTTTTAACATGACTTTTCTCCCAGTAAGAGGTAGTAGGTAAAAAGCTCTAGACGGCTTAGAAGCCAAGTTGAGCAAAGCTTTTAACATGACTTTTCTCCCCTTAAGAAGTATTAGGTAAAAAGCACTTGCCGGCTTTGATGCCGAGTTGAGCATAGCTTTTAACGCGACTTTTCTCCCCTTAAGAAGTAGTAGGTAAAAAGCTCTAGCCGGCTTAGAAGGCAAGTTGAGCATACCTTTTAACCTGACTTTTCTCCCCCTAAGAAGTAGTAGGTAAGAAGCGCTAGCCGGCTCAGACGTCGAGCTGAACCTACCTTTTAACGTGACTTCTCTCCCCCTAAGAAGTAGTAGGTAAAAAGCGCTATATGGCTCAGACGCCCTGCTTAGAATACCTTTTAACATGACTTTTCTCCCCCTAAGAAGTAGTAGGTAAAAAGCTGTAGCCGACTCAGACGCCGAGCTTAGCATACCTTTTAACCTGACTTTATTCCCAGTAAGAAGTAGTAGGTAAAAAGCGCTAGCCGGCTCAGACGCCGAGCTGAGCATACCTTTTAACATGACTTTTCTCCCCTTAAGAAGTAGTAGGTAAAAAGCTCTAGCCGGCTTAAAAGCCAAGTTGAGCATACCTTTTAACATGACTTTTCTACCCCTAAGAAGTAGTAGGTAAAAATCTCTAGCCGACTCAGACGCCGAGCTGAGCATACTTTTTAACCTGACTTTTCTCCCAGTAAGAATTAGTAGGTAAAAAGCACTAGGCGGCTCAGACGCCGAGATGAGCATACCTTTTAACGTGATTTTATCCCCCTAAGAAGTAGTAGGTAAAAAGGGCTAGCCGGCTCAGAAGCCGAGTTGAGCATGCCTTTTAACGTGACTTTTCTCCCCCTAAGAAGTAGTAGGTAAAAAGCTCTAGCCGACTCAGACGCCGAGCTGAGCATACCTTTTTACCTGACTTTTCTCCCAGTAAGAAGCTTAGCATAGCTTTTAACATGCCTTTTCTCCCCCTAAGGAGTAGTAGGTAAAAAGCACTAGCCAGCTCAGACGCCGAGCTGAGCAAACCTTTTAACGTGTCTTTTCTCCCCCTAAGAAGTAGTAGGTAAAAAGCTCTAGCCGGCTTAGAAGCCAAGTTGAGCATACCTTTTAACGTGACTTTTCTACCCCTAAGAAGTAGTAGGTAAAAAGCTCTAGCCGTCTTATAAGCCAAGTTGAGCATACCTTTTAACGTGACTTTAATCCCCCTAAGAAGTAGTAGGTAAAAAGCACTATACGGCTCAGACGCCCTGCTTAGAATATCTTTTAACATGAATTTTCTACCCCTAAGAAGTAGTAGGTGAAAAAGCTCTAGCCGGCTCAGACGCCGAGCTAATCATACTGTTTAACGTGACTTTTCTCCCCCTAAGAAGTAGTGGGTAAAAAGCTCTAGCCGGCTTAGAAGCCAAACTGATCATACCTTTTAACGTGACTTTTCTACCCCTAAGAAGTAGTAGGTAAAAAGCTCTAGCCGGCTTAGAAGCCAAGTTGAGCATAAGTTTTAATGTGACTTTTCTCCCCCTAAGAAGTAGTAGGTAAAAAGCACTATATGGCTCAGACGCCTAGCTTAGCATATCTTTTAACTTGAATTTTCTCCCCCTAAGAAGTAGTAGGTAAAAAGCTCTAGCCGGATCAGACGCCGAGCTGAGCATACCTTTTAACCTGACTTTCCTCCCAGTAAGAAGTAGTAGGTAAAAGGCACTTGCCGGCTCAGACGCCAAGTTTAGCTTACCTTTTAACATGACTTTTCTCCCCCTAAGAAGTAGTAGGTAAAAAGCGCTAGCCGGCTTAGATGCCGAGTTAAGCATACTTTTTAACATGACTTTTCTCCCCTTAAGAAGTAGTAGGTAAAAAGCTCTAGCCGGTTTAGAAGCCAAGTTGAGCATACATTTTAACGTGACTTTTTTACCCCTAAGAAGTAGTAGGTAAAAAGCGCTAGCCGTCTCAGACGCCGAACTGAGCATACCTTTTAATTTGACTTTTCTCCCCCTAAGAAGTAGTAGGTAAAAAGCTCTAGCCGGGTTAGATGCCGAGTTGAGGATACCTTTTAACGTGACTTTTCTCCCCTTAAGAAGTAGTAGGTAAAAGCTCTAGCCGGCTTAGAAGCCATGTTGAGCATACCTTTTAACGTGACTTTTCTCCCCCTAAGAAGTAGTAGGTAAAAAGCTCTAGCCGGCTTAGAAGCCAAGTTGAGCATACCTTTTAACGTGAATTTTCTACCCTAAGAAGTAGTAGGTAAAAAGCTCTAGACGGCTTATAAGCCAAGTTGAGCATACCTTTTTACGTGACTTTTCTCCCCCTAAGAAGTAGTAGGTAAAAAGCTCTTCCCGGCTCAGACGCCGAGCTGCGCATACCTTTTAACGTGACTTTTCTCCCCCTAAGTAGTAGTAGGTAAAAAGCGTTATACGGCTCAGACGCCCTGCTTAGAATACCTTTTAACATGACTTTTCTCCCCCTAAGAAGTAGTAGGTAGAAAGCTTTAGCCGGCTCAGAAGCCGAGCTTAGCATACCTTTTAACCTGACTTTTCTCCCCCTAAGAAGTTGTAGGTAAAAAGCTCTAGCCGGCTCAGACGCCGAGCTGAGCCTGCCTTTTAACATGACTTTTCTCCCCCTAAGAAGTAGAAGGTAAAAAGCTCTAGCCGACTTAGACGCCGAGCTGAGCATACCTTTTAACCTGACTTTTCTCCCAGTAAGAAGTAGTAGGTAAAAAGAACTTGCCAGCTCAGACGCCGAGCTTATCATACCTTTTAACGTGACTTTTCTCCCTTAAGAAGTAGTAGGTAAAAAGTTTTAGCCGGCTCAGACGCCGAGCTGAGCATACCTTTTAACCTGACTTTTCTCCCCCTAAGTAGTAGTAGGTAAAAAGCGCTATACGGCTCAGACGCCTTGCTTAGAATACCTTTTAACGTGACTTTTCTCCCCCTAAGAAGTAGTAGGTAAAAAGAACTTGCCGGCTCAGACGCCGAGCTTATCATACCTTTTAACGTGACTTTTCTCCCTTAAGAAGTAGTAGGCAAAAAGTTTTAGCCGGCTCAGACGCCGAGCTGAGCATACCTTTTAACCTGACTTTTCTCCCCCTAACTAGTAGTAGGTAAAAAGCGCTATACGGCTCAGACGCCGAGCTGAGCATACCTTTTAACATGACTTATCTGCCTCTAAGAAGTAGTAGGTAAAAAGCGCTAGCCGGCTCAGACGTTTTGCTTAGAATACCTTTTAACATGACTTTTCTCCCCCTAAAAAGTAGTAGGTAAAAAGCTCTAGCCGGCTCAGACGCCGAGCTTAGCATACCTTTTAACGTGACTTTTCTCCCCCTAAGAAGTAGTAGGTAAAAAGCTTTAGCTGGCTCAGATGCAGAGCTGAGCATACCTTTTAACGTGACTTTTCTCCCCTTAAGACGTAGTAGGTAAAAAGCGCTAGCCGGCTCAGACGCCGAGCTGAGCATACCTTTTAAATTGGCTTTTCTCCTAGTAAGAAGTAGTAGGTAAAAAGCACTTGCAGGCTGAGACGCCGAGCTGAGCATACATTTTAACATGACTTTTCTCCCCCTAAGAAGTTGTAGGTAAAAAGCGCTAGCCAGGTCAGACGCCGAGCTGAGCATACCTTTTAAATTGGCTTTTCTCCCAGTAAGAAGTAGTAGGTAAAAAGCGCTAGCCAGGTCAGACGCCGAGCTGAGCATACCTTTTAACGTGACTTTTATCCCCTTAAGAAGTAGTAGGTAGCCGGCTCAGACGCCGAGTTGAGCATTCCTTTTAACGTGACTTTTCTCCCCCTAAGAAGTAGTAGGTAAAAAGCTCTAGCCGGCTCAGACACCGAGCTGAGCATACCTTTTAACGTGACTTTTCTCCCCTTAAGAAGTAGTAGGTAGCCGGCTCAGACGCAGAGCTGAGCATACTTTTTAACGTGACTATTTTCCCTCTAAGAAGTAGTAGGTAAAAAGCGCTAGCCAGCTCCGACGCCGAGATGATCATACCTTATAACGTGATTTTTCTCCCCCTAAGAAGTAGTAGTTAAAAAGCACTAGCCGGCTCAGACGCAGAGCTTTGCATACCTTTTAACGTGACTTTTCTCCCCCTAAGAAGTAGTAAGAAGAGAATCATATATGAATCATATCAACGCCATACACGTTTTTTTTGTATACGTTTTTGTAGTGATTTGTTTGTTTAGAGAATTATATTTTGTTTTTTGGCATGAAGTTAACTGGCCTTTCCGATCGATTCAATCGCTTCTTCGGTAGAGCCCCTGGCGTTTTTTCAAAATAATGACAATGATTTTTTGGCTGCACAAATGTACGTGAAAAGTGAACCTGCCAAATAACATTTTCGATGTTCTTTGAATATGTTGGATAGGTTTCACTAAATGGATAAAATAAAGATAAATGGATTGGTTGCCAAAAGTATATTTGTATGATCTATAATATAATTTCACCTTTGATTATAATACGTGCTCAGTGTTTCAAATAGCATTCAGTAAAATGTGGTAAATGATGTGTGTGTCTTATTTATACTTATGCTTCCTGACTCTTCAATACTGTAATGAATTTTCTGCATTCCATTTTCTCTTGTATGTGGTTATGAAATGAATTAAGTCTATCAAATGAAGTTATATTAAGCGTATGTGTTCAGAATTCATTTCAAGGGTTAAACTGTTAAGTTTTGTTACTAATCAGGGTTAATTAACTAATATTGTGTTTTTTCACTTAAACGATCAATGATGTAATGTCCGGTGTTTAGATTTAAATAAGCCAATGAGTACCCCTGAGTCTCTTACCTATGACTATGTATCGTTGATATGAAACGCTTCAGGTGTTTTGTGTTTAACCTTGTTGAAATAAATTATTTGTGTTGATAAAAGTGTTGATTATTTGGATTTAAAATTAATGCATAGCAATGGTAGTGATCAGTACCGTGCATCGACAAGAATCGGCAGGAAATTCCCTCCTTAGGGCTGATTGTTGTCATCCAAAATATGTATTCAGAGCTATTCCTATTGGACAGTTTCAAAGATTACGACGGAACTGCAGTATTGATAAGGAGTATATTTCAAAATCCTTAGATTTAAGGGACCTATTTTTAGCTAGGGATTATCCAATAGATTGTTTGGAAACAGCGTTTTTGAAGGCTTTGAAACGGGATAGATGTGATTTACTGAAAGATAGAGCCATCGAGAATCCAGCACCTAGAGTAGATACACCCATGTTTATTACAACTTGCAGTAGGCAATATAATCAAATTAAAAAAAATCATTAATAAACATCTCCCTGTACCTTATGGTGATGAAAGTCTTTGCGAAATTTTTAAGAACGGTTGCAAGTTTGTAACACGACGAGCAGGCACTTTGGGAACGATGTTAGCCCCAAGTGTTGTCTTGAGGAATAGTGAAAAAACAACCTGGTTGCAATCCAAAGGTACTTATAGATGTGGCTCCACAAGGTGTGTGGCTTGTGAAAGGATATCTATATCTTCCACCTTTACAAATTTTAGTACAGGTACATCCTTTGAGATTTGCAGTTACATTAATTGTAACACTAAGTTTGTGATATATCTACTCACTTGTCAGACATGCAAAATGCAATATGTAGGCTGCACTACTAGAAATTTGAAATGCAGGATGAGAGAGCATATCAACCAAATAGTCTCATGCAGCAACACCTCCGTAGTCTCATGCCATTTTACAAATTGCAATAGCGGTGATATATCACCACTTACCATTCAAGGGATTGAAAAGATCACACCTTCAAACAGAGGTGGGGATTTAACTACTAAACTGCTACATAGAGAGGCTTTTTGGATCTTTACTTTAAACACACGGCAACCATTTGGCTTAAATATAAAGTTTGATTTGACTTGTTGCGTTTAGAATTTTCCTTTCCCCTTTTTCTTTTTTGTTTCCTTTTACCTTCACTAGTTTCAATCATCTATGCCAGTGTTTAGTTTCTGATGGATCACAAATAATTGTCCAACAGTCAATCCGTTTGGTGGTTTATTTTGAAAAAGAATTCTGCTTGTTTCAATTTTCTTTTTCCTGTCATTTTACTTGGAATACATTAAAGTCCTTTAATAAGGACACATGTTTAAACATTTTAAGTTTTATACATGTTTTGTCCCTAACTGGTTTGGGTTTCAGGTGGACATTTTTGTTGCAGATATTTGGTAAACTCTGGTACTTTGACATATCGTACCACTGTAGTTTTTGTTAATTACATTTTTAGACAATTAATAATAGTTTGTTTCCTGTTTGAACACCATATGCATTTATTTTTGGATACGTTTTTGAAGTGATTTGCTTGTTTAGAGAATTACTGTATATTTTGTTTTTTGGCATGAAGGTAACTGGCTTTTCCGATCGATTCAATCGCTTCTTCGGTAGAGCTCCTGTCGTTTTTTTCAAAATAATGAAAATGATGTCTTGGCTGCACAAATCTACATGAAAAGCGAACCTGCTAAATAACATTTCGGATGTTCTTTGAATATTTTGGATAGGTTTTACTAAATCGATAAAATAAAGATAAATGGATTGTTTGCCAAAAGTATATTTGTATGATCTATAATGTCCTTTCAACTTTGATTATAATACGTGTTTAAATAAAATTTGATTAGTGTGATTATGTAAGGACACGATTGGAACCAATTAAAACAGTGTTTCAAATAGCATTCAGTAAAATATGGTACATGATGTGTGTGTCATATTTATATTTATGCTTCCTGACTCTTCTATACTGTAATGAATTTTCTGCATTCCATTATGGCTTGTTTGTAGTTATGAAATTAATTAAGTCTATCAAATGAAGTTATATTAAGCGTATGTGTTCAGAATTAATTTCAAAGGTTAAACTGTTTAGTTTTGTTATTAATCAGGGTTAATTAACTAATAGTGTGTTTTTTCAATTAAATGATCAATGATATAATGTCCGGTGTTTAGATTTAAATAAGCCAATGAGTACCGCTGAATCTCTTACCTATGACTAGGTATCGTTGATATGAAACGCGTCGGGTGTTTTGTTTTTAACCTTGTTGAAATAAATTCTTTGTTTTAAACGCCCCGTGTGGACCCGGAGTGCTTGCCACATTTTTTCAATTGAGAATCATATATCCCTAGTTTAGAATCATATCGATAAACGAGCAACAATATATACAAGAATATATTATAAATATATTATAGTATACATAAATTTGAATACGACATTTCTCGTACGACAGTAAGTAAAAGGTGCCGGCTCAGATGCCGAGCTGAGCATACGTTTTAATGTGACTTTTCTCCCCCCTAAGGAGTAGTAGGTAAAAAGTGCCAGCTAATTCAGACGCCAAGCTGAGAATACCTTTTAACGTGACTTTTCTCCCCCTAAGAAGTAGTAGGTAATAAACGCTAGCTGGCTCAGATGCGGAGCTGAGCATACCTTTTAACGTAACTTTTCTTCCCATAAGTAGTAGGTAAAAAGTGCCAGCCAGTTCAGACGCCAAGCTGAGCATTCCTTTTAATGTGACTTTTCTCCCCCTAAGAAGTAGTAGGTAAAAAACGCTAGCTGGCTCAGACGCGGAGCTGAGCATACCTTTTAACGTGACTTTTCTCCCCCTAAGAAGTAGTAGGTAAAAAGCGCCAGCCAGCTCAGACGCCGAGCTGAGCATACCTTTTAACGTGACTTTTCTCACCCTAAGAAGTAGTAGATAAAAAGCATTAGCCGGCTCAGACGCGAGCTGAGCATACCCTTTAACGTGACTTTTCTCCCCCTAAGAAGTAGTAGGTAAAAAGCGCTAGCCGGGTCAGACGCTGAGCATACCTTTTAACGTGACTTTTCTCTCCTTAAGAAGGTGGATGCAAAAAGAGCTAAACGTCTCAAACGCCAAGCTGAACATGCATTTTTAATTTGACTTTTCTCTTTCTAAGAAGATGTAGTTAAAAAACGCTAACCAGCTCAAATGCTAAGTTGAACATGTCATTTTTAGTTTTACTTTTCTCTTTCTAAGAAGGTACAGTTAAAAAACACTAACCGGCTGAAATGCTAAGTTGAACATACTTGAATTTTCTCTTTCTAAGAAAGTGCAGGCAAAAAGCATTAACTGGTTCAAATAGTAAATTGAGCATACCTTTTAATTTTACTTTTGAAATTAAATTTTTACATATGACACTCTGGTTACTACAATATAAGCACCAGGTATGTGTATTATGTGCCATGAGACCCCCTAACAATATGGAGACCCTAGAAAACCATATATTTTCCGAAAGTACACATTCTGACGAATCTAAATGAAATCTTTCTACTGCAAACTACCAAACAGCAAAGCTATGCTAAACATGCAAAACTAAAGAACTGTTATGATTTTTTTTTATTTGCTTAGCTCACCTCACCTGTGTCAGCATCCTAAGTGGGTGGGCAGTCACTGATGATTTTTTTTTTTTTTTTTTTAGTATTTTTGATCTTTAGTATAGTTTGTATCTACTAATGATTGTATTTTAAAGGAAATAGCAGATGAGGGTAGAAGAGCCAATCAGGACAGGGAACTCAAGAGAACTAGTCTCCCTTTCGAATTTCCCTCTGATGATATTGTTGGTATGATACTTTTTAAGAAAATTAAAATTGCAAAACATGAGCTCAACCAATAAGGACTGTGTTGTACATACTTTCAAATCCTTAATTGAAATATTGTTTTCTGGGATATTTTTGTCACTGAACTGCTGCCTTAAAGGGGTTGTTCACCTTCCAACACTTTTTCAGTTCAGTTGGTTTCAGATAATTCACTGGAAATAAACACCACATAATAAATCTGACCCCAGGATTATTTCTACAACAAAATACATAGTTATGTAGAACACTTACATAACTATTATTGCTGAGTTACCTCTGAATGTCCTGATGGCTGGTACTAATATCCATCATTTTCAGTACCATTGGGTAACACTTGTTTGCTATAAACTGAGTTGTCTACAGCAATAACAAATGAATTGACCAATAAACTCTCACCAGCTTTAGTGACTAGTGATAGATATTAATTGGCGTAACCATTACATACAATACTAACAAGATACATTATATAAATGTATAGCTATTTACATCTTTGCAATTTATTTGGTTTATCCAAATCCAAATAGTTCAATAAATCCAACTTATATTTGGGTTCTGAAAAATTATTATTTTGGAGGGTGCCACAGTGACTGCATTCATTACCTGATACCCTGACCAGTGCTCCTATCAGCAAACAAACTGCAGCAGCCCAGTTGCCTCTGCCACTTAGGGCAACTTCGGAAATCCAAAGCAATCCTGCCTGCCATTTGTTTTTTGCTGACAGGAAGGCAGAACGGGGAAATCTCCCCATCTGGCACCACCCTTAAAACATGTGGAATATGTAAAAAAACAAATATATACTTGTGTATAGACTTGTGTTAAAATTACCGGAAGGGCACTTTATAGTGGTAATTTACATACCATAGAAGCAGCACGCAAAGGCACCTCTGTATTCAATCAGCATTCAGCATGTTTATTACCCACATGTAGCATTAGTTCCCACAATCCCAGTTCCATTGAGGTTGCTCAGGGAGGTGCACCTGTTGTGATTATGTGTAATGCACTGGACTGTATGCATTTGTGCTTGTACTTCGATACATTTGGCATGAGAGTGACGTGTGCCTGATTCTTTTTGATGCATCTGCTCTGCACCTATTTAGACAGGAGGCTGTTGTCTAACACCTGGGACGAAGGTGTGCAGGAGGAAGGCAGTAGAACTTATAAAGTGCAACTTTACATGAGTCCAAGGTGCACTTGTTGACACAAGTACCTTTAATGAATGGGAAGCTGAATGTGTGGTAACTAAATGACTCCTTATATGAGCATGGAAACAAAATGGCAGCAAGGGCAAATTGTTTACAAAAATGTTAAACTGAAAATCAGGAGCCTGAAAGAAAACATGGAAGGGCAAGAAATGACTTGTAAGATGTTTTCATTTTATAGTTTAATATAAAACATTTATTGCTCTTTTAAAAAAACAACTATTAGCATGATATCATTTTAAGTAAGGTTATAGAAAACATTGCTAGGGCAGTGGCACAAACCCTCACATATAATAAAAGGCACTAAGTTTGCCCAGGAGCAGTAACCCATAGCAACCAATAAAATGTTGGCTTTTAAAGAGGTGACCATCAAATGCTACCGACTGATTAGTTGCTATAGGTTACCGCTCTTGGGCAAACGTAGTGACATTTATTACATAACCCTCTTAAGTGTTGTGTTCCCACTCTCTTGTTTGGTAGTCAACTGAAAGGGCCACCTGTACTCTCTTGCAAGGTTATTGTTGCTCAAAAATACTGAATAAATTAAAAATAGAAAAAAATCGGGGGTATCTGTGGTTCAATCCCTTTGCCAGTTCAGATAATCCCTTCTCCTTCAGATGGATAGTAGTTAAATTTATGTAGATAAACCAGCGCTATAAGCTTGGGATAGACAGAAAAAATAGTAATATATAGGGGCAGATTTATCAAGGGTCGAAGTGAATTAGAAGGAATTTTAGGAGTAAAAAAATTCTAAATTTGAAGTAATTTTTTGGATACTTCGACCATCGAATAGGATACTACGACTTCAAATTTGATTCGAAGTAAAATCATTTGAATATTCGACCATTCGATAATCGAAGCACTGTCTCTTAAAAAAAACTTTGACTTCAATACCTTGCCAAATTAAACCTGCCGAAGTGCTATTTAAGCCTATGGGGACCTTCTAGAGCGTTTTTCTACGTTTTTGGAAATCGAAGTAAAATCATTCGATCGATCGCTGAAAGCCTTCAAAACTTTCGATTCAAAGGATTTAATCGTTCAATCAAACGATTGTACTTCAACCGCAAATGGCCAAATTCTATGTAAAAAAAACTTTGATTTCGATATTCGAAGTCAAAGTATTCCAATTCGATGGTCGAATTCCGAAGCTTTTTCTACTTCGAAATTTGACCCTTGGGTCTGCCCTCCCCACCCCACAGATCCAACCCCCCACCACACAGGAAAAAAAAAAAAAAACATTAGTGGCTAGGGTTCCCACATGTTTATAAAAAATACAAAAACATTTGTGATCAGGGCCCCCCTATTAAAAAAACACATTTGTGATCAGGACCCCACATAAAAAAAAAATTGTGGTCAGGGCCCCTGTGCCCAGGCCTCCCCCCTCCACACAACAGGGACCACAAAGGGTTACCTTTAGGGGGCCCTGCCATGTTACACTTACTTCATTAGCGTAGCCCACCTGCTGTAAGTGAGCTGCCAACTACAGAAGGGAGGAGGGGAGCACAGGTGGCTGCATTTTCTTCCCTTATTGGTCACAGAATTTCAAGTCCCGGAAAAGCTGCATGGTGATTGGATGAGGTGGAGGGTAAGTTCAAACCTCAGCTATCCAATCCCTGAGCAGCTCAACCGGGACTTAAACTCTGTGACCAATAAGGGAAAGCTGAAGAGTGTGGATGTGCAGGTAAGAGACCTACAATACTTTCATATTTGTGATGATCTAAAATACATGTTAGGACATCATGGCCTTTCACACCACTGCAACTTCTCCAAAAGGACTGTTTAAAAAGATGGTTTAGTTAGGAGTTGGATGCAGGGGGACTAAAAACAGACTTCATAGTGGGTTATGTGACCAATGATGTCCTAATGCTCACTCCAGATACAAACTCTCTTGTAGCATCTGATTTGAGTTGTGTTAGTGTGGGTGAGGAAGCTGAATTGTGTGGCTGTGCAGGTAAGAGACCTATAACTGAACTGAATAGAAATATTAAAATGTAAAAAGGGTCACTTTTATCTGAATTGCAAAAAAACCCACCATACCTCTCACCATAATATCCCTGAAAGTAGTGGTTAGAAAAAAGTTACACCTAGACTTACACCTCTCCGAAGTAGATTGTGTCATTGTTTGCAATTGTGTTTTAGTATTTGGGAAAAAGTGGCAACTGAGGTAGGCACATTGGGTTCAGGGGAGTTTTTAAATTGTTGTTTAAGTTTTAGAGACAGAGTGAGTTTGTAAACATCCTGCATTACCCATCACTAGTAATAAAAGACACTACGTTTGTCCAGGGGCAATAACCCATAGTAACCAATAAGCAGGTAGAATTTACTAGTCGCCAATTCAAATACAAGCATCTTATTGGTTGCCATGAGTTACTGCTCCTAGGCAATCTTATTGCCTTATATTATATATGGGGATACAACCGTATTGGATAGATGAGCACAATGTCACCTTTGAGTTAACATTTAGTATGATGTAGAGAGTGATATTCTGAGACAATTTGCAATTGGTGTTCATTTTTTTTCGTTTTTCATTTCTTTAGCTCTTTACTCACTAGCTCTCCATTTTGCAAATTCATCAATCTGGTTGCTAGGGTCCAAATTACCCTAGCAACTATACATTGATTTGAATAAGAGACTGGAATATTAGTAGAATAGGGCCTGAATAGAAAGATTAGTCATCAAAAGTCACATGTCAGCGACCCTATTTCAAAGCAAGAAAGATTCAGAAGAAAAAGGCAAAAAAAACTATAAATAAATAATGCAGACTTTTAGAGTTGTGCCACTTTTTTATGAGCAAATAGACATCATTCACCGGTTCCACTGCATCAGTAGTGTTATTGGTGTTTTTGTTTTGTTAAGAAATTGTTGTTGGCCCTTGCCACTTTTCGCCCTACACCTGTTATACACTGCTAGAATCACTCTACTCTCTGACTTATACTAATCTTGGCTGGGCATTTTCTTTTTTTATTCGAAACAGAAAAAAATCACAGTGATCGGTCGAACCCACGCTGTGGCTTTGACCAGCTGCTATAAACACCCTTGTGCCATCGCTCGGTCTAACCCACATTCTAGAGTTGACCAGCTGCTATAAATGATAAAAAGCCAATATTTGTACACAAAGTGAAACATAGAAAAATTACCAGTGCATGGTTCACCTTAAAAAATAATTATTACAAAAAATTTGGTGTTAAAACCACACTTTGGCAAAACACGTCAGCTCACGTGCCACGCCAAGGCCCCTCATTGTACGTGAGTCCTACACTATTTGTGAGCATTCTAAGTCTGTAGTGCATTTAAAATTAAGTCCCCCAGCAACCAATGTGACTGAGTAGGAAGCCGGCATTACTAGGTCGGGGTCGGGGAGAGCGAACCACACATTTTCTGCAGGGGTCGGCACGAACCCACCCGATCCGCGGATCTTCTCTCTAAGAAGTAGAAGGTAGAAAGTGCTAGAAGGCTCAGACGTTGAGCTGAGCATACCTTTTTACATGACTTTTCTCCTCCTATGAAGTAGTAGGTAAAAAGCGCTAGCCGACTCAGACACCAAGCTGAGCATATCTTTTAACGTGACTTTTCACCCCCTGAGAAGTAGTAGGTAAAAAGCAATAGCCGGCTCAGACACTGAGCTGATCATACCTTTTAACGTGAGTTTTCACCCCCTAAGAAGTAGTAGGTAAAAAGCGCTAGCCGGGTCAGATGCCGAGCTGAGCATATCTTTTAACATGAGTTTTCTCCACTTAAGAAGTAGTAGGTAGCCGACTCAGAAGCCCAGCTTAGCATCCCTTTTAACCTGACTTTTCTCCCCTTAAGGAGTAGTAGTTAAAAAGCTCTAGCCGACTCATAAGCTGAGCTGAGCATAACTTTTAACGTGACTTTTCTCCCCCTAAGAAGTAGTAGGTAAAAAGCACTTGCTGGCTCAGACGCCGAGCTTAGCATACCTTTTAACATGACTTTTCTCCCCCTAAGAAGTAGTAGGTAAAAAGCGCTAGCGACTCAGATGCCGAGCTGAGCATACCTTTTAACCTGACTTTTCTCCCCATAAGAAGTAGTAGGTAAAAAGTGCTAGCCGACTCAGAAGCCGAGCTGAGCATACCTTTTAATGTGACTTTTCTCGCCCTAAGAAGTAGTAGGTAAAAAGTGCTAGCCGACTCAGACGCCGAGCTGAGCATTCCTTTTAACGTGACTTTTCTACCCCTAAGAAGTAATAGGTGAAAAAGCTCTAGCCGGCTCAGACGCCGAGCTTAGCATACCTTTTAACCTGACTCTTCTCCCAGTAAGAAGTAGTAGGTAAAAAGCTCTAGCCGACTCAGACGCCGAGCTGACCATACCTTTTAACGTGACTTTTCTCCCCCTAAGAAGTAGTAGGTAAAAAGCACATGCTGGCTCAGACGCCGAGCTTAGCATACCTTTTAACATGACCTTTCTCCCCCTAAGAAGTAGTAGGTAAAAAGCGCTAGCTGGCTCAGACACCAAGCTGATCATACCTTTTAATGTGACCTTTCTCCCCCTAAGAAGTAGTAGGTAAAAAGCTCTAGCCGGCTCAGACGCAGAGCTGAGCATACCTTTTAACGTGACTTTTCTCCCCTTAAGAAGAAGTAGGTAAAAAGCTCTAGCCGGCTTAGAAGCCAAGTTGAGCATACCTTTTAACGTGACTTTTCTCCCCCTAAGAAGTAGTAGGTAAAAAGCACTAGCCGGATCAGACACCGAGCTTAGCATACCTTTTAACCTGACTCTTCTCCCAGTAAGAAGTAGTAGGTAAAAAGCTCTAGCCGACTCAGACGCCGAGCTGACCATACCTTTTAAAGAGACTTTTCTCCCCCTAAGGAGTAGTAGGTAAAAAAAAAGCACTAGCCGACTTAGACGTCGTGCTGAGCATACATTTTAATATGACTTTTCTCCCCCTAAGAAGTAGTAGGTAAAAAGCGTTAGCCATCTCAGACGACGAGCTGAGCATACTTTTAAACGTGACTTTTCTCTCCCTAAGAAGTAGTACGTAAAAAGAAGCACTAGCCGACTTAGACGTCGAGCTGAGCATACCTATTAACGTGACTTTTCTCCCCTTAAGAAGTAGTAGGTAAAAAAAAGCACTAGCCGGCTTAAACGTCGAGCTGAGCATACGTTTTAATATGACTTTTCTCCCCCTAAGAAGTAGTAGGTTAAAAAAAAGCACTAGTCGACTTAGACGTCGAGCTGAGCATACCTATTAACGTGACTTTTCTCCCCCTAAGAAGTATTGGGTAAAAAAAAGCACTAGCCGACTTAGATGTCGCGCTAAGCATACATTTTAATATGACTTTTCTCAACCTAAGAAGTAGTAGGTAAAAAGCATTAGCCGGCTCAGGAGCTGAGCATACCTTTTAACATGACTTTTCTCACACTAAGAAGTAGTAGGTAAAAAAAAGCACTAGCCGACTTAGACGTCGAGCTGAGCATACCTATTAACGTGACTTTTCTCCCCTTAAGAAGTAGTAGGTAAAAAAAAGCACTAGCCGGCTTAAACGTCGACCTGAGCATACGTTTTAATATGACTTTTCTCCCCCTAAGAAGTAGTAGGTTAAAAAAAAGCACTAGTCGACTTAGACGTCGAGCTGAGCATAACTATTAACGTGACTTTTCTCCCCCTAAGAAGTATTAGGTAAAAAAAAGCACTAGCCGACTTAGACGTCGCGCTAAGCATACATTTTAATATGACTTTTCTCAACCTAAGAAGTAGTAGGTAAAAAGCATTAGCCGGCTCAGGAGCTGAGCATACCTTTTAACATGACTTTTCTCACACTAAGAAGTAGTAGGTAAAAAGTGGTAGCCGGCTTAGATTACGAGCTGAGTATACCTTTTAACGTGACTTTTCTCCCCCTAAGAAGTAGTAGGTAAAAAAAAAGCACTAGCCGGCTTAGACGTCGAGCTGAGCATACGTTTTAATATGACTTTTCTCCCTCTAAGAAGTAGTAGGTAAAAAAAGCACTAGCCAGCTTAGATGTCGAGCTGAGCATACTTTTTAACGTGACTTTTCTCCCCCTAAGAAGTAGTAGGTAAAAAAAAGCACTAGCCGACTTAGACGTCGAGCTGAGAATACATTTTAATATGACTTTTCTCCCCCTAAGAAGTAGTAGGTAAAAAAAAAGCACTAGCCGACTTACACGTCGTGCTGAGCATACATTTTAATATGACTTTTCTCAACCTACGAAGCGGTAGGTAAAAAGCATTAGCCGGCTCAGGAGCTGAGCATACATTTTAATATGACTTTTCTCCCTCTAAGAAGTAGTAGGTAAAAAGTGGTTGCCGGCTTAGATGCCGAGCTGAGTATACCTTTTAACGTGACTTTTCTCCCCCTAAGAAGTAGTAGGTAAAAAAAAGCACTTGCCGACTTAGACGTCGTGCTGAGCATACATTTTAATATGACTTTTCTCCCTCTAAGAAGTAGTAGGTAAAAAGTGGTTGCCGGCTTAGTTGCCGAGCTGAGTATACCTTTTAACGTGACTTTTCTCCCCCTAAGAAGTAGTAGGTAAAAAAAAGCACTAGCCGACTTAGACATCGAGCTGAGCATACTTTTTAACGTGATTTTTCTCCCCCTAAGAAGTAGTAGGTAAAAAAAAGCACTAGCCGACTTAGATGTCGAGCTGAGCATACCTTTTAACGTGACTTTTCTCCCCCTACGAAGTAGTAGGTAAAAAAAGCACTTGCCGACTTAGACATCGAGCTGAGCATACTTTTTAACGTGACTTTTCTCCCCCTAAGAGGTAGTAGGTAAAAAAAAGTACTAGCCGACTTAGACGTCGAGCTGAGCATACATTTTAATATAACTTTTCTTAACCTAAGAAGTAGTAGGTAAAAAGCATTAGCTGGCTCAGGAGCTGAGCATACCTTTTAACATGACTTTTCTCCCTCTAAGAAGTAGTAGGTAAAAAGTGGTTGCCGACTTAGACGTCGAGCTGAGCATACATTTTAATATAACTTTTCTTAACCTAAGAAGTAGTAGGTAAAAAGCATTAGCTGGCTCAGGAGCTGAGCATACTTTTTAACGTGACTTTTCTCCCCCTAAGAAGTAGTAGGTAAAAAAAAGCGCTTGCCGACTTAGATGTCGAGCTGAGCATACCTTTTAACGTGACTTTTCTCCCCCTAAGAAGTAGTAGGTAAAAAGCGCTAGCCGGCTCAGACGCCCTGCTTAGAATACCTTTTAACATGACTTTTCTCCCCCTAAGAAGTAGTAGGTAAAAAGCTGTAGCCGACTCAGACACCGAGCTTAGCATACCTTTTAACCTGACTTTATTCCCAGTAAGAAGTAGTAGGTAAAAAGCAATAGCCAGCTCAGACACCGAGCGGAGCATACCTTTTAACGTGACTTTTCTCCCCCTAAGAAGTAGTAGGTAAAAAGCGCCAGCCGGCTCAGACGCCGAGCTGAGCATACCTTTTAACATGACTTTTCTCCCCTTAAGAAGTAGTAGGTAAAAATCTCTAGCCGACTCAGACGCCGAGCTGAGCATACTTTTTAACCTGACTTTTCTCCCAGTTAGAATTAGTAGGTAAAAAGCACTTGCCGGCTTAGAAGCCAAGTTGAGCAAAGCTTTTAACATGGCTTTTCTCCCCTTAAGAAGTATTAGGTAAAAAGCTCTTGCCGGCTCAGACGCCGAGCTGAGAATAACTTTTAACGTGACTTTTCTCCCTCTAAGAATTAGTAGTTAAAAAACGCTATACAGCTCAGACGCCTTGCTTAGCATACCTTTTAACATGAGTTTTCTCCCCTTAAGAAGTAGTAGGTAAAAAGCTCTAGCAGGCTTAGAAGCCAAGTTGAGCATACCTTTTAACGTGACTTTTCTACCCCTAAGAAGTAGTAGGTAAAAAGTTCTAGCCGGCTCAGACGCCAAGCTGAGTATAACTTTTAACGTGACTTGTCTTCCCCTAAGAAGTAGTAGGTAAAAAGCGATATACGGCTCAGACGCCGAGCTGAGCATACCTTTTAACCTGACTTTTATCCCAGTAAGAAGTAGTAGGTAAAAAGCTGTAGACGGCTCGGACGCCGATCTGAGCATACCTTTTAACGTGTCTTTTCTCACCCTAAGAAGTAGAAGGTAAAAAGCGCTAGCCGACTCCGACGCCGAACTGAGCATACTTTTTAACCTGACTTTTCTCCCAGTAAGAAGTAGTAGGTAGAAAGTGATTGCCGGCTCAGACGCCAAGCTTAGCATACCTTTTAACGTGACTTTTCTCCCCCTAAGAAGTAGTAGGTAAAAAGCGCTAGCTAGCTCAGACACCGAGCTGAGCATACCTTTTAACGTGACTTTTCTCCCCCATGAAGTTGTAGGTAAAAAGCGCAATACAGCTCAGACGCCTGGCTTAGCATACCTTTAAACATGACATTTCTCCCCCTAAGAAGTAGTAGGTAAAAAGCTCTAGCCAGCTCAGACACCGAGCTGAGCAAACCTTTTAACGTGACTTTTCTCCCCCTAAGTAGTAGTAGGTAAAAAGCACTATATGGCTCAGACGCCTTGCTTAGAATACCTTTTAAGGTGACTTCTCCCCCTAAGAAGTAGTAGGTAAAAAGCGTTTGCCGGCTCAGACGCCGAGCTGAGCATACCTTTTAACATGACTTTTCTCCCCTTAAGAAGTAGTAGGTAAAAAGCTCTAGCCGGCTTAAAAGCCAAGTTGAGCATACCTTTTAACATGACTTTTCTACCCCTAAGAAGTAGTAGGTAAAAATCTCTAGCCGACTCAGACGCCGAGCTGAGCATACTTTTTAACCTGACTTTTCTCCCAGTAAGAATTAGTAGGTAAAAAGCACTTGCCGGCTTAGAAGCCAAGTTGAGCAAAGCTTTTAACATGGCTTTTCTCCCCTTAAGAAGTATTAGGTAAAAAGCTCTTGCCGGCTCAGACGCCAAGCTGAGAATAACTTTTAATGTGACTTTTCTCCCTCTAAGAATTAGTAGGTAAAAAGCGCTATACAGCTCAGACGCCTTGCTTAGCATACCTTTTAACATGAGTTTTCTCCCCTTAAGAAGTAGTAGGTAAAAAGCTCTAGCAGGCTTAGAAGCCAAGTTGACCATACCTTTTAACGTGACTTTTCTACCCCTAAGAAGTAGTAGGTAAAAAGTTCTAGCCGGCGAGCTGAGCATAACTTTTAACGTGACTTTTCTCCCCTTATGAAGTAGTAGGTAAAAAGCGCTATACGGCTCAGACGCCTAGCTTAACATACCTTTTAACATGACTTTTCTCCCCCTAAGTAGTAGTAGGTAAAAAGCGCTATACGGCTCAGACGCCTTGCTTAGAATACCTTTTAACATGACTTTTCTCCCTCTAAGAAGTAGTAGGTAAAAAGCGCTATACGGCTCAGACGCCTTGCTTAGCATACCTTTTAACATGACTTTTCTCCCCCTAAGAAGTAGTAGGTAAAAAGCTCTAGCCGGCTCAGACGCCTTGCTTAGCATACCTTTTAACATGACTTTTCTCCCCCTAAGTAGTAGTAGGTAAAAAGCACTAGGCGGCTCAGACGCCGAGATGAGCATATCTTTTAACGTGATTTTCTCCCCCTAAGTAGTAGTATGTAAAAAGCGCTATACGGCTCAGACGCCAAGCTTAGCATACCTTTTAACATGACTTTTCTCCCCCTAAGAAGTAGTAGGTAGAAAGCTTTAGCCGGCTCAGAAGCCGAGCTTAGCATACCTTTTAATGTGACTTTTCTCCCCCTAAGAAGTAGTAGGTAAAAAGCTCTAGCCGGCTCAGACGCCGAGCTGATCATACCATTTAACGTGACTTTTCTCCCCCTATGAAGTAGTAAGTAAAAAGTTCTAGCCGGATCAGGCGCTGAGCTGAGCATAACTTTTAACGTGACTTGTCTTCCCCTAAGAAGTAGTAGGTAAAAAGCGATATACGGCTCAGACGCCGAACTTAGCATACCTTTTAACCTGACTTTTCTCCCAGTAAGAAGTAGTAGGTAAAAAGCTCTAGACGGCTCAGACGCCGATCTGAGCATACCTTTTAACGTGTCTTTTCTCACCCTAAGAAGTAGAAGGTAAAAAGCGCTAGCCGACTCCGACGCCGAACTGAGCATACTTTTTAACCTGACTTTTCTCCCAGTAAGAAGTAGTAGGTAGAAAGTGATTGCCGGCTCAGACGCCAAGCAGAGCATACCTTTTAACGTGACTTTTCTCCCCCTAAGAAGTAGTAGGTAAAAAGCGCTAGCCATCTCAGACACCGAGCTGAGCATACCTTTTAACGTGACTTGTCTCCCCCATGAAGTAGTAGGTAAAAAGCGCTATACAGCTCAGACGCCTGGCTTAGCATACCTTTAAACATGACATTTCTCCCCCTAAGAAGTAGTAGGTAAAAAGCGTTAGCCGGTTCAGACGCCAAGCTGAGAATAACTTTTAATGTGACTTTTCTCCCTCTAAGAATTAGTAGGTAAAAAGCGCTATACAGCTCAGACGCCTTGCTTAGCATACCTTTTAACATGAGTTTTCTCCCCTTAAGAAGTAGTAGGTAAAAAGCTCTAGCAGGCTTAGAAGCCAAGTTGACCATACCTTTTAACGTGACTTTTCTACCCCTAAGAAGTAGTAGGTAAAAAGTTCTAGCCGGCGAGCTGAGCATAACTTTTAACGTGACTTTTCTCCCCTTATGAAGTAGTAGGTAAAAAGCGCTATACGGCTCAGACGCCTAGCTTAACATACCTTTTAACATGACTTTTCTCCCCCTAAGTAGTAGTAGGTAAAAAGCGCTATACGGCTCAGACGCCTTGCTTAGAATACCTTTTAACATGACTTTTCTCCCTCTAAGAAGTAGTAGGTAAAAAGCGCTATACGGCTCAGACGCCTTGCTTAGCATACCTTTTAACATGACTTTTCTCCCTCTAAGAAGTAGTAGGTAAAAAGCGCTATACGGCTCAGACGCCTTGCTTAGCATACCTTTTAACATGACTTTTCTCCCCCTAAGAAGTAGTAGGTAAAAAGCTCTAGCCGGCTCAGACGCCTTGCTTAGCATACCTTTTAACATGACTTTTCTCCCCCTAAGTAGTAGTAGGTAAAAAGCACTAGGCGGCTCAGACGCCGAGATGAGCATATCTTTTAACGTGATTTTCTCCCCCTAAGTAGTAGTATGTAAAAAGCGCTATACGGCTCAGACGCCAAGCTTAGCATACCTTTTAACATGACTTTTCTCCCCCTAAGAAGTAGTAGGTAGAAAGCTTTAGCCGGCTCAGAAGCCGAGCTTAGCATACCTTTTAATGTGACTTTTCTCCCCCTAAGAAGTAGTAGGTAAAAAGCTCTAGCCGGCTCAGACGCCGAGCTGATCATACCATTTAACGTGACTTTTCTCCCCCTATGAAGTAGTAAGTAAAAAGTTCTAGCCGGATCAGGCGCTGAGCTGAGCATAACTTTTAACGTGACTTGTCTTCCCCTAAGAAGTAGTAGGTAAAAAGCGATATACGGCTCAGACGCCGAACTTAGCATACCTTTTAACCTGACTTTTCTCCCAGTAAGAAGTAGTAGGTAAAAAGCTCTAGACGGCTCAGACGCCGATCTGAGCATACCTTTTAACGTGTCTTTTCTCACCCTAAGAAGTAGAAGGTAAAAAGCGCTAGCCGACTCCGACGCCGAACTGAGCATACTTTTTAACCTGACTTTTCTCCCAGTAAGAAGTAGTAGGTAGAAAGTGATTGCCGGCTCAGACGCCAAGCAGAGCATACCTTTTAACGTGACTTTTCTCCCCCTAAGAAGTAGTAGGTAAAAAGCGCTAGCCATCTCAGACACCGAGCTGAGCATACCTTTTAACGTGACTTGTCTCCCCCATGAAGTAGTAGGTAAAAAGCGCTATACAGCTCAGACGCCTGGCTTAGCATACCTTTAAACATGACATTTCTCCCCCTAAGAAGTAGTAGGTAAAAAGCGTTAGCCGGCTCAGACGCCAAGCTGAGAATAACTTTTAATGTGACTTTTCTCCCTCTAAGAATTAGTAGGTAAAAAGCGCTATACAGCTCAGACGCCTTGCTTAGCATACCTTTTAACATGAGTTTTCTCCCCTTAAGAAGTAGTAGGTAAAAAGCTCTAGCAGGCTTAGAAGCCAAGTTGACCATAACTTTTAACGTGACTTTTCTACCCCTAAGAAGTAGTAGGTAAAAAGTTCTAGCCGGCGAGCTGAGCATAACTTTTAACGTGACTTTTCTCCCCTTATGAAGTAGTAGGTAAAAAGCGCTATACGGCTCAGACGCCTAGCTTAACATACCTTTTAACATGACTTTTCTCCCCCTAAGTAGTAGTAGGTAAAAAGCGCTATACGGCTCAGACGCCTTGCTTAGAATACCTTTTAACATGACTTTTCTCCCTCTAAGAAGTAGTAGGTAAAAAGCGCTATACGGCTCAGACGCCTTGCTTAGCATACCTTTTAACATGACTTTTCTCCCCCTAAGTAGTAGTAGGTAAAAAGCACTAGGCGGCTCAGACGCCGAGATGAGCATATCTTTTAACGTGATTTTCTCCCCCTAAGTAGTAGTATGTAAAAAGCGCTATACGGCTCAGACGCCAAGCTTAGCATACCTTTTAACATGACTTTTCTCCCCCTAAGAAGTAGTAGGTAGAAAGCTTTAGCCGGCTCAGAAGCCGAGCTTAGCATACCTTTTAATGTGACTTTTCTCCCCCTAAGAAGTAGTAGGTAAAAAGCTCTAGCCGGCTCAGACGCCGAGCTGATCATACCATTTAACGTGACTTTTCTCCCCCTATGAAGTAGTAAGTAAAAAGTTCTAGCCGGATCAGGCGCTGAGCTGAGCATAACTTTTAACGTGACTTGTCTTCCCCTAAGAAGTAGTAGGTAAAAAGCGATATACGGCTCAGACGCCGAGCTTAGCATACCTTTTAACCTGACTTTTCTCCCAGTAAGAAGTAGTAGGTAAAAAGCTCTAGACGGCTCAGACGCCGATCTGAGCATACCTTTTAACGTGTCTTTTCTCACCCTAAGAAGTAGAAGGTAAAAAGCGCTAGCCGACTCCGACGCCGAACTGAGCATACTTTTTAACCTGACTTTTCTCCCAGTAAGAAGTAGTAGGTAGAAAGTGATTGCCGGCTCAGACGCCAAGCAGAGCATACCTTTTAACGTGACTTTTCTCCCCCTAAGAAGTAGTAGGTAAAAAGCGCTAGCCATCTCAGACACCGAGCTGAGCATACCTTTTAACGTGACTTTTCTCCCCCATGAAGTAGTAGGTAAAATGCGCTATACAGCTCAGACGCCTGGCTTAGCATACCTTTAAACATGACATTTCTCCCCCTAAGAAGTAGTAGGTAAAAAGCGTTAGCCGGCTCAGACGCCGAGCTTACCATATCTTTTAACATGACTTTTCTCCCCCTAAGTAGTAGTAGGTAAAAAGCACTAGGCTGCTCAGACGCCGAGATGAGCATTCCTTTTAACGTGATTTTCTCCCCCTAAGTACAGTAGTAGTAGGTAAAAAGCGCTATACGGCTCAGACGCCAAGCTTAGCATACCTTTTAACGTGACTTTTCTCCCCCTAAGAAGAAGTAGGTAAAAAGCTCTAGCCGGCTCAGACGCCGAGCTTAGCATACCTTTTAACATGACTTTTCTCCCCTGAAGAAGTAGCAGGTAAAAAGCTCTAGCCGGCTCAGACGCCGAGCTTAGCATACCTTTTAACGTGACTTTTCTCCCCCTAAGAAGTAGTAGGTAAAAAGCTATAGCCGGCTCAGACGCCGAGCTTAGCATATCATTTTAACATGACTTTTCTCCCCCTACGTAGTAGTAGGTAAAAAGCACTAGGCGGCTCAGACGCCGAGATGAGCATACCTTTTAACGTGATTTTCTCCCCCTAAGTAGTAGTAGGTAAAAAGTGCTATACGGCTCAGACGCCTTGCTTAGAATACCTTTTAACATGACTTTTCTCCCCCTAAGAAGTAGTAGGTAAAAAGGGCTAGCCGGCTCAGAAGCCGAGTTGAGCATGGCTTTTAACGTGACTTTTCTCCCCCTAAGAAGTAGTAGGTAAAAAGCTCTAGCCGGTTCAGACGCCGAGCTTAGCAAACCTTTTAACCTGATTCTTCTCCCAGTTAGAAGTAGTAGGAAAAAAGCTCTAGCCGACTCAGACGCCGAGCTGAGCATACCTTTTAACCTGACTTTTCTCCCAGTAAGAAGTAGTAGGCAAAAAGCACTTGCCGGCTCAGAAGCCGAGCTTAGCATAGCTTTTAACATGACTTTTCTCCCCCTAAGAAGTAGTAGGTAAAAAGCACTAGCCAGCTCAGACGCCGAGCTGAGCAAACCTTTTAACGTGTCTTTTCTCCCTCTAAGAAGTAGTAGGTAAAAAGCTCTAGCCGGCTTATAAGCCAAGCTGAGCATACGTTTTAACGTGTCTTTTCTCCCCCTAAGCAGTAGCAGGTAAAAAGCTCTAGCCGGCTTAGAATCCAAGTTGAGCATACCTTTTAACGTGACTTTTCTACCCCTAAGAAGTAGTAGGTAAAAAGCGTTAGCCGGCTCAGACGCCGAGCTTAGCATATCTTTTAACATGACTTTTCTCCCCCTAAGTAGTAGTAGGTAAAAAGCACTAGGCGGCTCAGACGCCGAGATGAGCATACCTTTTAACGTGATTTTATCCCCCTAAGTAGTAGTAGGTAAAAAGTGCTATACGGCTCAGACGCCTTGCTTAGAATACCTTTTAACATGACTTTTCTCCCCCTAAGAAGTAGTAGGTAAAAAGGGCTAGCCGGCTCAGAAGCCGAGTTCAGCATGGCTTTTAACGTGACTTTTCTCCCCCTAAGAAGTAGTAGGTAAAAAGCTCTAGCCGGTTCAGACGCCGAGCTTGGCAAACCTTTTAACCTGATTCTTCTCCCAGTAAGAAGTAGTAGGTAAAAAGCTCTAGCCGACTCAGACGCCGAGCTGAGCATACCTTTTAACCTGACTTTTCTCCCAGTAAGAAGCTTAGCATAGCTTTTAACATGCCTTTTCTCCCCCTAAGAAGTAGTAGGTAAAAAGCACTAGCCAGCTCAGACGCCGAGCTGAGCAAACCTTTTAACGTGTCTTTTCTCCCCCTAAGAAGTAGTAGGTAAAAAGCTCTAGCCGGCTTAGAAGCCAAGTTGAGCATACCTTTTAACGTGACTTTTCTACCCCTAAGAAGTAGTAGGTAAAAAGCTCTAGCCGGCTTATAAGCCAAGTTGAGCATACCTTTTAACGTGACTTTAATCCCCCTAAGAAGTAGTAGGTAAAAAGCACTATACGGCTCAGACGCCCTGCTTAGAATATCTTTTAACATGAATTTTCTACCCCTAAGAAGTAGTAGGTGAAAAAGCTATAGCCGGCTGATCATACCGTTTAACGTGACTTTTCTCCCCCTAAGAAGTAGTGGGTAAAAAGCTCTAGCCGGCTTAGAAGCCAAACTGATCATACCTTTTAACGTGACTTTTCTACCCCTAAGAAGTAGTAGGTAAAAAGCTCTAGCCGGCTTATTAGCCAAGTTGAGCATACCTTTTAACGTGACTTCTCTCCCCCTAAGAAGTAGTAGGTAAAAAGCTCTAGCCGGCTCAGACGCCGAGCTGAGCATACCTTTTAACGTGACTTTTCTCCCCCTAAGTAGTAGTAGGTAAAAAGCGCTATACGGCTCAGACGCCTTGCTTAGAATACCTTTTAACATGACTTTTCTCCCCCTAAGAAGTAGTAGGTAAAAAGGGCTAGCCGGCTCAGAAGCCGAGCTGAGCATGCCTTTTAACGTGACTTTTCTCCCCCTAAGAAGTAGTAGGTAGAAAGCTGTAGCCGGATCAGACGCCGAGCTGAGCATACCTTTTAACATGACTTTTCTACCCCTAAGAAGTAGTAGGTAAAAAGCTCTAGCCGGATCAAACGCCGAGCTTAGCAAACCTTTTAACCTGATTCTTCTCCCAGTAAGAAGTAGTAGGTAAAAAGCTCTAGCCAACTCAGACGCCGAGCTGAGCATACCTTTTAACCTGACTTTTCTCCCAGTAAGAAGTAGTAGGTAAAAAGCACTTGCCGGCTCAGACGCCGAACTTAACATACCATTTAACATGACTTTTCTCCCACTAAGAAGTAGTAGGTAAAAAGCACTAGCCAGCTCAGACGCCGAGCTGAGCATACCTTTTAACGTGACTTTTCTCCCCCTAAGAAGTAGTAGGTAAAAAGCTCTAGCCGGCTTAGAAGCCAAGTTGAGCATACCTTTTAACGTGACTTTTCTCCCCCTAAGAAGTAGTAGATAAAAAGCTCTATCCGGCGTAGCTGCAGAGTTGAGCATACCTTTTAACATGACTTTTCTCCCCTTAAGAAGTAGTAGGTAAAAAGCTCTAGCCGGCTTAGAAGCCATGTTGAGCATACCGTTTAACGTGACTTTTCTACCCCTAAGAAGTAGTAGGTAAAAAGCTCTAGCCGGCTTAGAAGCGAAGTTGAGCATACCTTTTAACGTGACTTTTCTACCCCTAAGAAGTAGTAGGTAAAAATGCTCTAGCCGGCTTAGAAGTCAAGTTGAGCATACCTTTTAACGTGACTTTTCTCCCCCTAAGAAGTAGTAGGTAAAAAGCTGTAGCCAGATCAGACGCCGAGCTGACCATACCTTTTAACGTGTCTTTTCTCCCCTTAAGAAGTAGTAGGTAGAAAGCTTTAGCCGGCTCAGAAGCCGAGCTTAGTATACCTTTTAATGTGACTTTTCTCCCCCTAAGAAGTAGTAGGTAAAAAGCTCTAGCCGGCTCAGACGCCGAGCTGAGCATACCTTTTAACGTGACTTTTCACCCCCTAAGTAGTAGTAGGTAAAAAGTGCTATACAGCTCAGACGCCCTGCTTAGAATACCTTTTAACATGACTTTTCTACCCCTAAGAAGTAGTAGGTAAAAAGCTCTAGCCGGCTTAGAAGCCAAGTTGAGCATACCTTTTAACGTGACTTTTCTCCCCCTAAGAAGTAGTAGGTAAAAAGCTCTAGCCGGATCAGACGCCGAGCTGCGCATACCTTTTAACATGACTTTTCTCCCCCTAAGAAGTGGTAGGTAAAAAGCTCTAGCCGGCTTTGAAGCCAAGTTGAGCATACCTTTTAACGTGACTTTTCTCCCCTTAAGAAGTAGAAGGTAAAAAGCTCTAGCCGGCTTAGAAGCCAAGTTGAGCATACCTTTTAACGTGACTTTTCTAACCCTAGGAAGTAGTAGGTAAAAAGCTCTAGCCGGCTCAGACGCCGAGCTTAGCATAACTTTTAACCTGACTTTTCTCCCAGTAAGAAGTAGTAGGTAAAAAGCGCTAGCCAGCTTAAAAGCCAAGTTGAGCATACCTTTTAACGTGACTTTTCTCCCCCTAAGAAGTAGTAGGTTAAAAGCGCTATACGGCTCAGACGCCTAGCTTAGCATACCTTTTAACATGACTTTTCTCCCCCTAAGAAGTAGTAGGTAAAAAGCGCTAGCCGGCTTAGAAGTCAAGTTGAGCATACCTTTTAACTTGACTTTTCTACCCTTAAGAAGTAGTAGGTAAAAAGCTCTAGCCGGCTTATAAGCCAAGTTGAGCATACCTTTTAACGTGACTTTTCTCCCCCTAAGAATTAGTAGGTAAAAAACGCTAGTTGGCTCAGACGCCGAGCTGAGCATACCTTTTAACGTGACTTTTCTTCCACTAAGAAGTAGTAGGTAAAAAGTGCTAGCCGGCTCAAAAGCCGAGCTGAGCATACCTTTTATTGTGACTTTTCTCCCCCTAAGAAGTAGTAGATAAAAATCGCTTGCCGGCTCAGACGCCGAGCTTAGCATACTGTTTAACGTGACTTTTCTCCCCCTAAGAAGTAGTAGGTAAAAAGCTCTAGCCGGCTCAGATGCCGAGCTTAGCATACCTTTTAACGTGACTTTTCTCCACCTAAGAAGTAGTAGGTAAAAAGCGTTAGCCGGCTCAGACGCCGAGCTTAGCATATCTTTAACATGACTTTTCTCTCCCTAAGTAGTAGTAGGTAATAAACTCTAGCTGGCTTAGAAGCCAAGTTGAGCATACCTTTTAACGTGACTTTTCTACCCCTAAGAAGTAGTAGGTGAAAAAGCTCTAGCCGGCTCAGACGCCGAGCTGATCATACCTTTTAACATGACTTTTCTCCCCCTAAGAAGTAGTAGGTAAAAAGCACTAGCCAGCTCAGACGCCGAGCCGAGCATACCTTTTAACGTGACTTTTCTCCCCCTAAGAAGTAGTAGGTAAAAAGCTCTAGCCGGCTTAGAAGCCAAGTTGAGCATACCTTTTAACGTGACTTTTCTCCCCCTAAGAAGTAGTAGGTAAAAAGCTCTAGCCGGCTTATAAGCCAAGTTGAGCATACCTTTTAACGTGACTTTTCTCCCCCTAAGAAGTAGTAGATAAAAAGCTCTAGCTGGCTCAGACGCCGAGCTTAGCATACCTTTTAACGTGACTTTTCTCCCCCTAAGAAGTAGTAGTTAAAAGCGTTACCCGGATCAGACGCCGAGCTTAGCGTATCTTTTAACATGAATTTTCTCCCCCTAAGTAGTAGTAGGTAAAAAGCACTAGCCGGCTCAGACGCCTTGCTTAGAATACCTTTTAACATGACTTTTCTACCCCTAAGAAGTAGTAGGTAAAAAGCTCTAGCCGGCTTAGAAGCCAAGTTGAGCATACCTTTTAACGTGACTTTTCTCCCCCTAAGAAGTAGTAGGTAAAAAGCTGTAGCTAGATCAGACGCCGAGCTGACCATACCTTTTAACGTGTCTTTTCTCCCCTTAGGGAGTAGTAGGTAAAAAGCACTTGACGGCTCAGACGCCGAGCTTAGCATACCTTTTAATGTGACTTTTCTCCCCTTAAGAAGTAGTAGGTAAAAAGCGCTAGCCGGCTCAGACGCCGAACTGAGCATACCTTTTAATGTGACTTCTCTCCCCCTAAGAAGTAGTAGGTAAAAAGCTGTAGCCAGATCAGACGCCGAGCTGACCATACCTTTTAATGTGTCTTTTCTCCCCCTAAGAAGTAGTAGGTAAAAAGCGCTATATGGCTCAGACGCCTTGCTTAGAATACCTTTTAATGTGACTTTTCTCCCCCTAAGAAGTAGTAGGTAAAAAGGGCTAGCCGGCTCAGAAGCCGAGCTGAGCATACCTTTTAATGTGACTTTTCTCCCCCTAAGAAGTAGTAGGTAAAAAGCACTTGACGGCTCAGACGCCGAGCTTAGCATACCTTTTAACATGACTTTTCTCCCCCTAAGAAGTAGTAGGTAAAAAGCTCTAGTCGGATCAGACGCCGGAGCTTAGCATACCATTTAACATGACTTTTCTCCCCCTAAGAAGTAGTAGGTAAAAAGCTCTAGCCGGCTTAGATGCCGAGTTGTGCATACCTTTTAACGTGACTTTTCTCCCCTTAAGAAGTAGTAGGTAAAAAGCTCTAGCTGGCTTAGAAGCCAAGTTGAGCATACCTTTTAACGTGTCTTTTCTCCCCCTAAGAAGTAGTAGGTAAAAAGCTCTAGCCGGCTCAGATGCCGAGCTTAGCATACCTTTTAACATGACTTTTCTCCACCTAAGAAGTAGTAGGTAAAAAGCTTTAGCCGGCTCAGACGCCGAGCTTAGCATATCTTTTAACATGACTTTTCTCTCCCTAAGTAGTAGTAGGTAAAAAGCACTAGCTGGCTCAGACGCCGAGATGAGCATACCTTTTAACGTGATTTTCTCCCCCTAAGTAGTAGTAGGTAACAAGTGCTAAACGGCTCAGACGCCTTGGTTAGAATACATTTTAACATGACTTTTCTCCCCCTAAGGAGTAGTAGGTAAAAAGCTCTAGCCGGCTTAGAAGCCAAGTTGAGCATACCTTTTAACGTGTCTTTTCTCCCCCTAAGAAGTAGTAGGTAAAAAGCTCTAGCCGGCTCAGACGCCGAGCTGAGCATACCTTTTAACGTGACTTTTCTCCCCCTAAGAAGTAGTAGGTAAAAAGCTCTAGCCGGCTTAGATGCCGAGCTGAGCTTACCTTTTAACGTGACTTTTCACCCCTTAAGGAGTAGTAGGTAAAAAGCACTAGCCAGCTCAGACGCCGAGCTGAGCATACCTTTTAACGTGACTTTTCTCCCCCTAAGAAGTAGTAGGTAAAAAGCTCTAGCCGGCTCAGACGCCCTGCTTAGAATACCTTTTAACATGACTTTTCTCCCCCTAAGAAGTAGTAGGTAAAAAGGGCTAGCCGGCTCAGAAGACGAGCTTAGCATACGTTTTAATGTGACTTTTCTCCCCCTAAGAAGTAGTAGGTAAAAAGCTTTAGCCGGCTCAGAAGCCGAGCTTAGCAAACCTTTTAACGTGACTTTTCTCCCCCTAAGAAGTAGTAGGTAAAAAGCGCTAGCCGGCTGAGACGCCGAATTGAGCATACTTTTTAATGTGACTTTTCTCGCCCTAAGAAGTAGTAGGTAAAAAGCTCTAGCCGGCTTAGATGTCGAGTTGAGCATACCTTTTAACGTGACTTTTCTCCCCTTAAGAAGTAGTAGGTAAAAAGCGCTATACGGCTCAGACGCCGATCTTAGCATACCTTTTAATGTGACTTTTCTCCCCTTAAGTAGTAGTAGGTAAAAAGCGCTATACGGCTCAGACGCCCTGCTTAGAATACCTTTTAACATGACTTTTCTCCCCCTAAGAAGTAGTAGGTAAAAAGCGCTAGCCGACTCAGCCGCCGAGCTGCGCATACCTTTTAACATGACTTTTCTCCCCCTAAGAAGTGGTAGGTAAAAAGCTCTAGCCGGCTTTGAAGCCAAGTTGAGCATACCTTTAAACGTGACTTTTCTACCCCTAAGAAGTAGTAGGTAAAAAGCTCTAGCCGGCTTAGAAGCGAAGTTGAGCATATCTTTTAACGTGACTTTTCTCCCCCTAAGAAGTAGTAGGTAAAAAGCGCTATAAGGCTCAGACGCCTAGCTTAGCATACCTTTTAACGTGACTTTTCTCCCCCTAAGAAGTAGTAGGTAAAAAGCTGTAGCCGGATCAGACGCCGAGCTGACCATACCTTTTAAAGTGTCTTTTCTCCCCCTAAGAAGTAGTAGGTAAAAAGCGCTATATGGCTCAGATGCCTTGCTTAGAATACCTTTTAACGTGACTTTTCTCCCCTTAAGAAGTAGAAGGTAAAAAGCTCTAGCCGGCTTAGAAGCCAAGTTGAGCATACCTTTTAACGTGACTTTTCTAACCCTAGGAAGTAGTAGGTAAAAAGCTCTAGCCGGCTCAGACGCCGAGCTTAGCATACCTTTTAACGTGACTTTTCTCCCTCTAAGAAGTAGTAGGTGAAAAGCGCTAGCCGACTCAGACGCCGAGCTAAGCATAACTTTTAACCTGACTTTTCTCCCAGTAAGAAGTAGTAGGTAAAAAGCGCTAGCCAGCTTAAAAGCCAAGTTGAGCATACCTTTTAACGTGACTTTTCTCCCCCTAAGAAGTAGTAGGTAAAAAGCGCGATACAGCTCAGACGCCTTGCTTAGCATACCTTTTAACGTGACTTTTCTCCCCCTAAGAAGTAGTAGGTAAAAGGCTCTAGCCAGCTTAGATGCCGGGTTGAGCATACCTTTTAACGTGACTTTTCTCCCCCTAAGAAGTAGTAGGTTAAAAGCGCTATACGGCTCAGACGCCTAGCTTAGCATACCTTTTAACATGACTTTTCTCCCCCTAAGAAGTAGTAGGTAAAAAGCGCTAGCCGGCTTAGAAGTCAAGTTGAGCATACCTTTTAACTTGACTTTTCTACCCTTAAGAAGTAGTAGGTAAAAAGCTCTAGCCGGCTTATAAGCCAAGTTGAGCATACCTTTTAACGTGACTTTTCTCCCCCTAAGAATTAGTAGGTAAAAAACGCTAGTTGGCTCAGACGCCGAGCTGAGCATACCTTTTAACGTGACTTTTCTTCCCCTAAGAAGTAGTAGGTAAAAAGTGCTAGCCGGCTCAAAAGCCGAGCTGAGCATACCTTTTATTGTGACTTTTATTGTGACTTTTCTCCCCCTAAGAAGTAGTAGATAAAAATCGCTTGCCGGCTCAGACGCCGAGCTTAGCATACTGTTTAACGTGACTTTTCTCCCCCTAAGAAGTAGTAGGTAAAAATCGCTAGCCGGCTCAGACGGCGAGCTGATCATACCTTTTAAATTGACTATTCTCCCCCTAAGAATTAGTAGGTAAAAAGCTCTAGCCGGCTTAGATGCCAAGCTGAGCATACGTTTTTATGTGACTTTTCTCCCCTTAAGAGGTAGTGGGTAGCCTGCTCAGACGCCGAGCTTAGCATACCTTTTAACATGACTTTTCTCCCTCCAAGAAGTAGTAGGTAAAAATCTCTAGCCGGCACAGACGCCGAGCCGATCAGACCTTTTAAATTGACTTTTCTCCCCCTAAGAAGTAGTAGGTCAGAATCGCTAGCCGGCTCAGACGCCGAGCTGACCATACCTTTTAACGTGACTTTTCTCCCCCTAGGAAGTAGTTGGTAAAAATAACAGATTAGTCACACTGGTATTTTTTGACAGAAGAAAAGTGCCATTGTTCTATTTCTTTTCAATGAGAATCAGGAATGCTTTAATAAACTGGGGAAAAATTTGGGAAGACAAAATCCATTGGTTTATACAGAAATGTGTGTAAGGCTCTGTATCTGACTGAGTGTGGTTTTGCAAATTCTGTCCTAGTGTATATATGAATGCTTTACTGTGTTAATAGCACGGTTTAGCAAATACTATATCTCAAAATAAAAATAACTCCTCTTCTTATAGCCTTCAAATTCTTGAAGTACCTTTAGCACATTTCTCTGATTTAAAGTTTTTCCCATATTTTACACAATTTTTTCTGACCCCCTAAAAATGTAAAATGGGTTTCTGCTGTATCCATATAAATGGAAATGTTTTGCCACTATACACTTGGAATGAGGATACATATAATATTTTTGTCCATTTAAGAAAGCTTTTTAGTACAGGTATAGTATCCCTTATCCGGAAACCCGATATCCAGATAGCTCCAAATAGACTCCATTTTATCCAAATAATCCAAGTTTTTTAAAAATGATTTCCTTTTTCTCTGTAATAATAAAACAATATCTTGTACTTGATCCCAACTAAGATATAATTAATCCTTATTGGAAGCAAAACCAGCCTATTTGGGTTTATTTAATGTTTAAATGAATTTCTAGTAGACTTAAGGCATGAAGACCCAAATGACGGAAAGATCCGTTATCCGGGAAAACCCCAGTTCCTGAGCATTCTGTATAACAGGTCCCATACCTGTATTTATAAATAGTGGTTTTTATGTGGCTGTTTAGAGATGCATGGTACAAGTAATAAGAGGTCTGAGATTATGCTGAGAACTGGTTGTGAATATTTTTGTACAGGTGGTTCAAGCAGGGGGTCAGTTTATGAAAAGCTTAGATTTGTCCATAAGTACTCTTATAGTGAGCATAGCCTCTCCTGATTTCCTTGTGCCTTTGTTATATTGTACCATACTTGGGATCATTGATCCAGGAAACAAGAAACCCTTAGCCTTGGCAAATAATTATTCTTCAAATTAAATTTATCATGCTTTTTGCAACACCTCTTTTTTTTTTAAATTAAAAACAAAATTTACCTGAAATTTTTAAGATATGTTTCATTATTTGATAGGAATATTTTCTACATTTAGGAATACATTGACTTTGTGCATTTGTATGTGCATATACATAATATAGTTTTTATTCTCTGACATTATGTACAAATAATGTGGGAGCAGGAACCCTGCGATTCACCCTGTCTCAGAGAGATTTGCCTTTATTTCAGCTGTAAAAATGTGCAAATTACATTATTGCCAGACAAAAGGCTTCAGTAATTACATTATGCGGCTGGGATGAAGCTAATGCTGGGTTCCCAAAAGAATGCTTGCAGCTGTAGGGGTCTCACAGCTGATCCTATGGGCAGTTAGATCTCACAATATGTACATACTGATTTAGAGACAAGTAGCATGTTTGACACAGTACTGAATAAATAAAGATTGCTGTTCTTAGAAGAACAACCAGGGACGTAACTGTAGAAGAGGTTAGGAAGCTACTAGTATCTTCATGGCTTGGCAGGTATAATGATATTTTAGCTATATTTTAATTATAAAGCTGTCTTTAATGAAACTCAGGGTTTCTGCTCAGCAGGGACAACTATAAAAAATGTATTAACTAAATGTATCAATTTAGAACAGAGTCGGCGAAAGCCCCCCCCCAGCTGCTTTAAAATGTGAAAAATGAATATTTACACTTCAATATTATAAAAATGGTCACAAAAAAATAGAAAGTAATTACAAAAAGTCTTTATTTCTGGTGATCTATCTAAAACCTACTAAACTGGAAAAAGTCTCTGAAGGTGAACAATTTTATACAATTTGCAAACTGTGTGTGAGGATCATTTTTAGTGGGATTTTCCATCTTTCATCTTTATGATACACATTGGCTATGATTTTCATGATTTTGTATGGCATTTTATAAAATCAGACAGGGGTTGCAGAAGATTATTAAGCAGTGTAGAATGAGTACTTATTGTTACATCATTGCTTTTTTTTTTAAATAAGGTAACATCATTCCTGGTTATGCTCCTTTCCAGCCCCAGTGGTTTGTCAGATTTTTGCAGCACCGTGCTTTTCATTTCTCAGGAGTCTGCTGCTATAGATGGTGCCAATTTAGAAGGGACATCTTTGACTGGCATGATCTCATTACCTTAGTAGTTTTATTGTGTCCCCTTTTTTAATGACATTGCAGTCGTATGCGCCTCTATAAATAAACAAAGGATCTGGGGAGCAGCATATATTTCATGGTAGCATTTATATGAAATTTGGGGGGTTTGCGTCGTTTTAATATACTTTTTACATTTACTGATGTATTGTGGACATTTTATCCATAAATACATGATGGATATATATTTAGGAGTGCTGGCTTGTGAATTTCAAGCATTAGCATGGTATTTTAGCTTTAGTGTTTACCGTGGCAACATTTTGGTATTGATGTGTGTGTATGTAAATTGTGTTACTTTTACAGAATCACTAAGTCTACTTCAAATAAGAATCAAAGCATAAAACAGAATACAATGCATTTGCCTTTTTCTATTTAAGTAAAATCTCAGGGAACAAGTGAAGGTTCCTTGAGGTAAATATTGTTCCTGGTATAGAAGAGATTTCTGTCGTGCCAGTTAGGTACTCAGGTAGGTTTATTGTATACTATTATGTGGCTTAAACTGAAGCACAGTTTTTAATTGGAATGTCTGAAGAGTTAGTAGTGCTGTATAATGCCGCACAAGAAGAGGTTTCCTAATAAAAGAAATCTATTAACTGAGCTCTTATTATCTAGACCTTCAGCTGAAGAAGCACAGAGGTGTGTTCAATAGCAAGAGCTTTGACCTTGAAGCAAAGGTTGCATATACAGTACCTTTAACAAAGACTACTCATAACAAAAAAGTAAATATGTTGCTACACAAAGATCTGAGAATAAAATCATTTGGGTAAACATAATACATAGAAGAGAGAAATTATTTATTTTTCTCCAATTATAAGCAGCCTATTGTTATGTTGCAAAACAATCACGTGAAATAACCTGGTGTCATTGAAATACTGTCTTGCGGTTGATTTATTTATATATTTAGCCAAACTGACTTGATTTTTGCAGTGATTAAGCATTGAAGTACAGAGTAAACAATGTAAAGTGTTGCCAGTGGATATATCTACTAGTCATGAATTTCACTATTCACCACCTAAAAACTGCCGAATTGCTGTTTAAGTCAATGGGAGATGTCCAGGGATCAATTTTGAGTTGTTTGCAGCCTTGAATCGAGTTTTTTAAATTCGAATTGAATTAGATTCGAGTTTTCAGGTCAATTCTATTCATCCAAGTTTTAAAATTTGATTTTATTAATAAATTTCGATTGGTCTAATTTCGAGTTTATGGGAGTTTTCAAAAACCCACATGAATTCGAAATTCGACCCTTGATAAATGTGCCTCAGACTAATATGTAGGAGATTAGAGGTGAGGGTCTTGTTATCCAGAATGATCAGGACTTGGGGTTTTCCATAATTGGTATCACCATACCTTAAGTCTGCTAATAAAACATTTTAACATTAATTAAACAGGATTATATTTCAATAAGGATTATTATATTTTAGTTGGACTCAAGTACAAGGTACTGTTTTACTACTGAGAAAATGCATTCATTAGTGATGGGCGAATTTGTCCCGTTTCGCTAAGAACAAAAATTTGTGAACTTCCAACGCAATTCACGGAACACAAATGTTGATGCTTGCGTCAGTTTTGACGCCGGCGTTGAAGTCAATGGGGGTCCAAATAATGTTGACTTGCAACGGTTTTTACGCAATGGACTTTTCCGACACGTGTCCAAAAATTTTGACGACTGAGAATTTTCACGCCAGTTTCGCAAATTTATTTGCAACTGCGAAACCTGGAAATTTGTCGTGAATTTGCGCCTGCCGAATTTATACGCCCATCACTAGCATTCATTTTTAAAAATTCAAATTATTTGATTAAAGTGCAGTGTATAGGAGATGGCCTTCCTGTAATTGAGATTACTGGTTTCCGTATAACAGATCTCATATCTGTATTAGTATTCTCCTACAGAAAATATATGTTGATACTTAGAGATTTAATGCTTCTTATGGTACTCACCCAAAAACTATTTTTGCATAATGAAAGACATTATACTTTAAGCAACTGTCTACATGAGTTAGGAACTTGTAGGGATATTAAAGTTATTTTAAATACAACGGCTGTTTTCTACTTTGAAGGCTAATTTGTCAGTGTTTGTGGTCAAATTTGTCTGAAATGTGATCTTGAAAAAAAAAATCATAATTAAACCGGATTGAGTTTTTTTTGGCGATTTCCCCCCCCCCCTCCTAGCATATTTATGAAAAAATTTGAATAGGAAAAACTTGATCATGTTGGATTCGGCAAACCATCAAATTCAGCCAAATTTTTATTTAATGGAATACCAAACCAAATTTGAACCTTTGGGTGTGCCAGAAAATGCCGGCATGTGGATGAAAATAGCTGAGTGATGCATAATAAGTTGCAAGATTTTTTGATTAATATAGTGTTCAGATTTGGTTTAGCCAGGAACTTGAATTCGACTGAATCCAGGATTTAGCTCCAAATCATGTTAAATCGTTGGAAAAAAACTCTTAAACAAAAATCATATTCCATTAATTTTCATTTTTTTCAAAAAGTAAAATTACTTGAATGTTGAAGACTGCTGGTCTAGGCTCATGTGGGGGGGAGATCAATTTTTTTTAGGGTACCCTCCTTCCCCCCTACATTTGATAACACATGGCACCTAAGCTTAAACTGTGGGCACATGTGTAGGGCATTAAAACACATTTATTAAGGTTCCCTGGCCTTGTGTAGTGTAATGTGTAACATCGGTAGCGCTACTTCACAAATGATTGGTAACTTGCGCACAACTTCGGATCTTCACAAGTTTGCGCAGCCCTGGCAAATCTACGCCTGGCGAAGTGCGCCAAAGTTGATGCTGGCGCAACTTCAAAGGTAAGTAAATTTGCCCCTATGACAGATCATAACATGGTTTATAAAGACACAGAATAATCAATAGAGCTGCATATATATGTTTTACAGCCATACAAAAGATGAGACATATTGAGAATGCCATTCACAAGGGCTTAGAACTGTGGGGGATGTGAGTGAAATGGTGCAAGCAAAAGTTATTAAGAAATTAAATTAAATTCTTAAGTTAGACTGGCCTTATATCTGACTGACTCTTTACAAATGGAGTTCTATTTAAAATAACAGTAGTACCAAAAAATTAAAGTGTTTTAAGTTAATATGTATTGTACTGTTTCCCTGCACTGGGAAAACTAATCTGTTTGCTTCAGAAGCTCTGCTATAGTTTACATAAAGAAGCTGCTGTGTTTAAATGGAGACAATTGAAATAGGGCTAAATGGCACAGGTTAAATAGATAAGCTCTGCAGAACACCATTATATTCTATAGAGCTTCTGCAATCTGCTTTGTAACCTGAGCCTTTTCTCCTTTGAAAGGCTGCCACTAGTGATGAGCGAATTTATTCGGCAGCCATGGATTCGCGGCAAAATTCTGAAATTCGCCATGTGCGAATTATTTTCGCCCAAAAAAGTCGCCATAAGAAAAAATGCCGATTGACTTTAATGCATTAGGACAAAAAAAGTCGCCATACGAAAAAACACCCATCAACTAATGCATTTGGAGCACGAAAAATTGTTGCCTCGCCCATTAACTTCAATGTGTTTCCCAATTTTTTTTTTGCAGTTTCACAAATTTGTCGGGAAACGGGACAAATTCGCTCATCACTAGCTGCCACATCAGCTACATAGAAGCTTATTTATATAAAATATACTACTGTTTCTGAAACAAACATATTAGTTGCCAGTGCAGGGCAACAGTGCATTCCTTTAAAGCACTTTAATTGTTTGGAGTTACTGTTCATTGGCCTATAATTAAAAACTTCCCCCCACAAATGAAGCACCACCTAAAGATTTTCAAGTTAAAAAAACATGAAGTAAACAACTATGCTTGTTTTTTTTTGTCTTGAAATCATTTAGTATAAAGCACTATATACTAGTCAGTGATGGGGACTGAAAAAATGCTAATTGTGTGAAGCTGCAATTTAACTATGAACTGAAATGCATTTACTGAGTTTCCCCTGCAGACATGGTCTGCTGTCCTTATTTGGTGGCCATGCAAGGAGAGCCAGGTGGTGCTGCTGAGCATCGCACACTGAAGCGTGTTCAGATCTAAGGCTGACATTTGTCATCCTGTACTGCTGCAGGGAAGAGAAAAATCTGCTTTTCCATATGCTTTGAATCTCATTTTTGCCTGCAGATTTGACCAGATGGCTTTTGAACATTGTTTACATTAAGATGCTCCCCAGATGTTTGTGAACGCCGATGGAAAAAGCAAACAACTGTGATATAACACTATTCATAATTATTTACGAACATCTTAATTTTCATACTTACATTTATGCTATACATATTTTTTAGCATATTTTCGTAGCTAAAAACATATTTTATTACAGGTATGGGACCTGTTGTCCAGAATACTCAGGACCTGGGAATTTCCAGATATTGGATCTTTCCATAATTTGGATCTTTATACCGTAAGTCTGCAAGAAAATCATTTAGAGTAGAACTGCACGCGATTCCGGCAAATTCGACGTGGTGCGCCAAAACGCAGCCGTCAAGTTGGATGCAATGAAAAATTGTTGCGACAACATCCGACATTTGTATTTCTTACCTTATTTTTTGTCACATACGACTTGACGCCTGTGTTTTGGCGCCGGAAGACGCTCGTGTAGTTCTACTCTACCCTTAAACATTAAATACACCAAACAGGCTGGTTTTGCTTCCAATAAGGATTAATCATGTCCCAGTTTGGATCAAGCACAAGGTTCTGTTCTATTATTACAGAGAAAAAGGAAATAATTTTTAAAAATTTGGATTATTTGGAAAATATGGGAGACAACCTTTCCGTAATTTATAGTTTTCTGGTTAACGAGTTTCCGTATAACGGATTCAATACCTATACAAGAACTTTTTTAAAATTCCTTAACTGAAAAGGAAGTTTTAGGCTGGAACTACACAGTGTGCGTCTTTCTGATCCGACACGATGAGAGGAAGCGCAGGCGTCACGTCACGTGCGCCAAATCTATTGTAAGTGATACAAATGTTGCATCTACAAACTGATTGCATCTGACACGACACAACTGTTGATGCGGATGAAGACGCAGCGTGCATCGTTCGCATCCGACAGTTGTGTCGTGTCGGATGCAATCATTTTGTAGATGTGACATTTTAAATCACTTACATTAGATTTGGCGCATTCAACATGATGTCTGCGCTTCCTCTCATTGCGTTGGATTGAAAGAACGCACACTCCGTAGTTCCAGCTTTAAAGCTCACAGTGTGGCACAAATTTGCAGTGAAGCAATCCAAATGTTATTGAGACCAATTCACTAAAATAAAAAGCAATGCATGATTTATCACCTATGTATGTTATTAATGTCTTGATTCATCAAAGCATAATCACATGAAAATAATACAATGCCTGACTGCCCAAATTGAAATATAACAATTTGAGTGCTAAAAACTTTGCAGCTGAAAGTCTTTAACATTTCCCCCAAGAAGTTAACATTTTAAACATATTACATATCAAAGGAGCTTTATAAGCTTTATATAGCTTTGCTCTAAAGCAATTTTGTATGTACAGGTATGGGACCTGTTATCCAAAATGCTCGGTACCTGGGGGTTTCCAGATAATGGATCTTTGTGTAATTTGGATCTTCATACCTTAAGTCTAATAGATAATCATGTACAGTTGGGAAAATAAGTATTAAACAAGTCAATAGAAAAATATTTCTGCAACAGTAAGGTTGTGAAGGTCTTAGGGCTCTTACTGATGAGCGGTTGAAGCAGCGCTCCCGTTTTTCTGCGTTCAGCCGCAGGGGAGCGCAGGAATAGACGCATTAAGCTTTTTTCAATGGGGCTGTACTCACACAGGCGCGTGTAGGCGCAGAACGCAGGAAAAATGCAGCATGTTGCGTCTCAACCTGCGTTCGGTGCGTACACGCGCCTGTGTGAGTACAGCCCCATTGAAAAAAGCTTAATGCGTCTATTCCTGCACTCTCCTGCGGCTGAACGCAGAAAAACGGAATGCAGGGGAGCGCAGCTTCAACCGCTCGTCAGTAAGAGCCCTTAAGAGAGCACTTTGCTTTTACCCATCATGAGATGCTTCTTGTGTGATACCTAATAAAAAACTTTTTTAGCCATCAATTAGGACTAAACCAGCTGATATTAATTTGCACAGGTTTGCTTTCATATAAACAAAAAGAAAATGCCGGCTCCAATCTCTTCTGGACTAATTATTTTATATACATAGAGCAAAACCACTTTTAAACTTGCGGGTAAAATCCCCATTAATTGCTCAAATAATTGAATAATTGTATCGATATAAACCACTGGGTAATCCTTACCAAGCGGAAATATCTGACCTGGGTGTCCAAACCCCAGGCCCGTCACTCGAGTTACTTTGAATGGTAGAAAACAGCCAAAGAGCTTTTCACTCACCGAGTTAGCCGGATGGCCCGGGTGCCGTGCCCCGAACCCGTAGCTTAGGCAAAATCAATCTTCAAAATAAATCTGCACGCACTCCTGCAACCATGGAGGTTAAAAAATGTAACTTTATTCCATATTAGTTAAAAGGTATGCGGAGTGTGTGCAGATTTATTTTCAGGTTTGCTTTCAGCCAGATTTCAGCAGGTTTGTCGGCTTTCCGTGTGTTTTTGCATTTCCTTTTCTTCATTTGTTCAATTTTTATTCCCTGTGTCATTCCACTTTATTGCACATAACTTAATTAATGGATTTGTTTGTTTTGAGTTCTTTGTGTGGATTATTTGGGTTGTTGCTAACATCTGGTGTCAATTTCATGTCAATAGCCCCATTAGAAATATATTTACTGAGAAAAATGTTCAATACTTATTTTCCCCTCTGTAAACATTAAATAAACCCAATAGGCTGGTTTTACTTCCAATAAGGATTAGTTATATCTGACTTTGGATCAAGAACAAGGCACAGTTTTATCATTACAGAGAAAGGGAAATTATTTTAAAAAATCTGGATTATTTCATTATAATGGAGCATATGGGCAACAGCCTTTTCGTAATTCGGAGCTTTCTGGCCAATGGTTTTGCGCATAAATAATCCCATACCTGTACTACAAACCTTAAGACATGGACTATCGGTTTCATTTTTAAACCTAATTATATACAGGAATAGGACCTGTTTCCCAGAATGCTCCAGATCTGATGTTTTCTTTATAATGGATCTTTCCATAAGTTGGATCTTCATACCTTAAGCCTATTAAAACAATCATGTAAACATTAAACACAGTAGAATTTCTTTTTGCCTCCAATAAGGATTCATTATATCTTAGTTGGGATTAAGTACACTGTACTGATTGAGAAAAAAGAAAATATAAAAAGTAAATTATTTGATTAAAAAGAAGTCTATGGGAGTTGACTTTCCCATAATTCGGAGCTTTCTAGAAAATGGGTTTCCAAACGTCTTGAGAAAGGCCCAGAACAGGACCGAAACATTGACAATAAATTTTCTTTTCTAAACTTTATTATGTATATAATAATATATATACATATTGTGTTTACACAATTTTTTTTAAACATGTTTGTTGGTAGAACTAAAATAATATAATATATAATAATAATATTAATAATAACAACAACAGGTATTTGTTAAGTGGCAACATAATCGCAGTGCTGTAAAATAAATGGGTGTATTTGTTGAAACAGACAAAGAAAAGGTACTCCAGAATATCAATGTAAATAGCTCGCCAAGTACACCCAGGGGTCCAGGTGCACCAGCCCCAGACCCTCAGTTTTAGGGAGCAGCAAACCAGTATGTACAAACAGAAAAAACAGGGCTATCCGACACTCAAAGGAAATCGCAGGGCCAAAAAATTAAGTAAAAAAAATTATATTTATTAGTAGAACTTAAAAATTAAACATCTCCATGGGCCCAATATGTGTATTTGTTCAACATACAAGATTAGATACAAAAACAACCAATAATTGATTCCAGAGGTAAATTATTTTGGAGCATCCCCGTGTGTGTCTTGTAAAATTACTTTGTTTGGCCTTTTTCCTATCTCAGTATTTAGCATGTGCTTCTTCATTTTCTCCACAAATCACTACTCTCTTCAATACTAGTATAGCCTACATCAGTGATCCCCAACCAGTAGCTCGTGAGCAACATGTTGCTCTCCAACCCATTGGATGTTGCTCCCCGTGGCCTCAAAGCAGGGGCTTATTTTGTAATTCCAGGCTTGGAGGCAAGTTTTGGTTGTATAAAAACCTGGTGCACTGCCAAACAGAGCCTCGGTGTAGATTGGCAATCCACATAGGGGCTACCAAATGGCCAATCACAGCACTTATTTTGGCAACCGAAGAATATTTTTAATGCTTGTGTTGCTCCCCAACTCCTTTTAGTTCTGAATGTTGCTCACGGGTTCAAAAGGTTGGGGATCCCTGGCCTACATGATGAATAAATGCAGATAACAAATAGTATCAGACCTAATACATACACCTTATTATTTGTCCTGCTGATGCAGTCCTGACTTGGAAAATATCTGTGACTGCTTAATGGATATGATCAATGTACTGGAAACTTATTATGTGTGACTTGTCAGTCTCGTTTTATTTCTCTTTAATTAAGCATAGTCTTTAAAAGAATAATTACACGATTCCTTCAAGTTCATGCAGGGAAACATAAGAACTCCCTATGGAGGAATCTTCATAGTGCCTGACCGCAAAAGAACCTTTAGCTAAAGCACTCCATTAAATCAAATTGGGCTGTTTAATGTCACTGAAACACATTAATGAGACTTTAGTCTTTAACTCATTATTGCAGATACGTGAGCTCATATGTCAAAAGTCTGATTCGCCAAATCACCATTTCTGGTGCTTATTAAGTCCATAACCTGTTTACCTTGACGTGCTGTGTTAATCAATAGTCTTTTTCAGTTCTATGAATGTCACTAAAACTACATTTTTATATTGTAATTGTTTTCAGTTTCTCACATAAGCCTTTCACTGTAGTTTCTGTAGGCTACAAATTGATGATACACCTAATATTAACTGCTCCTGACAAAAGAAATAGTAAGGATAATATAAAAATGGTCGATTGCAATTCTGTTTCGTTCTGCCAGGTGCTGTACTTGGGCCTTTAAGCTGTTGTTTTGGACCATAAAATCGGTTTGTCTAGCTGTCTATCGAATCTTTATCTAAATGCTCTTTAATGTTCTATATGCTCTTTATAGATTTGTAGAATGAACCTGACTTTTTATATTTTAATATATAAATACATTTGGTTCTATACAACAGTAGTGCCATTGGCAATGCATCAGAATGAAATCTCAAGTGTCATCTGGGTCAACAAATGAAATTTTGCATTCCCTAGCTTCTAAGCTCAGGTGTGTATTTGTGTCCGTGTGTTATTCCACTTTGAATCCAACTACAGATTTCAATTCAGAACTGCCAAGTGAACATTTTGAGTATGAGGTTAATGCCATTTTGCTATTCGTGTTCTCAAAAGCACAGGTCCAATGGAACGGATATAAATTGAGCATTTTAATATTTTTGTGAACATAAACTATATATAATATTATGACAATCGTTTTTCTTTATTTAGAAATATTGATTCTTAATTCCCATTAAGTCATAAATAATATCCACATGACATGCAAATGGAAAGGAGCTGCTGTAGTATATATATATATATATATATATATATATATATATATATATATATATATATATATATATATATATATATATATATATATATATATATATACTAATAGTACTTATTACTGCCAACACCAAATTGGTTGAAGTAGCTCGTTTAGCCTTGAACTTCATAGGCAGGTGTGTCCAATCACGAGAAAATGTATTTAAGGTGGCCAATTGCAAGTTGTGCTTCTCTTTGACTCTCCTCTTAAGAGTGACAGAATGGGATCCTCAAAGCAACTCTCAAAAGATCTGGAAACAAAGATTGTTCAGTATCATGGTTTAGGGGAAGACTACAAAAAGCTATCTCAGAGGTTTAAACTGTCAGTTTCAACTGTAAGGAATGTAATCGGGAAATGTAAGGCCACAGGCACAGTTGCTGTAAAACCCAGGTCTGGCAGGCCAAGAAAAATACAGGAGTGTCATATGGGGAGGATTGTGAGAATAGTTACAGACAACCCAAAGATCACTTCCAAAGACCTCCAAGACAATGACCCTAAACACACTTCGAAATTTACAAAGGCATTCATGCAGAAGGAGAAGAACAATATTCTGGAATGGCCGACCTGAATATCATGGAAAATCTATGGGATGATTTGAAGCCGGCTGTCGATGCTCGGCAGCCATCAAATTTAACTGAACTGGAGAGATTTTGTATGGACGAATGGTCAAAAATACCGCCATTCACAATCCAAAAACTCATCCATGGCTATAGGAGGTGTCTAGAGGCTGTTACATTTGCAAAAGGAGACTCAACTAAGTATTGATTAGTAATGGGCGAATTTATTTGTCAGGCGCGAATTCGCTGTGAATTCCCGCGTTGCCAAAAAAAAGGAAGCCGGCGTCCAAAACGAGACGCCGGCGGCGCTTTGCGGATTTTGTGTAGTATCGCGAATTACAGAATAATCCTCTTTCACAGCAGTCTAATTTCAAAATGTAGTGGATTAATACATTAAAATACAATGAATCTATTGCCATCAGATGACAAAGTTGCACTTGTAGTTATTATGCATATATCTGTCTACTTGACCGAGGCCCAACATCAACTTTACATTACATTACCACATGCTGTACTTATATATACGGTAATATTCCCACAGGCAAATTTGGCCAAATATGTTAAAAATGCATTTGTTCTATTTTTTTAAAAGAATAGATTAAATCACTTCTGAGAGGATAGAAAAGTACTATTTTAATCTGAGCATTTATAAAAGCAATGGCTACCCCTTGAGAAAAATATGACCCAAAACAAGAGGAAACAAACAGATTAAATTCCGAGGTCCTTTAATGCATTCTTACATATAGGCATCCATTTTTATTTATTAAATGAATCAGTAATAAATATCTTCCTGTACTGCAGGCAAATTCAATGCTAATAGTGCTGTTTTATAGCTTGAACAAAAGCTAGTCAACATTCTTATAAATTAAAAGTTTGTATCCTCATCTCACTGCAAAGTAATACAATATAAATCTTACAGTACTTAAATTCACTCTGCAGTACATACACTCCTGCTAAATACAGCTGACAAAATAGCATCTTGGAAATTGGATTTAGCAAGTACTGAAGTGCCTCTATATTAAAATCACTGTTGTCTACGATTGCTAACAGTATAAATATATATTCATCTACATTGGGAGGCACATTTATCAAGGGTTGAATTTCGATTTCATGTGAGTTTTTCAAAACTCCCTTAAATTCAATTGAATTCAAAATTCGTCTTTGGGAAATTTATCAATAAAATCGAATTTTTAAAACTTGGACGAATGTAAACAACCCGAAAACTCAAACCGATTTTGATTCGAATTTGATCAAACTGGATTAGTGTTTTTTCTCTGACAAAAACTTTGATATCTATATCATCACCAAATTGAACCATGGACCATCTCCCTTTGACATACAGTAATTGGGCAGGTTTTAGGTGGCAAATAGTGGAATTTGAATTCTTAAAGGGACAGAATATGATAAATCTCAAATTCAATTTTCTTTAAAAATCTCAAATCGAGTTTGGATAATTCCCTATCTGAATTTGACAGTTTTGACCATAACAAATTGAAAATTCTAATGTTCAAAAAAATGAAAGATTATGGCATGTGTAAAACAGTAAGAGTAACAGCACCTCTGTAATATAAGCAATGTTTTTCTCTTAAAGATTTCTATATGGGCAAGGAAAATTGTTACAATCCGGTCAATATAATTGCAACATGTAATTTACCAGTTTTTATGTTATACGCATTTAGTGGTAATTGCATATATTTATATAATTCCTCATGGAAAGAATCTGTTAGTGATCAGTCTCCCCAGTGCTGGCTCTTTGACATCTGCAGTGCTCTTATTCCTTCACAATATGAGGGAGGCTGGGAAAGAACCTCTCTCTCCTAAAGTGCTCTTCAGCCAGCTGTGCCAGAAGTAAGTACATTTTCTATGTTTTTGCCTCCTTGTGACCCCATGCCATTTTATTCCACACTTCTGTAATTTCTATATTTTGTGAAGCCTAAAAAAATGGGCAAAAAACGCATGCTAAAAACAGAAACAGTACACATTTTCAAGAAAGACAATATGATTTTTGTCCAGGCAAGCCAGCATCTTATCTTAGGCATTTTGAAAATCTGTGCTCATTCTACTTTTTCCAGTGCAGCATATCCCTCGGGGGACTAACAAGTAAGTTATACCCCAGCATTATTAACAGTCCAGAGGTTGTCCTGTTTGAATATTCGGATGATGATTTGTAAAGAACGCTTCAAGTCACATTCATAGACTAAACAGATATATGCACTCTGATGCCATTTTTTAAGTTGAAGTGTTGTACATCGTACATTCAGCTCTCAAACTGTCAGATACTGCGGATTTATCAAGCTTTAAATCTGAGTCAGTTTACTTGATATAAGTGTACTTATTTTATATTTAATGCAGAGTAGTGTGATGGCGAACCTTGCTTTTCATAGGCAGAAAAATCCGAATGGGAGAGTATCCAAAAAGGAATAACTGAATACAAGTTTAATCTCATGAAATAAAATCAAGTGACCCTTTACTATCCACCACTCCGCAATCAGTATTTCCACCTCACAGTCAGTTAAAGAATCACATTGTGGAAATCTTTCTTTTTCAATCTGTAGAATTATGTTAATCTATACATTGTATTAAATTGTAGTCTTACCTAGTACTTCACAGTAAACATTTCTACTGAAATAGCAATATATTTAATAACTGAATAAAATATACACAACCTGCACACTGAGCTCATATACTTGTAGGATCTATTTATGTATTTCAGCAGATCTGGGCAGAAGATGGCTAATCACTTAATCACCAACCTAATTATATGCTCTGTTGTATAACAGATGTGGTTTTTAGTAGGAAAGTGGAACTTTTGTTCTCTTAAGAGGTTCTGCTGCCAAGCAGTAGTGCTTTATTGGTACTTTGATTCAGGTCAAGTGAAACACAGGAGATAGCTCATATTTAGATATTTCTAACAAGCTGTATTCTTCTGGCGAACTTGCTAGACACAGTTTGTTATATATTATACTTTTATTTTATCAACTGTTTCAGAGTATACATAAGTTTTGATAATTTCATATAGGCCATTTATCCAGAGTAGCACAGGTCCCAAGTATTTTACATAAAACATCATATACGTGTATTTCTTCCTGATATTGACAGTTATTCTATATTCTCGCCCAAACTTTATTTCTGGACTGGAGATCCCTGATAAATCTCATATGATGCACCCGCTAAATAGATAAAGATAAATACAGTGTATTTGCTTCTTTGCATTAAAGTGGCCATACACTGAGAGATACGCTCGTTTGGCGATGTCGCCAAACGAGCGGATCTCTCCCCTATATGCCCACCTTGAGGTGGGCAATATCGGGCTGATCCGATTGTGGGCCCTAGGGCCCAGTGATCGGATCCTAACAGTGGCTTTATGGGCGGTCGGATCGCGGAACCGCATCAACGAACAGATGCGGCCGCGATCCGCTGGGATTTTTAGTCCCATCCGATCCAGAAGTCGGCCAGATCTCGATCGGGGAAGCCAGTCGGGGGGGGGGCCCATACACGGGCCAATAAGCTGCCGACTCGGTCTGTCGGCAGCTTTTATCGGCCCGTGTATGGCCACCTTTACTTTTTGGCTGTTTTTTGTGCAGTATTTGGCAGCAAAAGAGAGGGTTAAAAGTTTAAAAGGGCTTTTTGCCATTATTAGCTTTGAGTGATCCTTTTACCAAATTAAATCAGTTGCTGGTTTGATCGGAATCCTTTGATTTACTTTTATTTCAAGTTGCACACCAGATCCTTCTGCTGCCAATGCTGAACAGACCTTACTGAAATGGCACAGTGACAGGGCCCTTTCCACAGCATTCTGCAGTCCCCACCAGGGTTAGCAGGAGTTTTCATTACTTCTGCCTGCTTGCACTGGACATGCACTTGCCAGAAATTTCCAGTCTGTTGTTGTTTGTTTGTCTGAGCTGCCTGTGTTATTAGAGAAGTGGCTGTGGCATTTCTGTACAGCAATACCAAAGGGACCAGATGTGTATCTGTATGCAATGTGTTGCTTGTTCTCATTTCAGGGGAGGATTATTTGCTTAAATATTTGCATCAATGGGCCAGCTGCTACTTGGCACACCATTATTTTATCAAAATAAAACTGCTTACTTTATATCAAAAACGTGAATGAAACAAAACACTGCTTTCTGTAGTTGTTGGGTATATGGTAGGCTAGCTGTAGTCCTATCAAACAGTTTACATAAAACAAAAAACTAAATTACCCAAATTATTTTTCATAGGGCTGTAAATAAAATAATCCAAATTACATATGCACAGACAAACAATAAGATTTAAATTGGCTGAATGAGGCCAATTTAAAGGGATACTGTCATGGGAAAACATGTGTTTTTCAAAATGCAACATTTAATAGTACTGCTCCAGCTTCTGCATGACATCTGTGTTTAAAAAGAGCAAACATATTTTTTAATATTTAATTTTTAAATCTGACTTGGGGCTAGACATATTGTCAGTTTCCAAGGTGCCTCCAGTCATGTGACTTGTGCTCATAAACTTCAGTCACTCTTTACTGTGGCACTGCAAGATAGAGTGATATCAACCCTCCCCCAGCAGCCCATCAGCAAAACAATGGGAATGTAACCAAATAACCACTGCCTGGTAGATATAAGAATACCACTCAATAGTAAAAATCCATGTCCCACTGTGACAACTTCAGTTAAGGTGGCCATACACGGGCCGATAAAAGCTGCCGACAGACCGTGTCGGCAGCTTATTGGCCCGTGTATGGGGGCCCCCGACGGGCTTCCCCGATCGAGATCTGGCCGAAAGTCGGCCAGATCTCGATCGGATGGGGTTAAAAATCCCGTCGGATCGCGGCCGCATCTGTTCGTTGATGCGGTCCCGCGATCCGACCGCCCGTTTGTGAGCGCTGGATCCGATCGTTGGGCCCTAGGGCCCACGATCGGATCTGCCCGATATTGCCCACCTTCAAGGTGGGCATATCGGAGGGAGATCCGCTCGTTTGGCGACATCGCCAAACGAGCGGATCTATCCGTGTATGGCCACCTTTACATTGAGTAGAAGAAACAATAGCAGTTAGAGAAAGCATTTCTCTAACCTGAAGTGCTGGCTCTTTCTGAAAGCCAGGTAAAATGACCTGAGATGGCTGCCTACACACCAATATTACAACTAAAAAAATACTATTGTTCTGGTAGGAATTAAATGTTACATGGTAGAGTGAATTATTTGCAGTGTAAACAGTGTCATTTAAAAATAATAACGACACCATAAAAATCACGACAGAATTCCCTTAAATAAGAATCTCCTCAACATATAACTATATGCTACTATCACAAAATGTACCTTTTTTTAAGTACATTATGCATTTCATTTGTATGTTCTAACTAGTTATTGGATTTTTTATTCTGCTAAATGCTTTCAGGCACAAATACATTTTTTTTCCCACAGAAAATACATGGGAAGTTATTTACTAAACTCGAATGCAAAAATTCATGATTTTTTTTAAAAAAAAAACAGACTTTTTAAAAAATCACAAATTTTTCGAAATTTATTAAATCCGGCATCTCAGACCTGTCGAGGTTGAATATAAGTCAATGATAGAAGTCCCAATGATTTTTTGATGTGCCCTGGGTTTCCTGCAATACCCCAACGGGCAATAATTAGAGTTTTCGGGTGAAAAATTCAAAAAAATTGTGAAAATCGGATGAAAAATCCGGAGAAAACATGAAAATCGAATTTTCCTGCAAAACAAATTTTCTGGAAAATGTAATAATAAAATAAAAAAGGGTAAAAATCCAGAGCAGAATTGTAGCAGAAAATATTGAGATAAATTCCGACTTAAATAAATAACCCCCTTGAAGAAAAAGTGCAAAGGTCACAAAAGGCTTTAAAGGAAAACGAACAGTGTAGATCTCTAAAAATATATTGCATAAAACAGCTCATATGTAAAGCTGTGCTTCATGCAAATAGACCATTTTCATAATAAAATACTTTTTTAGTAGTATGTGCCATTGGATAATCATAAATAGAAAATTGCCATTTAAAAAAAATGGGATCCTAGGATTCATGGTACACACAAACAAACCATATGTTAGACCACATGAGCCAATTAACAGACAGAGTTGTGTCTTTTGCTTCCAAACTTCTTCCTGTTACAGTTCTTCCTGTTACAGTTAGAGCTGCAGTATTTCTGGTCAGGTGATCTCTGACAAACAAGGGAAAGTTGTGCTCACCACTAGTTTTTAAAATCATTAGGCGGGGGTGCAATGAGGGTGTGACCACAAAATACATATAGACAAATACAAGATTCCTCTGCACTCAACCCATTATCAATATATTTAAGACAGAGACATTTTGTGCATACTGCTACTGAAAAATGCCTTACCCTTTAAACAAAATAGGGATTGTTTGTCCATATATTGCAATAGGTTGGGAGTTTTACTTTCGAAAGCAGCTAGTAAGTTGCAGGTAAAACGTATTCGTCCCTTTTATAAAATGTATAATGAAACCATAGAATTCTTAATGAATTAGATGAAAATTGAGCATAGGACTGGCCAGATATGGGATGACTTTGACGTAGTTGGCCAGCTTAAATATATTGCAATATATGGACAAACAATCCCTATTTTGTTTAAAGGGTAAGGCATTTTTCAGTAGCAGTATGCACAAAATGTCTCTGTCTTAAATATATTGATAATGGGTTGAGTGCAGAGGACTCTTGTATTTGTCTACAGGTGATCTCTGAGGCAGCACAGAGACCATCTCTTCAAGGCAAGAGATGTAAACGGGCAATATTTACTTAAATATATACAGTATACCAGTTTGGTAAGATTCTTTAATATGCTACTTAATTTGATATAAACTTAAATAAATCTGTTGCTTAAGTATTCATGTTGGGGGTATAGGTTTCCTTTAAGAGGTTTATGTAATGTACAATTTTACACACAGTTACAGAGATGTGCAGCTTCTATGTGTTGCTATAAAAGCTTTGCTCCCTTTTCAGAACACATATGGGGGAATGTAATAAAGGTCAGTAATGGAAAAACATTTGCAATGCAAAAAGTTATGGCTTTGTGCGACATGGTGCATGCCATATTGCATTTGCAATATAGCTTTTGCAAACCTGGAAACTATTTATCGACCACTTTCAACAGTGGAAGAAGGTTTGCAAATTTTATAGTTTGCACCGGTCCGCATGTGAATGTAGTAAAATTTCTTACTGAGAAAGTTATGTTTACTCCAAAAGATTAGGACACCTTCAAGCACTTGTTAAAAGTGGGCAATGCACAATTAAAATTCACAATGCAATATTAGTTTATGGAAGAGTATTACATTGCAAAATGCAAATTTTTATTCTTATTTGTTCAAATTGTTTTGCTCTTTTATTACATTCCCCCTATAGCCTCCTGTTGCAAATGCACATATGGATATTAATTTCATAGCTCTGTGTGAGTGAGACATGTAGTACTGTATGTACTGTAGTATTACATTTGGTAGTTAAGCAGAGGGAGGGTAGACTTCTCTAAAGAAGTGCGTTTTAAGAGATCTTTTAAAAACAGAAAGGTTGGGAGAAAGTCGGACAGACCATGGGAGAGCATGACAGAGGAGGGGTGCAGCCCTTGCAAAGTCTTGAATGCGAGCATGTGAGGAGGTAATAAGTGAAGAGTTGAGTAGCAGGTCAGTAGAGGAGCGTAGCTAGCGGTTGGATGAATATATAGAGATGAGATCAGAGATGTATGGTGGGGCAGAGTTATGAAGTGCTTTGAATGTCAGGGTCATTAATTTGAATTTTATTCTGAAAAGTAGCGGAAGCCAGTGCAGGGAATGGCAGAGGAGGAGCGGTTTATAGAGGAGCAGTGAATATAAATGTAATTTAATACACTCATTATGGGCAAAACCACTGTTCGTGCCAATTTTTGTTTTATATTTTTCTCCACTCCCACTCTCCGCCTTGTTGAAAACTAAAATTGGAAGGCTGATTCTCTCTATGGCGACTGTTTAGCGTCTGGTACTAATTCATCCACTGTTAATTTTGTTAGTGTTGCAGCTGTCAGACGTTTTACTTGGACAGATTGGATACATTGCTACAGGGCCCTTCTGTTTGTTTTCCACCGCTCTGAATATCAGGAGCACAGATTTATAATTCTACTGATCTGGATTTCTTGACATATATTAACCATTTCAAAGCCACAGCCTTCATAAGCATTGCCCGTTGTATGTTTTTGGCATCAAAGTGGTTAAGTGGACAAAAATTTGATTATAAGAAAAAAAATGATTATCATAGATTAATAAATTCTTCCCAGTTTATTACATTACTACAGTATATTCAATCTACCTTTATGCAGTGTTGTGTCAGTAGACAGTAATGCATATATATTAAAAAAAAGACCTTTCTTAACACAGTGTTAAAGGGATATTTCCGCTTATCATTGACTTTTAATATGAAAAAAAATTTGTATTGCATATCCAGCTCGGATTTCATCTGGCTGCTTGGGTCCCACTCACTGTAGCAATCTGGCAGTGTTTTAAATGTTGGATGATGAATATAAAAGGGCCACACAGGAAGTTAAACAACAAGGAATAACTAGCAAAAAAAATGTAACCTTACACTAAATCATTTTCTTGTTTGACAGTGTAAACCAAATATATTGCTTTCCCCTGACAACTTACTGGACTACTTGGTGGTCAAAATGGTCAGAAACTGACCAGCAGATGGCGCAGCTGTAACAAAACGTATTCATTATTCACATTACATGTATTCCTTAAAATAAAATAAATATACATTGTAAAAGATCTTACAATAACACCCTTATGAATTTACATTCGCTTATTTTAAAGGTTTACTTATTCTTTAATTGCATCCTTGACAGGGCAGCTGTATATATACATAACTTGCTCCTTGCTTATAGAGCAATGTCCTCAAAATATAGTTAACAGCACAAGTTCTGGTGAGCAGAGTACCAGGCCTATTTGGAACACATGTCCAGACCCACTCCTGTACCCAACTCTCCACCAGGTGGGATCCAGGAAGAGAGACCTGAGAACATATGTGCACTGTACTCTCACTCGTAAACACTGCTACCTACTGGGCAAACCTTGAACTACAATGGACCCAGGAAAAGGGACATAACTGCCGGGGTGTATCAGAGGACCACTTAGGTGTCCAAATACAGAGGAAACTGAGTAAAACAATACCTAAATCTCATGGTCTCTACACTAGTAAATGGGCCTTACAGATTTCTTGAACTCTATAGGTAACCTCATCAGAGCTGCATCAAAATGTGAATAATAACAATTCTATATAATTGCAATATTTCATATATTCATAGTACATAACTAGTATGTGCTATTTATTCAATTGCAACTGCATTTGCAGCAAAAATCCAGTTGCAATTTCTTAAAATCCCTAAACATTTTTTTGTAACTATTATGTAAAAACCAAGAAACCTCTAATGCAAAACTTTGCCAAGTAAAGATTGTCAAGGTGCTAATCTTATTGGACCACTTTTAATTAATTTGGACTTTTAGAGGTTTTCAGATTTTTTTTTGCTAGGAATTTTTAGAGCATCGCTCAGTGCTTTTTTCATACTTTTTATATTCAGATCTTTTAATAAACTCTAAAACCATTAAAATTAGAATGTTGATGAATCAGACTCTAAAAGTTACATTAATTAAATATAGTTGTATCCACAATGCCACGCACTAAAAATGTGCACTTAAATTCAATTCACATTAAAACACAAGTGTACAGTACACATTTTGGTGCACTTGCATCAGGCACATTTCCCCCTTGCAGATTGCTAGAATTATGGGAAAAAAACAGTGCCTTGTAAGAAAGAACATGCCATTTGTGTTCAAAATTGCATATTGAATACTGCCCTTGCAGTAAATAAATGACCCCTAATAACTTTCTATTGCAAGTCTTTTACAAAGAATTTGTAATTCTTAATGCTGGGCATTGTGACTGTGTGGGGCAATCTGCAGCCAAGTCCAAATGATATCTCAAAATGGTATTTTAAGTTCTTAATTGTAAGATAGTTATCTGGTTGTAAGCCATGTGTTCCATCTACTTGTATTTTTCTTGGCTAATTTTTAAAGGTATATAATTTCTCTTTATGGAAATGTACAGTGTTATGCATCTGGTCAGTAAATGGGTGATAGCCATTTAATAGTAATGGTTCAGTGACTGCTGTTTGGAGGTTTCCTATCAGATACAAGTCTCATGATATTATTAGCGGGGCATACTATAAGTACCCATTACATTACATTTCAAAATTTGTCTCCAATAATTACTAAAAACTGGACAAGAACATATTATTTATAGAGAGGTGGCATGATCAGAGTGTCACCTAGGGTTTTAGGGATTTCTGTGTGTGAGTATAGTAGAAGTCATATAGTAGAGTTGTATATATATGTTTTACTAGTCACTCATTTACATTTATTGAGACCCTAGTGGAGGCTTCCCACTCTTCCACCTGCACACTGCCTTTATCTTTGTGCCTTGCAGGTTTAGGAAACTTGAGTAAGGCTAATGCTTTTGGGTTTTATAAAACTTTGCTATAATCTTGAGATTATGCCTTTTGTGTACTACGACTCTGAGATTCATAAGGTTTGCTAATTCTGGGTGATAGCTAGGAAATAGCAGCAAGCATATTCTGTCTTTAATAATAGGATTTAAAAGAGAACTGAACTTTAAAAATAATGTGGCTAAAATGCCTTATTTTATATACTGAACTTATTGTACCAGCCTCAAGTTTCAGCCTCCCAATAGCAGCAATGATCCAGGACTTTGTTCTTGTCATAAGGCATCTTTCCATCTTGTAAAGTGTCTGGGACACTGACATGCTCTGTGGGCTTTGAGCAGCTGTTGAGAAGCTAAGCTTAGGGGTCATCACTAATCATCAAACAGAAATGAGGGTTGCCTGTAATATAAAATGATGTTACAAGGCTGATTATTAGATTCCGATGCTTATTGCACTGGTTTCTGTGTTGTCATGTAGTAATTATCTGTATTAATTACTAATCAGCCTTATATTGTGATATTTACATTCTATGGGCGAAATGTAATAAAATTCGCAAAGAGAATTTTATTTGCGAATAAAAGTTTGCATGGCGCAATGTAATATTTTTCATTAGGCTTTTATTACATTGTGAATCTTAAAGGAAAACTATACCCCAAATGAATAATTAAGCAACAGATAGTTTATATAAAATAAAGTGTCATATTAAAGACTCTTACCAAACAGGAATATATATTTAAGTAAATATTGCTCTTTTTTCTTGCCTTGAACCACAATTTTGTGATGGTATCTGTGCGGCCTCAGAGATCACCAGAAAATCACCTGAAATCACCAGAAATACTGCAGCTCTAACTGTAAAAGGAAGAGGTGCGAAAGCAAAAGACAGAACTCTGTCTGTTAATTTGCTCATGTGACCTAACAATTATGGTTCGTTTGTGTGCACTGTGAATACTAGGGCACGGCCCTTAATTTTTTTAAAATGGCAATTTTCTATTTATGATTACCCAAAGGCACATAGCAGCCAGTCATGCAGCTGTTTTGCACTACTGGATTGTTATGGATGCTAAATATAGGAAATAGCATATACGTTATCATTATATTCATATGAGTGACAGTTGCCCTTCACTTCATGTCACCAACTTCTTTAGCTATTATACTGCTGACACTGTACAACAGGTGCTAGCGCATTGGCACTGGGTTCCATATGTCCTCACATCTGTGAGCGGTCAGCTCAACCAACCCTCCCAGTCGTCTGGTCTTGCTTGGAGCATAATTTCAAGGAGACCAGAGTATACGTTATTTTAGTCTGCTGTTTTCAAAGATTGACTGCAATGTCATTTTCAATGCTCATATAGTTTAGTAAAAGCAAAAATATAAGAACAGGATAAACAGAAGTCTCATAATCATGTTTTTCTGAAGCAGGTAACCCCAACAACTAGACAACATTTTCTGTTGCAGGCTGGAAGGATGCAGGATAGGGAGGCTAATAATTAAAACTACATACAAAATAACACCAATTGAAAGGTTGCTTAGAATAAGTCCATCAAGAGCAAATTTAAAGTTACTTCAAAGGAGTTACTTTAAAATACAACAACTAATGTGATCAGGCTTACTGAGCTGCTACTGGGAAACAAATATTTCTAAAATGTAGATTTAAAAAAAAAAAAAATGGTAAAGAAAAATGGAAAACTACTGAACATGTCTTGATGATATATATAACAATATGTTTTTGGAAGATGAACTGTCCCTTTAAAGAATCTGATATTAAGTACAGTTATATTTTTATAAGACCTGTGTAGCTAGATATACAGTATGTATAGTTCTTAAACCTTAGTATTAAAAGGAAAAGTAGATAGTGACAGTTATTCTTTACTTCATGTGACCATTTTCAGGGTTCAACTTGTTCTGCCATTATACTGCTGACATAGTACAACAGGTGCTAGAGCATTGGCACTGGCTGCCATATGTCCTCACATCTGTGAGCGGTCAGCTCAGCCAACCCTCCCAGTTGTCCAGTAAGGATTTTGCTCGGAGCATAATTTCAAGGAGAATAGAGTGCAAATCTTTTATGTCAGAATTCCATCTATCAGTACTTATGTAAGCTGGTTTACTTTCATTAGCTTCACAATCTTTAAAAGGAATTTAAATCCAAAACTTTCCATGATATAGATCATTTTTGTATGTAGTTTATAGTTATTTATAAATATAACTGCAATTAAAAACAGCATTTGTCTTTCCCTTTCCCAATAATAAAGTTTTGCTCATGAGTTCTTGATAAGCAACATTTTTCCCTGGGCATGGATTTGTAGCAAAGTTTTATGTTTCACCAGCAGCAAATTTTTTGTGGCAAAATTTCATAGCAAAAAATGCGCAAGGAAAAAAAAACAGGTTTCAGTACATTTTGTCTGGAAAAAACACATATTGATTCCAATGCATTTTGCCTGAAAAAAACATGTACAAAAAAATACACATTTAATACACACTTTAATGCATTTTGCACAAAAATTGCAGCAAAAAAACGGGCATTGCCTTCAATGCATTTTTCTTATATATATATATATATATATATATATATATATATATATATATATATATATATATATATATATATATATATATATATATTATTTCACAAATGTTTCCAAGGTTTTGTAGCTTTATAGGCAGAGCAAAATGGGGCAGATTTGCTCATGAAAAGTGTTTTTGGGTGCTGTTTTGTTGCATACTTGCTGAGGTTGAAGAAATTCCTATCATGTTTAAGCTTACACAAATCCCTATCTTTTCATAAATGTAATGATGCTTACAACCCAGTGAGGCATAAACAAATTTAGCAAATGCATAAAAACCCAAAGAGCAGTAATACTGACATACAACTGATATGAATAGAGTTTCTATTCATACTCCCATACTCTATTCATACTCCCATGTATGAACTCATTAGTGTCTTTACAGCAGGAAATGGGGGTGCAACTATAGAAAGAGTAGGCCCTGCAACTGCTTATGCGGCCAGGGGTTTTAATTGAGCTCATTGATGAACTGTGTCAATATATATATATATATATATATGTTTATTAAATATATCTATATTCCTATACTGGGGAAGTCTAAAATGATATTGCTGTTGTACCCAATACAAATATGGGATCCATTATCCGGAAACCCATTACGTAGAATGCTCCAAATTACAGCAAGACTGTCCTCCATAGACTTCTTAAGGTATGAAGATCCAAATTATGGAAAGATCCATTATCCTGAATACCACAGATCCCAAGAATTACGAATAAAAAATCCCATACCTGTACCTTCTTATTACAACACTCGGTTTAAGGGGCAGATTTATTAAGGGGCATATTAATCAAGGGTTGAATTTCGAATTGAAAAAACGTTGAAATTCAAATTCAAAAAGACCAACTGAAATTTAGTCTAAGTTTTTTTTTTTTTTGGTCGAATAGGTCCGTTTTTGATCGAATAGGTCCGTATTTGGCCGAATTTTTCTAAGTCCACCAACTGACTCCAAATAGGTTCTAGAAGGTCCCCCATAGGCTAAAATAGGCTAAAACAGCAATTCGGCAGGTGTTAAATGGCGAATGGTCGAAGTCAAATTTTTAAAGAGACAGTACAAAAATTTAGATATTTTAATTTATTTGAATCGAATTTGGACTATTCCCTAGTCGAAGTGCACAAAAAATAGCTTGAAATTCAAATTTTTTTCATTCGAGAATTCACCTCGACCTTTGATAAATCTGCCCCTAAGAGTTGAATAGTAAATTTTGGGTCGGTAATATTAATTCAAGTTTTAGATATTAGATTATTTTCTTAAATAACCTCCCAATCGGATTTCAAGTATATTCAAATTTATTAGAGTTAAAAAAAAACCACCCAAGTGAATTTGAAACTCGACCTTTGATAAATAGGCCTTCCTATGTACAGTATATAAAAAAGGAAAGATTTTTTTTTTTTTTGGAACAATTAACTGTGAGTGGTATAGTAAAAAAAACTTTTATGTAATAAGCTTTACATAGGAGTACACTAAAGATATTTATATAGGAGGAGGAAGCAGTAATGGATTCTTTCACTTCACATATATATACACTTAGTCCATAAATATTTGGACAGACAACTTTTTTTCTAATTTTGGTTCTGTACATTACCACAATCAATTTTAAATGAAGCAACTCAGATGCAGTTGAACTGCAGACTTTAAGCTTTAATTCAGTGGGTTGAACAAAATTATTTGCATAATGATTGCATAAAAATATGAGGAACTAAAGCCTTTCTTTAACACAATCACTTTGTTTCAGGGGCTCAAAAGCAATTGGACAAATGAAAAAACTGAAAATAAAATGTTTATTTCTATTACTCGGTTGAAAATCCTTTGCTGGCAATGACAGCCTGAAGTCTTGAACTCAATGACATCAACAGATTCTGGGTTTCCTCCTTTTTACTGCTCTGCCAGGCCTTTACTGCAGCAGCTTTCATTTGCTGTTTGTTTGTGGGCCTTTCTGTCTGAAGTTTAGTCTTCAACAAGTGAAATGTATGCTCAATAATTAGTGATGGGCGAATTTATTCGCCAGGCGCGAATTCGCGGCGAATTTGCGCGATTCGCCACCAGCGAATAAATTCGCGAAACTCCCGTGAAAATTCGCGTCAAAAATTCGCCGGCGTCAAAAAAATTTTTTCGAAAAAATGGACGCCGGCGTCAAAAACGGGCGCCGGCGTCGGAAAAACGGGCGCCGGCGTCAAAAACGGGCACCGGCGTCAAAAACGAGACGCCGGCGCCGTTTCGCAAATTTTTCGCCGTTTCGCGAATTTCGCGCGAAATTCGCAAATTTTTCGGCGAAGCGAAACGCCGCAAATTCGCCCATCACTATCAATAATTGGTTTCAGATCAGGTGACTTGGCCATTCAAAAATATTCCACTTCTTTGTTTTAATAAACTCCTGGGTTGCTTTGGCTGTATGTTTTGGGTCATTGTCCATCTGCATTATGAAACGCCTCCCAATCAATTTGACTGAATTTAGCTGGATTTGACGTGATTAGTCGTCGCAAGCGCAATTGGAGCAATTTTATGTTTCCCGACAACTGCACATGTGCCAAAAATCGTTGAAGCGCAGGTATCATCCCCATATCATGATGCTTGTGCCACCATGCTTCACTGTCTTCACAGTGTACTGTGGCTTGAATTCAGTGTTTGGGCTTCATCTGACAAAAAAGAACAATCTTTCTTTCATCAGTCCACAAAATGTTGTGCTATTTTTCTTTAGGCCAGTCAATGTGTTCTTTGGAAAATTAGAACCTCTTTAGCATGTCTTTTTTTTTTTTTTTTTTTTCAACAGTGGGACTTTGCGGGAGCTTCTTGCCGATATTTTGTTTTGTACTCACAGGTAACTTCTATCCATTCGAATGTTAGTTTTCCATTTTTCCATTTTCTTCCATGTCTTTCATGTTTTGGTTGCCATTTTAAAGCATTTAAGATCGTTTTAGCTAAGCAGCCTATCATTTTCTGCACTTCTTTATATGTTTTCCCCTCACCAATCAACTTTTTAATCAAAGTACATCAACAGTGTCTGGAAGGAGCCATTGTACTCAGATTTTCAGAGAGAAATGCACTATAACCAACATGCACAACATTTGCTACCTTCCTTCCTTAAATAAGGACTGTAATTGACACCTGTTTTTTTCACAGAATGAATAACCTCACTAATTGAACTCCACACTGCTATTATTTGGAACAAGCTATTATTTTGAATACTGCTATTATTCTGATTACTAATTCAATTGCACAGAATCCGTGATATGCATGACATGACTGTTGGGTCATGTAAATGAATTGCCATGTAGAAATATAATTTTGATCAAAAAACAGTGATTGATCAGGTAAGTGATGTCTCTGAGTTAGAGAGCTGAAAAGCAAGAAATAGCTGAAAAGCAAGAAATAGTGTTATTTTCTGTTATGTTAGACATCCAGTCACTCCAGCCTTTATACATTAAATTTTTGGCTAACTAACTATATTAGAAACATTTTCATTATGCATAGCCTATCTATTTACCTACTTTTTATTTTTACACTGAACTGTTCCTTTAAGACAGCTATTTTTTTTTTTTTTTGTGTTGGCTCTCATTTTTGTTTTCCCCTCAAATGAGGTGGGGGGAGTCTGTTTAAGTTTAAACTAATATCAGGTCCCTTACAATTGGGGTGGTTCTCTATTCCACTTTAAAAGGCATCATTTTAGTAGCCTTAATATGTGCCACAAAACTGCCCACACCCTCTGTAGACTTTAATGTAATGTTTAATGCTTGCCAAATGCTGGTGTCACTGCTTTTAAGACAATAGTTGCACATTTTGGCTACTAAAAAGTAGCTCTGTTTTCCATTATAAATTGCAAATAGAGCCAGTAATACTTTCACACAAACTTGCAAATAAAACATACAATTAATTAACTTTTACCTCTTTGTGGTTTCTCCCATTAGTCACAGCTACAGTGAAAATAACAAAGTGAACAGACCAGTTGAAGGAGTTCACAGGGTTAGTAGCCTGAGTGTGCTCTTTCAGTGCTAGGATGCAAGTGGAATAGCCATGTAATGGAGAATCCCTTGAAGTTCAATTTGAAGGGTATTCAGTAAAACAGCTCATAGTAATTTGATCTGTAACCAAATTAAAAGCTGCATTTTATGACCTTGTTCAATAACTACTAGTGATTCGATCTTTGTGTGTTAGAAGCATTGCAAACCTTTCTACTGTAGTAATGGAAGTTGGACCCAGAATAGCATAACATTACCAGTGTTGAATGTAAACACACTCACACATGAACTTATTAATGTAATGGCATGTTTGTCTGAATTGTCTCTAAAGTACATAAACTTTGCAACTAGAGATTTGCACATGTATCTGGAGGGATATATGGGTAGTTGCATTCTACCTTCGTATTTTGTCTTAAAATATATTTAATATATTTTTCAGGACCCATCCATCATTTTAAAGCTTTAGACCAGCAGGACAACCAAGAACTTCTACACTACTTTCTGGATGCAATGGCCCATTTACTTAGCTCGAGTGAAGGAATAGAGGAAAAAAAACTTTGAATTTTGAATGTTTTTTTTGGCTACTTCGACCATCGAATGGGCTACTTCGACTTCGATTCGAACTAAAAATCGTTCGACTATTTGACCATTCAATAGTCGAAGTACTGTCTCTTTAAAAAATACTTCGACCCCCTAGTTCGCCACCTAAAACATACCGAGGCCAATGTTAGCCTATAGGGAAGGTTTTCTGATCGAAGGATAATCCTTCAATCGATGGATTAAAATCCTTTGAATCGTTTGATTCGAAGGATATAATCATTCAATCGAACGATTATTCCTTCGATCGTAGGAATAGCACTAAATCCTTCGGCAGTCGAATATCGAGGGTTAATGAACCTTCGATATTCGACCCTAGGTAAATTTGCCCCGAAGTGTCTTTACAATTTTATATATCTGGATAATATCTAGTTATCCAGTTATGCTCTTCTGTGTGCTTTTGCCACCATCATTATCTTTTGCTATTCTGTATTCTTTAAATATCTCCTTTAATCAAAAAGTGTCTATGAGATCTAAATGAATTGTCTTCTTATGAACTCCTATTCATTTAATCACTGGCATTCGCCAATAGTCAAAGGGGTTGTTCACTTTCCAAACACTTTTTTCAGTTCAGTTGTTTTCAGATTGTTCACCATAAACAAAGACTTTTTTTCAATTGCTTTCCATCTTTTATTTTTTTTTTACCATTTTCCCAGAATTTACATTTAAAGTTTAATTTTCCTGTAGTGGCAGCTCAGTGATCCAAGTGCATTCTGAACTGTTATGATTTGCTACATTTAATTGATACATTTATTTGATATATTTCTCAGGAGAATCTGTGGAATATTAGCAACTAGTAATGTGCAGGTCAGGTAAAAACCGCACCCGATCTGAAGACGCCCTCCCTCCACCCCGAACAGCTGCCTTTAATGAAACTCTGGGATTCTGCTCAGCAGGGACAAAGATAACAAATGTATCAACTAAATGTATCAATTTAGACCAGTTAAAGATTTGGCGAACCCCCCCCCCACCCTTCCCAAAGCTGCTTTGGAATGTGAAACTGAAATTTTACACTTCAATATTAGAAAAATGGTCAGAAATAGAAAGTAATTGGAAAAAGTCTTTATTTCCTGTGAACAATCTGAAACCAACTGAACTGGGAAAAAAGTGTTTTAAGGTGAACAAACCCTTTAACAAAATAGACACTGACCATTGGCAACACATCACATTATTATGCTATTTGTAGAAAAGTCCAAACCTTTCATCTTGACCAAGCAGCCTTGTGATGTAGAAAAATGCTCTGTGTCTATGTTTGAGATATTTCCAATAACAGTCAAATAAAAGTTGGATTTCACCCTCTGTCACAATTAAAGCTTCAGCTTTGTGATTATGGTACATTAGAACATCCACTTTCTGACCTCAGGGCTGCACAGCAGGGGAACAGCACTAATAAAAGCTTGGCTTTCTTTTTTTTTTTTTTTTTTTACTCTCCCTCTTTTCACGGCAATAGATGGTGTGACAAAATTAGGATGTCAGGTCTATGGATCTATTCAGGCCCTTAAGCACTAACAGTTGTGCCGGTCTTACCCAGCAGTACCTTAGCAGTATTTACATTGTGTTCCCTGGGAACTCCACAGCTGTGAACCATGCAATTGAAGAAGAGTGTCACTACCATGTGTTGCTTGATGTAAGGAAGCCTGCAGCAATATGTCTGCCACCAGAATGCTTTTATAGAAATTACAAGCATTAACTGCCCTCTTTCACATCTAAATCCATAAACATATACATTTTTGTGTGCTATTTAATAAATACATCAGCTATAACAATAAATGTATGAATTAGGTTATTACTAATTAATACTAAACAGCATTCTCATTAATGATTTTTTTGGGGCTTTTTTAGTAGATTAGTGAATGTATATGTTTGCCTTTTATTTGAATCATTTAAATCATTCTTGATTGGTAAGAAACACTGTCAACTGCCTGTTTTTTAACTACACTTTGCAGCGCCATATTTAGCCAGAAATTCTAAAATACTGATTTTTGTTTTTTGCCAATAAGCATACTTAAGTGTTAAACGAAGATATTTTATCATTACAGCACTTGGGTGACCAGATCAGACCTTGAGCTTGTTCTTTTGGCAAACTCTCCAAACAATCAAACTATATGACCACCTTTAGAATGATTTTTTTCAGACATAGGACACTTTGAAATTCTTAGAAATCCCATTTGGAAGGCCAAATCCAGCTGATGGTCCCACCGATATAAAAAGCATAATGCATTTCCATGATTTTGGATTTTATACCATTTTTTCACGCCCCCTGAAAAATGTAATAGGAGGGTTCTACTGCATATCTTTATTGACCCTCCTAAAAGATTGCCACTCAAATAGATGTGCTGTGAGATCATTTTAGGTGGTTAGGATAGTTGAAATCAGTAGTAGCTCCAATACCACCATAGTAACCACAGCTATGACTAGTCAGCTATATCCCAACATCTAAGGAATGTATTGGTCCAATGTAATTAGGGATGCACCGAATCCACTTTTTTGGATTCGGCCGAACCCCCGAATCCTTTGTGAAAGGTTCGGCCGAATACCGAACCGAATCCGAACCCTAATTTGCATATGCAAATTAGGGATGGAAGGGGAAAACATTTTTTACTTCCTTGTTTTCTGACAAAAAGTCACGCAATTTCCCTCCCCGCCCCTAATTTGCATATGCAAATTAGGATTCGGATTCGGTTCGGCCGGGTAGAAGGATTCGGCCGAATCCGAATCCTGCTGAAAAAGGCCGAATCCTGGCCGAATCCCGAACCGAATCCTGGATTCGGTGCATCCCTAAATGTAATAGATAAATCAAAATGTTATTTTGGACTTTCTCCAAAACTCTGGCAATACGAATTAAAGCTTTTGTTATTGCCTGACCTAAATAGTTTAGTGCACTAATCCCACCAATGAATTATAGCCTAATCCCTTTTTAGGCTATTCCTCTTATCTGAATTAACCATTGATTGCCTTCTTGTTATCTGTGAGTGATTAGACTGTGATCTTTATTAATAATAATAATTGTTGTTGTTAGTAGTAGTAAAGATCCAGTGGTTTTAAAGTTATGTGTAAATTTAATTGCAATTGAAAGCTGTATATCTCTGACTTTACATTCTCTGTACTCCTGGCTTTGAATCAAGAGACAACGTTGCAAGCTGACTAATAAAAGCTGGTTAAAAGACCTGGGGGAGTCCTGACTCTTAGTTATAATATTTACAACTAGTTTCAGATAATATTTCCCTTCATTATGCAACAATGATTTTCAGAGGAAGGACCCTATTAATTCTTTGACACTTTTTGCAGTCCCTTTAGGACAGGGTGCTGTAACCTGTTGGTGCTTCTGATCATTTACAATTGTTTTCAGGTTTTGGTTCTAAATAGTTTCTTGGTACAAAATTATTGCAGACGAATATGTATTGCAGAAGCAGGGACATACATAGTACATATTCTCTTGAACAATGAAAGAGAATCAAAATATAGCTTTGCCATTGATGTGAGGAAGTTCATATAGGTATAAAAAATCTTTTTGTCTGTATTTCAGCACATATTGATTTTTAGATGCTTCAAAAGTTCACACAGCAGTTTATGCTTAGCATCTGATTGAGAGTTAAACATGTGAGTCACATGCTTTCTGATTACAAATATAAAGCGCTAGATATGCCATCTAGTGGCTGTTTTGGGCCATTATTAAATTATATGCTAAATGCATGCTAAAGATGCCTTTTTATGTTGAAAAATATTGTTGTGAACATTAATTGCATCACAGCAAAAGTCTTATGGAACTGATTTATATTTCTTTGAAAACAATTGTATAGCTTATATAGTATATAAAGAAGCGTCTACTACCTTGTCTTATTTTAGCAGCATCTCAGGCATCGGAACTATCCGGAAGAGAAAGCGGGGAGGACGCAAACAAAAAAAAAAAAACAAAGAACAAGGGATATTACAAGAAGGGACGAAAACGGTGGTGAATATTTCTTCATTTCCTCTGACACCCTTACAGACTCAGGTATTGGAAAAGGGTTTATCTTTTGGTTTAACTAATAAACCTGACTTTTTTGAATTAGATCTGGAACTTTACCGCCTCTTCAGAACCATTAAGTTAAAGGCACAATTCCTGGATAAGACTCCCCTAGACAGACCGGACCCTATTGGGACTTTCAGTGGGGGTCCATTGGGATTAAAATTGCCAAGTAATTATGTACCAGATTCTGACAATGTATTCATTGGGGCATTTATTAAAAATGCTATGAAGGATATGGTGGCACTTAAAAACAAATATAGAAAGGGGGAATGTAAATTGACATCTTATAATTTGAGCAAGCCACAATCGGATGCTTTACAGGAATTAACTAAAAATGAGAATCTTGTCATTAAATCTGCTGATAAGGGGGGGCACTGGTGATCATGGACAGAAAGTCCTATGTGGACGAAATTAAGAGACAGTTGTCTGATTTGACAACATATCAAATCCTAGATCACAGTCCCCTCCCACGAATCCGCAAGCAAATTAACCAACTAGTTAAAAATGCCATGAAGCTCAAAGTTATTGATGGGGCATTGGCAGCTTTTTTAGATGTTGAACATCCAATCACGCCTGTCTTCTATATCCTTCCGAAGATGCACAAAAATTTGAACAATCCCCCTGGGCGCCCCCTATTGTCCTCCTTTCTCCTCTCTCTGTATTTGGGATCCCTCCTTTCTCCTCTCTCTGTATTTGTTGACTGCATCATTAATCCATATGTTAAAGCACATAAATCATACCTTAAAGATACAGGAGTTTTTTTGGACAAGATCCATACATGCACAGAACTAGGGGATGATATATTATTGGTCACGCTTGATGTGGAGAGCCTCTACACCTCCATCCCACATGATGGGGGTGTGGAAGCGGTCCGCCTCGAGTTGGACCTGGATCCGGCTATGGATAATGCCCAGAAAAAAATTGTTGTACAATGCCTTGAAATGGTCCTGTATAATAATTTCTTTTTGTTCCAGGATCAATATTATATGCAGATACGAGGTTCAGTGATGGGATCAAATGTGGCCCCGTCCTACGCAAACCTCTTCATGAACAGGTTCGAGGAACAATACATCTATACCAATATGCTGTTCATCAAGTATTGCCATAAATGGTTCCGGTTCATTGATGATGTTTTTGCCATTTGGACGGGGCCACAGTGGACCCTAGAGAGGTTTGTTAGAGAAATTAATTCTGCATTAACGTGCATAAAATTTACCTTAGCGTTCAGCTCAGAATGTATCCCTTTTTTGGACACAAGGGTGTCAAGGTGTGGTGGGTCCCTGTCGGTTGATTTGTACGTCAAGCCAACCGACAGGAATACCCTACTCCATTTTGATTCCTTCCACCCCAAGCAGGTAAAAAAGTCCCTTCCTAAATCTCAGTTTACCAGGGTCAAGCGGATTGTAAGGGATGAGCCATTGTTGGGCTTAAGATTGACTGAGATGCAGGACAAATTCAAAGAACGAGGTTACCCCAATGATATGCTTATGTCAAAAAAACAGGTAGAGGAAATGGAGGGAATAACTAGTAAAACATGCCAGATAACTCAACAGCAAGATCGTATTCCCTTTGTCTCTAAGTTTAATACCTTATCCCATAATGTCTCTAATATTGTAAAAAAAACATTGGAAAATTCTGAGGGAAGGTCTTCCTAATGTGAGCAGCTTTCAAAAATTTCCCATTATGTCCTATAAGAAAAGTAAAACTTTAGCCTCAGCGCTTGTAAAATCTGATATAGGAAGTCAAAAAATGAAACAAGGCACATTAAGACCAATAAAGAGTGGCACTTTCCCGTGTCTTGGATGCAACTGCTGTTCCAATTGTCAAAAAGGTGAAGTGGTGCATCATCCCCGACAGGGTACACCATTCAAAACTTGTGGTGCATATATAATAACCCCGTATTTTATAGTATACAGCATTAAATGCCCTTGTGGCTTATTAAATGTTGGTCAAACATCACGCCCTATTCGTGAAAGAATTAGGGAACATAAATCAGCAATCAGAACGAAAAAAGTGGAACAAGCAGTTGCTGCACATTTTATAGAGGCGGGACATGGGATACATCAACTGAAGTTTCAGGTATTGGACCATATACCTACACTCAGACGAGGGGGTGATCGTATAAAACTTCTACTTAAAAAGGAAGCCCAATGGATTAGGAGACTTGGGACATTGTCCCCACAGGGAGTGAACAGGGAATACGATCTACAAGCTATTTTTCGCTGATCTTGTTTTTATATATATTTTAATCGGTTTTTAATTTGTTTTGTTTTTCAGACCAATTTGCATACACTGATTGGTCTGTGACCGACAAAGAGTTTACTAGGAAACTTAATGATTTGAAGTACTTAGTAACAGTATGTATGCAATATACTCTTTTGATACTTAAATGTAACCAATAGGTGGCGCTTAGGTGACACAATCTTGTTACTATTACAACAATGTGTAATTTGTTGCGATTGCTGTGTAACCAGTAGATGGCGAAAATTTCCTTTGTATAAAAGGGGTGGTTCTAGAGGGTGATTTTAAAGCTTGATAAAAGACCTGAAGGCCTGAAACGTCGCAGACCAGGCTGTTTGCCATAAAATGTACCAATAAAGACATTTTAAATTGATTGGTGCTGTATGAAAATCTCTTCTATAAAGAAGACTTTGTCCTTGAATCAGAATATATTGTAAGCTAATGATAAAATATTCTTTAAATGCAGCATCCAATCATTACAGAATTGTTTCATTAATGCATTTGATATTTTGCAGAGTATACAGTCTGGCATATTAAAAGTTTTTATGCATTTTGATAAAATCATATGTGTATTGAAGAGGCACCTAAACCACAGCAGAGCACAGAGAACCTTACGTCAGATGGCAGTGCCCCACAAATTACCAAGGGCAGTTAAAAGCTGCTCCTTGTAACTTTACTAGACTTTATTAGAGGTCGAATTACGAATTCATGTGAGTTTTTAAAAAACGTATTAAAAATATCAGATTTTTTAAACTCGGATGAATGTAATCGACCCGAAAACTCGAATTGAATTTAAATTGAATTCGATTTGAATTTTAAAAAGTCGATTCGAGTGTTTTCTCCGAAAAAAACTCGACTGGCAGGAAGGCTGCAAACAACTCAAAATTGATCCCTGGACATTTTCCATTGACTTAAACAGCAATTTGGTTTTTGGTGGCGAATGGTCAAATTTGAGTTCTTAAAGGGCCAGAGTATGATAAATCTCAGAAATTTAATTACATTTTTTTTTAAAAAACACAAATTGAATTTGAATAACTCCCTAGACGAATTTGACAGTTTTGAACATAAAAAAACAAAAAAATTTAAATTTTCAATTCGAATTTTCGATTCTACCACTGATAATCTGCCCCTAAGATTAAACTGGAAAATTCACTCTTCTAGTGCAGATAATGCAATTGCACCAGTGCTGCACCTCTTCTCGCCCTGTTGGTGTTTGAAAAAAATGCAATTGATGGGGAAGGGCAGTGTCAGGAAGGCTGACTCAGCACAGGGTTTGTGATAGAATCCCCCCTGGACTATAAGAGACGGAAGGAATTAGAAATCAATACATATTTTGTTCCAAAGAGCAGGACTTTTCCCCCAGAGTATGTGTCTAGTGCCACCTAATGGTTGGTTTAGGTTATGTAATTCCATTCAGAACTGCAGTGATACAGAACAAGAGGATTATGTACATATTCAGCACACCCACTAAATCTACAAATCCAAGCCTACAGCATTATGTGCAAAGATCTGCAGCCTTAAGCTGGCCATAGACGCAAAGATCTGATCGTACGAATCGAGGATTCGTACGATTTTCGGACCGTGTGTGGAGAGTCCCGACATTTTTCGTCCGGCGGAGATCGGTCGTTTGGTCGATCGGACAGGTTAGAAAATTTCTGTCAGCTGCCGATAATATCTCTGCGTGTATTGCCGATCGTACGATTTTCAGTGGGAGACTGTCACTAGCTTTGGTTGGACATAGATATCGTACGATTGCTGTCAGGGGCAGAACATTGCTGATCTGTTCTTTTACTAATCTGACTGGTAAGACTTTGATCTGAATGGTTAGTGGCGGGTCGGGAGATGGGAAAGTCCGATCGTACGATGATTCGTACGATCGGATCTTTGCATCTATGGCCAGCTTTAGGCTCTGTAGCGTTTGCACGGTACTCTTGTTGCAACATGTGTACAGATCACTATTTACATACAGTAGTTCATTTACAGATACTGTTTACACTAAAGTTTATAGATTTGCTTCCAATGTTTGTTCTGTACCATAACACTTTAGTAGTTAAAGGAAATAAATGTGTAAAAAGAAACACTGTATGGGGGTTGAATAGTTCAAAATACTTTGGATTGTTTCTATAGTCCATTTGTAATTTTGTATTTTAGAATTATTCTGTAGGAAAACAGGCCAAACGTCCATATGGTTGTAGCACATGGTTTTACAGATCTCCTTGTTATAAAAAGCCATCAAAGTGTTGGATTAGTCTACCTTAACAATACATATACAATACTTATACGATACAATAATTAGACTTGGAATGCTCCCGCAACTTCTGTATATGCAGTTGAATTACCCTAAACCTTTATACTGCACAGATTCTTGAGCCTTGGGTCACGTAACTGCTTATATTAGACAAATGTGGGTTTGTCTGCCAGGGTAGTAAATACATTAAGGGGCACATTTATCAAGGGTCGAATTTCAAAGTTAAAAAACTTTGAAATTCGACCATCGAATTGGCCAAATCCAAAGTTTTTTAAAAGAGACAGTACTTCAATATTCAAGTGGTCGAATATTCGAAGTATTTTCAATTCTAATCGAAGTCGAGTTTGACCTATTTGATGGTCGAAGTACCCAAAAATTACTTCGAAATTCGAAGCTTTTGAATTCGAAAATGTGCCCCTAAGCCTTTTGTTTCAAGCCTAGTTAAAAAAAGTAATAATAATTATAATGTTATTTTAGTCATTCTACAACTAGAACTGTAGTTTGTTTGTTTAGAGTACTAAAGATGCTTTTCCCTTACTCTACAGCCTATGGCAAAGATGGTGTGAAGATGAACTTTATTAACAGAATATTTGTTGGTGAATTGACAAGCACTGTAATGTGTGAGGAATGAAAACATGGAAGCCTATTTTATGTTGGACTAGATAGGATGTCTTCTCTTTTTTTTTTTTTTTTTTATTATTTATTTTGACAAATTTTTTACAATTACATTACAATGCCACAAACATAAATAGATAAACAAATAAAAGAAAAAGAAAAAGAAGAAAGAGAAAAAATAGAATAAAGTAAAGTAAGAGTATAAAGGAATATATAGGGGTATAAAGGGCCCTGGCTATTTCACAGCTGGGTACATCTGGCATCCGCTACCTCGCCCATCGACCGTATCTCCGACCTTTAGGGTTGCTTGGACCGGTTACTACCTTTATTGTTTCGACTGCCTCCCTTACCCCCTCCCCGGTGCGTTCCTGTCTTTACTACTGAGGAGTCTCCCTATATTCCTATTCTAGTTAACATCAACTTTAACTCGGATTATTTAAGTACCTAACCCATGGTCCCCAGATATCCCAGTATATGTTACTCTTATTGTGGATAATGTATGTTATTTCTTCCATTTTTCTGGTGTGCTCTACCTCCTGCTGCCATTCCATGCTGCTTAATGGACCCTTCTGCTTCCAATGTCTTGGGATTATTGACCTAGCCGCATCCAGCAGGTGTAAGGTAAGTGGGTCCCTTAGTAGTCCCTTCTTATCCATATCAAAGCTTAGCAGAATCAAGGGGGCGATGTCTTCTCTTTTGGTTTGTATTTCTTTTTCATTTGTATTTTCTCTCTCTCTCTTTCTCTACCTCTATCAAAATTTCTGCAGTAAGAGAAGTGTTTATTGATGTTTATTGAATTGAATTGTATGTCATGAGAATGCTTTGGTGTATAGCATTTATTAATGTTATGTAATAATTAGCTATAAAATGAAAATAATCAATAGTACTAGCAAGAAGCCCTCATTTTTACTGAGCAATAGGGAACATGAACATTATGCCCTTTTTGCATCCTAGGGTTGCCATACATTATAGTGTAATTGCATTCTCACATTTTCCTGCAGGATTGTGCTAAATACAAGTGAATACCCATACTATCAGAAAGGCAAGAGAATTATTTGGCTATTTAGATGTCAATTTACAGCATTCACCAGATGCCCATGCCTTTATATTTCTTGATTTGAAAATATAAAATAAAAAATCTATTCAAGTGGTGATGAAGAAGCTTGTAACAAACTAGGGTTCAGATTCAGTTTGGTATTCGGCCGAATCTTTTACGAAGGATTCTGGGATTCGTCCGAATCCCAAATAGTGGATTCGGTGCATCCCTACAAACTAGCCTATGAAACAATAGTAGCCTGTTCAGTTAGCAATACAACCATTAAAAGGGGGAAACATACAAATCATCGAAAGCACATTAGTGGCCTGCCATGTAGCTTAATGCTTGAGACAAGTGTAAATATTAAAATCCAAAGTTATTAAACTGAAGGTTAAAATCTTGACATGAACACATGGATATTGCAGGCAGGGGGGAGCATGGCTTGACGCGTTTCGTGACCGCTATATGCACTTCCTCAAGAAGAGGCTTCTTGAGGAAGTGACTATGACGGTCACGAAACGCATTAAGCATTCCCAATAATAGAGTGAATACACATTCACCCATTCACAAATTCCTATAATATTAAAAACCCATTAACTCAAATAAAACCCTTAAATATGAAGTGTTAGCATAATGCTACTTTCCATAAAATGGTTATTGTACCATAGGATATAAGCTGGAAAGCAGTGGTGATACAGATAGTGAGGCCTCGGACGGAGTACAAGAATTCAGAAACCCAGGCAGAAAAAAGAATAGGTGTAAACTTTGGGCATATTGCTGTTACTGATTCATTATGAAAGCTTAATATTAATAGTTCGGATGACAAATTTGGCTCCTTTAGAAAAGAGTAATCACTTAGTTATCCCGAAACCCACAAAACAGCTTTCCAAACACTTTCACATGTCTACATTACAGAACCCATGGGATGCTCTGTCCAGTCCTGCCGCTACCAGTTTACATCTGTTGAACTTTTAATGGGCAAAACAAACTTCTGTGTGACATCTGTACCCAAAAACAACTAAAGTGGCAAAGGAAAACAAAATCTACAGGTTAGCATCTTTCATTTACATTTTTTTGTGTTAACACAGTTTGACTCTGCAATGTGAGGCTTGTTGTCTATGTTGTGGCTATGGTTTAGCTAAACAAATATATTAAAAATAATTTTGTATTGCATTTCTCACAGTTTATCTTACAGAATGAATTTTTGTGTTATTTTCATTGTAAGTGGAATCTGTGATTATTTTTTAACTTCAGTCTTGTGAGGCAAAAAACATTAATTTTCCCTACTCTTCTTCTGGGCGCCACGTGTGCTTTAGCGCAGGCGACTTTTCATTATAGCGGATGGGAAGACACGCAGAGGTAGTTCGGGGAGATTGTTGCCCAGAAGAAGAGGCGATTAGTCGCCAGGCGACAAAATCTCCCAGAATCTCCACATGTGAACTAACCCTTAAAATGTAGGCCTTGAAGCTACTATATAAGAACTCTACAATAGAACTGTAGTTCCAGAGTAATTTTATAACTATATGAATCAAACTGTTGGACGACTACTATGGCATGATGATTCATGATGGAATCATTACAATGTTTTTTTTTTTTTTTTTTTTTTGTATAATCTGTTTTTATTGCAAGAGAAAGGCATTATAAATCAAACATGACAAGTATAGAGACAAAGTCCACAAGGAAGTTACACAAAAATTCACATTTGGAACAGGTTAATTTTCACAATAGTCAAATCAGCAAATACACAATCCTGAAAAGATCATCTCAGCAAATGAGTAATGTAATATAAAATAAAAATTCCGGTAACAGAGAGATAAACAATCCAGTTGCAGCATAGAAACCAAGGCAATGAACACGTAACCTTGTAGATAAACACCTTTCCCTTCAAATAAAAAGGTTTAACTTGATGAAAAATAAGAAAGAAATCGTGAAGAAGAAGAATCGAAAAAGGTAGAGTAGCACAAAAGCCAAAGAAGCAGAAAAGAAAAAGAGGAAAAAGAGGTAAGTATGCTCAGAAGTTCCCAATCTATATGACAAACAAATATAAGGGCAACAATAAAAGGTAAGAGAAAAGCTCCTCGTCCGTCAATCAATGAGGCAGAGCCTCTTGTTCCATAAACAGTACCCAAGGGGCCCAGGTCTTAACAAAATGATCCTGTGAACCATGTGCAAAGCTTAGTAACTCGGACTCCTCCATGCGCATGATTGACCCCACTTCTGCCCACCATTCTGCAACTGTAGGAGGAGAAGTAGAACGCCAATGGCGAGGGATCACCGTTCTAGCTGCACTGAGACAAAAACCAATAAGTGATTTTTTATATTTGGAAGGAGATCCAGGCAGCATGGATAGAAGGCCTATAGCGGGGTCAGCACCCAGGTCTGCACCAGTAAGGTTATTAATAGTGTGAAAAATAGTCGTCCAAAAAGGCTGGAGGGCTGAACAGAACCACCAGATATGGGATGGAGAACCAAGCTCAACGCCACATCTCCAGCATACGTTTGACACAGAAGGGTAAATTTTATGCAAAATTTCAGGGCATTTATACCATCTGGATAAAATCTTATAATTTGTTTCTTGCGATTTGCACGCTATGGAAAACTTATGTGTTAAAGAGAAACAGGCATTCCATTGCTCTAGTGTATATTCAGTTCGTAAGTCTTTCTCCCATCTAGATGTATATGTAGGCAAGGGAGGTACTCCCATCTGGTCTGTAAGATGATATAATCTAGAAATCAAATGTCTAGCTGGGGATTTAAGCGTACAAAGAGCTTCGAAAGGTGTAAGAGATGATTGTCGCAGCACTCTCCTTTGAGAAGCCATGAGCCAGTGACGTAGCTGATTATATCTAAACCTAAGCAGAAAAGAGTCTGGTTCTCCAGGACAAATGTGTGGTAATGGTAACAAAACCTCCTTATCCAAGACCTGTGCGCAAGTAAAGCTTTCATTATACCTTCTCCCAAGAAAGCCTGCACTCAGCATGCCGGGAGCAAAATTTGGATTGCCAATAATAGGGGTAAGAAGACCCTCACGTGAAATCAGAGAAGGAGATTTATGGAGATATTTATCGGCTCGAATCAAAGTCTCCCTACAGACTTTGGGTAAGGTAGTGGAAGAGGGTCTTCGAGAGGGATGGAGCCACCATAGTGCTTGCAGTGGTCTATTAGTTATGAGTTGCTCAAATTGTATCCATCGTTTATGCAGAGGGTAATAAAACCATTCCACTATTCTACTCAACATAACCGCTCTCAAGTAACTATCAAGATGTGGAAGAGCTACACCCCCCTGTGACTTAGGTTTAATTAATGTAGATCTAGGGATCCTAGGTTTAGTATATTTCCAAATAAAAGAACCAAATGCCGCCTGGAGAGTGTCTAGGAAACGTTTGGGGGGTGCTTCAGGTATAGTTTGAAAATGATACAAAATTCTGGGCAAAACGTTCATTTTAAGTAAATTAATGCGGCCGAACCAGGACAGTGGGAGAGAACGCCAACGCTTCAGATCCATCAAAATTTGAGACAATAAAGGCGAATAGTTTATAGATGAAAGGACAGTGAGGTCTGCCGGAATATGAATACCCAGGTAACGCAAGGAAGTGCGATTCCACTTAAAAGGGTAAGTAGTTTGCAAAACCTGTTGCAAATGAACGGAATCATTACAATGTTTAAAAGTCTCTTTCTGTTCCCTCAACACCCCATGCCCTAACATTTATGGTATCAATTAAAGGAGAACTAAACCCCCCTACAATAAGCCCCCCCCAAACTAAACTAGATGCCTCCTATAGCCTTTGATGAGTGTCTGGATTCTGGATGGCCAGTATTTTTGACCATTCGTCCATACAAAATCTCTCCAGTTCAGTTAAATTTGATGGCTGCCGAGCATGGACAGCCTGCTTCAAATCATCCCATAGATTTTCCATGATATTCAAGTTGGGGGACTGTGTTGGCCATTCCAGAATATTGTACTTCTCCCTCTGCATAAACGCCTTTGTAGATTTTGAAGTGTGTTAAGGGTCATTTTGTCAAGTCTTGTTGGAATATCCAACCCCTGCATAACTTCAACTTTGTGACTGATGCTTGAACATTATCCTGAAGAATTTGTTGATATTGGGTTAAATTTATCTGACCCTCGACTTTAACAAGGACCCCAGAATCGAACTAGCCCCACAGCATGATGGAACCTCCACCAAATTTGACAGTAGGTAGCAGGTGTTTTTCTTGAAATGCAGTGTTCATCTTTCGCCATGCAAAGCGTTATGACCAAATAACTACATTTTGTTCTCATCAGTCCAAAGCATTTTGTTCCAAAATGACTGTGGCTTGTCTAAATGAGGTTTTGCATACAACAAGTGACTCTGTTTATGGCATGAGTGCAGAAAGGGCTTCTTTCTCATCACCCTGCCATACAGATGTTCTTTGTACAAATTGTGCTAAATTGTAGAACGATGTACAGATTCAACATCTGCAGCAAGATGTTCTTGCAGGTCTTTGGAGGTGATTTTTGGGTTGTCTGTAACCATTCTCACAATCCTCTGCATATGCCACTCCAGTATTTTCTTGGTCTGCCAGACCTGGGTTTTACAGCAACCTAAACATACCCTTTTTGGGGGACCAAAAATTTAAAATGACCAACTTATTTCTAAGCCAGCTAAGGAGGTCCCACTGTTACAAGCGAAACAGGAAAATAGTAATTTAAGATATAATCTCCATTAAGTGATGTCAATTTCAAAAGAAAAAGTAGTATGCAGTACAGTTTTGGACTCCAGTCCTTACAAGCGATATAAATGAGCTGGAGAGAGTGCTGAAAAATGCAACTAAACTGTTTTAGAGGGATGGAAGACTTAGATTGAGGGTAGACTGTCATGGCTGTTTTTTCTCTAGAAAGCGAGCTGCATCTCCATCTGGTACAGTAGTGCCAGCTCTGCTGACCGGAAAAGTCTAGAGCGGACTGTCAGAGCAGCTGGCAACATCATTGGAGTGGCTCTTCCATCACTGCAGGACATCTTCCACAAGCGCGGTGTAAGAAAGGCCTCCTGCATTGCACTGGACTCTCACATGGACTGTTCACGCTGCTCCCATCCGGCAGACGCTTTCACAGTATTAAAGCCCGAACAACCAGGCTGCGTGAAAGCTTTTTTCCACAAGCGATCAGACTCCTCAACTCACTGCCTGCCCTCCCACTACATTCCAGACACACCTCAACTGTGAACTTAACTTTGTGAACCGTTAATTTATTTGCACAATTCTAAAGGTTTACACATGTGTATATCCAATTTCTGCCAATATATTGCACATTTCTTGTTTACATATTTATTGTGTATTTTTAAATGCCTTTTTGTGATATGTACTAGCTGGAGCCACGTCGTCTCGTCTCACTGTATATTTGTATACTGCTGAGATGACAATAAAGTTTACTTTGACTTTGAAAAAAAGACACTTGTGAGGGGACATCATTACACTTTACAAGTATATTAGAGGACATTACAGACAAATGGCAGGGGACCTTTTTACCCATATAGAGGATCACTGCACTAGAGGCCATCCCTTTAGGCTAGAGGAAACGATCTATCATTTGAAGTGTAGGTGGTTCTTCACTGTGTGGTTGTGGCACTGCCTGATGATGTTGTGATGGCTGATTCTCTTAATGCTTTTAAGAGTGGCTTGGATGTTTTCTTGGACAAGCTGTCAGGCCAAGCCCAGGACTTGAACTCTGGTGGTGTTGTTCTGGTCATTTGCAGCATTTACCTCATGAACCACTGGGGGCTCTCAGGACTGGTCCTGAATGCTTGTGTTTAGTGTTTCTGTTATCTGCTTGTTCACTGTATGTTTTCCACCCACCTCGTTTACCCTCATGTGTTTCCCATTCCTAATCACCTTCCCTTTATAAACCCCGCCCTGAGCTTTGCTCAGGGCTGAGTCATTGAATGTATTCTGTTTGTTCCTGACCTGCAAATCATCTGAATCTGAATCTTGAAAACCTTGTAAACCTTGTATGACTTGTTCCTGAAAACCTTGTTACCTTGTTTCCTGAGTGAGTACCTTTTGTTCCTGTGTTCCCCATTTTTCCCTCACCATCTAGATACCTTGATTAGCCTTTTTGCCTGTTCCTGCCTTTTGGTTTCTGTGTTCTGACTGCCAATAAACCTATTACTTTCATCATCATCATGTCTTTGCCTCCAATCTCTTATGGCTACACCCCTGGGTTCCCACCATATCCACTCCCCTTGGAGTGGCTATCCTCGGTTACAGCGGTTCCTCGCTGTGAACGTTACAGAATGACTCAGCCTAACTGCAAGAAGCCTTTGGGAAAGCCCTCCATGCCTTCTGACTCCGTTGTTAAACTGCAACTCCCTTGGGATGGAGAGGATAAGGCAGAAGACGCCATCCATTTCACTGATGATGTCTGGCAGGATTTTGTCTCTGATGATGACTGGGAGGATTCAGTCTTCGATGAGGACTGGGAGGATCTAGACTCGGATGAAGATGAACTACAAACTGCTATCTGGCCAGTGTCAGATCGGCCACTTCCAGTTTTTGGGCCCTTGTCTCCTCCACAACCTTCTGCTCCTGTGGCAGCTGCCAAACCCAGGTCACCCTCTTTTTTCCTCTCAGACCTGAACCCCAGTTTATGAGTTTTTCTACGGTTTCCCAACATCCTCTTCAGCCACCTGCTCCTGTGCCGGCTCTTCAGTCACCTGCTCCTGTGCCGGCTCTTCAGTCACCTGCTCCTGTGCCGGCTCTTCAGTCACCTGCTCCTGTGCCGGCTCTTCAGTCACCTGCTCCTGTGCCGGCTCTTCAGTCACCTACTCCTGTGCCGGCTCTTCAGTCACCTGCTCCTGTGCCGGCTCTTCAGTCACCTGCTCCTGTGCCGGCTCTCCAGTCACCTGCTCCTGTGCCGGCTCTCCAGTCACCTGCTCCTGCGCCGGCTCTCCAGTCACCTGCTCCTGCGCCGGCTCTCCAGTCACCTGCTCCTGCGCCGGCTCTCCAGTCACCTGCTCCTGCGCCGGCTCTCCAGTCACCTGCTCCTGTGCCGGCTCTCCAGTCACCTGCTCCTGTGCCGGCTCTCCAGTCACCTGCTCCTGTGCTGGGTCTCCAGTCTCCAGCTTTGGCGCCGGCTCTCCAGTCTCCAGCTTTGGTGCCAGCTCTCCAGTCTCCAGCTTTTGTGCCGGCTCTCCAATCACCTGCTTTGGTGCCGGCTTCCCAGCCGGTCCTTGCTCCTGTGCCAGCTTCCCAGCCGGTCCTTGCTCCTGTGCCAGCTTCCCAGCCGGTCCTTGCTCCTGTGCCGCCCAGTGTTTGGACTAAAAAGGCTGGGGGATAGAGATGTAGCGAACGTCGGAAAAAAAGTTCGCGAACATATTCGCGAACTTGCGCAAAAATGCGAGCGGTTCGCGAACGGTTCGCAAACCCCATAGACTTCAATGGGAAGGCGAACTTTAACATCTAAAAAAGACATTTCTGGCCAGAAAAATGATTTTAAAGTTGTTTAAAGGGTGCAACGACCTGGACAGTGGCATGCCAGAGGGGGATCAAGGGCAAAAATGTATCTGAAAAATCTGCCTGTGTGTGCTTGGAAGAGATAGTGTAGGGGGAGAGCTGTTAGTGATTTCAGGGACAGATGATAGTAAGTTTGCTGGCTAGTAATCTGCTTGATACTGCTCTGTATTGGAACAAAAAAATAAATAAAAGCAGTCCTTACAAGGACTACTGTTATTGCAGCAGTCAGCAGATGAGATCAGAAGCAGGACAGCTGCCCACTGCAGCTACATACAGAGCACTGCAGTAGAAGGTAGATTACTAGCCAGCAAAGCTACCTAAGCTTAAATGTCCCTCAAACCCCTGCAGACTTCTGTCCCTCCAATAACAGAGCAGTATCAAAACGATTACTAGCCAGCAAACTTTCAACTGTCCCTGAAATCACTAACAGGCAGCAGCTCTCTCCCTACACTATCTCTTCAGCACACACAGGCAGAGTGAAAAAAACGCTGCAGGGCTTCGGTTTTTATAGGGAAGGGGAGTGGTCCAGGGGAGAGCTTCCTGATTGGCTGCCATGTACCTGCTGGTCTGGGGTGAGAGGGCAAAAAAAAGCGCCAACAATGGCGAACCCAAAATGGCGAACGTCGCGCGACGTTCGCGAACTTCCGGCGAGCGCGAACACCCGATGTTCGCGCAAACAAGTTCGCCGGCGAACAGTTCGCGCCATCTCTACTGGGGGACCATTTGATCCTGGGATCGCCCAGAGGTTGATTCTCAAGAAGTTCCTGTTCTCATTTCTGGCGAGGCTTCTGTCCCTTTCCCCAGTGTTTGGACTAAAAAGGATGGGGGACCATTTGATCCTGGGATCGCCCAGAGGTCGATCCTCAAGGGGGGGTAATGTCAGGATCAGCCCGGGTTACACCCCTGGGCTCCCACCATATCCACTCCCCTTGGAGTGGCTATCCTCGGTTACAGCGGTTCCTCGCTGTGAACGTTACACAAGCATAATATCCAAGACTACATACAGTATATATCATTTGTATTTTGAAGGAGTGGATCCCTTCTTGTGTACCTGCACCCAGATATCCATAGAAAGTGTCTTTATTCATGGTGCTGCCTTATAAACTTCAAATGTAGCTTCAAATGTATTGTTGTTGCTACTTTTTATTACTCATCCTTCTATTCAGGTCCTCTTCTGTTCATATTCCGGTCTCTTATTCTAATCAGTGCATGGTTGCTAGAGTAGTATGGTTCCTAGCAACCACATGGCTGAAACTGCAAGCTGCTGAATAAAAAACTAAATAAATTAAAAACCACAAATAATAAAAAATGAAAACCAATTGCAAATTGTCTCTGAATATCACGCTAAACTTAATTTAAAGTGAGCAACCGCTCTGTAAGTATTTGTATTATATACAGCTTAATTTGCACATTATCCACAAGTGCAAATTAGTGATTGTTGAAGGTAAATCCCATTCCTGTAAGTAGTTTAGTAAAATGTGCATCAGTCATATATTCTGTATCTAATCTTGATTGTATAGTCCACGGAAGCCCATTTTGTTATCTTCCTACTACAGGTATAGGGTCCATTACAGGCCATCTCCCATAGACTCCATTATAATAAAATAATTGACGTATTTAAAATTATTTTTTCTCTGTAGTAATAAAACAGTACCTTGTACATGAGCTAAGATAAGATATCGTGGGGCTCATTTATTAACCCTGCATATCAACTGATCTGAAGCAACCGATTGTATGCGCCATTGCAGATACAGCAATTATTGTACAGAGACTTGAGTCTTTTCTTATCTTCCTCCCACCCTGTTAGAACAGGAGCAAACTCATTGGTTAGGCTATCCCCTCCTTTCTACAATGCGTGTAACTGCTTCTGACCCCCAACCAGTGATAACGTTTTTTTACTTAGTACCAAAGGTTTACATGATTAAATTAATTATTTACTTTATACAGGGCCGCCATCAGGGGGGGACTGGGGGGACACTTGTCCCGGGCCCGGTGCTTTTTGGGTTTTGGGGGGGGCCCGGTGGCTGTACTCACTCTGGCAGGGCCCCCTGCTGCTGCTGTCAGAGAGCCGCACAATCTGGTAGGAAGGGCGGGGCTGTACTGCCTGCACGTCGCTTTCCTTTTCACGGGCAGATTTTCAATAAGGCTAGGGGAGGCCTCCCCAAACCTATGTGACCCGAAAGAAAATGTAAAACAAAAAAAAAAAACTTGCTCTCTTGATGACTGCGTGCTCCTTTAAACAGGGAAGGAAAGCTCCGGTTCTGCCTCCAGGCTCTGTACTGTGGCAAACAGCTGAACTCTGATTGGATATTTCTGCCACCATTTTATCCAATCAGAGCACAGCTGTACTTACAGACAGTAAAAAATCAGGGGATGAAGTAGGCGGGGCTGGCTAAACTATTGCCTGAAGGTATCGACAGAAGTCAGACTGGCAAGAAGGAGCTGAAATATTTACTCCTATCTGCTTGCAGCCAAATCCATTCCACTCTGGAGAGGTACTACATTTATTCTGAGGGCTAAGGGTAACTTACTGAAATAAAAGGTTTTTTTGCTGTCATTAGTCTTAACATTAGTGTTAGCCCTGCACATTAATTAACCCATTCCTTTTAAAAATGTGCTTTTTATTTTTGTTTTCTTAATACTGTTTTGGGGTAATTCAGATGGAGCCTCATAAAGTGCAATATCCTGATATATGTGCTCAGGGTTTTGTACATGAAATTGGTTTTGTGTTTAACCTAGCATTTTCCTTGAGGCTATTATATGTCAGATTAGCACTTCATTTATCTTAAAGTAACTTTAACTTGTAAGGGAGGCCCTGGCGCCAATGTTTTTTTTAACTTGTAGGGGGGCCCTGACCACCAATTTTTTTTAAAAACTTTTTTGAGGGGCCCTGGCACCAGTTTTTTTTAACTTATAAGGGGGCCCTGGTCATCAATAGCTTTTTATAACTTGTGTGTGAGGGAGCTTACCATTTTTAGCGCTGATATCTGTTTTGTAACTTTAAAGGAGAAGGAACTTTCCTGGGCGCAGGTCCAGTCCACGGATTTCACAGACGCCATCTTCTCCCAATCGATCTTCTTCCTGCTTTGATCGTCAGCTTCTGGCGCATGCGCAGTAGGAGCATTCCGCCGGTACGGATCTACTGCGCATGCGCCCAAAGTCACGAATTGAAATCGGAAAACTTCGTGACTTTTGGCGCATGAGCAGTAGATCCGTACCAGCGAAATGCTCCTACTGCGCATGCGCCGGTCAAAGCAGGAAGAAGATCGCTTGGGAGAAGATGGCGCCTGTAAACTCCATGGACTGGACCTGCGCAGAGAGGTGAGTAACAAGTTAGGGGCATTTGCCTGGCGGGACAGGTAGGCCAGGGGGAGGAGGGAGGGGGGGCAACATAGGGGAGGGATTTTTGCGCCCAGGGGGTTTCCTTCTCCTTTAGCTGTGGTGTGAAGTGGGCGGGATCTGGGGTGGGCTGGGCCCAGGGGGCCCCAAAAATGTTGTTGTATGGGGCCCCATGTTTTCTAATGGCGGCCCTGACTTTATATATCATATTAAAAGCATATAGCATTTATACAAAAAAATCACACCAAGAGATGTCTATTCTTCTTGAGTCATATAGACACAATGAAACCATGAGGTTTTATTTCTACCTTTCTACAGCTTTTGAAAGGGTACTTCTAGGATTGAATAGTGTTACAAAGTATTCAGGGATTCTTATAGAGGACCCCATTTTGGATAAAGTTCTGGATAAAACACCTTCCTTTATTCAAAACGCATATGAATCAAGCCGTGTGGGTTTTTAAGGAAGGAAGGAAAGAAAGAAGGATTGACATTAAATCTGCTTGGTTAAGGTACATATAAGTGTGGGAAAATCAGGTACAGAGCCTGTAGTGTGCTACTGGTGTCTAAAATCTTTACTAGTACCCACACGGCATGATGTACCATATTAAGCCATATATGTAGGGGTCTATTTAATAAAGGTCGAGTTTCTCTGGTCGAGTTGTTTTAGTGAAAAAACCTTGAATTTTTAGAGGGGAAAAAAACCTTGAATTTTTAGAGATTTATGTCCTAAAGAAGTAAAAAATCCAAATCTGAAAATACTCCAGAATAAAACCTGTCAAATTCATGTAAAAGTCTATGGCAGAGGTCCCTTTAAGCATTTTAAGATTTTTTTTTTGCATTCACTATTTTTTCGGTGTTTGACTCAAAATCTCAACAAACGCAAGTTTTTGAAAAAGTCGCCATGAACAAAACACCAATGGCATATCCGATGCTGTTAAACCAGTTGTGGGTTATTTTAAAAATCAAAAAGCCACATTTTTATGCTACAATTGTACATTTTTTTTTTTTAAAAATGTAACCAGGAAGTTGTATCACTTTGATATATTGTTACACATTCACACTTGATACCTACGGCATTGTTGGCTTTTTGATTTTTAAAGAAATGAACATCAATGAATTGATTATGGGGTGGGTAGTAGGAGGGAAGTCTCTTTTTCACTATTTAAATGTATTCTGTGTATTGCACCATTAGGCTTGACAAAGGGTCTTGTATAGGCCCAAAATATTGCCACTATTAAGCTAATAAATAACCCACAACAGCATCGGATGTGCAATTGGAGTTTTGTTCATAAATACTAATTTTGGGCCCTTGGCAGTTTTTTGGGCCATACAACTGGGGCAGATTTACTAAGCTCGACTGAATTTTCGAAGTTAAAAAAGTTCGAACTTCGAATTTACTTCGATTTGAAGTAAAAATCATGAGACTATTCGATAATCGAAGAACTGTCTCTTTAATATAAACTTTGACGTCATACTTCGCCAAATTAAAGCTACCAAAGTGCAATGTTAGCCTATTGGGACCTTCCACAGCACTTTTCTAAGGTTTTTTTGATCGAATGGAAATCCTTTCGATCGAATACGCTAAAAATCCTTCGACTTCGATATACGAAGTCGAAGGATTTCAATTCGAGGGTCGAATTTCGAAGTTTTTTTTAACTTCGAAATTCGACCCTTAGTAAATCTGCCCCCTAGAGTTACCTAATGCCAAACAGGTAACATTGGAAGCAGTGACATGCCTGGCTGTATATGCAAATATGGTTACCAATATGCAGGGAAGACATGCAGTTGCATGATGTATCCTGAATCAGAGCTAGTCATTAGAGACAGGAAACAGATATACAAGATTAAAAATTATCATTACCGATGATGTACAACTTTGTAATTTTTTCTATTATAATAGCTAAAAATATTTTAGGTGTGGCTACATAAGCATGTCCATTATGTAGATTCATTCACAGTTCCTCTTGCCCCATAGCAGGGCTGGATATTTCAAGTCCTGTATGCTGGAACCAGCTCTCCAATGCATTTGTATAAACCTCTGCCTCCCAATGGGATCCAATGACTTTTGACTTCCTATACATTTAAATGAGTTAAATGATGTTAATGGTTCAAACAATGTCAGGCTGAATGGTCGGCCCCCACACATTTTCACCTCACCAAATCTGGCCCTTGTTGCAAAAAGTTTGGACACCCCTGCTCTATATTCTGCTTGCCAACTGTGAATGGCTCACAGTTGTATTAGAAATTATTATTATTTTTTTTTACTGCTTTTAACATTATCTGTCAAATAGTACTCTTAATAATAAAAACGGTATTTCCCCACAAATTATTTGAAATTAATTTACCCAGCCAGTTTTACCCTTGGCATCATTTTTTTAACCTTAGGACCATTGGCCACCAATACTTTTTTAAACCCTCATGTTTTCTGCCCAAATTTTTGTTTCAACTTTTAGGTCCTTTGGCCATCAGTTCTTTTTTTAACCATATTCTTTTTTTTAAAATCATTTAGGGCCTCTAGCTACCAGATAACATTTATATTTTAAGAAGTTTTAATAGCTTTTAGTTTTGGTTATACACGACCACAAACCCCCAATGCACAGTTTTTGCTGTTTTGGTTTTTTTGATCATTTATTATCTGACACAAGGCTTGAATTGGGGGTTAAAAAGGTAGGAGCGATGGTAAACCACAACGCATTAAATATTTTACACCCCTCCCACAATTTGAAAGCACACCCAATGTTATAAACCTTACCCACCAAAACTTTATGGTTTTGCTTACTTTAAAGGAAAATTAAAGCTTAACTAAAGAATTAGGCTAGAAATGTTGTACTTTATGTTTTGGGCTTCTGTACCAATCCAAGGCAACCCCAGCCCTATAACAGTAAAAGATCTGTGCCTCCAAAGATGCCCCAGTAGCTCTCCATCTTGTTTTCTGATTAACTGCACATGCTCTATGCTGCTGTCACTTAGGGACCCACTCACAATATAAGGCTGATAGTAATTAATACAGATAATTACTACATGGCAGCACAGAAACCAATGCAACTAGCATCAGAATTTAACCCTTTAAGTGCCACAGATCGTAGAATCTACGTTCTGTGGATCAAAGGACCAAAGTGCCACAGATCGTAGATTCTACGTTCTGCAGCACTTCCGGGTTTGCGAGCGGAGGAGCGGCTGTTAGAGCCGCTCGCTCCGTTCCTTCACGATCCCCTGCCCCTAGACAACGAGCAGAGCAGGGGATCGAGTGGCCCCTGGGGCGCGATCGCCCAGGGGCCCCAAAGCAGCAGCAGCAGGGACGCGTTTCCTATGCGTCCTGCTGCTGCCTACACTTCAGCTCCGCCCCCCCACGCCTGATGACCGTTGGAGCTGGAGATCTGCTGTGTGGGACCCTTTCTCATGGATCTGATGCATCTACCCCAGGCAAGTGTAACATTTACACACACAAAAACACACAAACACACCAACACACACTTATTACAGTAATATACACTTACATTCACACTTACACACATAGATTTTTGTGGATTGGGGGGTCACACACACTCACAGCACCCATATACACTTGTACACGCGCACACGCGCAAATAACATGCAATTTACCCGTTGTGCACACGCATATGTACATATATGGCTTTGTGGCTTTTTTTTTTTTATTCTTATCGCATTGTCTCTTTTTTGGCTAAAAAAAAATGTTTTATTGCCGTTCCGAATAGCGTATTCGCTAACCGTACTGTGCAATAGCTTTTGTATGTTATTTTGGTGGTTATATTGCAATTTTGGGTATTTTGGTGCATTTTTAGCCATTTTATTGAATTTTTAGCCATTTTATTGCATTTTCAGCTCTGCATTTGTGTTGTTCACTTGTTTCTGTCCGTATAATCGATTTGGCCCAGCTAAAATATTCAAACGGTAATTCTAGTGGCCGATTACACTAGTGTAAAAAAAAAAAAGCATTGATTTTTGTGGTTTTATTCGTTTTTGGTGATTTATTTGCATTTCACACTGTTCTGTGTTATTTTGTTTTGCCTATGTAAATTTTATCTACTATATATCCATTTGTGGGTCTCTGTGCGCCACATAGTCTGGTAAATCTATGCATATTGGGCATCAAAGTGTTCAGTAGACGCCTGTCGTTCATATTTAGGATGTTTTATGCTGATGCGTTACGAAATGTGGGGCACATAATGGGGTAAAATAAAGCTTTGTGACGATTTTCAGAAATTTGATAAAAACCGCTACGTTCGGCATAGCTTTGCAGTTTGGTAGTTTGCAGTAGAAAGATGTAATTACCTGTTTTAGATTCGTCAGAATGTGTACTTTCTAAAAAATATATGGTTTTCTAGGGTCTCCATATTGTTACGGGGTCTTATGGTGCAAATACACATACTGGGTGCTTATATTGCGTCAGCCATGAAAATTTATATACACTACTGTCATTTGGGCGCCTCTGTACACCACATAGTTTGGTAAATCTATGCATATTGGGCATCAAAGTGTTCAGTAGACCCCTGGCGTTCATATTTAGGATGTTTTATGCTGATAAGTTACGAAATGTGGGGCATATAATGGGGTAAAATTCAAGCTTTGTGACGATTTTCAGAAATTTGATAAAAACCGTTATGTTCAGCATTGCTTTGCAGTTTGGCAGTTTGCAGTAGAAACACTTATTTACCCATATTGGATTCGTCAGAATGTGTACTTTCTGAAAATATATGGTTTTCTGGGGTCTGTACTGTTAAGTGGTCTAATGTCGCATAATACACACACCGGGTGGTTATATTGCAGCAGCCAGCGCGTCAGCCGTGAAAATGTCTATACATATTGTCATTTGGGGGTCTCTGTGCGCCACATAGTTTGCACATTGGGCATCAAACTGTTTAGTAGACCCCTATGTTTATATTTAGGATGCTTTATGCTGGTAATGATACATGGACAATACGATGCTGGAAAGTTGAAGCTTTGAGGCAATTTTCAGATATTTCACCAAAACCGCCAAATTTGGCAAAGCGTTGCGACTCAGTAGTTTGGGGCAGAAAGGCATGGGTACCCATTTTAGATTCTGTATAATGTGTACTTTCCAAAAATATATTGGTTTGGGGGGAAAACATATATTTCTGTGTTTTTACCCCACAAAAATGCAGTCAATGTGTTGATTTCTCAGTAGCTGAAGTAAAGTCCTGAACAATTTGGATGTGCTAACTTCATATTGGTGTCTCTAAATGCCAGATACTTTGGTAAACCTATGCATAATGGGTATAAAACTGTTCAGTGGACCCCTGGCAATCATATTTCATATGCTTTTTCTTGGTACCTAATATAGTTTGGGATATGCGGAGCAGCAAAATAAAACCTTTGAAATGATTTTTCAGAATTTTGAATTTTATTTTGAAAAACCGCTATGTTCAGACATGCTTTTATGTTTGGTAGTTGGGAGTAGAGAGACATAGTTACCCATTTTGTAATCGGCAGAATCTGTACTTTTCAAAAATGTATGGTTTTCTGGGGTAAACCTATGGTTTCAGGATTTTTTGCCTTGGAATCTAAAGCATGCCGTTTTCTGCCTTAGTGCTTTCAAAATTCAGTAATATACTGCCGGGAGTTTTTGCTGTACAGAAGTCCTAAATCTCCATAAAACTATACATATCTGGTATTGGCACGTTCGAGAGACATAAGGCTTTCCAAATCAGTTGGATTTTCATCTGTAAAATGAAATATTTTTCTGGTATAAATTGATATACGATGAAAAATGGTAATTTTTCATTTTTTTTTGGTATTTAGCACTATAAGTTTTTTTGCACAAGTGGAAATACATGAAAACTCATGCAGATTTAGAAAGCTCAGTTTCTACCGAAAAAAACAATGTATAGTTTTCCTAGGTAAACTATAGGTTTCCCCTCAGAAAATGCCCCTAAAGTGAGAGAGCACAAAATGCTTAAAAACGGCTGGCATTTCACGTAACCAAAGTGTGAAATTCTGCTGGCACTTAAAGGGTTAATAATCAGCCTTGTAGCATCAGTTTATATTACAGGCCAACCTTATTTTCTGTTTGATAATTTGCCCATGCAAATGAATATCAACTGGTTTAGTCCTAATTGATGGCCTATAAAAAGGTTTCTCATTACCACTGTATCACACAAGAAGCATCTCATGATGGGTAGAAGCAAAGATCTCTCTCAAGACCTTCACAACCTTAGGGGCCGATTCACTCAGCTCGAGTGAAGGGTTCGAATGAAAAATACTTCGAATTTCGAAGTATTTTTTGGGTACTTCGACCATCGAATTGGTTAAATTCGATCGAAGTCGAACGAAATCGAACGATTCGAAGTAAAAATCGTTCGACTATTCGACCATTCGATAGTCGAAGTACTTGCCCTTTAAAAAAAACTTCGACCCCCTACTTCGGCAGATAAAACCTACCGAAGTCAATGTTAGCCTATGGGGAAGGTCCCCATAGGCTTGCTAAGCTTTTTTTGATCGAAGGATTTTCCTTCGATCGTTTGATTAAAATCCTTCGAATCGTTCGATTCGAAGGATTTAATCGTTCGATCGAACGAAAAATCCTTCGATCGATCGATCGCAGGATTAGCGCTAAATCCTTCGACTTCGATATTCGAAGTCGAAGGATTTCAATTCGAGGGTCGAATTTCGAAGTATTTTTAACTTCGAAATTCGACCCTTAGTGAATCGGCCCCTAATTGTTGCAGAAATATATTAACTGAGAAAGATGTGTTCAATACTTGTTTTCTCTGGTCTATGTTGTATTGATGCTGTTGTTTAGAGGCTAAATATTATTTTTGTCTAATACTTTCTTCGGTTCTGCTTAGGGTTGCCACCTTTTCCTAATATTCTTACTGGCTGATGGGGGGCGGGAAAAAAAGGGACGGGTGTGGTGTGAAAATGGGGCAGGCATGACGCAAAAGGGGGCATGGTCATGGCGCGGGAGCTTTCAAGATGGAGGACAAAAGATACGTTTACAGGGGATTGGGGGCGGGCCGAGGGGTCTTTTTAAGGGTATTACAAATTTACCGGCAGCTACATTGCCGGTAAATTTGTAATACTGGCCCAGGCCTTGGCAGGTGTTTTACCGGCTAGGCCAGGAAAATACCGGCCGCGTGGCAACCCTAGTTCTGCTCCAAGAGTAAGGGCAGTATTGGGCAGGGAATCTCTTCTCTGAAGGGCACAATCATTAGTGTGAGGCAAATGTACAACTGTTCCATTGAAAATATGACTTGAATATTGATTTATGAGAAAATGTAGATTGTTATGTTTAAACATCTTTCTTATGTAACTGTAACACAAATATCTGAATGAAAGGATGAAACAGGAGGGTGATTTAGACAAGCTGTTTTTTTTTTTTTTTTTACAGTGTCTTGAGATGTACAGATCACCAACTCTACTCAGTGGCGTTACTACCGGAGGTGGAAGGGGTGCAATTAGGACAGGGCCCGCACCCCCTCAGGGCCCCCCAGCAGCTTGCGCACCACTGGAATCCGGCCAGGAAATTGTATACGGCAGGGGGGCCTGGCTGTGTGTCCCACACCAGGGCTCGCCCACCTCTAGTTACATTTCTGGCTCTACTGGTAGATCCCAATCTAACTTTTGGGTACCCTGGTAGTAGCTTTTCTTTACTATGTGCCCAGAACCTCTCTCCCATTGATGCACCCAAAAAAAATTCCATTGGGGCTATAGTTTTCCTTTAACTTTTTTTAAGCCGTATTTGCAAATTTTTTTGTGGGATTTGATTCTCAGTAAAGAGAAAGAGGAAGCAAAACAAAACTATAAAAAGTTGCTTTCTAAAAAACTGGCTTTACATCGTCAATGTTATGCGCATTATTTCCATTAAATTCCAGGCGCGCTCAATCCGCTTAGTGGCGGTACTTTTTTCTGACGAGACAGGGAAAGGGGGCGTGCGCTTCCTCTCAGGCCAGTCTAGTCTCTGTGATGGTGAGTTCCGCCGCTGATTGCACGGACGCCATATTGTTCGCTAGGGTGAGGAATAATTCGGTGTGGTCGCTGTAAGATCTCCGGAACACAAACAGCGGAAGACGGACGTTAAAGGCACGTAGTGCTCGGCGCGGTGATAGCGACTTATATGTAAGTTAAATGTGGAAATTAGAGGTGAATGTTGCGATGCCGTAGCCGGCCGCTCTTTGAGGGATATAGATGTAGGCCTGAAGCCTTAGACTAAGGGCGGGCTGCACGGCACAAAAACCCCACTTATACTTTAAGCTGGTGCATTTTTTTTGCCGTATCCAATGTACGAGTATTTGTGTACGGATAGAAATAGGAGCCCGCGGTGACTGTGTACACTCATGTTGGGCGGGACGGAGAGCCGCTTCACGTGCGTCTGTTTTAGCGTGTTCTATGGAAGTGTATCTGTGCTTCGCCTTATACCGCTGTCTTTCTACCGACAGATCCCTTGATTAACTTGTATTTTGTACGTGACACTGTCCATTCCTGACCCGAAAATGCCCATGGCCGATTTCCCGGTTTTTCTTATGTAGATGGTCGTGTGGCAAGATTGTATATTTAATATAAGTAATTCAAAAAAGAGTGTAGCCTTTCCACATTGGGCTGGCGGGTTTACTAATATTTCAGCCATTCATTTCAAGCCAGCTTTGTCTTTATTGTCTGCTCTGAGTGGAATCTTCAGTATTCCTAAAACAAGATGAAGCCATTGATTGTATCTGCTCAGGTGATCTTTTTATTCAGCCACAGTGCAGGCCTGGGATTGTACTGAACTGTATGTCTAGCAGAACTGTAATAGTCCTCACAGATCGGAATTCCAGCTATAGGCAAACAGGGATTTTGAGCATATTGTAACTCAATGGGATTTGGAGGGAGGACAAAACGTTTATTCAAAGTGAATGAGAACTTCTTGTAGTTGCAAGGTTTATGTTGCTTAAAAAAGTAAGTTTTTCATTGATTCCTGTTAGTCTTACCCGCGTCCATAAAACTGCGTTTATACTTGCTTGGACCCACTGACCACCATCAAACCAAAAGCAATATCAGAAGTGGACAGAGCAAAAAAAAAACTGGGGGGTGGGGGTGGTAGAAGTTTAAAGGGGTTGCCTTTGATGAAACTTTTCGTATGTCGTAGTGCCCAGTTCCAACTAAAACAAATAAGCTGTAGGGTTACGCATTTATTATTGCTACTTGTTATTACTCTGCTTTCTATTCAGACCTTCTCCTATTCATATTCTATTCTCATATTCAATGTCAGTGTGTGGTTGCTAGGGTAATTTGGAACCTAGCAAACAGATTGCTGAAATTGCAAATTGGAGAGCTGCTGAATAAGATGCCAACCTGCACACATCCTCACAAGTCATTCCTGCAGGTTACCCGATCCACTGTAGGGCTCATATTATATGTAACACGGAAAGAAAACCTAGGCGCTCAGTCTAACTGCTGTGGCATGACCCGGCAATAGTGATGTGTGCATATATATATATATATATATATATATATATATACGCACACATCACTGTTGCCGGGTCCTATTGTATACACACAAATTTCACATGTGCACAAGTCACTAATTGGTCATGATGTCACTTCCTTTTGTTGGGTATTTAGGGGGATGTGTAATATGAATATGGTTGCCATGAGGAAGGTCCCTGCGTGGAGCGAAACGTCACGTCAGCTATTCATGCACAATTTGAATACATTTTTATTTTGATGCACAAATATCCCGGTGTTGCTGGTCTTTTTTGTAATATGTGAACTGGTTACCCCTTGCTAAATTACAAATTGTAATTGAGGCATTTACAAAAGTTGGGGTACATTTTTACCCCCTGTGCTACCCTGAGGCTGCATTTTCGGTAGCATCCTTCACCCACCCAACCCAGTGTTTACCTTTCCTGCATCGGAAGAGGTCCAGTGGGGGCCACATTGCTAAAAGATGAATTTCTGGTTTAATTAATCTTCTCTATCTTATATTTTGACACCCTAGTACAGGGGTCTACCAGTAGACCTTTAGCTGGTGATCAGTAGATCTCAAGACACTCAACAAACAGTTTGTCTATATCCCCCTCCTATTTCATGAAATATAGCAATATACAATAACTCCTCTCATGAATAAATAGAATATATAACTATAATATTTAAGTAATATTTTCCATGGAACAGAATGCTAACAATGCTATTATGGCTGTAGATCATCACTAAAGTATGGGCACTCCTGCCCTAGTAAGTCAACATGTAGTAACACCTTTTTGGCACAGATCACAGCTTGCATACAACTATTGTATCCAGCAGAGAGTCTTTCGGTTTTTATTGTAGGGATTTTTTTGAACACTTTTTCTTGCAGATCACTTCCAAGTCTGATATCATCTTGCATGTTTAGGATCCGCTCACAAATTTTCAGTGATGTTTAAGTCAGGGGACTGTGATGGCCATTTGGTATGTTTAGGCTCATTTAGATTGTAAGCTCTGATGGGCAGGGCCCTCTGGTCCCATTTTTAATATTTAACCCTTGTGGTAAATTATTGTAAGCCCTCCATTCATTATAATAAAGCTATACATAACTTGGCTGGCGCCATATAAATAAATGATAATCATGTTGAAGCAATTTCTCTTTTCAGCTTCTTGGCTGACTCTCATATTGGCAGCCAGAATTTGTTGATATTTTTCCAACTACACATACAGTGTTTCCTATTCCACTGGCTGTCTTACAATCCCAAAATGAATTGAATCCACTCCCATGTTTAACAGCTGTGGCAAGGTGTTTCCTAAAGTGCGTCTTCTTTTCTTCCCAAGCAAACTTTTAGTGATTGTACCCAAAGAGCTCATTTGTACTTTACCAGTCCATAGAAATTGTTTCAAAAGGCCTCTGGCTTGTCTAGATGTCGGTACACATACAGATGTTGACATATGTGATGAGATCACAAATAAAGCTGGCCATAGACGCAAAGATACAATTGAACGAATCCTCGATTCATACTATTTTTGAACCGTGCGTGGAGAGTCCTGACATTTTTCGTCTGGCGGAGATCTGTTTCATCAATCGGACAGGTTAAAAAATTTCTGTCGGCTGCTGATAATATCTCTGCATGTATTGCCGATCGTGTGATTTTTAAGTGGGAGACTGTCGCCAGCTTTTGTTGGATATAACTTTCGTACAATTGCTGTCAGGGGCAGAACATTGGCTGGTCTGTTCTTTCACTACTTTTTTGATCTGAATGGTTAATGGCAGGTCGGGAGATGGGGAAGATTTTTGCATCTATGGCCAGCTTAAAGGGGTTGTTTAAGTTAACTGTTAGTATGACGCAGAGAGGGATATTCTGAAATAATTTAAATTTTTTTTTTATTATTTGTGGTTTTTGAGTTATTTATTTTTGTATTCAGCAGCTCTCCAGTTTGCAATTTCAGCAATCTGGTAACTAGGGTCCAAATTACCCTAGCAACCATGTACTGATTTGAATAAGAGACTGGATTATGAACAGGAGAGGCCTAAATAGAAAAACGAGGAATAAAAAGTAACAATACATTTGTAGCCTTACAGAGAATTTGTTTTTTAGAAGGGGGTCAGCGACCACCCATTTGAAAGCTGCAAAGAGTCAGAAGGAAAAGGCAAATAACTATAAAACTAAAAAAAAATAATGAAAACCAATTTAAAAGTTGCTTTGAATTGGCCATTCTATAACAAATAAAGTGAACCACCCCTCTAATGCTTCCTCTTGATGCCTCTTCCATGCAGATCATGTTTGTGCAAGCAACACTCCACTGTGGTAAAGTCCTGTAGGTGCTTTGCAGTCATATAAGTGTTTGCCAGTGCTTTTTTGGCCAGCATAAGAGCATTACGCTCTCCAGGTTTTCTTGGTTTTACAGATCTTGTCTTGACTGCTTTTTCTTGATACCATGGCTGCTTAAAGGGAAGGAGGGTTGCCAAAATGTTCCCTGAAAATGTCACTGGCCTACTGCTACACACCATATAACAATCTTCTCCCTGTTATTGGACCCTCCCTTGCATACACAGTGGACTGAAAGGCTTTTTTTTTTTTTTTGCTTCTAATTTCAGCTTTTCATTCTCAGTACATTTACATCTGGGCTGTAGAGGGTATCCAGGAATATAATGGTGGCTTAGAGCTTTTACATTAGTACCCTGAGCCAGTGCAGTTTCCAGTAAACAAACATATTTTGGCACTTCTTAGTGATTGTTTTTCCCTTTCTTTAAATAGAGATTTGATGGCTTATCTTTCCCACTTTAACAGACCAGTAACACCAAAATATGTTAAAGGACACACATAGGGGCAGATTTATCAAGGGTCAAAGTAAAATTCAAATGAGTTTTTCTATGGCAAAAACTGTCAAATTCGACTAGGTAATTGCTGTTTTAGTCAATGGAAGACATCCTGGGATCAATTTGGAGTTGTTTGCAGTCTTCCTGACATTTTTCCTGGAGCAAAAATCAAATTTGAGTTTTTGGGACCATCCTATTTACCGAGTTTTGAAAATGTAGATATTTTTAATAAATTTAGATTGGTCGAATTTCAAGTTCATGGAAGTTTTTAGAAACTCACATGAACTTGAAATTTGACCTTTGATAAATGTGCCCAATTGTATAAGGGAACTTCCTCCCTAATATTGTAGGGGGTAATGAATAATATATGATGTTTGTTTTACTTTGGGCTAAAAGTTAATACTATATTATTCTTAAAAATGGCCCCTTTATTGGAGCTTCCCATATATCCTCTCTGGTATCTGTCTGTTTCAAATAAGGGGTGGGAGTATCCGAACAGTTCCTGCTAGAAACACAGAAGCCAATCACAGTCAACACAAGCAAATACTGACTTCAGTTCTCTTATCAGGTCAGTCTAGCTACAGACTGGTTCCTATCACACAGTGGTGACTGCCAGTGGATTCCCTGAGCACCCTAGGAAAGGAGGCAGTGAGAAATGCTGAGTTGGGTGGGATTAGTAGGCTTTTTACAGAAATATTCAGTAAATCAGCCAGAAATGCTACTTTTTAAGAACAATCCTTCTATATTTAAGAGTATAATGCACTGGCACATTTCTGTATTTCATACAAATTTCTCCTTTAATAAAAGTAATTCTGGTCAGAACAGCTATAATAGGTAAAGATTAGTTCCCCATGGATTTTCTGAAAGCTTCAGCTAGAATTTTATTTGCAAAATGCTCTATAGCAGAAAGACAGTAGGGCAACAGCTAGCTTGGGTTCCCCTGTGTGCTGAACCAGAGGACTTTTAAGCACGTTTATCAGCGTCTGCAGTTTAAATTTGTGCTCACATTACATTTTGTTTCTATTCGCACAGCTTTGGGAGTAAATTGCAGTCACAAATAAAAAAAATCATAGTTTTTTGTGGGTCCTTTGGGGCACAGCTTTTGCAAAAAGCCAAGGGGGAGTAAGTAGTTTGGTGGGCAGTTCAGTGTAAAAATAAAAACTGGGTAAATACGCTGTGCAAAATAAAAAATGTTTCAAATATTGTTAGCCAAAAATGTAATGTATAGAGCTGGAGTGATTAGATGCCTAATATAGAAGCCAGAATCCAGCTTCCTGCTTTTCAGTTCTCTAACTCTGAGTTAGTCAGCAACTTAAAGTGAGGCCACATAGGACATAACTATTCAGTGAGTTTGCAATTGATCCTTAGCATGCAGCTCAGATTCAAAAGCAGTGGTCATGACCCATGTGCCTCTTCTCTGATTAGTTACTGCTTGGTAACCAGTCAGTGGAAATCCAAGGAAGCTGCAAAGCAGGAAGTAGTGTTCTGGCTATTGTTATTATGTTAGACATCCAGTCACTCCAGCCTTCATACATTACATTTTTGGCAAACTATATTAGAAACTTCTTTTATTTTGTACAGCCTATCTATTTACCCAGTTTTTATTTTTATACTTTAAAGTATAAAAATATTTTGGTCTTATTGATCCTTTAGAATGTTATTGATCCTTTAGAATGTTATTGTTATAAGTCTTCCTGTTATCCTATATTCAGATTTTAAAATGTCTTCATGATTTACCACAATATTTAATTTTAGGTATGATTTACCAATATATTTAATTCTAGGTATATCTTTTGAGAGAAGCTAGCAGGGATGTGGGATCAAAGTGGACAACCTTGGCAGCAATGGCCATTAAATCAGCAACAGTGGATGGAGTCATTTCAGCAGCAACAGGATCCAAGTAAGTGGACATCCATCATTTAGTGGCGTATTAAGGATATTTTGAGATTAAATGTTAAGTAAATCATGTGAGCTAATGTATGTTAAAGGGGTTGTTCACCTTTGAGTTTACTTGTAGTATGATGTAGAGGGTGAAAATCTGAGACCGTTTTGCAGTTGGTTTTCATTTTTTTATAATTTGTGATTTTTGAGTTATTTAACGTATTTAGTAGCTCTCCAGATTGATATTTCAACAATCTGGTTGCTTGGGTCCATATTACCCTAGCAACCATGCATTGATTTGAGTACCAGACTAGAATATGAATAGAAGACCTGAATAGAAAGATGAGTAATAAAATGTAGCACTGTACTATACATGTGTAGTTTACAGAGCATTTATTTTTATATAGGGTCGGTGACCCCTGTTTGAAAGCTGGAAACAATCACAAAAACTCTTAAATTTATTGAAGTTTCTTAGAGTTGGCCATTCTATAACATACTAAAAGTTAATGTACAGGTGAACTACCCCTTTAAAAACAAATATATGCTTTAAGGGTCCAATTTGTCCCTGCTGCCCCAGATGCAGAGCAGTCATACATGTATGCTGCAGGTCCCTATATGTGCCGTGTCAGTAGTCCTTTAATAATGCATCTTTCATGGTTTGATGAGTAAAATTAAAAAAAAAAATCTTATGCAAAAGAAAGATTGTTACAAGGGTTGTTCACCTTCCAACACTTTTCAGTTCAGTTGTTTTCATATAGTTCACCAGAAATACTTTTATTACTTTTTAAAGGGGACATATAGCATACATACATCACAGTACATCAAACCATGTAAAATAGAAGATATCGTTTTTATTTTAATAACTTTTGGGTGAAAAACGTCTGTATTGGCTTGAAAACTGTGCTCAGCCCTCCCCTTTAAAACTTCCTGTCCAGGAGTTTCTAGTATCAGGCTCTGGAGCCACCGGCACCTTCTGCCTAAATTACAGAGCAGCAGCCACTGAGGGAGTAGTGAGTGTGTCTGTCATGTCACACTCAGTCCTTCTCTGCAGACATCAGATCACCCTTTCCTTTCCCTGAACTGCTTCTTTCTTTCCCTCTCTGTCCTGTTCCTTTCCTCCTCCCCTCCCTGCACTGTTAATTTAACCCCCTCTCTGACCTGTTCATTTAACCCCCTCCCTGCACTGGTCATTTTTCTCCCTCTGTCCTGTTCATTTAACCCCTTCCCTGTGCTGGTCATTTCTCTCCCTCTCTTCCCTGTTAATTTTTTACCCCCTCCTTGCAGTGTATAAATCTCTCCCTCTCTGCCCTGTTCATTTAAAAGGCCAGTAACACTAAAAATTAATAAATCTGTTCTTTACCCCTCTAACAATGCATCTGCCCTGTGCAATTTTACATATTTCAAGTGCTTTATGTAAAAATACCATTAAAAAAAAAGTTCTCTTCCTGTTCTCAACAAAAGGCCCTCTCTGCCCTGAGTCGGCAGCTTATTGGCCTGTGTATGGGGCCATCTGAAGGGCGTCCCTGAACGATATCTGGCCCGAAAGTCAGCCAGACACAGTTTGGGCCAGGTAAAAATCCTTTTGGATCACGGCCGCATCTGTTCGTTGATGCGGCCCCGCGATCCGACCGCCGGTATTGCCTCCATTCTGATTCCATTGTGCCCTATCTCAATGTGGGCATATCAGGGAGAGATCCACTCGTTTGGCGACATCAGCAGACGAGCGGATCTCCATGTGTATGTCCACCTTAAGATAGCTATGTGCAGGCTGGGAACACACAGCACAGAGGGTAGGAGGGTTTTCCCTGCAGAGTTCAGGGTGAGAGGGGTTTCCCTGTAGAGTTCAGCCTGTAAGTCAGTGCTGTGACCACTTACTGTGGGAGATTGAAGATACTCTGCTTTCTGTGACTTTTTTTTTTTAATATCGAAGTGTAATGTGTTATTTTTTTATTTTGTCTTTCTAAAGCAGCTGTGGGAAGGGTCTAAATTTATACATTTCATTGATACATTTTTATATCTTTGTCCCTGTTAAAGGGGATCTATGGTCAAAATCGAATCTTTCCCTAGGCTTTGAGGAATGATAAGTAATGTAACTGCAATGCATTATTTTTACGGTTTTGATGCTATAATAGCCGTTGCCTTGCCTGTCACTGTATTCCCCCAGAATCTGCTCAGTTCACTTGTAAAGAAAACCTCACAGCCAGCAGCCGTCTCATCTGCCTAACCCGCCCACCAATGAAAAAAACAGTGGGCGGTTATTTTTACAGATCAAATTTTCAGAAGTGCACTCAGCTGAGGGGGAAGTCTAGCAAAAGCAATGAAATAACCACACAGTGATATTACAGCACAGAACAGCACATGTTTTTTTTTTATTCCCACTACACTGTTACTGAATCAGCACGATCTCCATGTGCTCGCTGCAATGCTTCCTGCTTTTTCTGACTGTGCCCGTCTGTTAACGAATCAGCGCAATCTTCTTGCATGCAATCACTGCAATGCTTCCTACTTTTTCTGCTGGTGTCGTCCTAGCATTGCAGCGAATACCGCCTACTGTTTTTTCATTGGTGGGTGGGCGGGTTAGGCAGATGAGACGGCTGCTGGCCATGAGGTTTTCTTTACAAGTGAACTGAGCAGATTCTGGGAGAATACACTGGCATGCAAGGTAACGGCTATTATAGTATCATGCCCGTAAAAAAAAAACTAACTTTATAATCATTCTTTAAAGCCTAGGAAAGATTATAGATTTCAACCATAGATCCACTTTAAGCAGAATGCCAGAGATTCATTAAAGGCAGCTATTTGAATTGATATAATTGCCAATGCTGTTGAGAAATGTATGAACTAAATGTAACAGTGTAACTAATGCAGCAAATTGAAACATTCAGAGTGTGCATGGAAAACAACTGCGAGGGTGAAACACCAGACACATGAACAAATGAAAAAACGTTTAAAATAAAATTGAAAAACAATAGTAAAACGTCTATTTCTGGTGAACAATCTGAACTGGAAAACTTATTTGGAAGATGAACAATCTCTTTACACCCTTTTACTCCCTATATGTCCCCTCCCATAAAGACCAAAAAGGACACTGGTATAGAAATTAACATCACTTCTAGTTATCAATATGAGTTTCTCCTTCCAGGGCCCTCCACAGTGTCAGGCTATAATTTTGATATTTGACTGATATCACATGCCACATGAAATAACTTTTGAGTGTTCTTCTAAACCGGTCTTTTGTTTTCAGGCCAAATAGACTGGGCTTCTTTAGCACAGGCATGGATTGCTCAAAGAGAGACAACAGGACAAAGTATAGTTGAGCAGCAAAATATGATGCCTAATGGACAGGATCTACCACCAATGGAGCCGGGGCCTAACAATCATGCCAGTTTTCAGGGAGATCCAAACTTTAATAGAATGTGGCAGCCTGGTAAGTATTTTGAGATTTTGCTTGTTTTAACATCAATAGTAGTTGTATGTGATTATACTGTTAAACCATAACTATTACATGAAATGTAGCAATATTTCATTTTTGCAGAATGGGGAGGTATCCATCAACCACCCCCACATCACCCTCCTCCTGAACAGCCGTGGATGCCTCCTGCTCCAGCTCCAATGGACATTGTTCCTGTACCTGAAGACAGCAATAGCCAGGACAGTGGAGACTTTACAGCTGAAAACAGACATATGTTTAACCAGAATAATCACAACTTTGGGGGACCTCCTCCTGAAAATTTTCCAATGGGACCCGTAAATCAGTATGATTATCAGGTGAAAAAAAAGTCATTTTTGGTATAAACGTTCCTACTCTTATGTGTTTTTGATGGGTAGAGTTGTTTGTAAAAAGAATAAACTGTGCAGATTTCTTAAACCTCCACACTTTCTGTGCAGCTTTATACTTTTTTTTTTTTTGTCCAACAGCATGGCTCCGGTTTTGGTCCTCCTTCAGGAGGATTTCATCCACCTTATTGGCAACAGGGACCACCAGGACCTCCAGGTCCTCCAGCTCCACCTCCAAACCGCAGGGAAAGGTCCTCCTTTAGAGAAAGGCAACGTTCACCTGTACCTGTTCCTCCAAAGCAAGAGCCTTTGCAGATTGGTATGTGGATTTTTTTTTTACTCTGTACTGTTTGTCATTTACTAATAAATGAAAAAGGAGATAACCGAAAAGATGTTAAAAATTGGTTGTCTTTGGCCTACCTCAGCTTCAAACTATTCTAAAATGTTATTGTTTGTGACTTATTTGGATAGACTTCTCTTTCACTGACTAGTTATTTTTTGACAAAATTGTATTTTTGGGTTTACATCCCATTTAGCTATATTACACAGGTCATTTTATATTTTTTTTGTCTTATAGTAGAAATGTAGTGACTACACTAACATACTGAAAGCTTATGTAGAGTTGAACTATGTTTTGAAACTAGCTTTAATTATGTATCCTACTGTACTGTGTTCTTGATTTGTTTACTTTTTGTGTTAATATAAGATGCGGTTAAGCGAAGAACACTGCCAGCATGGATTCGTGAAGGACTTGAAAAGATGGACAGGGAAAAGCAGAAGAAGTTGGAACGTGAAAGAATGGAACAGCAGCGGTCGCAGATGAAAAAAGAGAGACATAACCATGATTACACTGAAGAGGAAGATGGCCCTCATTTGCCCCAAAAAAGCAAGTTTGTGAGTGTAAAATAGAAATAATATATATTTAGATTTAGGATATGCTTTAGTTTTGTTTCTTGTTTTTTTTGTATTACCTCCTAGATGGGTGGATATCCGAGAATAGGTGCAAGTGAAGTCAAACTTCAAACTTTTATCGGTTAACACTTTTTGATGTTCTGTTGCTAAATATATCCTGTCTTCTTCGAACAGCATATTTTAAAATGTTGTAGCCTTTTCCTTTCTAGTCTGACTTATTTTGATCACTCTTATGGTTAGCTCTAATAGCTCTAAATTGTATAGCAGTGTAAACAATTGATTTCATATATCTTCCGTTACATACATTTTTTTGCCAAGAAAAACTTTACCAAGCATTGTTTTACTCACAAATACATGCCATTTTTAAAATTAAATCAGCTTTTGTTTTTAGTGGATAAGAAATTTGTGAAAATGTATGTACATGCCCAACAAAAAAATGGTAGATGGCAGTTTTTCTCTGTAGAAACTAGAAATCTCTAAATGTAACATTTATATGTAGCTATAACTGTCTGGCTGCAGGTTATACTGTATTTATTTTTTCTTTGCAGGACAGTGACGAAGAAGATGATGATGAAAATGCAGAGGACCAAGTTAGTGCTAAAGGCAGCCATAGCTCTTCACCAGCCCCACAAGAGGAGAATAATGAATCCGAATTCACAGAAGAAGAACGGGCATATCAAATGGTAAACATTAATATCTGATTCTTGTTTCTTCAATTTCACATCATTTTGTGAATTCTTTAAGTTTCTGTCAGTATACCAATAACCTGCATACCAAATAAAATATTTAACTATCTTTAACGTGATTATTTTATTTCACTGCTGTCAAAAAGTTATTTTCATTGTCCTAAATTTTTTCTACTTGTATCTTTTATTTGTCCTAGATGATTCTGACAAAGATGTTGCTAACGGAAATTCTTTTGGATGTTACAAATGAAGAAATCTATCATGTTGCTAAAGAAACACACCGTAAAGCAACAAAAGGTAGCCTATCATTTTTACATTTTTGCATGGCTTTGTTATATTAAATCCTGGGGAACTTTTTGGCTAAATCTACGCTTAGATATGCCATTCATTATGTATGATCCCAAAGAAGGACAAGGGGTTCACAAAGAGGATTATTTCTATGCCAGAGAAATGGCAATGATAAGATGTTCTTAATTTAAATCTCGACATGTGCTTTATTAATATTGCATTTTACTGTGCCAGCTACCTGTGGCACTCTCCACAAAAAGCACTTAATTGTAGTTTGATTATGTGTGGGAAAATATGCTGTAAAGTAGTGTTATTGCAAGATATCCTACCTACAAATAATAGCATGATGAAAGCTATGTTAAACAGCCAATTTGTTTTTATTCAATTAAATAAAAACGTTGTTTTACATAACCTACATTTTTCTAGTGACTGTAATAGCATTTATTCTTAATATATGTTACCAGAATTTGGGTAATGCAGATCTGATTTTATCCACTGGATGCTGTATTTTAACCTTTCTTCTCTCCCCCAAATAGCAACACTAGTAATAAATTTTGCATAGAAGCTCATGACTTTGAGGTCGTGGCTATGTGTGTTAACATGTTGTTCCTGTTGTTGATGTGATACAAAGCTCCTGCAAGGCAGCTGGCGCAGTCCAGTGCACTGTCTTCCCTTACTGGACTCGGTAAGTATGATCCATGATTTCTGGCTGGGTGGGGGGTTTGGCTGTAACTTTGTAAATTATCTGCATGGATTTAAACAGCATGTACATGTCTTTCCAATGTAGCCATAAAAATGAATCGCATAGTCTTTCCTGATTATATGAACTAAACTGTAAATGTCCAGGCGTTAAAGGAGAAGAAAAGCTACCGAATCAGTTTATTGCCAATAGATTAGCCTCAATAGTGCTATAGCACTATATTTATTCTGTAAAATGCTTTATCATACCTGAGCAAACAACTCTAGAAGCTTTCTCTGTTTGTTACGATAGCTGCCATATTAGTGTGACATCACTTCCTGCCTGAGTCTCTCCCTGCTCACTCATAGCTCTGGACTCAGATTACAGCAGGGAGGGGGGAAAAGCGAGGAGCAAACTGAGCATGCTCAATCCTGAGCCCTAGAGGTTTATGCTGAAAACAGGAAGTTTGATACAGAAGCCCATGTGGACACAATAGAATGAAATAAATCATGTTTATTTTGACAGGACTCAGAGCAGCATTCCTTTGAGGGTATAGTGATGTATTATATAGTCCTTTCTGAAAAAACTTATTTAGTTTTAGCCTTTCCTTCTCCTTTAATGCCAGACCTACAGGAAGTTGCATGAAGTAGAATGGACTGGGTTATAGGATTCCATCTGTGTTTGAGCAGGAATGAAAATTCACAAACGCAACATTGTTCAAAAAAAAAAGAAAAAAGACTTATCTCCTGTGCTTGTTATTAAGATGTACTCAAGATGGAATCATTTTGTTTCTCTGTAGTGCTAACTTCCAAATTCACTGTTAATCTTCGAATACAAAAGTAATTTTTTTCTGATATAATGTAAATTTAAATATTAGCCAAGTTTCATCCACCAAAAGTACTGATTTGCTTACTCTGACAAGTTAAAACTGCATTCTAAATGTGCATCTTTAATTCCTGGCAGAAAACGTCACATACTAGTTGGTTATACTACAGTTATGTTAAACTTTTTTGTAGTTTTAAGTGACCATGATAATTTTGTAGCTATATGTATTTGTAAATAGCAAATTATCTTAATATGAAGTTTTCTTTTGTGTAGCAAATACTAATCTTTGGCTAAAATGACCAATTAAAATAGCAGTTCTTTTGTGCCTTAAAGGGATGTTCACCTTTACAAAACATATTTGTAATTATTGCCATTGAAAAAAATGCAGTTGCCCATAACACCCAATCAGCAGGTAGCATTTACTGTCACCTGTTTAAAAGCAAACACCTTATTGGTTGCAATAGGTTACTGATCCTGGGCAAACGTAGTGACTTATAACATAAAGGGGTTTGTTAATTAGCGAATTGCAGCCTTATGAGTCCCACGGCTCTCTCAAAAGTTTGGAGCATTGCTGCATGATTAGTGCACATGCTCTTCATCCTCATGGTCATTTTGCATATCACAGATTTGATAAATCTGTGATCTCTTTAGACACTATGGGGCATATTAACACTGGAGACAAACATCACTGGTGATGTTGCTTATAGCAACCAATCCAATCTTTGCATTTGTTATCTAACTTGTAGGTGACCAAATCTAATATCACCAGTGATATTTGTCCGGTTTTAATAAACACACCCCATAATTAGTTCTAATGTTAGCAGCTAGTCTGATTAAAGGACCATTAACATCAACATTTTTTGTTAAAAAATTCGTTAGTATACAACGAAAAATAAACACCAAGACAAATTAAACTTTTAAATAGCAAAGTCTTTATTAAGAAATAACTTACAGATACTCCACTTCCTGTCCTCCTCAGAAAAGGCGACCATCCATCCTGCAGTGTTTGATTTCTCCTCCCTGGCAATTCTACTGACAGCAGCGTGTTGGCTGGTGGAGCAGGGTTTGTGCTGGCTGTTCGGATCCCTCTGGGGAAGGCTTCTCTCGGCTTTCTTTGGTATCTTGGCTGCTACCCAGAAGTGTCTCTTCTTCTTGAACTTTGCCTTGTGGCCCCTGGAATGTCCCCTGGAATGCCGCTTGGTGACCCGTGCTAGTTTGCTAATGGCCGACCTAGCAGCGGTGGGTTTCTTATGCCTGTGCACACTTCGCAAAAGGGAACTGAGCGCACAGCACCTTGCCACACAAAGCTCCCCATGGGCGCGTTTTGTATGGAGCTTCCGTGCCGGCATTGAGATCTGCCATCCCTCCCCGCATCTCCAGCCTGACTGACCACTACGCGATTCTCCCGTGCGCCACTCATTGCCTCTTCCGCAGCAGCCAGAAAGAAGAGGAAGAAGAAACCGCCGGGCCGGTACAGTTGACACGATTCACAAGCTTGCGGAGAGGAACTGCTCACATCACGGCTCGTTCAGACCTGCAGACGCTGAGCCGGAAGCACAGGCATAAGAAACCCACAGCTGCTAGGTCGGCCATCCGCAAAGTAGCACGGGTCACCAAGCGGCATTCCAGGGGCCACAAGGCAAAGTTCAAGAAGGAGAGACAATTCTCTAGGTAGCAGCCAAGATACCAAAGAAAGTCGTGAGAAGCCTTCCCCAGAGGGATCCGAACAGCCAGCACAAACCCTGCTCCACCAGCCAACACGCTGCTGTCAGTAGAATTGCCAGGGAGGAGAAATCAAACACTGCAGGATGGATGGTCGCCTTTTCGCCGTTTCTGAGGAGGACAGGAAGTGGAGTATATGTAAGTTATTTCTTAATAAAGGCTTTGCTATTTAAAAGTTTAATTTGTCTTGGTGTTTGTTTTTCGTTGTATACTAATGAATTTTGTAACAAAAATTTTTGATGTTACTGGTCCTTTAAGGACACACAAATGAACATTAAGAGGTAGGGTCACATGCAGCATTGCAGGATTGTGCATTCATATGTTAACAAAGTATCTAACTTAAAACTATGCATGTAATATAATAACAAACTGCAAATATGTTTTATATCAAGAAAATGGTTGAGTGTCTTACTCTGTGCCATTATTCAGTGGTTTATAAAATATAGGGGGAATACAAATGAATCAATGATTGTCAGTTGTCTTCACACACAGCTTTTGGTTTGTTTTGTGAGTTAAACCCTACACAAGCATTGCTATCAGTCTCTCCAAAAAGTGGTTTAAAGTGCCCTTTGCACTGTTATATGTAATGGAAAACCTAAGCATGTCAGAGAAAAAAAAGTTAACATGGAAGTGTTTGCTTAATATCTGGTTATAGTCAGAGTTTTAGAAACTTTGGTTGTACATTGTGAAAAGGATCCTTTGCAATGTGATGGACTGGGCTTTATGCATACAGGTGGCCTGGGTAGCTACGGATCAGAGGAAAGTGAAGATGATAGGAGTGACAGAGGCTCGGAATCATCTGATACTGATGAAGAAGAGCTACAACACCGAATACGTCAGAAGCAGGAAGCCTTTCGGAGAAAAGAAAGAGAGCAGCAGATACTTGAAAGGCAGTTTGAAGGTAATGTCCTTTTCTTGTGTGTGTATATTTGAAGAAATCAATCAGCAGTATATCCACCCTCTAAAAAGGGGTTTTATTGACACTATTTAAAAAAAAAAAAAAAACTGTCAAATTTATATTTCAAGATATTAAAATAAGCAAACCTACCTGTTATATATGATGTAGAGCTCAAAAGCTAAAAGTGTCTTGTAGTTTGGGAAACAGATTTAGATTGTTTACCTCTTCTCACCAAGTTGTTAATGTCAGTGACAGGCAATTTGTGGCCATCTAAAGATTGCTAAGCAGTAAGGCCCCTTACACACTGGTAAATAAGAAACTTGCAGCACACTGTCAAACAGTCAAAAGCATTTAGCTGACATTGCAGACCTTGTTTTTAATCACCTGGGACTCAATCACTCCCAGTGCTCTAAAACAGGTGTAATCTGGTAGTTTTAAGGATTTCTCTTTTTATTTTTAAATCTATTGTAGTGCTATTCACAAACAGGCCAGGTGTGCATTCTAGGATTCATTTGCCTTCTCTTCAAAAAGCAATACAAATTAAATTATAATTTATAATATTATAATTTTAAGTATTTGGAGGTTAATGAGCAAACTATTGCTGCCCTGCAGAGTGTATACTTAGCTGTTTTAGATTAAAGTGATTATTTGGTAATTTCACGAGTGTTTGTTCTGAAGGGAAAGTCCTTCAACTGTTTGTTCTGAAGGGAAAGTCATTCAACTAGAGTAAGGGTGGAGTTAACAAAAAGGTAAAATGTTGGACTAAAGATAATACAAAAAAAAACTGTTAAAAACAAAGCAGTTAGAGAAGAAATCAATTTTGGGGATAGAAGTCCATAATTAAAGGGTGAAAGGAAAAGGAAAAAAGGCTGTGCATAATAAAAGCTTGTGTTCATGTGTGGTGTATTTGTCAGGGTTGCATATACTGGTAGAATACATAGTCCTTTCACATTGCTCAAGAATGGTCAGTTACCTACAGATATTTTTGTATATGTTGGTGTTCTCGGCTGGTCTTGATGTTAAAAATCAAAAAGGGGGCCTTAGTGCAAAATAATAAAAATTGAAAACTTGTGCCCGCGAATTGTATGAGTTGCAACTTGTCTTTTCAGTCCTGTATGAAATGATTGATTGTAAGTTTTCTATTTACTGGATTCACTTTACGTTTAAAATGTGTTTGTGGTTGAAAGTGAGTTTGGCATCAAAGTTACAATGTTATATAACAAAATACATGTAGACAAATACAAGAGTCCTCTGCACTCAATTATCAATATATTATCAATTTTGTGCATACTGCTACTGAAAAATGCCTTACCCTTTAAACAAAAGACGGATTGTTTGTCCATATATTGCAATATATTTAAGATGGCCAACTACGTCAGTCATACCCCACTTGCTAAAATTTGTGTTTTTTTTTTTGTTGTTGTTGCTGTTTTTTAGAGGAAAAACAACAAAAGGAATCAAAAGAAATGGAACCAAGTGAGCCAGAAACAGACTTCCCTAGGGAAATAGAAGTACATGAAAAGATAAAAGCTGAGCAAGATGTGGATAATAAGAAAAAAAATCATAGTGAAGTATTGCCTTCCCCAGAAATGAAAAAAGAAATCAAAGAAAGGCTTTTAGTCAGGAAGTCCAGGAGCTTAAGTAGCAGCAGTAGCAGCAGTAGTAGTAGTAGTAGCAGCAGTATAGATCGCAGCAGTAGCAGCAGCCCCTCTAGTTCCTTTAGCTCTAGTTCCTCCAGTAGCCATAGCTCATCTCGCTCCTCTCCAAAGAGGAAAAGAAGACGTGGCCGTAGTCGATCCATGTCACGAAAAGTGAGGAGGAGCAGAAGCGGTAGTCGTGTACGAAAGAATAGGAGGGAAAGCAAAAGCAGAGAAAAAATTAGTGAGAGAAGGAGATCAAGTAAGAATAGTGTGGAAAAGGAGAAACGTAGAGAACGAAGCCGCAGCAGAGAAAAGAGGACTAATCGCTCTAGGGAGAGGTGTATTGGTCGTAGTAGAAGTAGAGATAGACGCAGAAGTCGGAGCAGGCACAAGCACAAGGGAAGTAGCAGGGATAGAGAGTGGGCAAGAAGTAAAAGTAAGGAGATAGACAGGAAGAAACGGGAGCAGGAAAAGGACAAGAGAAAGGAAAAAATTAAGAGGGAAGAAAAAGGTAGTAAATATCCTGTTCCAGCTGAAGATAGGGTAAGGAGTAGGAGGGAAAGTGAAAGGAAATTAACACGCAGTGAGTCCTCGTTATCAAAGATGTTACGGCAGGATTCTAGGCAAGATGGCAAGAAAGGCTCCACCAAAGAAAGTAATAAACGCTCTACATCTAGTGGAAGGAGCAGTTCAGAATCGCCTGTCCTCTACAAGGATAAAAAGGCTAAGAAATCAAAACGCAGCAGATCACATTCTGTGGAGAAGTCGCAAAGGTCTGGTAAGAAGGCAAGCCGCAAACACAAGTCTAAGACCCGATCAAGGTAGTACACTTTTTCTGTATATTGTCTACTTGTCTTATTTTCTATGTTGTTGTTACTTTGTTTACCTGTCAAGCTTTTCTTTGTTTATGTAGAAATGTTAAGTTCTAACTAATACTGGTCTTACATTTTTTTCCTTTTACAGATCATCATCTCCTGTACGTCGTAAACGCTGATTAAATATGTCTCAGAAGGCATTATTATGTTTAAAAAAAAATTCCATGAGTTTTAAGGGCTTGTCTCATTCTAGAGGCAGATAAAGGTTACGTAGGTGTAGAATTTTTTTTTTCCCTTCCCTTTCTCTCCTTTTTAAAAATGTTCATATATTCCAATTCTCTGCTTCTAAAAAAAGCTAATATTAAAGCCTCTTAGTATTGCATAGTTTACAAAACATTAGTAATAAGTCATTTTATTTTAACTGTAATGTTCTTAAACTCTCAGACGTGCTGTGATGTTAATAAAGCACTGTGCTCATTTTTCTTTAAAGATTTGTGACTATTAATTGCAAAGAACCTGTCTTTGGTTGGCTTGGTACAATGCAATGAGACTGAATATATATTTGACACATGATGAGGAATGTAAAAAGGTGCACATGCCCTAGGCCTTCAGGGAAGGGGATTGCACCAAGTATAGAAAAAGGCAGGAACAAAGCTGGAAATCAGTCATGCACAAATGTATGCATTTCATGTGTACCTACCTCTTTGTAATTTTGGTTATACACTACCCTTTCTTATGTACATGGCCCCTGTGTCTAATACGGTGAGCCACATTTTACATTTTTGCTGCTTGAATCAGTTGTATCTTATAAGATTCAACATAGATTAAAAAATGTAATTCAAAAACTAAAAGCCTCGTGTCTTTTGCTTCCCTTTAAGCTGGTTTAGTTTGTGTCTATAATGCCATGACTTTGTACTTATTGGTAACTAAGCTGCATGAATCCATGTTGGTAGCAAAACAATATTTTTGGGCATTTTAGTAGACAAAGTATAGTGATTAAATTGTGGGATAAAAAAAAACCTTTATCCAACAACCCCAGGTGCCAAGTATTCCACATAATGAATCGCCTATTTGGACTATTGGCATTAATTACATTCTCCTATAATCTGATTTTTTATTTATTTATTTTTAAAACCGATTTGTTGTTTTTTTACGGATTTTCTGCAAAAGTGCTAATTTGAGTGCTTCAGTGGTCATGTTGTGGCTAGCAGAAAATAATCTAGACCATTTGTACACTATACTTACTTATTTATTTATTTATTTTAATAGTGATGATTGCTTTGAATTGTGTTGTAGTTTAAATATATTTTTAAAGGGCCAGTAACACCAGGCCATTTAAAAACTGAGCACAATTTCTAGAAAGCATGAATGTAGGAGTTTATATGGTTGGGATTTGGGTGACAGTTGGTTGGGATTGCTTTGAATTGTGTTGTAGTTTAAATATATTTTTAAAGGGCCAGTAACACCAGGCCATTTAAAAACTGAGCACAATTTCTAGAAAGCATGAATGTAGGAGTTTATATGGTTGGGATTTGGGTGACAGTTGGTTGGGCTTGATAAAGGGCTGGAATAGCCCGAAATGTCGCTCTGCTAATGGCATGAATAAATAACCTTTGATTCACACATCGGAGTGCTGCTGGAGTTACTGTTTTCCAGTTGGTTGGGATTTGGGTGACAGTTTATGAATGTTTCTAAGGCCAACCACTAGGCTTGGGCGAACTTGACCCGTTTGGCCCGCAAAATGTCGCGAACACCCATTAAAGTCTTTGGGCGCCAAAATTTTTTTGCCGTGCGCGAATTGCACGCATCGCCATACAAGTCTATGGGCATCCTTTCCACTGCGAAACAAGGCGAACAAAATTCTCCCATCCCTACCAACCACATTTAAAAGATGGCTCACAGTAGGTTATTCAGATAAAATAAATCGAACACAAGTTAATATAGCACATATGTTAATATCGAACACCATACAATCAAAATATGGCTTTATGTGTAAGGGATTGATATAGATAATATGTTGGGTGAAGCTAAATTAAATGTTTGATGTTTTAAAGTTTCTGTTTTCTGTTGCACCCAGTGGCTCCTGGCACACTGTGTTGTTTTTTAATTGGGCATTTTAAAATGTTTTTGTAGTCTGTTATAAAATTAAAAAGGGGTGTAAAGGCAAAAAAAATAGATTTCTTTTTCATTAAAGTAAAAATGGGATTCTATCTCCAATATACTAATTAAAAATTGTTTAACGTTTTTATAATAAACCTGACTGTATGCAGTGAAATTCCCCCTTCGTTTTACTTGCTCTGACTGCTGCGTATAGGAAACTTCAGACAGTCTCTAACTGCTCTGCAAGGAAACAATTATACATTCAAATGGCAGGGGGAGCACCCCACTTTACTTCCTGACCTTGAGCAGTTTTGTTTATTTCCCTGTAAAGCAGCCAGCGACTGTGTAGAGATTTATAAATGCAAGAAGTCTGACTGGTAAAATGGGAGAACTGGAGCTACTGGTGTTGGAAGGAAAATATGATGTGATTGGTGTGGTCGAAACATGGCTGAATGAGTCGCATGACTGGGCAGTAAATATCAGTGGCTATACTTTGTTTCGGAGGGACAGAGGCAATAGAAAAGGAGGAGGGGTATGTCTGTATGTTAGGCAGGATTTAAAAGCTCATATAAAGGAGGAGGTTATGTTAGAAAATGAGGGGGCAGAAGTCGTATGGGTGGAGTTCTTCACCAATTGTAAAGAATCCAGCAAATTAATCGTAGGAGTATGCTATAGACCCCCTAATGTAAGTGAGGAGGAAGAGATAAAGCTCCTAATGCAAATAGAAAAGGCTGCTAGTTTAGGTAAAGTAATGATAATGGGGGATTTTAATTACCCAGATATTGACTGGAGCAACGGTACTGCTAGATCAGTCAATGGGAACAAGTTTATAAACTTATTGCATGACAATTTTTTAGCACAGGTTGTTGAGGAGCCTACCAGTAATAATGCTATTCTTGATTTAGTGATCTCAAATGACCCAGAACTTATAGCAAATGTGCATGCAAGTCATTGAACCCCTGGGTAATAGTGACCATAATGTTATATCTTTTAATGTCTGGTGCAAAAAAAAAAATATACTGGGGCAACAAAAACCATGAATTTTGGAAAAGCTAATTTTAGTGCCTTGAGGGCTGCCCTACAGATCATTGATTGGGGCATTAAGTTTTCAGCTAAAAACACAGAACAGAAATGGTTGTCCTTTAAAATGATATTAAATCATTACTGTTCTCCATTTATTCCCTTAAGGACTAAACGTAGAAGCTCTAAGATTCATCCTGTGTGGCTTAATACAGAAGTAAAGTTAATGGGAAAGAAGAGAGGCATTTAAAAACTATAAATCTGTAGGGACAGAAGCTGCATTTAATGAATTACAACATTTATTACAGTGTTTATAATCAGCAATCCGGAAGGCTAAGAAAAGAAATGAAGAGTTAATTGCGGTGGAGGTGAAAACTAACCCTAAAAAGTTTTTTAAATATATTAATAGTACAAAGATGCAGGTTGAGAGTGTTGCTCCATTAAATAATGGTACCAGTATGGTTGTAACAGATACAGATAAGGCAAATGTGTTAAATCAGTTCTTTTCTTCAGTGTATACAACAGAGGAGTCTGGGTTCACATGCTCACTTAATAACTGCACGAATGGTTCAATCTAGTCAGTGGCTGACTCAGGATATGATTCAAAAAGCTTTAATACAAATTAATGTAAACAAGGCTCCAGGGCCTGATGGCATACACCCCCGGGTTCTAAGAGAGCTTAGTTCAGTTTTAGACCAGCCCTTATTTCTGATTTTCTCAGATTCACTGTCATCTGGTATGGTGCCTATGGATTGGAGAAAAGCTGATGTTATTCCAATATTTAAAAAGGGATTACGATCTCAGCCTGGCAATTATAGGCCAGTAAGCTTGACATCTGTGGTAGGCAAATTATTTGAAGGCTTGTTAAGGGATCACATTCAAAATTTTGTCCTAATGAATGGCATTATGAGCAACAATCAGCATGGCTTTATGAAGGATAGGTCGTCAGGGCTAATGAAGGCGTTTGCATGTGGATAGGAAACTGGCTACAGGATCGGGTACAGAGGGTGGTTGTTAATGGGACATTCTCTACTTGGAGTAAGGTTCTTAGTGGGGGTCCCCCAGGGCTCAGTATTGGGTCCACTTTTATTTGACTTGTTCATTAATGACTTAGGGGAGGGTGTTGTAAGTAATGTATCAGTGTTTGTAGATGACACACAACTATCCAGCCCAATTAATTCCATCCAGGATGTGGCATCCTTGCAACACGATCTTGACAAACTGGCAATCTGGGCTGCTAAGTGGCAAATGAGATTCAATGTTGATAAATGTAAAGTCATGCACCTGGGATGTAAGAATATCCAAGCCACTTATACCCTTAATGGGACTGCACTAGGCAAATCCATTATGGAAAAGGACCTTGGAGTCCTTGTAGATGATTAACTTGGCTGTAGCAAGCAATGCCAGTTGGCAGCATCAAGGGCAAATAAGGTCTTGAGCTGTATTAAAAGGGGCATAGAGTCAAGGGAGGAGGGGGTCATTCTTCCACTGTATAGAGCACTTGTAAGGCCCCATCTAGAATATGCTGTATAGTTTTGGTCTCCATCACTCAAACAGGACATTATTGTACTAGAGAGGGTACAGAGAAGGGCAACTAAGCTGGTAAAAGGTATTGAAAATCTTAGCTATGAGGAAAGACTGGCCAAATTGGGGATGTTCACGCTGGAGAAGAGGCGCTTAAGGGGTGATATGATGACTATGTATAAATATATAAGGGGATCATATAATAATCTCTCTAATGCTTTATTTACCAGTAGGTCTTTCCATCTGACACAAGGTCACCCATTCCGATTAGAAGAAAAGAGGTTCCGCCTAAATATTCGGAAGGGGTTTTTTACAGTGAGAGCTGTGAAGATGTGGAATTCTCTCTCTGAATCAGTTGTACAGGCTGATATATTAGATAGCTTTAAGAAGGGGTTGGATAGCTTTTAAGCAAGTAAGGGAATACAGGGTTATGGGAAATAGCTCATAGTCCAAGTTGATCCAGGGACTAGTCCGATTGCCATTTTGGAGTCAGGAAGGAGTTTTTCCCCCTCTAAGGCAAATTGGAGAGGCTTCAGATGGTTTTTTTGCCTTCCTCTGGATCAACTGGCAGGTAGTTAATAAAAAAAAAAACTTTGAACTCGATGGACGTGTCTTTTTTCATCCTTACTTACTATGTTATGTTACTATGTATGTTATATCCGCACACACAGTGCAGTCTGCATATTCTGATTAGTATATCAGGCTTGTTTTATCAGCTTTTATGGCAGATATTATTATTGCTTTTTTGATAATTTATGACGATCCCTAAGCTTAACCATTCAACAGCAGCCCAGACCACACTGAGCATGTGCATGGTCTTGGTCTTGTGAAGATGTTTAACAAAGTAACAACATGATGACCCCCTGCGGCCAACTTTTCAAAACATAAATCCTTTGTTTAATTAGGCTTCTGGTGCAGTAAATTGTAGTATACAAAATACAGAATTTCTAGCATTATTCTATTCTAGAATATAGTTCCCCTTTAAAAGGAAGACATTCAGTTTGAGTATTAATTCACTTCAGCATTACTGTAAGTCCGTTATGGTCCTATAAGACCAGAAAACCTTAGCCACAACCTTTGAGACTGGGGACTTCTCCACCTCCTTCTTTTGACCACACTTCCATAAAGTGAAATTTTGTGGAGCTTCTGGATTATCCCTTTCATCTCTTGTGGAACTCTACAGCTGTTTCATTTACTATGGTGCTTAAAGTTTTGTGAAATTTTCTATATTTTTATATGAATGTGACACAAAACATCCATCCGATTTTCAAACAAGTCCTAAAAGTAGTTGAAGAAAACCTAGTTAAATAAATAAAGCACAAATGTTTATAAAACGTCACATATTTATTGAAGAAAAAAGATCCAATAACATTATGTATTATATGCATAATTGACCATAAAATATAGAAAAATGGCAATCTGACATCACTAACTTGATCACTGTTTTTGGTAGAAAGTATATTTCTGCATGGAAAATAATTTACTAGTAGGTGTAGTAGAGTAATAGAAAGCCAACAGTCATGACTAGTGATGATTGAAATTTTTGGCAAAGTTTAGTCATGAAAATGACACCCATAGACTGTTATGGGTGGAAAAAAATGAGTTGCACGTCAGAATGGTCAAATTCACCCATCGCTGGTCATGACATGCATGCTGCTCATTCTGTGTAATTGAATCAATTGAGGCTTGTTCAAAATAATAGCTTCTTCCAAATAATATCAGCGTGGTGCTTAATTAGTGAGGTTGTTCATTCTGCTGTGAGCTGTGTGCCGGAACCAGAGCTCACACTACAGGCGCAAATCGTGGTCTTTAGCCTGTAGCGATGTGGTGGGAGAAGAGGATGAGACGCTGGCAGTGGAAAAAAGGATGGGGAGCTGCTGATCCTGCTGATGCCCCGCTTCCCGCACTGCTCCTCTGCTAAAGACCACGATTTGCGCCTGTAGTGTGAGCTCTGGTTCCGGCACACAGCTCACAGCAGAGATACAGGGTTTTGTCTCTCCGGTGATGTGGGGAGGGAAGGCATCAGCAGCATCCGCTCCCTGCATGTCAGCCGACTCCGGGTCCAGCGTCCAGATTAAGCAGTCGTTGAGGGACAGGTTGTGGCGGATGGAGTTCGGCAAGGCGGAGAACTAATCCTGGTAGTAGGGGAAGCAGTTGCTGATGAAGTCGCAGATCTCGCTGAGGGTCAGACGCTTATTGGGCCTCTGCAGGATGAACATTGTGATCGTGGTCTTTGGTCTCCCACCACATCGAAGTCTGTCTTTTTGGGGAGCAGATGTAGGGCCCGCAGCAGCGCAACATCAGCGTCGGCAGCAGCAGAGCAGAGTGAGAGGCAGCGGGGAAGGTGAGGTGCACTCAGGCACTGGCAGGCTCGTAGCACATCAGGAACCCCACTACAAACCCTGCTCCACCAGCCAGCACTCGAGAGCGGAGCCTCAGCCTCCTTCACAGCTGTCACTAGAATAGCCAGGGAGAAGATATCGAGCACTGCAGGATGGATGGTCGCCGTATCGCCTGTTTTGAAGAGGACAGGAAGTGAAGTTTCGGTAAGGTTTTTCTAAATAAAGGCTTTGAAATTTACAAGTTTAATTTGTCAAGCTGTTTATTTTTCGTTGTATACTAACGAATTTTTTGTAAAAAATTTTTGATGTTACTGGTCCTTTAAAAGAGAGAGGAGGTAGAGTTTCGCACATTGTGGTTCTGTCCTCGGCCTTGGAGCAAACTTGGTGTGAGCAAAAAGAGCAGGCAGTGGATCTCATCCAGCCAACCGCAAGCCCACCCCCCCCTCTTTCCCAACCTAGATTTTAGCGGCCTACCTCTTCTGAGGTTGCTCTGGAGGTTGTGGTGTTTGTGCCATAAATTACAATGTGGTGTTTGTTTTCCACAATCAACCTTAAATATCATGGCTCTTAAAGGAGAATGAAAGGGTAATAAACATGTTGTCTTAAATGAAAGGCTAACTGTTATCACTTACTGCACCAAGAAAATCGAGGCTGTCTCTTCTCTTTCACATGCAAATGTACTGCCTGCAGAAGCCGAGTCTGTAGGTCGGGTGACGTCACTAAGATCCTCTGCTGTTTCCTCCCTGCTGCCTCTGGCACAGTTTTCTCTGCAAATTAGCACTGTGTGTTCATGTAAAGATATTAGTGGCTATTGCTGCTAGTTTACAGAGGTGTAACAAGCCCATTTCTACAAGTCTTTAAAAGGAGTAGGGCAACCTAATAACCAATAATATTACTCTGTTCGCCTTCCTAGTCATTGTGTTGCACCAACTCTGTATACTGATAATGCATGCGCCTATGCAGTTAACTACCACAACTATAATATATATTAAAATACTACTCCTACAGTTTGCCCATATTACTATGCAGCAACTCCTCAACATATGTTATCATGCAAGTTGTTCTTGCAAATATATGTGCAGCTTCTACAAGTTGTTCTTGCAAATATATGTGCAGCTTCTACGTGTAATGGTACTAAGGGAATTCATGTATTTATTGTTGCAGCTATTCATGATAATGATGTGCACACGTTTGTTCAGATGAATTTATACTGAGTATATCTTTAAGGTTCTCTGATAGCTTGCTATTTAGGAACTTATGGCTGCTACAGCTTCTAGTACTGCAATGCTGCCATTTTACACAATTGTTAATCATCATGTGCTATTCATGTTCCATATAAATAAATGAATTTCAACAGATGTATTAATAATTAAAAAAAAAAGACATTTTTTGCAGCACAGATATGTCCTTTTTTAGTATTTATTTTCGATCTTCAGTCAAGCATTTTTATGCAACTACAATAAAAGCAACTACAATGCATATAAATTGCATCTTCTCATTTCCATAATATATTTCTCAGTGGTGTGTTCTACCAATTAAATGCTGGAGCATTATTATTAATACTGATATTATTTATTTTCAGTGAAATAATTAATTGTTGGTATATAGTACTGTATATGTCTCCATAACCTGTAATTGCTGTTACTGGGGACTGACTGTTAACACAATAAAACATTAATAATGTAGATTATACTGTGTGTACTTTTGCAGCTCGTGGTTATATGTTGTATATATCCATTATCTTGCTGTCACTTATTATATAATTTCATTGCAACTTTAGCCATTACTATACTTTCATTTATTTATCATAAGCTACCTTGCTACTATATTAATATGGTTATATTACTGTTGAACACTACTATTATGGTACGGTTCTGTACAGCATACTAAAACCGTATCTATTCTGTATTTTTATCATGGGTATTGCTGCACCTCACCATTATTATGCTGCTATCTTTTGGGCCCTCAGCATATTATTCTGGGTATCATAACACCATTAATGTTTGTTATTGTCATTACATAGGCCCTAAAGTATATCTTCTTCACGCATACTATGTATTGGTTTTTTTCACAGGTTAAAGTTGCTTTATACAAAGTAGTATAGGAACATCATTTGAACCATGGTTCTATAGACAGATGGCCAAACAGATATAAATGATACCTGCTAAGGTGCCCTTACCAGTAGGCACTGATGTTTTTGCCTTGATGATGTAAGTGCATCTACATGCATTTTAATTGACTCCAGTGTGGGATTTTACAAAAAGGTGCCCTTCGAACCATTAGAGGAAGCCTTCCTATTTCATCTGACCATTAAAACTGTGTTCTTAGTAGCCATTTGCTCTGCAAGATTAGGTGAAATACAGCCTTTTCCTGCAAGAAACCTTACTTACAGATTCTTCAAGACAGAATTATTCTTAGAGCAGATCCCTCATTTAGGTCTAAAGTATCAAGTTTTCATGTCATTTTCAGATTATTTTACCTGATTTCTATCTAGACCTTGAGAATAAGCAACATTACTGGATGTGGAAAGATGCATTTAATATATTTGAAAATAGTACAAAAATGTGCTGTTTATAGCACATACAGGTCATTTATGTGCATCAAAGATGTCAATATCCAGAGGGATAAAACGGGCAGTTACGATTACATTTACATCACAACAAACGCCAGTTCCTCTGGGATTATGTGTGCATTCGACTCGGGCAGTGTCCATTTCATAGGCAGAACGTGTAGGAGTCTATGTGGACCAAATCTGAAGGACCGTGTCCTGGTTAAACAAAATCTTCTTGAATCATTACAGACTCAACGTGGGTACACCCAGGGAAGTGATTTTTCGCAAAAGCAGTGCTGTGTCTGATTAACCCTCCCGTTACTACTGCTTATTAATTCTCTGTAGTAAGTGCTGCCGAGGGATGTGAGGGAAAAAATGAATTTAATACTTAAAATAAATTCCTTTTCCCTCAGTCCCAAAGGCAGCACGTTTATCCTTCCCTTTATTAATTGGCATTCATAGTGTGTTATTGCTTGTTAATCACTGAAGGGTGTCTGGTGGAAGGGGCCTTTATAGGGAGGAATGGGAGGAGTTTTTTTTATTGTGCTGGGCAGTGGTTTCCTACCCTAAGGAGGAGCTCTCTCTGTAGTAAGTGCTGCCTTCAGGACTGAGGGAAAAGGAATTCACGGTAAGTATTAAATTCATTTTTTAAGGAAGGAAGACAGCAAATGTTGTACATGCTGGTTTTAGTGTATTTCGCTCTGAAAAGCTGAGTAAAATGGCTCCTTCCAGACACTGTTGAGAAGAAAAGTGTACTTTATTATAAAAGTTGATTGGAGAGGGGACACATATAGAAGTGCAGCAAATGATAGGCTGCTCAACTAAAATGATCTCATTTTTTAAAATGGCAACCAAAACCTAAAATATGTGGAAGAAAACGGAAAACTACTATTCGAATGGATTGAAAAATAGCCAAAATGGCAAAGACTCAGCCAATGATCAGCTCCAGGAAGATCAAAGAAGGTTTAAAGTTACCTGTGAGTACTGTTATAATTAGAAGACACCTAGGTGAAGCCAAGCTATCAACAAGAAGCCCCAGCAAAGTCCTATTGTTGATAAAAAGAGGTTTCAATTTGCCAAAGAACACATTGATTACTGACATAATTAAAGATTACCTAATACCAAACTCTCCGGTAATACCCACTTTTTACCATTTGCCTAAAGTACACAAAAACCAAAGGCCACCAGTTGGTAGGCCAATTGTATCCGGAATAGGCTCACTGAATGAACATCTTTCAGAATGGGTGGATGCCCACTTACAGCCATTAGTACTACGATTGATGAGCTATGTGAGGGACACTACAGATGTATTGGAAAAACTAGGAAAAATCATGTGGTCTGGTGAATATAGTTGGGCCACACTTGATGTGGCTCCCTCTACTCAACCATTCCACATGATACGGGACTAGAAGCGATCAAATTTCATTTGGATAAATATAGTACATATACAGAAGATTTGAAAGACTTTCTACTACAAGCTATATGCTTTCTATTGAAACATAACTGCTTTCTATTCAATGGTCAATATTACCTGCAACAGTGCGGGACGGCCATGGGAGCCAAATTTGCCCCTTCCTTCGCCAACCTCTATATGGGGTGGTGGGAGGAAACTCATATGTTGGCCACGGGTAATCAATATCTAAAATTTTATATCCGCTATATTGACGATCTGCTATGTATTTGGACAGGAGGAGAACAAAAGTTCAGAGAGTTTGTAGCGGATATCAATATTAACAATTTGAACTTAAGATTTACGGATACATTCTCAAAGGACGAAATAGAATTTCTAGATGTTAAACTCATGATTAAAGACAAGGCCATACATACTACGATCTATCGGAAACCATGCAGTGGCAATACTTTGCTTCATGCACAGTCTTGCCATCCAAGAAGCCAAATAGCTGGAATCCCAATAGGGCAGTTCCTGCAGGAACTGCTCTACTTTGGATGAATATAAAATCAAAGCAGAAGAAATGAGGGACAGATTCAAAGAAAGGTGCTACAACAATAAGTCAATCCAGCGGGTCTATAATAGAGCTGAAAACACTGATAGAGTTACACTCCTAACTCCACAGAACAAAACACACAAGAAGGAATTTGGTCAAAGAATTTCCTTTATTACACGTTACAGTAGACAATACAAAAAAATTGTTAATACAGTGAAAAAGTTTTTACCCATACTATACGCTGACAGTGACTTTTGTAGAGCACTAGATCCAGGTATAGGGTGTATAGCAAGACGTGCCCATACTCTTGAGGATTCTTTGTCTCCAAGCCTATTTAGAGAAAGCAGAAATAAACAGGATTTCTTGAGACATAACGGATGTTTTAGATGTGGACATAATCGTTGTATCACATGCAGACATCTGAAAGTGTCTGGAGAGTTTAGTTCAACTGTTACCAGAACTACTTACAAAATCAAACAATATATCAATTGCTGCAGTAAAGGGATAGTGTATTTGATTACATGTACCAAGTGCGGTAAGCAATATATAGGCTGTACCACCAGGTCATTGAAGGAGCGTATTAGGGAACATATCAATCAGATAAGTAATGCCAAACTAAGCAGTAAAACCAATGTCACCAGACACTTTCAGGAATGCAATAACAGCAATTTACAGTACTTTTCAATTCAAGGAATAGAACAAATTAAGACAGGTATTAGGGGGGGAGACCTTTTGACGAAATTGAAGAAAAGAGAAGTATATTGTATTTTTCACCTACAAACCAGGTTGCCACTAGGCCTCAATTACATTTTTGATGTGACTTGTTATATTTAACATTGTACGTATGAATATGTTTTTTACTGTTTTTGTACATGCCCTGTAACATGGATTATCTAACACGTAGATCATTGTGTCTGTATAAAGCCAGTAGTCCATTGGATGTTATTTGGCAATTGTAACATGTGCCTGTGATTGGTTTTATTGAGGGGAGGGACTATTTGGGCTAGTATTTAAGGAACAAAGAAAGAGAGACTAGTTGGATTCTGCCTATGACTAAGTGCTGGGTAAGCATGAAACGCGTCAGGCGTTAGAGGGTATACTCTTAATGTTTTTTAATTATTGATGTGAATAAAATTTATATTTTTTACTAATCAGCATATTTTGGAGAAAAGTTTTTGTATTTGCAGTTTTACCTCTGTTTGGTCACTAGAGGTCTCCAATATGCGCTTCTATAGCATTTACTGATTCTGCTCCCAATTTGATTTCTATAGTAAAGTTACCTGTGAGTACTGTTATAATTAGAAGACACCTATGTGAAGCCAAGCTATCAACAAGAAGCCCCAGCAAAGTCCTATTGTTGATAAAAAGAGGTTTCAATTTGCCAAAGAACACATTGACTGGCCTAAAAAGAAAGGCACAACATTTTGTGGACTAAAGTTTGTCAGATGACCCCAATCACTGAATTCAAGCCACAGTACACTGTGAAGCATGGTGGCACAAGCATCATGATATGGGGATGATACTATGGTGTTGGACCTATTTATCACATACCAGGGATCATGGATCACTCGCTTGAAGAGGTCATGTTGCCTTATGCCAAACAGGAAATGTCCTTGAAATGCATGTTTCAACAAGCAAACACACCAGAAAATGAGCAACATCTTGGTTCCGGACCAACAAGATTGACGTTATGGAGCGGCCATACTTTCTGTAAAGGAATAACACAAATTTGTTACATTTGTCTTCATGTTTTGATAGAATGTGCAGTGTTCCCAAATGCACTTGTGTGTATGGAATAAAAGCTATTATGAGGATTTTGAGCTTTATTCACTTTTTAAACACACTGCTATTATTCTTAACGCAGCTTTCCATTGATAGACAATGGATAGTGATGCCTTAGATGTGAGCCTCTAAAAATAAACATGGTTAAAAATGCCATATTTTACATACTGAACTTATTGTACCAGCCTTAAGTTTCGAAAGGTGGAATTTGGAGTTTTAAATAACTCCCATGAACTCAAAATTAGACCCTTGATAAATCTGCCCCATAATGTACAACATTTCTAGCCTACTTCTTTAGTTATACTTTAGTTCTTCTTCTAAAGGAATTGTTCCGTGTGAAAATAAAAACTGGCTAAATAGATATCCAGTGGAAAATAAATGTTTCTAATATAGTTAGCCCAAAAGGTAAAGTATAAAAGTGACAAGTCTAACATAATAGCCAGAACACTACTTCCTGCTTTGCAGCTTCCTTGGTTTCCACTGATTGGTTACCAGGCAGCAACCAATCAGTGACTCGAGGGGTCACGTGGGTCACATCTGTTTGAATCTGAGCTGCATGCTATGGATCAATTGCAACAGTAATGTCCCATGTGCCCCCTTCAAGTCGCTGACTAACTCGGAGTTAGAGAGCTGAAAAGTAGGAAGCAGTGTTCTGGCTATTATGTTAGACATCTAGTCACGCCAGCCTTTAGACATTTTTGGATAACTAATTGTATTAAAATGTTTTTATTTTGCACAGTATTTATCCAGTTTTTATTTTTACACTGAACTATTCCTTTAAACACAGTTGATACATTGAGTAGCAATGGGCATTGGTGGTCCAAGCACACTATATACAGCAAGAGGCACTGGTACAGAAAACCACATTAATTAAGTGAGAAGCAGCAATCACTGGCACAAACACAGAACAGCAGCAGATTATTTTCATCCTCTACAACCCATTTATATGTCATCCTCTCACTTTTCAATTTAATCCCTCCAAATTCATATCCCACCTCTTACTCTTCCTAATTCATATACAATTTCCCAATAGATATAAATCCACTTTATTCATTTGACATGTCCCTATCCTCAAATTAATATTCTATATTCCTCGCCCCCCAGTGTCTTCACCAGGCCTTCATCTTCCCACAATTCCTATGCCACTGACTTTAATCTCTCCCCTTGTTTGTCAAAGATGCTTGTCTCCTCCTCAGTCTGTATGTCATATATTCCTGTCCCCTTAAGCTCGTGATGTCTCGCCCTGTCCTGATCTCTTGTCCTTGCCTTATTTCCCTGTTCTGCCTGCCCTCTCAGCCACACTGCTATTTGTAAGGTTTCATAGATGGTTATGGATCTGGCAGGGCTTCTCGGTGTGAGAGGAAGACTAGGGAGAGGCAAAATAAGGGTTAATATTTGAGGGGGGTAGTGGGAGTCAGAGAGAAGGAACTGGCTTGGGGAGGTGATGTGAGATCCCATTATAATCAATCAGAAATCCGTCTGCCACTCCACTTCCCCAAGCTCGTATTGACAGAGGGCCCAAAATAGCCGATATGCAGTGGTGCAGGGCTCGTCCCCAGGATACACTGCTGTGCTGCTACCCGGCTGCTCTGGGGCAGGATCGGCTTCCGTTATGCGTGACCGACCAAAGTTCGCTACATATTGGGCGTCTCATTTGAATCAGAAAAGGGGTGCGATATCATTTCGTTGTGGGGAGGGCTTCTGGCAGCTTTTCTGGGTACCAGATCACATCCCTATTAGCACACACTGACACTGACGCTTATTTAGAACAGCAAGGGCTTGTGTGGATGCCGCTGATCTCATAAGTGTAGCTGGGGCTTCATTACAGAACGCATTTTAGGACATCGTCAGGGCGTTTGGTACTGCTCTGCAAACCCCCATGAGAGTGATCATTAGCTGGGCGCTCCTTTGGAAGATGATCCCACTCACAGCCGGTCCCCGAGGCACAGTATAGTGACATCAGCTGAGCACAAAGAGGAAGCAGAGAGCAGCGTCTTGAGGGAGGGGATCTAAGTGTTCCGTGTGAGGCTGCCGCCTCCTCCTCCTACATCCCAATCTGTGCTCATCTCACTGGCATCCCCTGCCCGCTCCCTCGCACCTTCCGTCGTCTCCCTTTATTCATGCATCACTCGGGGTGCAGGGGACGAGGGCAGCCCACAGTATGCACTGGGGTGTTGGTCTAGTCTCGTCCAGATCGTGTGTGCTGCATCTGAGCCGGAATCAGACGTTGTCTCTGTGCTGGTGCTGGGGGTCGGAGGAGCATTGCTCTGTGTATGGGGACATCGTCGCTTTCCCATTGCAGGATTACGGAGGCGTTATGTCAGGTCTGGGATCCGATTCCTGGTGGAAGAAAACCCTATATCTAACTGGGGGAGCACTACTGGCTGCTGCTGCATATCTCCTTCATGAACTACTGGCAATCAGGTGAGGGAGCCCTAAATATGAACCCCCCTTATTCACATGGGATATGGCCTTGCTTGTTATTCTGCAGCCCTGCTCTATGTGTATTACTGTGAGAGCAGATAAGCCTGTGCCACTATGTGACATTGCTTGTGTAGGTGGGTTGTATCAATATAATGCTGCAGCCTATACACTGATTCACACTCTGTCCTGCTAAGCCCCAAGCCTCCCCAGCATTCATCTTCCACTAGCACCAGCCTCCTCCCTCTTGTTTACCTTCAGATTGCTCTATATATATATATACATACAGTATGCAGCACAGCCTTTGCTCTTGTTTGGCCCTTGGATGTCACACGTTCCCTCCCTTTCTATCAATTTCTATCAATGTTTATTTCATACACAAATCACTATATAATGATTTTCCTTCATTACAGAATGCTGCTGTTAACCTTGCTCTTCCCCAATGATTAATCAGTTTTAGAAACAGAAATGCTTTGGGTAATTTACTTTACAATTTCGTGTAGAAAAGATTTATAGTTTTTGTGCTATATTCAGAATAAAAACATGGCCCTACCCAACATATAATTCAATGCTTCCAGCACTGAGTGACCCTTATCTGACATTCCCTTCATACCAGGGAATGAAAACAGGAGCTCTGTGTGGTGCTGTTGAAATCTATCTTTCTCTGCACTGAACAGCCAGAAAAAGAAACAAAGTTTCTCACTTAATTGGCTTTTAGCAGAGAGCCCAGAACAGCCACAGGTGTGGCTAAGCTAAATAAGATACTTTGTAACAATTTTGACACCAAAACAGTTTAAATAAGGAGAAATATTTTTAAACTTTCATAACCTGCCAAATTTTGTAAAACAAACATGGTAATTAGGGGGTGTGGCCACAGAAAGGGGTGTGGTCAAAAAATTGCTGCGCTACATGCGGGAAAAATTTTTTTGTCCCTCTTTTTACTTCCAAAATGTTGGGAGGTATGCAGAGATATTACATCAATACTTAGTTGAGCCTCCTTTTGTAAATGTAACAGCCTCTAGATGCCTCCTATAGCCTTTAATGAGTGTCTGGATTCTGGATGGCGGTATTTTTGACCATTCATTCATACAAAATCTCTCCAGTTTAGTTAAATTTGATGGCTGCCGAGCATGGACAGCCTGCTTCAAATCATCCCATTGATTTTTGATGATATTCAAGTCGGGGGACTGTGACAGTCATTCCAGAATATTGTACTTCTCCCTCTGTATAATTGCCTTTGTAGATTTCGAAGTTTGTTTCGGGTCATTGTCTTGTTGGAACATTCAACCCCTGCGTAACTTCAACTTTGTGACTGATGCTTGAACATTATCCTGAACAATTTGTTGAAATTGGGTTAAATTTATCTGACCCTCGACTTTAACAAGGGCCCCAGTCCCTGAACTAGCCACACAGCCTCACAGCATGATGTAACTTTCACCAAATTTGACAGTAGGTAGCAGGTGTTTTTCTTGGAATGCGGTGTTCTTCTTCCGCCATGCGTTTTTTGTTATGACCAAAACTAACCCAATTTGTTTCTCATCAGTCCAAAGCACTTTGTTCCAAAATGACTGTGGCTTGTCTGAATTAGCTTTTGCATTTCCCTGAAAACAAAACATTAGGACTTCTGGGAAATAAATCACATGACTCCTTCACGAAAAATAAGCTATTTAGTGGCTTTCATATGCAAAGCAGAAACCATATGTTGCCCAGTAAGGGCAGAAAACAATCTGTAGGTTCCCATACAAAGTAGATGAAACTTTGGTTCTTGTTTGACACCACCCTCTTATGTATGGTGGTGCAGGTACAGACAATGAATTACCAAACTCATGTACCCCCTTTTCCCCACCAAATACTGCAGCCACTGCTGTAATTTGCCTTTCCTCCCACTTCTAGAGTCACATGAACAGAAAGCATGTATTAAACATCACGGGTAGTGTTGTTTATTGTCCTAGTGTAGTATCGAGAAAGATTCTAACATTTTACATACCAAGAGCATTTCAGGAATACAGGTCTCAAAAAGATACAATTTTTGTTTTTTTAGCTTTTCATAGAAAAAGGCTCATCTTTTTTCATTGTATTCTACATTGTTAAGAAACTGTACTTCTTTTGTTTTTTTAGATTTTCATAGAAAAAAGCTCATCTTAATTCATTGTATTCTACATTGTTAAGAAACTGTACTTCTTGCATATTTTTCATTGCAGCCTCTGGCAAGATAGGTAGATCATATCTACCGTAATTGCATATGCCAGGGAATTTACTTAGAATTTTGCTTACCAACACTAAAGGGGTAATTTATTATGACCACAAGTGCATCCATACCCCCCCCTTTTAATGTAATTTTGACCACATGGGCAGTTGCGCCTACCACATTGGCATCAAAACTACGCAATTGCATGTACGTGTGGTAGCAAGTCAGATGCACGTTGTGGTTATCATTTTCAGAGTTGGTATTGTGACTCTTCCGGCTCACAGAATTGAAATGATGGCACTTGCTGTGGTAACCCTGGAATTACTGCCATGTTCAGGGCAGGTGTAGCACCAGGTTTCCCCATTATCAATAACCACACAAGTTTGAATGCAAGAACCTTTAATTCATGGTGTCAGTAAGTGTGACATTTGTGTGTGTGTTTGTAAATGACCGCTTATATTAATGTCATAGGGAGAAATTGTTCAATTTCAGCTTGTTGCCCCTGTTTAGGTGCTTGGTGCAAAGAAAAATTGTGATTAATGCTTTGTGTTCCCAGCCCAAGAACAATGAACAGACAGATAGGTGTATATAAACTGGGCAGTACTCACAGGGACCTTAGCATCAATTGGATCACTTGCCCTGGGGGACCTGGATCAACACAGTGGTGCTTTACAGATACAGATCTGATATACTGCAGCTCCTAGTCTGTATTTATGTTTTTTCCCAGGGTAAATATGATCACTATGTAAACACTGAGTATGCTTCACTTTTGCTGCTCACATGTGCTATGATACAGTGAGGGCATTTCATAGAAATTAGTGATGTGCAGGTTGACCCAAAACCCACTAGGGTTTACCGGCAGTTGGGTGGGTTTGGGTTGAAATTTAAGCGACCATTGTAGTTTAGGTGTGAGTCAGACTGGGGAAGTACACTCCTCCTCTGCTCCCGAAGACTCCCTGTCTTTGAACAAGAGGCACTCACAGAAGTAGAGTATAGAGCAAGAAGATGGATGTACAGGTTGGCTGCTGGTCCTACAATGGTAACATTTTGGGTCAGGTGCAGGTTGACTTTTTTCTGACCTGAACATTACTAAATGATGACAGGTACTAGTAAGAGACCCACTCACTTCCAATATGGATGCTATCTGTGCTTTAAAAATGTAACTAACAGTGGCGTAACTACCGGGGGAGCAGGGGGTGCGATTGGGCCAGGGCCCCAACCGCCTCAGGGCCCCCCGGCAGCTCGCGCGTCACTGAGTTCTTCACTAATTGCAGCTGTTTCCGGGCGTACGGAGGGGGGCGGGCCCGGCTGCATGTCGCGCGCCAGGGCCCGCCCCCCTCTAGTTACTTTACTGACTACTGATTGTGTTTGTTTACCCAGAAAAACCTGTTATATGTGCTCAAAAAAGAACACATGATTTGGACTCTCTTACTAAGATAAATGTGCTTTCAGCATACATAATTTATTGCTGTTAATTGCAATGTAAATAAAGCTTTAGTAAAATATTATTTTGGAATATTCTGGTAGTTATGGTATCTAATTAATTCATAGGACCTTTCTTCTTGGCCTGATGTAAATAAAATTTTACTCTAATAATTGTTTCTTATTAACTGTATTAGCCCCCCTCCCATGTGAGATTTGTTTTACATGTATTTATTTTATTATTACTGATAGGATGTACATTTCTATTGGGTGATGAGTGGGGAATGCAGCTGCATTTGTAAAATAGCCGCCTTGGTTATTTTTATTATGCTGCAATTGATTATAATCACAGTACACTGACAGCCAAATCAAGACCATTTTGTTGATATAACTGGGGGGAGGGGGCAAGGTAAGCAGTAAAGGGACCAAGGCAGAGACATTTTGGACCCCTAATTTTGATTTAAATATTTAGAGGTAAATGGACCCTAAAAGTATTTGTGTCTAACTTTCATGATAAAGAGACTGTTTAGTTCTGGAATCATGTACAACATTATTTCTTATATAAAAGTGGAAAAAGCCGATGGTTAAGGGAGTTGCTGGTTTGTGACCTGTTGCAATAAACCACCTTTTTTTAACCGGCCGCCTTTCCATCCTTTGAAAATTATTTCTTATATACAGTATATCTTTGACATATATTATTAATAATATTTTTCTTTTCTAGGAAAGAGCAAGAGGTGGATTCTAAAGATGCTATTATTCTTCATCAGTTTTCCAGACCAAACAATGGGGTTCCCAGTTTATCTCCATTTTGCCTGAAAATGGAAACTTACTTAAGAATGGCTGATTTACCATATCAGGTAAACCTTGTTATAAAAGTTCTTTAATAGATGCATGTAATAATTATTTTTCAGGTGGATTTTAAAGGTCAATTTAGAGAAATTACTTCCATGCAGCATTTAAAGGCTGGGCAAAAAGTAGCTACAAATGCTTAGTACAGGGTCAAATAGAAGTCTCTTCCCACAATAAGTGTCACTGACCAGATACACTTACCAGTGAATGATACACTTATTCCCCAGCAATTCTTCCTTGTCTGTGTGGGAATCAGTAACAACCCTCTTTTACTGTGCTAGCGGTGACCAGTGATGTTCATAACGGTCTGTTTACTAAAGTGTGGTTAATGTGTCCATCTTTTTTGCAAATATTTTTCCACCAAAATTTTCTCTGTGACCAAGTTTACTAAATGGCGATGCGCAGAGCCGGGCCAGGGCAGGCATGCGCCCTAGGTAACCTGGCCAGCTGTTTCGCCGAAGGGGGCACCCATGGGCAAATAGACGTTGGCCCGCACAGACGCTGGTGCACATGCGTGAATCACAGCTGGCGCACATGCGCGAATCACTGCTGGCGTGCATGCACGGACTGATGCCAGTGCGCATACGCCAATCGACGTGAGCGGACAGTCCAGACAGGAGAGAGGGGACCGGACTAGGGAGAGGAGGTACGTGCCTGGCGCCCCCTCAGCTTTGCGCCCTAGGCAGGTGCCTACTCTGCCTACCCCTAGTTCCAGCCCTGGCGATGCGCTCACAAATCATTGCAATCACTGGAGTTAAATACGCTAACGTACCAGCTTACGTTAATTTCAGCAAATTTCAAATTTTCTGGTGACAAAATAAGTTGGTGAATATTTTTGCTTTAAAATAGTCTTGTTTTATGGTGTTTATTATGGCAATTTTTAATAAGAGATATATGGTCAGATATGCTTCTTCAAAATTGATAAACTTTATTGAACTACACTCTGTCAATACAATAGAAATCATAAACTTATTGATATGCTTCTTCAAAACTTTATAAACTTGATAGTGACCTTACACTCTGAAAATAGAATCTAAACAAAAAAAAATATAAGTATACACAAATCATAAATGTATGGACAATAGACACCTGTCATTTAACAGAAGACATCCCATTTATTGGAATCCACACAGTGTCGGACTGGGACACCAGGGGCCCACCAAAAAACCTTAGACCAGGGGCACACCAAAAACTTCAGACTAGGGGTCCACTCTCAGTACTAGTTTCTTCCTCTCCTCGTTCAACCTCTATTCTCCTAGTCTATTTTCTTTACATACTATAATCTATTATTCAATCTATTAAGCATTTTTTTTCTCATAGAAATAAGGAATGACCGTGAAATAGTCCAAATGTTTAGCAGCATGAGGGCCCACTGACACCTGGGCCCACTGGGAGTTTTCCTGGTATCCCTGTGGGCCAGTCCGACACTGAATCCACATATATAAGTAATATTTTCACAGTGAAGGACTGACGAGCGTCAAACTGACAGGAGTCCCCTTGAGAATTTTCTTCTTCAAAAAAATACTTTAATGCCGAATATTCTAGCGTCAATTTTGTGTATTCCACATTTTGCTGAATAGTCGACCGAGCGTTAATGTGCATGTAGCGTTTTTTTCAGTGAATGTGATAACTGGCGATCACATATTCTTATGCAAGAAAATTTGTAAATTTATATTCATTGCAAGTTAGTAAATAAATTATTAATCAAAGCACTGAATGTGGATGGTTGGGAATTACATTTTCATAAAATTGCACACTTGTGTTTCTGTATTTAATCTGATCTCTGATCTCTAGTCTTAGCAATTTGATTTTAATCACTGCAGGTGAGGGCATCTGTAGATTTGTAAGGGCTCATTTTACAAATGCAACCACAATGGCTAAAACCAAAGCCATTCATAATGTCTATGGTTCCAATGCTTGTATTTCTTCTGTGCTCCTGATGTGCTGAGCAGCTCTGTATTTTGGTTGACCCCATCATAGCCTATTGCCATATACGCAGTAAGTAGTGACATAATGGCCATTGGTCTTAGTATAAGCAAAGAATGAGGCAAAAGGGACAAATGAGGAGGAGGATCTGATTCAAAAGACTTTTTTATTTTGTTCAGTTTTAGTTTGATCACATGGAGTAATTTAAGACTGCATGGCTGGAAATCAAAATATATGTAAAGTGGGTGTGGCAAAGAATTGAATTGGGTAGATCAAAAGCAGGAGAATTCAGTGAAGCAGCCAGAATGCATTAGCAGTTTTGAGTAATTGTCTGCACTGTTCCATGCTATGGATCATATATTAAATGAAATGTAAAGGGCAGAGGTTAAATAAATATAATGTACTGTTGCTATGCATTGGTAAAAATGAAATGCTTATATTAGAAAGACAGCTATAGTTTATTTAAAAAGGCTACTGTATAGCCATCAGAGCAGGGGAGGGAAATTGTGTGACTTTTTCTCACAAAACAAGAAAGTAAAAAATGTATATTCAAATTAGGATTCGATTCGGTATTCGGCCAAATTTTTCGCGATGGATTTGAGGGTTCAGCCGAATCCAAAGTAGTGGATTTGGTGCATCCCTAATTTTTACCCTGTGCATGGCACAGGGTCATTGTAATGGTTGTTTTCCATTTTTGGAAAATACCCATTTCAGGTCAAATGAGAATATTTGTGACCTTTTAGAGATTCACTTTTTAGAACGGTGATATCCAAACAGGGAAGATTGAGTCATAAATCCACCTTAAACCATACCTTAAACAGTATCCCGTACAGTGAGCTTGTTAGGTTAGGTTTTGTACCCTGGACGTAACCTTCAAAGAGCAATCTAAAGTACCAGAGGGCTTGTAGGAGGATAAATTAATAAATGAATATTATTTTTTAAGATATCCTATAGAGGTCCCTCATGTAGGTGCTATATATCAAGGGATGACCTCACTTCTGTGAGCTTATGATTAAGGGCTTGGAGTCCAAAATGCATGAGGTCCAGTGCCCTTACTCATGGTCTAACCATGCCATCTGTTTTTTTTATTGCAGTGCTGCTGTAGTCTGTATTTCCATTGTCCTTTAAAGCAGTGTCGGACTGGGGTGCCTGGGGCCCACCAGGAAACCTAACTTCAAGGGCCCACCCAATACAAAATAGCGCCCCCAAATAAATGTCAAAATAAAATTTTTATTAAAAAAAGAATATTAAATTAAAATTGTTCGTTCAACTTCGTATTCCGAAGTCGCCGCGACTTAGGAATACGAAGTGACGCATGTGCCATGCCACAAGCAATTTTTCATTTTAGCCAGTGCAAGACAGAGGTAAGGCTTTTGGGGAGATGGGTCGCCACAAAGACGAGGCGATTAGACACCAAGCGACTAAATCTCCCCAAATCGCCCAGTGTGACCTTACCCTTATGTATCAATCCCCCAGAAAACAAAATAGGATAAACACAGAGCTCCGTGTATAAATTAACAAAACACAAGGCAGGACATTTGCAGGTCCAACACAAACTGCAGCAGAGGCCCAAGACCAAAAACAGTATAACTGTAAGTATAATGCACAACACTTTACTCACATACTCACTTTTGTTGTCCCAGTCTTCTATTATTATTTTCTCTTCTTCTCACTATCCATTTGCATTTTTCTTTTTCCGGTATTCCTGCTCTTGTACTTTCATATTTTCCTCTCTTGCCTCTTCCTGTGATTATCATTTTACTTCATTCTGCTTCTCTCTCCTCCACTAGCCCTCTAGTTTGATTTTCCTCTCCCTTTTTGTAAAACCCCTTCTGTTTAATATCTGTTCCTTTTCTCTTTACCAATGATATCTCCTTGCCCCTTTTGTTTATTTCTGGTTTATTCTTTCCTTATGACATGATGCATAACTTTTTACTATTTTCCCCTCCTCCCATTCCCCAATTCTCTTCTCCACCTGTATTCTTTTCAAATTCCTTTTCAGCCTTCCTCTCCCCTATCTTGTGCAAGTCTATTTTGCAGACAGGGAGTCTATTAGCGCAGAGTGGAGAGGAGAGAGCAGAACTATTTCTTCACAATAAGATTTTGTCGAGGGGAGGGTGGGAGAGAAAGCAGAACACATATATTCCTGAGTGATAGAAAACATCACTACATCAGAGATTGTGTGGTCCGTGAAATGCAGAGTTAAACTGTGGCCTGGATAAGAATGTTGGAATTTACAGATCTCTGACAACTTAACACTGTCTCAGCTGCAGTAAAGTTTCCTATTACAGGGCACCAAGGGCAGACTGATGATCGCTTAGAAATATCTAATTTGCGTCTTGCTTTCCCCACTCCCTCCTCTCTAATATTTGTTTTGTGAAGGAACAGTTCTCATTCTTTCCCCGCCGGCCGCCACTGCCGTTAACAAACTTTTACAGGACCTGAAGCGAGTGCAGTGCAGGAACCTGTCAGGCGGAAGTTATGGTTGTCAGCTGTTCCATTCAGCCTCTCTCTGATTCCCCCACACGAAGGACGCCGGCCAGAGATATCATCAGCACAGCTAAAACATGCGTACAGCATGTCACTGGCCCAACAGCTTTATCAGGTGGAGTAGTGCGGGTTGGGGGGGCCCGGGGGCCCATAGCTGTGGGATAGCGCACAATGCAAGCCAAGCGCAAAAACCGGAGCGCAGCTCACAAAGCACTGACAGAGACAAAGTGTGGTCGTGAGGGCCCACAAGGACTGGGGCCCACCGGGACTTTTCCCGGTATCCCGGTGGGCCAGTCCGACACTGCTTTAAAGTCATGTGTGGTGATGTACCACATTCCTATATTTACTGAATGTCTTTAATAAGAAATAAAAGCAAAAAGATATTCACATTCCACATTCTCCACAGTCCTGATTCCCTGTAAAGGAGATTGAAATTGATGTTGGCATTATATATAGAGCGAAAAAGAAACCCAAAAATCAATTGATGGAATATATCCAGAGTGCTCCTCTGAGCACTTTTGCAGTGTACATGAGCTTTTTAGGGTCAGGGCACACAGGCAGATTCGGGGAGATTAGTCGCCCGGCGACAAATCTCCTATTCTTCGGGGCGACTAATCTCCCTGATCTGCATCCCCTACCTTCCCGCCGGCTAAAATGTAAATCCAAAGTCAAAAGTAAATCCAAAGTCACGCAAAGTTTACTCGTGAGGCAACTTTGGGCGACTTCGTAAAACGAACTGCTCCTAGTGCCATCCCGCCGGAGATTTAAATTTTAGCCGACGGTAATGCAGGGGAATCTTTCATGATTGTCAAAAGTTTTGGTCTGTTTGATGCTGGTTTTCATTCAATAATTCAATATATCTGAGTTTTTTATTCGATAATGAATAATTCGGGTTTTTTGTGCACCAATTTGAAGAACTTTCACCATTCGATTTGTTGCACAATTATAAAGAGATTTTTCCTGCATGGAAATTTTCGATCCGAATTGTTAGTAAATTAAGCCAGATTGTGAATGGAAGTTTGGTCAAATTTTATAGAAGAACTGATGAAACACCACTATAAACAGCCCCTCCCCCCCAAATCTCAAAGGGGTTATTTACTTAAACTTGACTATTTCTCACATTATTATAAAACTGATTTTGACCAAGCTCCCCAACCTGAATCCCCTGAATTTACCAATAATTTTCCTTTGAAAAATCAGTGTGTCAATTCAAATCGTGTGAATTTTTCAAATTCTTGTGTTACTATGGTTCGTCGAGTTTGTCGCTGAAAAACTTGAATTATTTGAGCGAACACCTGAAAAATCGTAAAGCCAAAAAACATCTTCAAATGTTAAAGGGACCTCTGCCATTGACTTTTACATGCATTTGACAGGTTTTAGTTAGATTTTTTTAAGATTCTGATTTTTTTGCTTCTTTGGGGCACATTAAATCAAAAAATTTGAGTTGCATTTTTTTTTCAGTAGAAAAACTTGACTAGCCTCTTTTGCAAAAGCTATAATATAAATATGCTGCTGAGATATGTTTATATGATCTCCAAGTTTTAAGTGATACCATTAAAGGATTGTTTTTAATTACTAAACTGGCCCCGCTGGGGCTCTGTGCAAAAGTCTTTGCTTTGATTGGATTATGCCTTCTGGGGGCTTGGCTGTACGTTGCAGCACAGTATGAGACGAAGGCTGGTGAGTGCTCCTGCTTTTTGTGTGTTGGACTCATCAGCTATTAATTGAGGAGATTTAGTGAGTTTTTATTCTTATAATTGTCACACTTTGTGGTAGAAAATACAGTGGGTTGTAGGGGAATTAACAAAAACAATTTAAGAATCATTGCTTATAGGAATCTTGCTGACCATATGTGAACTAGAGTTTGATGAATCCAAGTAAAATCTTTGGTACTCAAGGTGTTAAGAAACCTGTGGTAGCTCACTGCATAATAGTAAACATACAAAGGAGAATATTTGATCTCTGCCCTAAATTATTCATAATTAGTGGTTGTATCACGACACAGAGAATGTAATGTTGTTTGTATCCCAGCTCACCCTACATTATCTCCCTGATCTATTATATTGTGTTTTAGAATTACTTTGATGGGAAGCTGTCACCTCAGGGGAAAATGCCTTGGATAGAATACAATCACAAGAGAGTATCTGGCACTGAATTCATTATTGACTTTTTGGAAGAGAAACTTGGTGCTAACTTGAACAAACATCTTAGTCCACACCAAAGAGCTGTATCCAGAGCCTTCACCAAAATGGTGGAAGAACACTTTTACTGGTGAGTAATCAAATATTAATATTGGCTTCCATTTAAGTTTGCTTCAACACCAGCTTTCTAGTAGCTAATAAAGGGCTGGAACCAAATTGTAAGTATAAATGTCCATTAGTCAAATAGAAAGGCAAAATATAAACATTCATTCACAATTCAAGATTTATGCAGCACACTAGGGGTCATTTACTATAAACCACAGAAGAAGTGCAAGAGCACTCAAGGACTCAAGAGTGTAGTTATGTATTCATGGGAATGGCTGCAGGTCTCTGTACTCTGAAACTGAAAATAGAAAAGTTCCAACTAAATCCATTGGTTATTAACTCTGTATTGAAGGAGATCTAAACCCTCCATACCACTGCTCCACCGTTCCACTTAGTTCTCTAAAGAAGTTGACCAAAAATACTTAAAATTACAGATACAAGAGAATTTACCAATGATTACAAGGACTGTGTCAGCTATCTTGCTGTTATCTTGCATACAGTGATTATTATTTAATTTTAGCTTTTATTAACTGCCAATATAATGAATTTTGTAACCTGCTGGTTAGTTGTTGCAACTATACAGTCGAAGAGATATATGTTCAGAAAGAAAATAGAAAATATTTTGAATGTTGCTCTACTCAGGAAAAAGATGGGAAAGGGCATCTGGCACTTCTGATCTTCTTGAGCAGAGCAACAGCAGAACACGTCTCTGTTTTCCTTCTGATGGTATAAATCTTTGACTGTACAGATACAAGAACTGACCAAAAGTTGGCACTGTTGTTACAAAATTCATTATATTAGCAGCTTATTTAAATAGCTCTAATTAATAATTAATGTAATGTTAATTAGAAAAGCACCCTGAGTAATTTTAAAATATTTCTTTTAAGGTTTATTTAATGCTTCGAACTCCGATTGCAGGAATAAAGAACATGGAGCCTGATTAACACAGTTCATATGGGATTCTCATTGGAGGCTTATTTTGCATTGCAATGCAGATGCTGGCCCGAGATCTGGGGAATAGTTTTAAGAAATATTGATTTAAGTATACAACTCTGATGTTACTGACTACAGCACCTAGTATGCCTTAACCTTGATAACAGATTAAAGTATACTGGGGTTTGTAGTCCAGGAACAACTGAGCAAAGGGGACTTGGGTTCATCTAAAGTAAATAAATACATTTATATTTTGTCTTGCAGGACTTTAGCATATTGTCAGTGGGTAGAGAATCTTGATGAAACACAGAAAATGCTTAACATTACTGGACCTCTTAGTGACTTACTGAAGTGGATTCTGTGCCACCTTACCAAAGGAATAGTGAAACGGGAAATGTATGGACAAGGCATAGGGCGCTTCTCTGAAGAAGAAATATACAGTTTAATGGAGAAAGACATGCGATCTCTTGCTGGACTTCTAGGTAATGTGCCATAAGATTTATAATTCCCATTTGTTTTAGTTATACTTAAAATGCACACAATCTGTATTCTAATTACCAAGTTGATTTTTGTCCATACCATATGTAGAAGCGAAACAGTTTTTTTTATACTTTGTAATATAACAAATACTTTTGCCTTTAGGAGATAAAAAGTACCTCATGGGACCAAAGTTCTCAACCTTAGATGCCACGGTCTTTGGGCATTTGGCACAAGCAATGTGGACCTTACCAGGAACAAGACCTGAAAGATTAATTAAAGGTGACTGCATCTTTTATTATGCAAAAAAAACCCAAAAAGCAGTTTTTGTTGTAAAAAGTATTGTAAGGAAATTTTAATTATATGTAATGCATTGTGCACAGTGCAGTTTCTGACACATTTTGCAGCATGTTTTACCCAGAATGTTTTTTTTTTTAAAAGTGCACCCTATGCAAGTGATCAGCAACCTTTGCATCAAAACTCGTGTAGTTGCAAATTGGACACATTTGCTATAATAATTTTCTGTGTTGGAATGTTGTCCAAAATTATATCTGTTTAGTGATGCAGGCTGCAGTGGGAATCCTGCAATTACCACCTGCCCATTGGTGGTAGCTTTAGGGTTCCCCTGTAATCCATGCAATTGCGAGTGATTTAGAAAGTGTGATGACTTACCCTGGTGGTCTAGGGGGGTCAGAATTGGAGGCATCTGTCTGTACTATGAACTCTCAACTAAAGTCGGGGGCTACCATAATGGGGTATTGGCACAGTGCAGACTTAAGTTATTTAGAGGCCTGTTCTGCATTGTCATTCCACTTAATCATGACAGACTTCTGGCCCTCAGTCAAGTCTGTCAAAGGGGCAGCCAGGGTAGCAAAATTGGGCACATTTCTCTGCATTTACTGTGAATCCACCTTTTTTTTTAAAGAGTCTAGCACTGCTGGACTTTCGGCAAGTGGGATTCCCAACCAGTGCTGAAAATTACAATAAAATCTAAGCAGACGGAGGTGGTCTTAAAATGGGAGTGTGTCCATTGCCTGTTGAAAGGTAGCTGGGGCAATCTGGAGCCCAAAAGGCATCCTTTTATACTGAAAAAGCCACTCTGGGGTGGAGAAGGCAGTTTTCTCCCTAGCCTATCAAGTTAGAGGTATTTGCCAATACTCTTTAATAAGATCAAGGGTGGTGATACACCTGGCTTGTCCTTACCTCTTAATAAGTTCGTCAACCCGAGGCATAGGGTAAGCATCAAATTTGGATTCCTCATTCAACTTCCTGTAAACATGACAAAACCGTATAGTTCCATTGGGCTTGGGGACTAGGACAATTGGATACCCCAGTGGATACTGGTTCCCTATCTCTCCAGGGCTTTAGCAAATTAACATGGTAGATCTGGTAGGGTTTCCTTTTTCCTGGCTGGTGTACCTGTAATCCACCTCCCCTACCTTTTCAACAATTTCAAAAGGTTCTTGCCACTTAGCTAGTAACTTACTCTCTACTGTAGGGATGAGTACCGTCACTCTGTCCTCAACCTGGAAATATCTTATTTTGGCTGATTGTACACTCTACTTTGGGTTTCTTGGGCCTTCCGGAGATGCTCTTTCACCATTGGCATCACATTAGCAATCCTCTCCCGCATTTGGGCAATGTGCTCTATGACAGTTCTATAGGGGGTGGTCTCACTCTCCTATGTTTCTTTTACCAAATCAAGTAACCCCCATACACCAATACACCAATTCAAAGGGCAAAAAATAGAATCTTGGGGTACTTCTCGAATGGAAAAAAAGCAAAGCTGGAAGCAGGCAATCCCAAATACCAGTCCAACACGACCCACTCCACAATGTGTGTGTGTCCGACATGGATTCTGGCTGCAGTTATTTGGTCACTAGCTGTACTAGATGATGCATCTGGGAATGAGGTGAAAGCTTTGCTTGATAAGTCCAGTTGTGCACCTACTGGGCTCTAACTGCTGAAGTTATCCCAAAACGGGCCAGAATCTCCCCTTTAAGCCAAGTGTAGTCCATAGCATCCTCAGGGGAAAGGTCATAATAAGCCCTTTGAGGCTCCCCAGACAGAAAAGGAGCAATGAGACCAGACCATTTATCCCAGGGCCACTCCTCACTTTCTGCTGTTCTCTCAGAGGTAGTGAGAAAGGCCTCAACATTATCACTGGGGGTTAACTTTTGTAAAACATTACTGGCCCTAGTAACCACTTGACTAATCAGTCAGTAGCTTTAACTGAGATCCTGAGGTTTCCTGCTGGACTGCAACTTGCAAGTTGAATGGTGGCTCCTGCCAACTGTTGCAGCAACTTCTCCATATGTAAGATAATTGGCTTTTTCCTTTTTGGCCTTTTCTGTAGTGCAAATACTCGCATCCAAGCACCAGATGTAAAGTTCAGGTGGAGTGGGATCGCCCATGAACTACAGTCACAACACAGCCGTAGAATAAATGTCCTTTTATTTCTTATTCAAACTTAAGCCATATCTTCAGCAGGTAAACATGACAACTTAAACAAAGTCTTAGTCTCAGCATAAAGTAACAACTTTCATGCACTGCAGAATTGGAAAAACAGTTAACTTTCCCATTTAGGGTTCAGACTCATCGAGCCTTGCAAAACTTTTGATCCTTAGCGAGGAGAATGGTTTTCAAACACTTTTCCTTTTGCAGACCTCACGTGTCTCTACCAACCCCCTTCCTGAACTCTCAGGGCTCTCTTATTTCCTTCACTGCCGCAGTAATTAGCCCTCTTGTGCATCTTTCAGGTACAGGAATAAAGGGGAAATATACCTGTTGTCCAGGATCCACCCCTGGAGTCCTGTACAATATATATATATCAAAACCCCTTCATATTTTGTAAGCTCTTTCTCTAACTGCTGATGCTAATGCATTGCATTCACTTCCGGCTGCTTAAGTAATTTTTTGGCTCTGTGGGTTGTTAAAACTCAATGTAGCTGCTGAGCTCTAACACATCTTAGAACATAATGGTGCTTGACTGATCAAAGCAGTTGAACACTTCCCGAAGAAGGGACCCATTTGCCTACTTTTACAAATGAGTATGTTTAGTGACTAAAATAAAATTCTGAGCTGCTGGGAATCTTTAGGATTTTCAAGTTTGAATATATATACTGTATATATTCCTAATGGTGCTCCTATATGGAGCATTTTGCTAAGCTCTTCAACATGAGTTCAATTAATAGAACTTGTGGTGATCATGCTTTTTGCCTAATTTCATATCTATGTTTTTGTTATTTCTCGAGCTAAAGAGGGCAAACAGGAAAAATGAAGATTCTCCATGTTTGGAGAGGTGCATAATTAGATTACCAATATACAACTCTTTTAATTTCCCTTTTCTTGCAAATGTTTTGTCAGCAACTGTCCATCATGCTGGGGATTATTTGTGCACTTCTAATTTAATTATCTAACTCGCAAGGGCTGATCAGATTCACAGAGTTAAAAATGTGTAGTCCACTGGTCTGACCCAAACCATCCAATTGTAACTAATATCTCATCACAGCTGAGAGATCAGAGCTAAATGCTGATTGGTTGCTATGGATTACAATTTTAGAGTACAATTTCTCACTTACATGATAATTTGCTTCCCACAGAGGATAATAAAGGTTGTACTAAGTACCTTTCACTGTTCAGCATATTTCTGGAACATCTAGCTACGGAAGTGCTTTAGAGCAATATTCTACAGCAGAACTGTAGCCTTCTGTGATTCTGTGTATAATATTGGCTACAAGAGGGAGCTATCTGCAGCATGCTGCTCAGTTGCTCCCAGTTCCTTTGCTTTACTTCAATGCACTGATTATTTCTATTCTTCAGTTACATATTACACAAGTTCAGCATTATCTACATATGCTGCGGCTTAAGATACACAACAGGGCTTGTGTGCGTCTGCAAATGAAGCTCACTTTTACCATAGTCAGTTGTGTATAGCTCCACTTTCACTAAAAGTAGCTGCGTTTGTTTTTCCGTATAGTTCTGTACAGTTGCGTTCAGCATCAGTCCTTCCTGCTTTCCATTCCAAATTGATCACTGCTGTGTGCTGTGCCTGTTGACACAGGGGAACCTAATAACTTACCTAAGTCAGCAGACTGAATTAGAATGGGACTAATTTGAAAAACAAACTGGCATTTAAGTAAATTTAGTTGATAACACATGAGATTAGTCACCCTGTGATCTTCTCTAGGCCAGGCGACTAGTCTCAAAATTCTTTCCCAGTAGCTAACATGCAAGTTGGCGTAAAGTTGCCTGACGTTTCCTTGTGTTTCTCTGCCGTGATTTGTATTCTGGCTGCTGGGAAAACACTTGGAGGAGATTAGTTGCCTGTGCTAGAGATTAATCGTGGGGTGACGAATCTCCTAATAGGTCATCACCCCTAGATTTGTAGTCAAAAGGCTATTTTTTAAGCATTCAAGAAGTAGTTTTTTATGTTTTAATGTGTCCCCAGGTTGTCATGGCATAAGAAAAAAATCACTTATTTTCTTTATCAATAATATATATATATTTTTTCTGACTCTGAAGATAAAATTTATTTTTCACATGATATCCCATAAACATCTATAAGAAGCTAAGAAATTGTACAGTGGAAACATTTTAATTTGAAGCAATATTTCAATAGAACACTATAAGATTGGCCACAATATTCACATTGGATACAATGGGCCGTGCCCCTTCAGCCTGAAAAGGGCTACGGTGTGTCCTTGCAAAAACATTTTCTTTCTGATTTCAACATAAAGTCAACATAAGTCACAATGTTGTACAACTGACAGCCCAGGTAGCAGTTTGAGACCATCCTAAATAGCACAATATACACCCTGGCTCGCCTGGTGCACTGCCCTTAAAGTAATTGACCCCCCCCATGAAATCACTGTAATGCAAATGTAATGTTGGGGACAAGCCCCTGTGTTTTAATGAAGTCAAACACACAAAAACATTTTCGAGGCATGCTCCTTGGTTAACTGTGACCGCCCTAAACAAGCAAGTGAACCTCATGTGAGTAAAATGTAGTTAGTTTGTACATTGCGCCATGTTTTGTATATTATTGTGCTGCAAAAGTGTCCAGTATTAAATTTCCTGTAATGTTGCACTGCCATCTAGTGTTTTTTTTCTGTAAAGAATTCCCTTAAGATTTCAGCATCCAGGAATGGATTATGTACTAAATGCATTTTTAAGAAGACAAAGAAGCTATTCTAATTTAAGCTGTTGTAAACTGTTATTAAACCCACCCTTCTCAGCATTTATGTTGTTCCTCTCTATATTAAAAACAAAACCTTACTACGTATTACGCTCATACAGAAGGTTATTAATAAAAGATGCACAGTTTGCTTCAGGTCTAGTTACCTATTGCAATTAATGAGCAGAAAGCATTAATTGGCCACCTGTTTAAAAGAAAAGATCTATGGGGTTACTGCACCAGAGCAAACTTTGTGCCTTTTTTTTTAAATGTGGGGTATTATTTAAGGTCATAGTGTAGCATCTGTAGTTGGAGAATGCAAGTAAGACAGACCTAGTTTCTACAGTAAGGGGGTTATTTATCTCATTATTTCTATTAAAAAATCCAACCAACTCCAAATTTTTTTGGTGATTTTTGTATTTGGAGTTTGATAAATAACCCCCTAACAGACAGCTGCCTACTATCTAACAAATTAAACCTCCATAACATAAATATATTTTTATTTAGAGTTTTATTTAGTCTTAATTTAAACTATATGGCAAAAACAAAAAGTTATTGGAATTTGAAATTTAGACCATGCCCAACGTCTTGTCTGCTATTTTTTCAAGCTGGCTGGCCACAACCATCCACATCACCCCTGGGTGTCAGGGCTATGGCCTCATGTCATTGGGAGAGAGGCAAGATAAATGGAACCTCCAGGAAAGCAAGAGCATCTTTAGTTTTCTCAGAACCTGTACACAGAGGGATACCCTAAAACAAGACTGAATAAGTATTGCCATGTATTATACACACTTTAGGAAGAACATTTATTGGTACAGTTGTGATTTAAGTACAGTATGTCTGTACTCCTTTGTGTCCTTGAATAGTCGTTGGCAAAGGGTTTGACAGAGCTGACTTTTGACAGTGGCAGCTCCTGATAATCTGCAAAGCAGTGTACCAAGTCTATAGAGTTCAGTAATCACTTGATATTGCATGTGTTCAAACCGCATACCAGAGTTGGCTATGTCATCATTTTCTGTATATACGTAGCTATGGCTTTATAAAATAGCTTTGAAAATATATGAAATTCTTTTTTTTTGTTTAGAGAGAATAGGCTACACAGGTCACACCAGCGTATAAAAAGGAACTCCTGATAGATACCCATGTACTTAGTGGTTAATTTAATTGAAAAAAAGTAATTGTGCATACTTCCCAGCATTCTCAAAATGGAAATCAGCATTGTTGTATCAATCTTTTCATACAACAAGGCAAGTCCAGTTACAAACAGACATAGGGTCGGTCTGCCTAATCTACACATTTGTACAATCCCCCTTAAACAGGGAGAGGTAAAGGTATGTATATTGGTCCTAACAGTGTTGGACTGGGATCTGAGGGGCCCACCAGAAAACCTTAGACTGTGGGCCCACAATTATTCTTCTTCTCCTGACTTAACGTCTTTATTCTCCTAGTCTTTTATATCTGCTTACTTTATTTTCCCATTATTAAGCATTTTTTCCCATAAATAAATAGGGAATGACCATGAAATAGGATAAATGGTTAGAAGCATGGTCCACTGACAATGGACCCACCGGGAGTTTTCCTGGTATCCTGGTGGGCCAGTACAACACTGGGTCCTAATACAGTGGGATTCAAAGGTTGGACGTACTGCCTGGCTACACGTGGCAGTGGCAGAGTTATGCAAGGAAACTGTAGTCGTTACTCCGTAAAGTAGGATCACAGGTGGAAGGTGTATTTCTTTTAGGTACTTGCATTAAATTATAAGGGATAGATAGGCATGTGCTGCTTACAAATTAAAACATACTCAGTGTAAGAAAGTGAGGATGGGGGTTTATATGATTTTAAGTGTGCTATGGAAAAGTGATTTTCTTACCCTTTGACTTCTTATATCATCCTGCCTTTATACATATTGTAGCCTTTGGATAAGGAAGTGAAGCATGTTGCAGCAAATTGGCCATACTTACGCTCTGTTTTCATTATTGCAGGAGAACTTATCAACCTCGCAATGTATTGTGAAAGAATCAGAAGGAAATTTTGGCCAGAATGGCACGATGACAATGACAACACAACGTATGAATCAGATGACAGCGGAGAGGACAGCAAAACTCATACTCCGTTCCAGGACTTCAGTTATTATTCAAGGACTGGTACCTTCGAAGACGACGGAAACAGTATTTCCCAAACTCCTGACACAGATTTCACAGGACATTCACTCTTTGACTCAGATGTAGACATGGATGAGTTTACAGATCATGAGCAATGCAAGTGACACACACCAAAACTCTGCTCTGAGTGCTTCTACAGGATTAAGAGCCTCAGTGCTAAATTCTGCACATACTTCATACAGGCTAGTTTAGTTAGAATAAATAATACAGGTTTTGCACATATCGTTGGCTTAACAAGCCTTTTGCCTGGGAGACAGGTTTAACTACTAGAAATAGAAGTCTGCTTAGCAGAGGGTGGTACAATGGTAGCAATTTAGTGGAGCAGGGGGGTTCTGGGTTTGGGGGGTTTCGTTTTGTCAAAAAGTAAAATGTGAAGATGTTAAAACTAGTAAAAACTCTGCATTATTGGGAGTAAATTTAATACATTTGCTCTTGTGCACAATTGATGAAACATTACTCACAGAGGGGCATTTGTGCATCAACCCCCACTTATAAAAGGTATTAAGTTTGCCCTTGTGACAACCAATAAGAAGTTTGCTTTTAAATAGGTGACCAGTAAATGCTTCCTTTGGATTCATTGCTATTGGTTACTGCACTAGGGCAAACTTAGTGCCTTTTATTACATATGGAGATATGTCTGATGAAGAGACCATGGTATTCTCAACAACTTATTCCTATTCAGACATTAATAGACTCACTTAAAAAGGCATTTTACAAATTATATTTTTGTAAGATTTAGACAGAACCATTTTAAGACAATTCTATGCAGTTTTTTTTTATTTCACTTTTTGTTCAGCATCTTCCACCTTCTGAAATGATGTTTTCTGCTTGTAAGGGCCACACTTACTCAGAAACCAGGGAATATAATGGGGGTTATTTATTGAAGTCTGATTTTTCAAGTCTGACTTTTAAAGGTAAAAAACTACATTTTTTCATAGAAAAAAAAACGAATTTTTTTTGTGTTAAAAGTCAGAATAAAAAAGTACTCCATCTCAAACCTGCCGAGTTCATGTTGAAGTCAATGGCAGATGTCCCGTTGACATTTTGAAGATATTCTGATCTGTGCTTGGTTTCATTCAATAATCTGAATATTTTATGGTTTTGGGCATCAAATCCCAACAAGTCAGAGGTTTCAGGCGTCAAATCCGATATACTCACAGTTTTCAGCGACAAATCTGAAAAACTTGCATGATTCTGATTTTTTTCCTGCACAGGAAATTTTCGTGAACATTCATTGATAAATAGGGGGAAAAGTCCTTGTGGATTTGGTTGGAGTGGTTTTCAGAAAATTTAATAAATATTTGATAAATAACCCCCTTGGAATGGCAGAATAGAAAATGACTTTAATGCAAATTGCTTCTAAATATCACTTTCTAAAAGATATTATTGAGTTGAGCTGCCCCTTTAACACCCAGTATTGCATCGGGATTTATAGAACAAGGGATTGTCTTTGTTTCATACAACATTGTAGGGATCATTTTCAAAGGCCATGGATACAAGTGCTAGAAAACTAAGGGGGTAATTAATTAACATCCAAATGCCAAAAACCTGAAAAATTTGTGTGTTTTTACTATAAAATCTGATTTTTTTGTGAAAAAACCCACAAAGTTTTCGGGATTTATTATACCCGAAGGATGAAAAAATTCTGAATCCAAAAATCCGGCATCTCAGAACTGCCGAGGTTGTTCTTAAGTCAATGGGAGAAGTACCCAAGTTATCTTGATCTGCATTAGGTTTCGTGCAATAATCTGAAGATTTTGTGGTTTTCGGGAAAAAAAAAATCAGTTTTCGGGTGAAAAAATATTTTTTTTCCACGTTTTTTGGGTTTTTTTTCCAACACAGAAAATGTAGTGATAATTAAGGAAAAAACCCATGTGGATTTGGCCACAGTGTTTTTCAGAAAATAATGACATAAATTCAGGTTTTCATAAATGGGCTTCCCCGAGGTGGACAATCATGGCCCCATTCAGTAGTCACTTTTGTCTGCTGCTCATGAAGACAGTGCTGCTAAACCCCAGCAGTGTTGGACTCACTGGCAGGTCTTTCAGCACATGCGCCCCTGGGGCAAAGTGCATGGCAGGGCGCCAATGTGCGGAAAAAAATGGCAACTTGTGGTGCTTATTTTGCACTTTGCAAATGAAACCTAGAATTTTTTTCGATCTATCCATAATGCTCTGTGCTTGTTAATGATAGACAGCAGACTATAGCTTTGTCGTTAGTACCTTCATACTTAAGGACAGGGGTGTAGCAGCTGAACAAATATATAAATGTGTGGAAGTTACTGTAGCGCGGTGTAAATCTATAACCTCATGACGTACTCTACGTTTATTATAGAGAAGGGTATTATAAGTGTGGGTGATAACCATACTGTGGTATAGAGAAAATGTAAAACTTACTGTCTTGTGAAATAATTGTGAGTATATTTGTAGCTGAAGCATTTAGCTCCAGAGATAACTTTATCATGCATATTAGAAGTCCGTCGATAGGAGGACATTTTAGCAATGGCAGTGACTCTTCTCAATAACTTTTACTTCTACAATAAAAGGTTGTTATATCTATTTATATTATTTAAAAAAATCAGCCGTTTGTGTATGCTTTGACTTTGCTGATAGAGCACGAACTTTTACGATAAAATTTCTTAGTAACACATGTAGCTTGTTCTGCTGTCACTTTGCAACACACACATTGTCATCCCATTATATACAAACACATACTAATGGAAGCATGCTTTTGGCAGTATGTTCCCTTCATTTTTATGTGGCCACCCAAAGGTGATCAGTTCAAGGTATCTCCTTTCATGTTTTTAAGGAATTAGTCTTAAATAAATATCTTCCCATGGCTTTGTGATGTTCATACAAATGGGGCAAACTCCATGAAAGCTGCATTTAAGGGGATAGTGGCACGTATCATAGAGGCCTTTAACCTGCATCTACATAATTGCAAAATCTAACCAGTAATTGTATTGAATTATTTTATAAACCCTCTCTTGTTATTTCATACCTTGCACACTGCACATTTCGGGCAAATTTACTTATGGTCGAATATCGAGGGTTAATTAACCCTCGATATTCGACTGTCGAAGTTAAATCCTTCAACTTCGAATATCAAAGTCGAAGGATTTACCGCAATTCGTTCGATCGAACTATCGAACGAAAAATCGTTCAATCGAACGATTAAATCCTTCAAATCGTTCTATTCGAAGGATTTTAATCCATTGATCGAACGATTTTAGTTCGACCAAAACAAGATTGTTATAAAGATTGCTATAAAGATTGCTAAAAGATCTTTGTTATAAAGATTGCTAACATTGACTTCGGTAGGTTTTAGGTGGCGAACTAGGAGGTTGAAGTTTTTTTTTAAAGAAACAGTACTTCGACTATCGAATGGTCGAATAATCAAACAATTTTTAGTTCGAATCGTTCGATTCGAACTAAAAATCATTCGACCATTCGATAGTCGAAGTACTGTCTTCGTTCGAGTCGAAGGTCGAAGTAGCCCATCCGATGGTCGAAGTAGCCAAAAAAACATTCAAAACTCAAAGTTTTTTTTCTTCTATTCCTTCACTCAAGCTAAGTAAATGGGCCCCTTCCTGTGTGCTGTGTAGTGTCAAAACAAAGTTATTATTTCACATATGCATATGTGATAGCGTTGACAACTTTGGTTACTTACATACAAACACACAACTATGGAATTATATCCAGTGCATCTTTATGCATATATGCATAAACATGTTACCATTTGTATCCATTAGCTGCAATTTTATCACCAAGAGTAATAATTGGTCACCATTCAAAGCTGAAAAAGGAGAAAAGGCACAGGATACACAGCAGATAACAGATAAGCTCTTTAGTATACAATTCAATTCTTTAGAACTTATCAGTTATCTACTGTGTATCCTGTTTATTAAATAAAATTTTCATTTTTTAATACTTTTACTGGACTCCTACGGTGCTCCGCTGTTTTTTCTTCTTGTCCTTGGAACCTATTTGACCGCATGGGATGGCGGCTGGGTGTGCAGCACGTTTGAGTCCAGCGCCTGGTAAGTGCTCCCACTAAATTTTTTCTGGACATTGCCAGTGCAGGGCAACATTACATTATATTGTCATTCCTACAAAACACTTTCATTTTTTGTTGTTACTTTTCCTTTAACTTTTAAAACTGGACATGGAGAAAATAAACTTTCTTCCAAGCAATAAAAACATTAACAAAATGTAATTTTATCCATAACATGCAATCTTTTTGAACAAATGAAACATTAAGGGGCAGATTTATCAAGGGTCAAATAGAAAATTCGAATTCAAAATTTAGAGTTTTTTTATGTCTTAAACTCTCAAATTTGACTAGGGAATTGTTCAAATTCGATTTGAGTTTTTTTTTTTAAAAAAATAGATTTTTAAGATTTATCATACTTTGGCCCTTTAAGAATTCGACTAGTCACCACCTAAAACCTGCTGACTTACTGTTTTAGTCAATGAGGGATGTCATGGGATCAATTTGGAGTTGTTTGCAACCTTCCTGACATTCAAGTTTTTTTACGGATCGAATCGAATTGTATTTGAATTCAATTCAAGTTTTTGGGTAAATTCTATTCACCTGAGTGTAGGAAATTCAATTTTTCAAATAAATTTCGATTGGTCAAATTTGGATTTCATGGGAGTTTATGGGAGTTTTTAAAAACTCACATAAATTCCAAAATTCAACCTTTGATAAATGTGACCCCATATGTGAACTTATCACATGGACATGTTGCTCATCAAAATGACATCACCCTTTTCATGATTAATTCTTGTTTACATATTTGGTGGCTTTCACATTAGCACTATGATGGTAGCCCTAAGTTCTATCTTTTTGCAATGTTTGACCATCAAGGATTAGCTGTTTGGCTAATGTACATGCAATTATGTGCTACTTTTAAATCAACCTCAACTATTGGGGGAAATTATTCTTGTTGGTAATTTGTGCTGTTGCCAAATCACAAAATATGTTCTCTAAGTCCAGTAGATAGTAGGTATCTCATGGTAAGAAGAGTCAGCCTAGCCTGTATGATAGCAACCCACAATGAAGACAATGAATACAACAATAGTGAGCCAGGCACTACCATGTAGGGAGTAGGCAGCCCCAAAAAGCTTGATCCATTAGTCTGTCCTGGTATGCTTTGGAACCAAAGTAGCAGATGTCTTTAATGTACAGTAATAATCAGCCCCTCATGCTGTCTTCCTGTTTTTTTATGATGGTCTTACATTTGTTTATTGTGTTTTCACCACCCCAGTCAGGCTATAACAGAGTCTTTAGCAAAAGCTTTATATAGGCAAATATTTGTCAACATTTACAAATAACAACTAGCTAGCTACCTAAAAACTTGCAAGCTTTTTACTTTTTGGGATAAAGCCAATCCAAACCCTAGCTAGCTCAAGTAAAAGGAATTAACAGAATAAAAGGTCTAAGGTAGAGTCCTGCAGTGGGTCGGGTACCCGCGGGATACCAGCAAAAAAGCTGGTACCCTGCGAAATGAGGGTAAGGTTTTCAGGTGCGGGTATAGATGTGGGTCATGGTTCTCATCTAAATTTCTTATGTTATATTGTCTATATTTTAGTCCTTTTAAAATTTTACAAAACTTGTTTCTTTCCCCACCCACTTTTCATGACGTCACTTCTGATTTGCAGCAACACCCCTTCCTGTTTGACGGTGGTCAGCGGTTTGAGGGTTAGGTTACAGATAAGACAGTTGCGGGTCTGGGTCAGGTAGTGGATCAAAGTGGGTAAATATGTGGGTTGCGGTTCGGGACCGGGTCTTAGAAATTTGTTCCGAGCAGGACTCTAGCCTAAGGCAGTTGATCTGTTAGGCAGTCTTCTCAAATATAAATGCATAATAAGAGACAGATAACATAATAGCAGACCTGTAATATTAAATGAATCATATGTATTGTTAACATGTAGGGCCTACTCGCTTATGGATCAACATTTTTATTGTAATCCATTTTCATATAATATCAACTTTTAAATGTATAAAATAGCTTCAAATTTTTCACAATGGAAAGTAAATCCACAGTAAAATTTCACCTTCTATAATATGGCCCTGAATGTATGTTTTGTATGAATTTGGATGAAACATTTTGCCTTTTTTACGTTGCTAGCGCTGGATGGTATGCTGATGTATTACATGCTATAGCTACTCCATACCATTTCATATAGGAATTGCATATTTGGTTGGTTGGTTGTTATTGCGAAGTCACCGAATGGAAAAATAGTAAACATTTGGTCAAAAAAAAGGCTTCAGGAAAACAAACCAACAATAAAAAAAAAGTTTGGGTACACCCAAGTGTAGAATTCTCTGGTTCCGGATATCTCCATATCTTTATATAGTTTTATGAGAAATGTACACATGCATTAAACTCTATAATATCTTGTAACAGATAAAAAGTCAAATAACGTTCTATTTTCTTTTTTGTCTACTTTTATCAACTAATACTTGCAACCGATCTGCATAAGTATATTTACATGTATATTTTTGGCAAAATTAGATATTTAAGGTTGTTTTGAAATGAGATTTTAGTTTTAAAAGACATTCAATGCTAAAAAAAAATGTGCCTTCAGTTCCAAATAAACGGTATAAACTGTTTCTTCTAGTTAATCAAGAACAGTGATGTCCAACATTTCTTTGTCAAAGGCAAGTTATGCATATACTGTACCATGTTTATTGGAGAAATTTGACATACAAATAACTGGTACTAACTTTGATAAACTGATCCCTTGGACAAGCTTGGAATCTTGAAAATCTCTAAGAGGGCCATAGTGTGAAAGCCCTGCTCTAGAGTATAAATGAAATACAGTAAGGATTTTGATGTGTGGATCAGGAAAATTATATAAAATGACAAATAAGGTACTGCCCAATTTAAAACGTTTTGAAATAAATTTAAAGTGATATTAACTATTGTAGGGAAATGCCCTCATCCTGTCCATTTTGTTTCCCTTCTCCACCCATTGTAACTGCTGAGTAGGAATGCCACATGCATTACCTCCTCTATCTCCTCATGCCTTTGTGGGATTACACTTATTGCAACACTGTGAATCTCTAGGCTATATGTTCAGGTGATTCCAATACCAATCAAGGTAGAAGGGTTTAAATTAAATTTAAAGTGATATTAATAATTGTAGGGAAATGCCCTCATCCTGTATTTTGATAAATAGACTAGTTACAGTATATCCAATTTCATTAGATTTACAGTGCTCAACAGATATCTGAAATGTGTCTCTTCCCCAACCATTAAAACTGCTGGGTAGGAATGGCATATGCATTACCTCCTCTATCTCCTCATCCCTTAGTTGGCAACAGTTCTAAGTATATCTAGGGCACCAATTAAGGGTTCACCCCATGACTTACCTTCAAGCTCAGGTATATTTAGAAGAGCATATAGGCAATTTCCCCAATTTGCGTTCAGGATAATACCCATACATGCTCAAAGCCCTTTCCCCCAAGGTTTGGCAAACACTTTTCTAGATACTTTCAGATGACTGTTGAGCACAGAACGTCTGCAGAAATTTGGATTGTAGAACTTTTTGGTGTTTATTATTGAACAAAATATATAACTGTATAACACTGCATAGTTTATTATTTAACTGGTTGTTGAGGGCATTTCTCTGAAAGTGTCCGTATCCATTTAATAAAGACTATTTAAAACTCCTGAAATGTTATTTTAAAATAGAATGTTGTTTTATTATGCAACTCATTAGAGACCTGAAACAACTTATTTTTCAAGTGCTGATCAAGTAATAGTTTATAAGCCATATTTCAAAATGTATATTTAATGTAAACATTATTTTGAGATGTGTCCTGTTAATCATGTATATAATGTGTGCAGTCAATCAATTAATGTGTATTGATGGAATATATATATATATATATATATATATATATACATACATATATATATATATATATATATATATACATATATATATATATATATATATATATATATATATATATATATATATATATTTGTTACTTGTAAAATACATTATTTGAAAAAGTCTTCCCTGTTGGTTTGCCTTTAATATGCGACTATTCCATTTTAAAATAAAGAAACCACGACTTGCATATAGCAAGAGCTTATTGTAATCTCTTAAATCATGAGTAATTGTAAATGTTAATATCCTTAGAATGTGACGGACAAAAACTTGTTGTAATGTATTGTCCTGCTGCATACATCATTAAACGACCAGTAACACCAAAAATGTTTGGAATGACAATATATTGTACCTTTGTCCTGCACTGGCTATTGTCTTTGCTTCAGAAACAGAATTATAGTTAAAGGGATACTGTCATGGGAAAACGTTTTTTTTCAAAACACATCAGTTAATAGTGCTTCTCCAACAGAATTCTGCACTGAAATCAGTTTCTCAAATGAGCAAACAGAATTTTTTATTTTTAATTTTGAAATCTGACATGGGGCTAGACATATTGTCAGTTTCCCAGCTGCCCCCAGTCATGTGACTTGTGCTCTGATAAACTTCAGTCACTCTTTACTACTGTACTGCAAGTGATATCACCCCCTCCTTCCCCCCCCAGCAGCCCAATAACAGAATAATGGGAATGTAACCAGAGAGCAGCTCACACAAAATAACAGCTGGTAGATCCAAGAACAGCACTAAATAGTAAAATCAATGTCCCACTGTGACGCAATCAGTTATATTGAGTAGGATAAACAACAGCCTTCCAGAAAGCAGTTCCATCCTTAAGTGCTGGCTCTTTCTGAAAGCACATGACCAGGTAATGTGACCTGAGATGGTTGCCTACACACCATTATTACAACAAAAAAAATATACTTGCTGGTTCAGGAATTACATTTTATATTGCAGAGTTAATTATTTGCATTGTAAACAGTGTAATTTAGAAATAAAAAATCATTACAGAATCCCTTTAATATAAGCAGGCTGCTGTGTAGCCATGGGGGGAGTCATTCAAGCACAGGACACACAGTAGATAATAGATAAGTGCTGAAGCTTATCTGTTATCTGATGTGTATCCTGTGCCTTTTCTCCTTAATTGGTTGCCCTCATGGCTATACAGCAGCTTGTTTATATAAACTATAGTAGAGTTTCTGAAGCAAACACACCAGTTGTAGCAGTGCAGTGCAGTCAGTACATTATATTTTCTTACTTTAATACACTTAAATTTTTGGTGTTACTGTTCCTATAATCATGATTTTACCTATCTCTGTTAAACACATCTAATCCTAAAAGAGAGAGAGAGAAAACCAGACCTTAAGAATTCCATTTGATTTCCCACTCTATCTAGTCTATCCATCATTTTGGCAACTTATTTCAATGTCATTATATATTGTTGAATGCAAAAGTCCCCAATATGTCTTTAGCTAATTTTAAAAGTCAAAAATAGTATACTACTGCAGGAATTAGGGTGTTAAAAACAGCTATATTTTGGTGGTTATTTATTAAAGTCTGAATGCCAAAAACTTGACAAATTTGAGTTTTGACTATAAAATCTGAATTTTTCGAGATTTATTATATCGCATAGATGCAAAAAGTCAGAATCCGGAAATCCAGCATCTATTGAGGTTGTATATAAGTCAAAGGGAGAGGTCCCTATCCTATTTGGAATTTTCTGTGGTCTGCGCTGGCATTAGCCTGAAAATCTGACTATTTTAGACTTTTCTGACAAAAATCTGAAAAATTCAAGCTTTTCGTAAAAAGCCCAAAAAAAATTTGGGGGGAAACTCTGAAAAAAATCGTACGATTCAGATTTTCTCATGATTGTTTCGGGTTTGTCCCTGATCTGATGAAATCATGTTTTTTTTTAATAATAAATAAGGTCTAAGGTCTAATAAAGACATTTTCATTAAAATAGAAAAATTTGGATTTTGATAAATAAGGCCCTCCTTTTCACAAACATTTACATTTTCATTTTGTTATATTATTCATCCATCCACAAAATGTGTACTGATGCATGTAAAAAAGTTTTTAAAGCATTTTACGTCCTAAAAATGTCATTATATCAGTGATGCATAGAGAACTTTTCTGCTCAGAGTCTAGGCAGAAATGAGGGGCGGGAGTTTCATTCTCACAGGAAGTGGTCACAGCACTGACTGACAGGCAGTAGCAGGGAAACCTCTCCCTGTCTGTGTGTCTCTGTTCCCAGCCTGCACATATCTGTCTTAAAACAAAAATAGAATTGTGGCATATGCAATAGTTTGGAGATCCTTCCAGTACAAAGCACCAGTTTTGCAGGATCCCTGACCCTAAAATCTCTGACAACCCAACTTGAGGCTGTCACTCAACCATGGGCTCATGCTTAGCAGTTAAGGTAGGATATGAAAAGATTGCAAAATGCTTGCAGTTTCCATTGTCCATAAAGTTACAGAAGCAAGAAATGGCAGTCATGGAGAACTGTGGAAGCCAAAGGCAAGAACTGGAAGACCAAGAAAACTTTTAGAGATAACTGCTCTTGTGCTGGTCAGAAAGGCAAAACATAATATGGCTGCAAAGGAGGATGATACAGCATTGCAAGCACAAACAGCATGGAACAGCCATTATAATAAAGCCTTACCTGCGATCTAATCTTAAATGTCAATGCCTAAGCTATGCAACAATTTTTACAAGCCAGAAGCCTTTTGGCAATTTGATGCAAAAAAAACAAACAAACCCTGTGAACTGTTAAATATTGGGGTGGATCCATTCTGCTCCGAGGTTGTGTGGCAGCCAGTGGCACAGGAAACATTGTAAGGGTAGGGGAAAATGGATTATACTAAATAAAAACACATTCTTGATTTAAATGTAAAACAGTCAGCTAAGAAGCTAAAGCCTAAAAGGGGAGACTCCTGTAACAAACAGTGATCCTAAACATACCTCAAACACCACCATAAGCTACTTGAAAAAGAGCAAGCTGAATGGAATTTAGAAATTTTGGAATGGTCCAACAGTATTGAAAATATGTGGGGAGGTCTTAAACATGCAGGATCTTGGAATTAGTGCTCTGTAAGCAAGTGTGGACAAAAATCCCTACAACAATAACTGAATGATTTGAAAGTTGGATATACAAGGTGTTTACAAGCTGTGATCTGTGCCAAAGGAGAGTTCCTATATAATAATAATAATATTATAATAGTATTATAATACTATATAATAATGAACTAGATTGCCAAACTTGCACATGTCACAGTTACTATTTTCTGGGAAAGTGGGAAAACAGGAACAAGAGAGGACATGGTGTGGATCAATGAGACATAGGAAAGGAAGGCATGGGATGGACATGTTAGGCTACATGTGATACGTATATCTGATTTAAACCATTGGCAAAGGCAAATTGCTAAGTGGGTAAGGCATCTGCTATTGTGGGATGATTTCCTTGTTATATAAAGGGAAGTTTCAATTCTGAAAAATAAAACAATGAAATAAATGTATCCAATAAAAATACTGAATTGCAACTATATACAAGGTAATATAACACAAACAAAACACATGCAAGCATTGGTACATTTGTGCATGGTGCTTTGTGTGTGTGTCTGTGTTTTTATGCGGGTCGCTGTCTATGGCTCATCATTTCTCAAAACCACTCAGCATTAATGTCAGTATGTTCTTCATCTGCTACTATTACCTGTATGTGTGTGCCTGTTCCACACATGCAGCACTTGCTATGCATTCCACTTGCTCTCCATGCCACTGTGTGTGTCACTAACTGGGTTTTATTGCATAAATTATTATTACTGACACCAACATATTCATGGGTGACAGTGTCCACATGTGACTCTGTGTGACACACACTGTGGTCCTGCACCAATTTCTATTATTTGTCACAATTTGGCAGTGCACGCACCTCTCAAACACTTCATGTGCAAAGGTAGAACTTAACAGAAAAGAGTCTAGTGGAATCCCTTCACAATGCGAACGAATGTTCCCAAAGTGAAAAATTTTGCCTTTTGAACACTTTGACCTTCACACAACAGTAAGATATCGATTGCGGATTTTATAGTTTGCGCAGTGTATTTAATAAAATTTCGCAATTGCAAACCATTTTTTTATGACAATATTTAGCAAAACTGCAGAGCAGATATTAAAGGTTTGCAATGGGCAATTAATGCAATAAAAGCCTAAAGAAGAATATTACAATGCGAAAGGAGAATTTTTAGTCAATATTAATCAGCAAACTATTGCACTTCACACTCCTAAAATCTTGTAAAGACAAAAATGTTAGTTATCTGATAGTAGGATATATGGCATAAGATATATGTAGTCGCTAACATATATGCTCCTTTTGGTGATAATACAGTAAATGCTTTTTTACAGATGTTCTACAACGGATTGGGGGTCCACAAACATCATACTAGGAGGCAACCCAAATGTAGTCTGGGATGACTTTCTGGATAAATCAGGTAAATTCATGATTTATTCACTCAATAGAGCAAAAACTCTACACACCTTATGTGACCACTTACAATTACATGACTCATTTCGACATACACACCCTACAACTAAACACTTTTCTTTTTACTCAGAGGTGCACAAAACCCATTCAAGACTTAATTATATTTTTGTTTTCAAAACACTGCTGCCTGTCATAACCTCGGCTAAGATAGAAAATATAAATGTCTCTGATCATGCCCCTACCTCTCAAATTTTTAACTCCACAACCATACTCCTATAACTGATTCCCATCATATCTGTGCAACAATGAAGATTTTTAATTATTTCTAAAATTTAGCTGGGCAAACTACATTGATGATAATAGAGATCATTGGGATAACCCACAATTGCTTTGGGCTGCGGCAAAACCAGTACTGAGAGGTCAGATAATATCATACTAATTCGACAAAAGAAATCCTACAATGACGAATATTAATCTTCTTCAAAATCAATTAATAAAACACTATACAGCCTTTAAACCCTCTAATTCGCTAGAAGACAAGAATAATTACACGAAAACCAAAGCACTTTTTGATACTTTATTAACGAAAAAAAGCATACAAAGCACGGAGTCATATAACAAATAAAAATGTATAAATATGAAAACAATTAAAGAAAAATGCTGGCACAAATAGCTAGGAAACAAAATCCTAACACTTTCATAACAACACTCAAAACATCAAAAGGCCGGACACGTGACCTACAGCAAATTACTACCATAATGACTGAATATTTTAAGAACTTCCATGAAGCGACAACTGATGACCCACAGGAAGGCTTGTACTTCATTTGTGAGACTGACCTTCAGAAAATCACAGTCCAAGACAGAGACATTTTAGAACCACCTATTACAGAAACAGAAATAATACATACAACTAAAAACTTAAAAAATGGGAAAACTCAGCTGAGTTTTATAAACTACCATCCTTTACAACCCCACTCTTGAAACCCTGTATAATGACACCTTTTGAGGCACTCACCTATGGCATGAAGCGAATGTAGCCAGAATCATACTGATCCCTAAAGCAGTTAGAGATCTGACAGACCCAACATCATATAGACTGATTTCACTTCTTAACCAAGATCTAAAAATACTAACTAAAATAATGGCAAATAGATTACAACAAATCCACCCTAAAATACTTACCGAACATCAAGTAGAAATACTCAAACACAGACACCTACTCCAAGCCCTTGTGAAAAACACCCTTGTGAAAAATCTACCAATGTAACCTGGATAAAAGAAAACATGGCACGTTAATACATTTGGATGCAAACAAAGCTTTTGATAGAATATCACATGCTGACTTGAGACACTTGTTTAAGGAGAACTAAACCTCCCTACCAAAAGCCCCCCAATCTTGCAGACATTGCCCCCCAATGTTGCCGACATTGCCCCCCTCTCCCTCCCCAAAATGTGCTTCAGTGTTAAAACAACCTTTTAAAAATTCTGACCCTTAAATGCAGAGAAGTGCAGTGGAGATCCCGGTCTCCATCTTCTAGATGTCCGTGTAGTCTGGCGCATGCGCAGTTGGGCCAAGTCAAGGAATCGGCTTCAACTGTCCATGCGCAAACCGGAGATGGTGTCCGGGAGCTTCACTGCACTTCTCTGCATTTAAGGGTCAAAATTTTTAAAAGGGTTTTTTTTAACATCGCGGGGAGGGGGGGCAATGCCTGCAAGTTTAGGGGGACTTTTGGTAGGGGGGTTTAGTTCTCCATTAAAGTTCCAACACTTTGGCATACAAATGTTTAATCTATACAAATGTCTTTACTCTACCCACAGTACTTTCAGAACAATCAGCAATCTTAATTCAGACAGATTCTCGATCAAGAGAGGAACACGTCAAGGAAGTCCGCTGTCACCTTCACTAATTAACTTGGCCATAGACCCCCTAATACAACATATATTAACTAGACTTTAAAGGGATCCAAGTACATTACACACATCTTAAAATAGCAGCTTTTGCAGATTACATTTTATTATTTGTTTGCCAATCCCAAACAGAAATATTCAATACTATAGATAATAAAATGATTCAGACTGGTAGTGGGTTTTGAAATCAATTTAGACAAATCAGAAGCTTTACAATTATTCCACTCTACACCTACCAATTGGTCAGCAAACTTCCCTTTTAAGAAAGACAGATATAATATAAAACATCTAGACATGTGAGGATACCCTCACATCACAAAGATACACACTGTATGCACTAAACATAAGAAAGACTATAGATGATCTACAACAGGAAACACAGCAATGGAAACACATACATTTGACATTTGTGGGTAGAACACACTTTGTTTAAATGATCTTATTCCCCAAACTTTTATATCCAATTCAAATGCGACCTTATCATATAAAACGAAAGACCTAAAACGTTTGAATAAAATCTTGAGAACTTATCAAATGAAAAAACACCCTAGAGTAAGCTTGAAACGAGAACAACCCATAACTTTAGGAGGAGCTAACTTACTTAACACTAGGTAATTTAATGAGTTAGCACTCCCTAGATACTTTGGAGATACTTACACAACCACAGACCTAGCAGAAGGCTACTCTTTGCAAGTCAACCCCAAAATAAAATTTGCCTAATAAAAGAAAACATTATTCTAAGCAACTTTGCAATATACACTAATTACAAATTTTCTATGGTTTTTATTATTTGTATATGTATTGCTATTGAAAACAGTGTTTGTCTGTCCCTTTCTATTCGCTGCCCTGATGCTTAAGACTGTTGATACAATATAAGACAAGGCAGCTGATTAACAGGCCTGTCTTTGCTGGGGAACCAAGACTTTTGCAACATTGTTTAAAACGTAACAACTGGGAGTTAAGACAGTGCTGCTTTCAATATCGATTGTTTTTACAAATAACAAAAGCACTGAAAATTAGTGTATTGGAAAGTTGCTTAGAATTATGTTTTTTTGTAATCAATTCAAATTTTTATTTTGGGGATGACTTGCCCTTTAATTATAGATGCCTACAAAGTATGGCATTTGGTTAGACGTAGACACGGTCTATAACCATTTACCTCAATCTATCTAACGTGAATAGCGCATAAAAACTTTCCAATCGCAATACACACGCCCATCCTCCATCAGTGGTATGCAATATTCCACTTCTCTGTAAGGCCTTTTAATAGAATTGGATAGAGTTATAAGTTGTGAATGTTACTGAACATTTTTGAATTTATTATTTTGTGAACTAAAATTTGAAAAGGGAAATAAAAATGATATACTGTTAATCCTATACTTGCCAGAAGATGGCACCAGAGGAACACAATATGCTTTCTCTAACACTAATGCTGTAAACATCTCATTTTCTCGTTCAGAATATTTGTTTGCTTGCCTCTGCAGAGTCCATTCTCCATCCATAAAAAATAGCTGTTTGGGTCTATAAAAGAAGCCAAATACGGTATTTACAAGAAATCTCAGGTGTTACAAATCTCAGTTTAACTTTTTCTTTTGATTGCAGTAAATCTACAATATGTTATTTTGTTTGTTTGCATTTCCTATGGGTCCCTAGATATAGAACATCAAGCTGTACATGTAAATTGATTCTCTTTGCATACCTGGATCTTTAATCTATAGGGACATGCTTTAAAAAAAAAAAAAAAAAAAAAAAAAAAGCAGATTGTTTGAGATCTTGAAAGCTCATGTAATATACATTTCTAGGGAAAATATTCCTCTTAGTCAAAAGAAAAAATAGTTGTTTTGTCTTCCCTAAATGCATATTGTGCATTCTCTAGAAACCAAACTCTTGTTGTAAATCATCTTTAAAGTAGAATGTATTTCTGAGCATAGATTTTGCCTTGGAAAGAAATAAGGGCCATCAAATCACACAAATGTGTTCATTGAAATCTCTTAACAAACATCTCTGAGATTTGCCACTCATTGAAAAATTAGTTATAAAGAGGCAGAAAAATGAAACGTGAACATTTTGATTCCCTACATCTAATTCTCATTCTATGGGATACAATCACGCATAAAAGCACGAAAGCATTTAGTTAATATATGATATGAATTATCTAGGAAGTTGTTTATGCTGTTTGGCTGGAGTATAACAAAATCTTCAGGATACAAATGCTAGACAAAAACAAGATAAAAAATAGAACTAGTGGCACCAGAAAATTTGGACTCAAAATACTGAGGCTTTACTAAATTGCCCTTGTGACAAATTGGGCATGTTTCGGGTAGGATTAAATATGCATATTTATTCAGTTAAGCAAGGACAGCCACATTGTGCAAATGGAGCCCTGTGCCTAATGTCTGGTCATTGGCAGGTATAAAGTACAGCACTCCCTCGTGCTTCCAAACATTAGACCTTATGTTAGTGCACCATTCACAGTAACCGGCACAATCAGTAACTTGTTGAGAGGCATAAGACATCCATCTTTTTTATGGGGTTTTAAAACATGCAAAGTTGAAATATTATATTGGGCTCATAGTGTTCTAATAGATACAGTGTGTCCTTTCTACAATATAACGTGATACTTTGTGCATAATAGGAATAATTCAGGGAAAGATGTGTCTTTACTCCCTTCTATTCAAGATGTAGTCCCTAAAGAGGTGTGTGTGTGTGTTGGGGGGGGGGGTTAACTGCCCTGAACAGTTTGCAATAAATGAATTCTCCTTACTCCTCAAGAGTTCAGGGTAATCTCCTTGAGCTGATTAAGTAAATTAAACATCTTTTGCGGTTTTTTTTGGAATTCACCCAACAATATTTTTTTTACAATTTATTTATGATGGGGTCATTTTTATATATTAAGCCATCTGAACAGTGATTGCTATTATCTCCCTAAAAAAAAATATGTCTTGTAAAATTTCCACTGCCTGCCTTCTCCAGACCGGTTGATAAATATCCAAATGCAACAAATTATCCTCTGGGATAATCCTCATTGCGGTTGAAATAATTATCATAGATGTCAAATGGATTTGACTAAACAGTACAGTGCCACTCACATACACTGACTTCTACTGAAATCGTTGCAAATGTGGGATCCAGTGCAATCCGATTTGACCAGTTTCACCAAATTCTAAGCATGATGGATAACACACTTGGGACTGGCGTCCAGCTTCAATAGAAAAGAATGCACGCACTGAACTATCCATCTCTTCAGTCAGATCCAATTGACAGTAATGAAAGTTGATTTAAATGCAGCCTGAACAGAAACACAGGCCTGATTAAGCACTAATGGGGTAATGTAATACAAAGAGCAAAGTTTACCCAGGTCCCATGTGCTTGTTTGCAAACAAGTGTTCAGTAAATGCTAATTGGTTGCTATGGGTTACTAGATCTCTAGTAAACAGCACCCTTTTTACATTACTCTCTAAGATTAAGGGGTGGGTACATGATATGTTCCTGGTAAAAAATACAGTGCTACATATAGATGATTTTACAATGGCACCAAACAGAATATAGAAAGTTGAATTCAGTAATGAACTTTTAGTTATTAGTTTTTATGGGCAGTTATGCCCATAGTTTTGCTCCCTTTAAGCTCGGCAGCTGCAAAGCAACAATTGATGCCGATGAACGCAGGAAAGGTTTTCGAGGCAGAAGCATTTGATATCCCACCAGCATCCAGAGGTTTAAGTAGCTCGAAAGCAAATGAAAGCAGGGGAAAACAAACACATATTCTGCCAAGACTTACCAGCGTGTCCTGCTGCTTCTGCTGCAATAATACAGCAATAGAAAGTGAGAGCAAGGCTTCAACATGCAAAGTAGAGGGATAATAGATGGTTATAGCAGATTACAGTGCTAATGCTGTACCGAGGGGCCTGGCTCATGTCTGCTAACCGCAGAAGCATTGAACGGTTGACCACCTGCAGTATAGCAATTTTAGGTACTGAAAATCTTCCCCTCAAAATTAATATCTTTATTATATCTAGGGCTAAAACAGGCATAAAGAATGAATTTTAATCAAATATAAAAGGTTTGGGATAATTTTGAAGTCATTTGTAATCTTCTATAAGGTGGTTTAATTCTAAAAAAAATTATTAATAACTTTGCTTTATATTATATTACTATGATTTGCTTTGTAGAATGCCCTCTGTCAATAAGTACATACTTAACACCTAGCCAGCTCTGTCAGCAACACCTCATGTGTGTCCTGCGGCTCTTAATTTTGAGGATGAAAAAAAAAAAGAATGATATCCTGGGGCTGTATACCACATCTATTACGCAGAAACTCAATCTGAATTATGGCAATACCATTTCCAATAGTCCCATTTTTGTCTGTACAGGTATGGGATCCATTATCCAGATACCCAGATTATGGTATTTTAATGTAATATATATATTTTTTAAAACATACAGTATATCCTTTCTCTGTAATTATAACAGTATTGGAGGCAAAACAAGCCTTGTTGGTTTTATTCATGCTTAAATGATTTTTAGTAGACTTGGTATGAAATTCCAAATTATGCAAATATCCTGTATCTGGAAAACCCCAGGTTGCGAGCATTCTGGATAACAGGTCACACACCTGTATTAGTAAATGATCAGAACTGTCCGTTTTTCTGCTGCCGCCGCAAATTTCGCTCGCGTCCAAAAAAACAGACGCCGGCTTCCAAAAAAACAGACTCCGGCTTCCATTTTTTTGATGCCTGCAAATTTTTGCGGCGGTTTCTCTAATTTATTCGTCGGCGCTGAATTGCGGGAATTTGCCACAAACTCACGCCTGGCCCATCACTACTGCTGTACCAAAGAGAGAGAGACATATCAGAACAGATATTTAAGAGAAACTACTGCACGTGCAGCCCAGCACCCTGCATATTACTCAAGTGGTAGAGTTACAGACAAATACACTACATCTCCCTTCTGTAATAATAATAATAATTGCAAGCATTCATCTTAAACAAAGTCTTTATAAGGACTAGGTGCCCTTACTATCCGACCACTTTTTGTGACTGTGATATGATGGGCATCAGCAGAATCTTTTGTACTGGGTTCAGAATGATCCTCTGTTGGTTCTTGCTGTGGAAATGCTGCAGCTTGTTGGACCTGGTCTCCTTGTGTGTCATTGGTCTCAATGTTTCCATAAATCTCTGGACCAGTATCTTTCTGCACGGGTATTTTGTCTACCCTGAGGTGTCTTCTGTTTCTCCTGTAGCGTTTTCCATGAGGTGTTACTACATCGTAAGACTTGGGTTCATCTCTTACTTTTTGTAAAATTGCTGGCTGCCAGCCCTGTGTTGTTTCCATTCTTACTCTGTCTCCTCTCTGAAAGAAGTGAGAAGTCTGACTCTGCAGTCATAGTATCTGTTTTAGTTGACTTGGTACTTTTGTAAATAAGAGTAGGCATTCTGTGGAACTTTTGGTTTTAAAACAGATGCTGATGCTGGCAAATTGGATCTCAATACGCTTCCCATTAACAACTGTGCTGGGCTATATTTCCCTGTCATGTTTCTCAATCTCAGCAGTGCTAAGGGTGGATCAAGCCCAGTTTGAGCAGCTTTAACAAAAGTCTTTTTAACAGTCTGTACTGCCCATTCAGCCATACCAATAGACTGAGGATAGCCTGGGCTTGAAAAAGTTAGTTTAAAGTCCCATGTATTAGCAAAAGTAATCATTTCATGACTTGCAAATGGTACATGGTCAGTAACTAGTTCCTGCAGTATGACGTCTTGCAAAGTTAGCCTTTAGTCGTGCAATAACTGGGTGTGCTGGTTTGTCTGAGAGTCTAGGGCCTTAGGATATTTTGAAAAGTAATCAATCACAAGTAGGTATGAATGTCCATCTATCTGCAGCAAATTTAGTCCATGGCATGCCGAGTACACCATGGATGAGTAACGGCTCCTTCACATTTCAGCATTTCTTGGCATGTGCAGGGGGCATTTGGGGCTCTTTGCCACACTGAGGCGAGCTTTCTGATGCCGCCCTCCCCTTGCACCCGGCGCATGCCATTGCCGGAGCTGGTGTAAGGGGGGCCGCACTGCTAGTACAGAGAGAGCAATTTAATGCAGTCTTTCAATCAAATTTGGCCTGCAGCTTTTAGGGATGATGAATTTGTCTCCTATCATTACTAAGCCATCTTCAATATGAATTTCATGTCTCAAAGGTCACTATGGTTGTACTACTTTGTGAGCTGACCTTTTCTGGTTTGGCAAATCATTGCTGTGCATTTGTTTAAGTGCCAACAGCTCCGCATCTGACACAGTTGCATCTTTCAATTTTTGTACAATGACAGCTCTGGACAATGTATCTGGTATCAGCAAATCCTTTCCAGGAGTGTAGTCATATTTCTGTAGCTGGAGTAGCATGAGTTACAATGTTGTGGGGGCCTTAAGATGGCCATACACGGGCCGATAAAAGTTGCAGACAGACAGAGTCGGCAGCTTATTGGCCCGTGTATGGGTCCCCCCCCGACGGGCTTCCCGGATCAAGATCTGGCCGAAAGTCTGCCAGATCTCGATCGGATGGGACTAAAAATCCCGTTGGATCGCGGCCGCATCTGTTCGTTGATGCAGTCCTGCGATCCGACCGCCCGTAAAGCCACCGTTAGGATCCAATCGTTGGACCCTAGGGTACCTGTCCAACACCCCCCATTGCCGTGCCCTAGGCAGGTGCCTCTTCTGTCCACCCCTTGTTCCGGTCCTGCTTTTGCAGGGAAACAGCTTACAGTCAGACTGGGGCACTGGATACCAACAAAGAGCTTGGTCACACAATATTGGTTACTCAGGCACATACACAGCGTTCTTCCATCCGAAGGCTCCAGGGCACTTGTCACGTAAAATACATTGGCAGGAATGTCATTAGCTGTACAGGGGCCCCCTTTTTGCTAAGGAACTCTTACCCCCAATTCTCTGCCACAACCTCACTTATAATGCACAAGCTTCTCCCTTAGGCTCCCCGCTAACCTACTCCTGAATGCTCAATTCCCTATCTCTGGTGCACAATCACCTATGGGTAGGGATGTAGCGAACGTCGGAAAAAAAGTTTGCGAACATATTCGCGAACTTGCGCAAAAATGCGAGCGGTTCGCGAACGGTTCGCGAACCCCATAGACTTCAATGGGAAGGCGAACTTTAACATCTAAAAAAGACATTTCTGGCCAGAAAAATGATTTTAAAGTTGTTTAAAGGGTGCAACGACCTGGACAGTGGCATGCCAGAGGGGGATCAAGGGCAAAAATGTATCTGAAAAATCTGCCTGTGTGTGCTTGGAAGAGATAGTGTAGGGGGAGAGCTGTTAGTGATTTCAGGGACAGATGATAGTAAGTTTGCTGGCTAGTAATCTGCTTGATACTGCTCTGTATTGGAGGGACAGAAGTCTGCAGGGATTTGAGGGACATTTTAGCTTAGGTAGCTTTGCTGGCTAGTAATCTACTGTTCTCTTTAAACAACTGCCATACGTTGACCTTGTAGGCATTGTTTGCCCAGTTTTTTTGGACGCAGCCACTGAAGCACAGTTGCCAGAAAAAATATGCCATATAAATGCTGAAAATAGTCATTTTTCGCCATACGTTGACCTTGTAGACATTGTTTGCCCAGTTTTTTTTGGACGCAGCCACTGAAGCACAGTTGCCAGAAAAAATATGCCATATAAATGCTGAAAATAGTAATTTTTCGCCATACGTTGACCTTGTAGACATTGTTTGCCCAGTTTTTTTGGACGCAGCCACTGAAGCACAGTTGCCAGAAAAAATATGCCATATAAATGCTGAAAATAGTCATTTTTTGCCATACGTTGACCTTGTAGGCATTGTTTGCCCAGTTTTTTTGGTCGCAGCCACTGAAGCACAGTTGCCAGAAAAAATATGCCATATAAATGCTGAAAATAGTCATTTTTTGCCATATACGTTGAGTCAACGTATGGCAAAAAATGACTATTTTCAGCATTTATATGGCATATTTTTTCTGGCCTCTGTGCTTCAGTGGCTGCGGCCAAAAAAACTGGGCAAACAATGCCTACAAGGTCAACGACGTTGACCTTGTAGGCATTGTTTGCCCAGTTTTTTTGGCCGCAGCCACTGAAGCACAGAGGCCAGAAAAAATATGCCATATAAATGCTGAAAATAGTCATTTTTTTGGTCGCAGCCACTGAAGCACAGTTGCCAGAAAAATTATGCCATATAAATGCTGAAAATATAAATTTTTTTGGTTGCAGCCACTGAAGCACAGAGGCCAGAAAAATTATGCCATATAAATGCAGAAAATATGCATTTTTTTGGTCGCAGCCACTGAAGCACAGTTGACAGAAAAATTATGCCATATAAATGCTGAAAATATAAATTTTTTTGGTTGCAGCCACTGAAGCACAGAGGCCAGAAAAATTATGCCATATAAATGCAGAAAATATGCATTTTTTTGGTCGCAGCCACTGAAGCACAGTTGACAGAAAAATTATGCCATATAAATGCTGAAAATATAAATTTTTTTGGTTGCAGCCACTGAAGCACAGAGGCCAGAAAAATTATGCCATATAAATGCAGAAAATATGCATTTTTTTGGACGCAGCCACTGAAGCACAGTTGCCAGAAAAAATATGCCATATAAATGCTGAAAATAGTCATTTTTCGCCATACGTTGACCTTGTAGACATTGTTTGCCCAGTTTTTTTGGTTGCAGCCACTGAAGCACAGAGGCCAGAAAAAATTAAACCAGTAGGGTTTGCACCCTAGTTTGTAACGGTGGCGGAGGGAGGAGGACGCTAAAGGACAGCTGTGTGTGGAGTCATGAGGCTTGAAGAGAAGGACAGCTGCATAGAAGTCAGAACAAGTCTTCCGGCGTGCAGTAACCCTCCGAGATCCACCCCTCATTCATTTTAATAAAGGTCAGGTAATCGACACTTTTGTGACCTAGGCGAGTTCTCTTCTCAGTTACAATCCCTCCTGCTGCACTGAAGGTCCTTTCTGAGAGCATACTTGAGGCTGGGCAAGACAAGAGGTTCATGGCAAATTGTGACAGCTCTGGCCACAGATCAAGCCTGCGCACCCAGTAGTCCAGGGGTTCATCGCTCCTCAGAGTGTCGATATCTGCAGTTAATGCCAGGTAGTCCGCTACCTGCCGGTCGAGGCGTTCTTTGAGGGTGGATCCAGAAGGGTTGTGGCGCTGCCTTGGACAGAAAAACATTTGCATGTCTGACGTTACAGACCGGCCAAAGGGCTTTGTCCTTGCAGGTGTGCTCGTGGCAGGATTACTGGCACCTCTGCCCCTGGAATGTTGATGAGTTCCTGAAGTGACATCACCCTTAAAAGCATTGTACAACATGTTTTGCAGGCTGGTTTGTAAATGCCGCATCTTTTCGGACTTGTGGTATGTTGGTAACATTTCTGACACTTTATGCTTGTACCGAGGGTCTAGTAGCGTTGCGACCCAGTACAGGTCCTTCTCCTTAAGCCTCTTGATACGGGGGTCCTTCAACAGGCATGACAGCATGAAAGACCCCATTCTCACAAGGTTGGATGCAGAGCTATCCATCTCCGCTTCCTCATTATCAAGGACTGCATCATCCACGGTCTCCTCCCCCCAGCCACGTACAAGACCAGGGGTCCCCAAAAGGTCACCACTAGCCCCCTGGGAAGCCTGCTCCTGTTGGTCCTCCTCCTCCTCCTCCTCCACAAAGCCACCTTCCTCCTCTGACTCCACTTCTGGCACCTCTCCCTGCGTTGCAGCAGGTGCCTGGGTTCGTTCTGGTGATTCCGACCATAAATCGTGCGCTTCCAGCTCCTCGTCACGCTGGTCTACAGCCTCATCTGTCACTCGTCGCACGGCACGCTCCAGGAAGAAAGCGAAGGGTATTAGGTCGCTGATGGTGCCTTCGGTGCGACTGACCATATTTGTCACCTCTTCAAAAGGTTGCATGAGCCTGCAGGCATCGCGCATAAGCACCCAGTAACGGGGGAAAAAATCCCCAGCTCTGCAGATCCAGTCCTACCACCCAGTTCAAAAAGGTACTCGTTGACGGCCCTTTGTTGTTGCAGCAGACGTTCCAACATAAGGAGCGTTGAATTCCAGCGAGTCTGGCTGTCAGAAATCAAACGCCTGACTGGCATGTTGTAGCGCTGCTGAATGTCAGCAAGGTGTGCCATGGCTGTGTAGGAACGTCTGAAATGGGCCGACACCTTTCTGGACTGGGTGAGAACGTCCTGGAATCCTGGGTACTTGGAGACAAAACGTTGGACTATTAAATTTAACACATGTGCCATGCAGGGCACATGTGTTAAATTTCCCAGTCTCAACGCTGCCAACAGATTGCTTCCATTGTCACACACCACTTTTCCGATCTGCAGTTGGTGTGGGGTCAGCCACCGATCGGCCTGTGACTGCAGAGATGACAGGAGTACAGATCCGGTATGGTTTTTGCTTTCCAGGCACGTCATCCCCAAGACAGCGTGACAACGGCGTACCTGGCACGTCGAATAGCCTAGGGGGAGCTGGGGGTGCACAGGTGTGGAGGAGGAGAAGGAGGACCCAGCAGCAGAGTAAGAAGAAGAAGAGGAAGAAGACGAGGTAGAGAGCGATGGAGGAGTAGAGGTGGTGGCAGAACCGCGTGCAATCCGTGGCGGTGACACCAACTCCACTGTTGTTGTTGTTGAGCTACCCATTCCCTGCTTCCCATTCCCAGCCATTACCAAGTTCACCCAGTGGGCAGTGTAGGTGACATACCTGCCCTGACCATGCTTGGAGGACCATGCGTCAGTAGTCATATGGACCTTTGGCCCAACACTAAGTGACAGAGATGCGGTAACTTGGCTCTGCACATGTTGGTACAGGTGTGGTATTCCCTTTTTAGAAAAAAAATTGCGGCTGGGTACCTTCCACTGCGGTGTCCCAATTGCTACAAATTTGCGGAAGGCCTCAGAGTCCACCAGCTGGTATGGTAAAAGCTGGCGGGCTAAGAGTGCAGACAAGCCAGCTGTCAGATGCCGGGCAAGGGGGTGACAGTCAGACATTGGCTTCTTACGCTCAAACATGGCCTTCACAGAAACTTGGCTGGTGGCAGATGACTGGGAATGGGAACAGGTGGTCAAGGTGGAAGGCGGAGTGGAGGGTGGTTCAGATGGGTCAAGGAGAGCAGAGGTAGAGCAGTAAGATGCTGGACCAGAAGGAGTGTGGCTTTTAGTTTGCCTGTTGCCTTTGAGGTGTTGCTCCCAAAGTGCTTTGTGCTTGCCGCTCATGTGCCTTCGCATAGAAGTTGTACCTATGTGGCTGTTGGGCTTACCAAGGCTCAGTTTCTGACTGCACTCATTGCAAATTACAATGCTTTTGTCAGAGGCACACACATTAAAAAAATCCCACACTGCTGACTTTTTGGAAGTGTGCGATCTGGCGGTAACAGTACAAGTTGGCGGCAATGGCGGGTGCGTTGGCCGGCTGAACACAGGTGCCGATACATGTTGTTGCCCTACTGATCCCTGCGGGCTGTCCTCCCTGCTTCTTCTAAGTCTTATTCTCCTACTGCCTCTCTGACTCTCCGTCTCTCCATCTGAACTACCCTCCTCTTGCTCTCTTCTACTAGGCACCCACAAAACATCAATCTCCTCATCATCATTCTCCTCAGATGCATCAATTTCTTCTGACACATCACAGAAGGAAGCAGCAGCGGGGACCTCCTCCTCATCACTCATCATTATGTCCATCTCTGTCGTGTTCTCTGCCAGAATTAAATCTGGTGTAACGTCCTCATCTCCTTCATCTTCTTCTGCCAATAATGGTTGCGCATTACTCAGTTCAAGAAACTCATGGGAAAATAACTCCTCTGACTCCAGTGAAGAAGGGGCACCGGTGGTGGAGGAAGTGTTACGTGGGGTGGCCATAGCAGTGGAGGATGAGGAGGATGTTGTGGTAAAGTTAGAAACGGTAGAGGATGGGGTGTGCTGTGTAAGCCAGTCAACTACCTCTTCAGCATTTTGGGAGTTCAGGGTCATTGGCTTTTTAAAACTGGGCAATTTGCTAGGGCCACAGGATTGCATAGCAGCACGGCCCCTAGCACGGCCTCTGCGTGGCGGCCTGCCTTTGCCTGGCATTATTTTTAAAAAAACAACAACAACAAAAACTCAGTTGGTTTTTCTGGAAACGATAATACACACAGCTAGATGGCAGTTTGAAGAAAACAGTGTGCAAATAATGCCTACAAGGTCAACGTATACACAGCGGTGGATACGGATTACGTAAAATATATGAATGCTGCTTGAAAAAAAGTAACTCAAGTGGTTTTTCTAGAGACGATAATATTATCAATATTTAGACAAAATGTGAACAAGCTCACACAGCTAGATGGCGGTTTGAAGAAAACACTGTGCAAATAATGCCTACAAGGTCAACGTATACACAGCGGTGGATACGGATTACGTAAAATATAAGAATGCTGCTTGAAAAAAAGTAACTCAAGTGGTTTTTCTAGAGACGATAATATTATCAATATTTAGACAAAATGTGAACAAGCTCACACAGCTAGATGGCGGTTTGAAGAAAACACTGTGCAAATAATGCCTACAAGGTCAACGTATACACAGCGGTGGATACGGATTACGTAAAATATAAGAATGCTGCTTGAAAAAAAGTAACTCAAGTGGTTTTTCTAGAGACGATAATATTATCAATATTTAGACAAAATGTGAACAAGCTCACACAGCTAGATGGCGGTTTGAAGAAAACACTGTGCAAATAATGCCTACAAGGTCAACGTATACACAGCGGTGGATACGGATTACGTAAAATATAAGAATGCTGCTTGAAAAAAAGTAACTCAAGTGGTTTTTCTAGAGACGAAAATATTATCAATATTATCAATATTTAGACAAAATGTGAACAAGCTCACACAGCTAGATGGCGGTTTGAAGAAAACACTGTGCAAATACTGCCCACAAGATCAACGTATACACTACTACAGCGGTGGATACGGATTACGTAAAATATATTATGGCTGCTTGAAAAAAGTCACTCCGGTGTTTTTTCTGGAGACGGTAATATTATGGATATTTAGACAGAATGTGAACAAGGTCACACAGCTAGATGGCAGTTGGTTGAATAACACACTGGGCAAAAAATGCCTACAGGGCAAATAATGCCTAAAAGGTCAACTTATACACTACTACAGCGATGGATACGGATTACGTAAAATTTATTATGGCTGCTTGAAAAAAGTCACTCCGGTGTTTTTTCTGGAGACTAGGGATGTAGCGAACGTCGGAAAAAAAGTTTGCGAACATATTCGCGAACTTGCGCAAAAATGCGAGCGGTTCGCGAACGGTTCGCGAACCCCATAGACTTCAATGGGAAGGCGAACTTTAACATCTAAAAAAGACATTTCTGGCCAGAAAAATGATTTTAAAGTTGTTTAAAGGGTGCAACGACCTGGACAGTGGCATGCCAGAGGGGGATCAAGGGCAAAAATGTATCTGAAAAATCTGCCTGTGTGTGCTTGGAAGAGATAGTGTAGGGGGAGAGCTGTTAGTGATTTCAGGGACAGATGATAGTAAGTTTGCTGGCTAGTAATCTGCTTGATACTGCTCTGTATTGGAACAAAAAAATAAATAAAAGCAGTCCTTACAAGGACTACTGTTATTGCAGCAGTCAGCAGATGAGATCAGAAGCAGGACAGCTGCCCACTGCAGCTACATACAGAGCACTGCAGTAGAAGGTAGATTACTAGCCAGCAAAGCTACCTAAGCTTAAATGTCCCTCAAACCCCTGCAGACTTCTGTCCCTCCAATAACAGAGCAGTATCAAAACGATTACTAGCCAGCAAACTTTCAACTGTCCCTGAAATCACTAACAGGCAGCAGCTCTCTCCCTACACTATCTCTTCAGCACACACAGGCAGAGTGAAAAAATGCTGCAGGGCTTCGGTTTTTATAGGGAAGGGGAGTGGTCCAGGGGAGAGCTTCCTGATTGGCTGCCATGTACCTGCTGGTCTGGGGTGAGAGGGCAAAAAAAAGCACCAACAATGGCGAACCCAAAATGGCGAACGTCGCGCGACGTTCGCGAACTTCCGGCGAGCGCGAACACCCGATGTTCGCAGCGAACAAGTTCGCCGGCGAACAGTTCGCGCCATCTTTACTGGAGACGGTAATATTATGGATATTTAGACAGAATGTGAACAAGGTCACACAGCTAGATGGCAGTTGGTTGAATAACACACTGGGCAAAAAATGCCTACAGGGCAAATAATGCCTAAAAGGTCAACTTATACACTACTACAGCGATGGATACGGATTACGTAAAATTTATTATGGCTGCTTGAAAAAAGTCACTCCGGTGTTTTTTCTGGAGACGGTAATATTATGGATATTTAGACAGAATGTGAACAAGGTCACACAGCTAGATGGCAGTTGGTTGAATAACACACTGGGCAAAAAATGCCTACAGGGCAAATAATGCCTAAAAGGTCAACTTATACACTACTACAGCGATGGATACGGATTACGTAAAATATATTATGGCTGCTTGAAAAAAGTCACTCCGGTGTTTTTTCTGGAGACGGTAATATTATGGATATTTAGACAGAATGTGAACAAGGTCACACAGCTAGATGGCAGTTGGTTGAATAACACACTGGGCAAAAAATGCCTACAGGGCAAATAATGCCTAAAAGGTCAACTTATACACTACTACAGCGATGGATACGGATTACGTAAAATTTATTATGGCTGCTTGAAAAAAGTCACTCCGGTGTTTTTTCTGGAGACGGTAATATTATGGATATTTAGACAGAATGTGAACAAGGTCACACAGCTAGATGGCAGTTGGTTGAATAACACACTGGGCAAAAAATGCCTACAGGGCAAATAATGCCTAAAAGTCAACTTATACACTACTACAGCGGTAGTAAAATAAAAAAAAGTAAAATAAAAAAAAATGAATATTAAAAAAAAAAAATTACAGTTGGTGCTGCTGAACTACTAGGAGCAGCAGATTAGCACACCAGTCCCACTCCCCAACACTGCTAGACTAATAGCACTGGGCTCTTATAGTAGTAGTAGTAGTAGTAAAACAACAAAAAAATAAATAAAAGCAGTCCTTACAAGGACTACTGTTATTGCAGCAGTCAGCAGATGAGATCAGAAGCAGGACAGCTGCCCACTGCAGCTACATACAGAGCACTGCAGTAGAAGGTAGATTACTAGCCAGCAAAGCTACCTAAGCTTAAATGTCCCTCAAACCCCTGCAGACTTCTGTCCCTCCAATAACAGAGCAGTATCAAAACGATTACTAGCCAGCAAACTTTCAACTGTCCCTGAAATCACTAACAGGCAGCAGCTCTCTCCCTACACTATCTCTTCAGCACACACAGGCAGAGTGAAAAAACGCTGCAGGGCTTCGGTTTTTATAGGGAAGGGGAGTGGTCCAGGGGAGGGCTTCCTGATTGGCTGCCATGTACCTGCTGGTCTGGGGTGAGAGGGCAAAAAAAAGCGCCAACAATGGCGAACCCAAAATGGCGAACGCCGCGCGACGTTCGCGAACGTCCGGCGAGCGCGAACACCCGATGTTCGCGCGAACAAGTTCGCCGGCGAACAGTTCGCGCCATCTCTACCTATGGGCTCTAGCCCAAACTATTACTCCTTATTGGGATAACAGGCTCTCCATGCCTGCTAGCCCTCTCTACCTTTCACTCCTAAAATTAACTCACTTGCCACTGCTATCCACTATCTAGCCCTTCCCAATGGTCTGGCCACTCCGGTCTGCTGCTACTAGATCTTACCAGCCAAAAGAGGAAGTGCCCAAGGCACTGTCTTATATAGGCTTTTAGGTGGACCTAGCGCCACCTGCTGGCTGCACTACCTCATAGCCTAACTATCTACATAATAAAAATAAATTCTTTATTTTTACCCCTTTACACTTCACCCTCCTGAAAACCAGACACGTCCTTGAATCTGCTAATTAAACTTTATTCTATCTTCTTATACTTCCCCCCTGGGGGGGAAGTATCTCTAAGGCATTACTTCTCCTATTCTTATATAATACATCACTAACATGCATCGCATGGTTCACAAAATCTTCAGCAGTCTCTCTGGACACCTGCCATAGCACAATGGCTGCTGGAAAATAACATCAGCTTATAACATCCTAACACTAAAACTTTGCACCAGCTATAAACAAAACATTTCATATTGGTCAGCAAATTTTATACCTTGTGTCATTCAGTCATACCATCAGCCATACTCATCCACTTACCTTAAATATTTGCAATATAACCAACACATTATTAACTCTCAACATATTACACCATTTTGCTACCTAGACATCCGCTAATGAGTGGCCAGGCAGCCCACTCTGGTATAATGGCTTGCTGTGGAAGACACAACACCATTAGCTATTTCACATTCTTAAAGAAATCAACATCTTATAAACCTACTTTTCTTTTCATTATTGTGGCTACATACATTTTTCTTTATTCTCATATCACATTCTCCCCCTAAAGTCTCTTGAAGACAATGTTCTCTTAAAGGGGAAGGAAACCCAGTCCAGGGAGTTCACCGACGACATCTTCTTCCACACGATCTTCTTCCTGCTTTGAACGGCGCATGTGCAGTAGGATCATTTCGCCAGTACGATCTACTGCGCATGCGCGTGACTTTTGGCGCATGCGCAGTAGATCCGTACCGGCGAAATGATCCTACTGCGCATGCACCAAAACGCCGTTCACAGCAGGAAGAAGATCGCGTGGAAGAAGATGTCGTCGGTGAACTCCCTGGACTGGACCTGCGCAGAAGGGTAAGTAACAAGTTAGGGGCATTTGCCCAACGAGACGGGTAGGCCAGGGGGGAGGAAGGAGGGTGGGCAACAAACGGGAGGGGGGGTGGGGAGTTTGCGCCGACTAGGTTTCCTTACCCTTTAAAGTGAGACACACACAGTAAAAGAGTAGGGATAAACTTGGATATGGGCAGCTCTCCAGCTGGAAGGGCTTACAGTCTTTTGTACTATCTACATCAAGGAAAGGCCTTCCCCCTGAAAAAAGTGGATTGCCCACTGCCAAGCGCAGTGGGGGCAGCCAGTGGGCCAGCAAGGCCTAGGCCAACAGGGCCAACAACAGAAGAACATCAGTCACTGAAGGCACCCTTCTGGTCGCACACACTACATACTGGCACAAGGACACTCCAACCATCTCCCAAATGGCATTTCTAGATGATGGTAGTCATAGAGACGACTACACAGAGGCTGTAGGTCCTACTTTGCATAGCAGATAAGCTATTTAGTCTGTAATGGTTTTCAGTCATTATTGGTCAATACAAAGGGTCAGAGATCATTTATGTCTTTCTACACATAGAGGAGGAAAATATCGCTTAATAAGTCTGTTGCTGCCAATCAATAAAGGCCCCAAAGTGGGCCGAAATGTTGGAGACACTGTGACACTACAATAAATAATTGTGTTTTGGAAACGGAGTGCTGGTCCTCTTAATAATTATCTACATATCATTTTGGCCAAGCACCCAGAAAACGATACATTGTGAAGGAGTGCGGGTATCATCTGTATTATCGTTATATATATATATATATATATATATATATATATATATATATATATATATATATATATCTTTATCTTTTGGATCTTTAAATGTGTTTGCAGGCCAGAAAATTCCAACTCAATTTATTGGTCTTATATTATTTATTGTTATTAAGTGCAAATCAAATTATCTCATGAAGGTTTCCAATGAAGTCCCACAATGCCTTAACTTTATATGTAAGCATAGGGCAAAGCTAAAGAAAGACTTGAATACCCCACGTCTATTTGTACAATAGTTAAGAGCAAGGAAGGAAGTTAAGGAAGGACCAACAGTGTCACTATTTAAAAATCTATATGGTGGCTACAACTTTTATCCTCTGCAGGGCCGGATTTACATATCGGGCACCCCCTGTCCCCTCCCCTTTATTACTGCAAATTTTCATGGAGATTGTATCTCCTGCGCATCCCCAGTGTTTTTGAACCAATATGGGTGTGGTTGAGCAACATGCCGCCCCCCTAAATTCCTGCCGCCCTAAGCCCGGGCCTAGATGGCCTTTCCACAAATCCGGGCCTGATCCTCTGATGAATTTTAAAAGGATTAAGGTTATATATAATCCAAATAAATTTAATAGGGTGTCCTTTTCATTTATTCTTTGTAGGTTTCTACTCAATGTATAGGTGTTTTTTCAGTCACATTGCCTTGTAAACACAGACAAGAGATTCTAGTTAGAGAATCAAATACATTCCTCCCTCCCCTGCCAAATATTGGCATGCCACTTTTATTCTTTAAGTCTGAGTTTATATGTGAGCAATTATTTTATGCACTCATATAAACTACAAATCTACATGGGCCCTTAACATGGCCCAAATTCAAAAAAAGAAGAACACACAAAAAAAAATCACAGACCCCTATGTATCAGAGCTGATAATGCAATTTGAGCAACGAATTGAAGTTCTTCCCATGGGTGTTCCATGCCGAAGTCTAATACCCTAAAGATTTTGAAAGTGTTCAAAACAGACAAGCATTGTTAAATGTAACACAAGAATAATTTCCTGCATTACTTATAAAAGGTATTTTTTTAAATTAAAAAACAAGAGATTATAAAAAAAAAATAAGGGACCAGCCCCATGATTTGTATTCTGCTTTCTCTGCCTTCTATTCTGTGTGTTGAGGACAGTTTGCACTTCATAAATACTATACTTTCTTTTACAGGATACCCAATCTGCAGCATTCTTAACAGTTTTTGCTGTAACTCCCAATGTCCTTAGCCAGGTGCTAGCTGTTCATATCTAGTAAGACAGGTCATCTATTCACACTAGTATGACCAGCTCCAAACCTGGAATACCAGTCAAACATCCATTCACTAGTGATGGGAGAAACTGTCCTGTTTTCACAGAAACTTCACCAAATGCATTGGAATCATTAGGTATTTATTTTGCTTGTTTTTTCTTGTAGCAACTGCATTTTTCTATGGGTGTTTTTTCTTGTGTTTTTTCTAATGCTAAAATGCATTGAAGTCAATGGGAGTTTTTTTCTCACTCCAGATGCAGGGCCGCCATCAGAAATCTTACATGATAAAAATACCATTGGTGACCATGGCCCAGTTACTAAAAACAGTTGGTGGTCAGCTCCACCCCACAAAAGTAAAAACAAACGTAATTTGTGGCCAAGGTCCCCCTACAGGTTGAAAAATCCATTGTTGGCAAGGATCCCCCCTCTACAAGGTAAAAAAAAAAAAACCCACTGTTGGCCAAGTTAAAAAACATTGGTGCTCAAGGGGCTCCCATAAAAGTTAAAAATAAAAATTGGTGGCCAGCCCCCCTCCCCCCAAGTTGGACAGGGTTCCCTCTACAGGGAAAAAAAACATTGGTGCCCCCCCCATGTTAAAGAAATCCAATTGGTGGCAAGCCCCCCCACCTTACAAGTTACAGAAAACCCTTTGGTGGACACCCCCCCCTTACAATTCAAAAATAACATTGGCAGTCAGTTGCCCCGTAGAAAATGTAAAAAAAAAAAAAACATTTGTGCCCATTGGCCCATAGGGAACTAAAAAAAAATTGGTGGCCAGGGGTTTAATAAAAACAAATTACAATAAACAATGGTATTCAGTGAAACCTAACTTAATTTCTTGTGAAATCTTCTTCCTTCTCAGCAATGGCAGCTTCTTCTGCTCTCTTCAGTGACTTCAGCTCCTTTCATGGGTTCTGTGGCTTCAGGCTCATTAGCAGTGTTGACTCTTTGGTGGCTTTGGCTCTTCAGATCTTTGATGGTGTCCTGCATTTTCTCAAAGGGGGCCCAGCTAAGCTTATGTATCTTATGCGGGCTCTTATGTAGAACTATTGATAGACAACAAGACAGCATTGGCCTATGTGGTAAAGCAAGGGGGTCCAGGAATCAAGTTTTGCTGAGAGAGACAGAAGTTATGTTGTGGGCAGAAAGGCATGTAAAGGGGATAACAGTGGCTTATCTGTCAGGAAAAGAAAATCTAATAGCAGATTGTTTGATCAGGAGGTTTCTGGATGACAAAGAGTGGTTTCTCAATCCTCAAGGTTTTTATCAAATTGTAAAAATGCTTGGAGTTCCACAGGTAGACTTACTGGCATCTCCAGAAAATGCAAAACTTCCAAGATTCTTTTCCAGAGGATTCTGGCCATAAGCAGAAGCTATAGGTGCTCTAACATGTCCATGGCCAGATCAGTTACTGTACATGTTTCCACCTATACCTTTGATCTTACCTCTTCTCAAAAGGATTAAGCAACTCAAAACTAATAGCAGTTATCTGTTTTGGCCTCGTGCCTGTGGTTCTCCCTTCTGTGAAAAAAAGCTTGTTATGATCCGTGACCTCTTCCCCAGGGATTCCAAGGACAGATGTGGCTTCCAGATCCTAAGGGTAAGTCCACACTGGGTGTTTTGGGGAGATTTGGTCGCCTGGCGACTAATCGCCTCGTTTTTGCAGCGACCAATCTCCCCAAGCATCATACCTTACTCTGCGCCTGTTAAAATTAAAAAAAAATGCCGGCGCTAATCACACTCGGCCGGCACAGAGTCTGGGAAGGCGTTCGGGGAGATTGGTTGCGCAAAAATGAGCCAATTAGTGACCAGGCGACAAAATCTGCCCAAAACGCCCTGTGTGGCCTGACCCTAAGACTCTAAAGCTGATTGTATGGAAATTGAGAGAGGGCACTTAAAAATGCAAGTTCTCTCAGATAAGGTGGTTGCAATGTTGTAGGAGGCTAGAAAGGTGTCTAATAGAACTTATTTAAGAATTTGTAAGGTGTTTTCTGCATGGGCAAAAGATTCAGGTCTGAAACCTCTCAGGAGGTTTCATTGCAGAAGTTGTCATCAAAATTGATCGATTCCCTAAAGTGAATTCATCACAGAACATTGGTCAAGAGATCACGTTGTCAATTATCCTTCCCCCAGCAGAAGACAAGCTGTTGATGTTGGATGTGGCCAGATGCCTGAAGGTCTATTGTCGTTTGTTGTCCCAGCAGTGCATAGAAAGGACAGCAAGTGGCAATAGCAAATCACTTAAGATGGTTGGTCACTGTCATCGAAAAGGCATACAGTATGAAGGGGATTCCAGTACAAGATCAGTAGCTACTCCCTTTGAAGTTTGGACAGTGGCCAAATGAGGAACCACAGTGGCTTCTCTCCCCAAGACTTCTGGGACCCTGCCCTGGGATCTTGCAGATGGTTCCTCATCCTGAGTATATGGTGGTTTCTCGCCAAGACCTGATTTCTCCCCCTGGGGATTTCCGGAGAGGAGCATCCTCTGGCTGGAATCGAGAGAATGGACTGCCAGCTTCTCTTCCCAAGGCTCTAGGACCCTGCCCTGTAACCTGTGGCTGGTTCCTCCAACTGAGAGGTCAGGCTGCCATCTACTCTCCTTAAGGTACCCGGGACCTGCCCTAGGGTCCTGTGGCTGGTGCCTCCTCTCAGAACTTCCAGCAGTTTGTCCAGGCTGCAGGCTTCTCTCCCCAAGGCATCTGGGATCTTGCAGCAGGTTGCTCATCCTGAGTATATGGTGGTTAACCATCAAGATCTTGCCCTACTAACCCACTCAGGTATATTGTGGTTCTCCATCTAGGCATTTTATTGTGGTGGCCCCACCATTACACTGTTCTCCCTCAAATCAAAAGTTATTAATCATTCTTTAGATTTGCTGCACTCCTGACATTTTCCCATCACGTGTACCCAGCACAGCCACCTATCCATCCCCTAATATGACAAGAAATCAATTGAGAAAGAAATAACAGGATAGGAAACATGAATGCAAATAGATTTGATAAAAGTTAAAAATGGTGCCATTCAGCTTCTGATAAAGTGCAACCTTCCAAATGGATTAAATCAGTTATTTAACTATAGAGGAAGCAGATCCCACAGGGAGGCCCAGGCAAAAGGAGGGCCCAGACCCCAGGGTCTGCTTCCTCTAAAGTTACGTGGAACCCCCTCAGCCACTTTCTTAACTTTGGCTGGAGGATGCAGGTGGCCAGGTGACTCCAGGTGGGACAGGGAGGGGACAGGTCTGGGCAGGGAGGTGTGTGGTTGCGCTTGCAGTGTGCCAGGCCCCTCTGAACATCTTTTTCACAGGGGGGGCCTGGTGCACTCTAGTTTCATTTGTGAGCACACTTTCCATTTTTTTCCTTCAATTGTCTTACAATTGGATCTAATCCTTTGCACTGCATAAATGTGTACACTTTTGTGCAACCACAACTAAGGTTGTAAAGATTGCAGATGAGCCCTGTAGTGAAACTCTACTGGTCTATCTTGAACAAAATGATGTATAAGAGGAGTTTCTTGCAAAAGTCACTGATACTGAGCTGCAGTGCTCACTGACAATAATGTTCTATGTAGAACGATACACATTTATTTTTTTTGCATATTTACAAGTTCTGTCTAGGGATGGGCGAATTTGACCCATTTCGTTAACAATTTGCCGCCGGCGAAATGGCGCCCATTAAAGTCTATGGGCATCATAAAAATTTTGTAGCGCGGCAAATAATTTTGACACGCGTCTTTGTATTTTGACGCACAATGCCATATAAGTCTATGGGCATCATTTTTTCGGCGCAAAAATTCGCCCATCCCTAGAATTCTGTAACATCAGGACTTATCTGTAGGTGATATCATACAATGTGCATCTTAAACTGGTGCTTCATGTAACAGCATCCAGTCATAAATGTATGTGTGTTTGTTGCACCAGCTGTGCAATGCAGATTAATATAGGTTCAACAGGACCGGAACTAGGGGTAGGCAGGATAGGCATGTGCCTAGGGCGCAACAAAGTATGTACCTCTTCTTTTGCCTACCCCTAGTCTGGACCCTGTTTATCTGCCAAGTCTTGCCTTTGGAGCACTTCTAAACAGGAAGGGGTTGAGTTGCCATGGGCTGTCTACTGCATCTGGCTGGCTTGGCCCTGGTCTGAGTGTCCAAATGTAATGTCCTATGCATAAACTACAAAAACCTCAGTGCCACATCAGGCTTGGATAAGTACATTTTAATACTGCTGCTACAAGTAACACAAGTAATTCCCTTTAAAAGTATATCTATTGCAGAGACTTCTAATACTGAAGATACATATAGTCTCAAGCCTTTTCTTCAACATATGTTGATGTGCACACTCAGCTATGCTATGCAGGCAATGTAACATTTTAATTTGCAAAAAATACAAATAATGTATTCATTTAAATCCTTGGGGCACCTTAACAGAGAGCAGAGAAGCCTTTTGTTACAGTATGGAGCACAGTTTGCAAACACGAACATATTTGTATAGTCACTCATTCATATGCCTACAAACAGCTAATTGCATAGTTGATGGAAAACTCTATAACATCTCAAATGGATAGCTAGATGGCCTTCAATGAGAAGATTATGTTATCTGCAAAACGTACTGGCCATAGTAACCATAACAAAATTATATTGAAAAGCATTTGGCATTGGGGAAAGTCTGAACCATTAAAGTGCAAAATGACCCCCCCCCTAAAAAAGTGTAGTTCTCATATAGTATGGGATCAGTTATCTGGAAACCTGTTAATCAGAAAGCTGAATTATGAAAAGGTAATTTCCCTTAGACTCCATTTTATTAGAATAATTACATTTTTTAAAAATAATATCCTTTTCTCTGTAACAATAAAGCAATACTGTGTACTTAATCCAAACTAAGATATAATTAATCTTTATTTATGGCATAGCAAGCCTATTGGGTTTACAGTATTTAATGCTTAAATGACTTTGTAGACTAAGGGGCCCATTTACTAACAATCGAATTGTGATTTTTTTTCCATAATCACGAAAAATTTAAGGTTTTCCTATTTTTCTAAAAAGTTCTAAAAACTGGAGATTTAAGTGAAAAATCCCAAAAAAGCATTTCACCATAAATTAAGCCAAGTAATGTGTTCAAGGTATTGTAGAAGTCAATGGGAGGGGCACTAATCCTATTGGACCATTTTAAGTCAACCAGAATTTTAGAGGTTCTTTTTCGCTACAAATTTTCTGAAAAACTCACATTTTTAGAGCTTTTCCTGCAAATGTTTGGTTTGTACTTTTTATAATCGGAGCATTTAATAAAGTCAGTGACAAGTTGCCATTTGAAAAATTTCTAAAATCACAAAAATCCAACCTTTAATAAATAAGAGTCCACAGGCATGAAGATCCAAATTACAGAGAGATAAGTTATTTGAAAAACCCCAGTTCCTGAACATTCTAGATAACAGGTCCCATACCTGCTGTATTTATGTATTTTTAGGATGAAAATCAAAAATGTAAGCAGAAGTTGTAGATTTGCCTAATGTGCGACATGGAAATCTATATAGGACTGGTAATCTACCTATGAAGTGGCGGGATATTGCAGTAGAAGGCAACCAAGGTAGGGAATTGTATTACAATAGAATACTGCTTTGGTACTTGCTTATTAAAATAAAGGAATCTACTGTAGCTGTTGTACAAGGAAAGGGACCATTGTGTTGAGCTCTAATCTGCAGAGTGCAATTTTCTTTCAGATTTGCTTCTTTACAATAAATACAATAAAATAAGTAGATGTCTGTATGTAATCATCAAACTTACTGTCGGTATTAATGATGATAATGATTTCATAAATAATAAATTATATAATAAAAAATATCTGCCAGCCTTTTATTTCCAATTAAAATGCTATAATCACACAAATAAAAATAAAAAGTAAGTTTCCCTTTAGATGTACAATGAGCAGTATGGATTTAGTAAAATAATTAAAGGGCTACCAAGGTTTGCCTGTTGAATGGTGACGGGATACATCTAAATATAAAGCAGGTAACAAATATGCAAGAGAAACTCACACTATTCACAACTAAGAATGTAAAACCTCTCCAAAGTGTGAGCTAAAGATACTGCAGCTGGTTGTATTTAGACAACCAGACATACAGACTTCATGGTCCTGTGACAAGGGGAGAAAACAATTTAGAGCTTACAATATGGACAGGAACAGACGCATATTGCTTGTCACACATAGCTAATTCTTCAATGCCCTTTCAGGCGAAAAAACACTTTGGTGCTTCTCCCATTGATGCCAGGGTGCGCCATTGGAGGAAGTCATAGACGCTGTGTGACAATAGACTATGGTCTCTCAACAAGCACATCACTTACAAGACTAGTTGGATTAGCAAAGAAAATTCTGCTGATCAATACTGAACAGCATTCGTATGTGTACTTTTTCATGGGCAGTACACAGTGGCATCTTGGTGCATTGCAGTGCTGGGTCATAGGTTCAGTTCCAGGGACTGAATGATGAATAATTTCTGTAAAGCACTGGGGAATATGTTGAGGCTGTATAAATAAAGAATGCTGATATATGTGGGACGCTTATATTAAACTAGTATTTCCTGGTATGATATTTGCATTTCAAACCACTGCATTGGTTATATACAGATAATTTAGCAGGCTCTTCAATGGCTACTTTGAATACTTAAAGGTTGTGCTTGCTATGAATTTAGTTCCAAAACAACTGATTCCGATTACAGCTATTACCCTGAAAATTCTTGTAATGAAGGTGAGAAGAAAAAAAATCCTGTTCTTTTAATATTAACATTCTTTTCAAATATGAAAATGGGTGCGTGGATTTCCAAATACAGTACAACCCCTTTCTTCATAATGACGGGTTTCTGAACTAAATATGAACTAAGGTACAGCATGGCTTTTCCAATCCCTTTCTAGCATTTAGCTAACCAAATAAATGAACCCACATATACCTGCTATAAGACCTTATTGCTCGAGCAGTTATAATTAAACATGAATTCATTACCACAAAGCTGTAAGCACATACTCTCTCTTCTCCCTTGATAAATGTAACTGTGTGTCACAAAGACTAGGCTTATTATGCCTTAGGGCAAGTTAACGGTGTCACTTGTGTTCCAAGCAAATCAGTGTGAGATATAGAATATAGGATTAAACCACAAATCTTCTCATGGAAACACACAGATACTTACCATGCTGGGTGCTCAAGCAACATCTATCTATCTATCTATCTATCTATCTATCTATCTATCTATCTATCTATCTATCTATCTATCTATCTAACTATCATCTATCTATCATCAATATATCTATCAATCATCAATCTATCATCAGTCTATCTATCTATCGATATTATTATTTATTGCATTATTTATTACACCGGATGGTATATTGCTAATATTGTGCAATATATCCTCACATTTGGCCATATATTTCACGAAGTCCATTTAATCACACTTCTAAATGTTGATTTGCTCTATCTATCTTTTACTACCCCTCTGTCCCTGTGTATTCTACAATAAAACTGTCACAGAACAAAAGAAGATTGAGAAAAAAAAGTTGCTGTTCATTTTTCCAGTTTCTTTGCTTTTAAGGATTTTTGCATTTGCTGTGAAAAACTTCTGGCTCTTGTTTTTCCATGTTCATTAACCATGCCAAAATGTTTAGTCTAACACCACTGTTAAAGATTGGCAGGCTTCCAGGGAAATATATCAGCCAGCCTTATTAATTTCATGCCAAGTGCTGGAGGCGTGAATGTAGAGAACGCTGTTTGACTTTGGATAATAGGAATCAGGAAGCTTAAAGGCAAGGGATAAAGATCAGGAGCCCTGTGTCTCAGGAGGAGGAGCAGGTGCAGGCTTCAAGCAAGGCCTTCAGGCCCAAAGGGGCAGCCAATGCTTAAAACAATCTGCATTGCCTTTTTTTTAATTTGGCATGTGCCTCTCACAGCTTAACAGACCGCTGCTTCACAAAGAGTGGTAAACAGAGAAAGGGAAATTAAAAAGAGAAGTCCCAGGATAGACAAAAACAAATTAGGGCAAACAAATTACACAGAGTCAACAAACAAACAAGGGAACATCTGTGAATATATTTCTGTGGCTTTTTGAGTCTGAAAAATAACCTGAGAAATGTTGGTGGATTGTGTAATATTTGATATTTAAAGCAGGGCTTTATTTTCCAAGGAGGCTTGATGCTCAGGCTCATGCGGTTGCTAAAATACTTTATATCACTTACAGCTCTCAGCAGTGCATTGTTACTTCATGTAAACATTGTCAGATAGAAAGGGTTATGGACTTTACCAGTTCATTGACATAACACAATGAGGAAATGTACTTTGCATCCTAATGGTAATATTGTAGCTATTTTCTCATGGGTAAACATTTTAATAACTCATAACTGAGAGAAACATGCTCTCTTGTTTTCTAGACGTTCAACAAATTAAAGGAGATCTAAATCAATTAAATGAAATGATTTTACCTTACTCAGGATGCTTCTCTGAGCATTTCTGCAGTTTACATTCATTTTGTATTTTTAGCGAGATATTAGCACATTCAAGGGGCCATTTTATGTCTGCTAAGTGCAATGGTAGTCGTGTGCTGCTGCAGTCAGTTGTGTAAAAATCTTAATAATTAAAAGGTACTTGCATCAAATGGTGCTCACTGCACTTCTGCATAGTTGCACTTATTTTCAGTGCAACTGCTTCCCATTTGAGTGCATACACAATTGTGTACATTTTAACACATTGGCTGCAACTGCATTAGCAGAACTGCTACTTCATGACAGCTATTACACTGTATTAAAGGAAAACTATTACTCCCGAATAGGAGGTCTCTATAACAATATATTGTATAAAACAGCTCATATGTAAAACCCTGCTTCGTGTAAATGAACAATTTTCATAATAATATACTTATTTAGTAGTATGTTCTATTGGCTAATCCTAAATACAATATTGCCATTTTAATAAGTATGTTCTATTGGGAAATCCTAAATAGAATATTGCCATTTTAAGAACTCAGGGCCTACAATCCTATGATTCACGGTGCACACAAACAAGCCATACATGTTAGGTCACATGAGCCAATTAACAGACAGAGTTCTATCTTTTGCTTCCACATTTCTTCCTGTTACAGTTAGAGCTGCAGTATTTCTGGACAGGTGATCTCTAAGGCAGCAGAGAGAGAATATCATAAAATGGGGACTCAAGGGGAACGAAAAAGGGCAATATTATATATATATATATATATATATATATATATATATATATATATATATATATATATATATATATATTATTCCCTCATGGCAGCAATGAATGGGTTAATCTCCCTATAATAAGAATGGACAGGCTTAACAAGTGACCGATCATAGAAGACTTTAAGGCGGCAATAGCTTTATCCGCCTTATCTAGGGCTTTCAGATTTTGGGTGGCTAATATTGAGGAAGCCTCGAGGAACAGGGTTAGCTGAGAGAAAATCATTTATGCCTTAAGGGAACTCAAGTTGGGAGCAGATTTCATGGCGGAAGCTTCTATAGACCTTAAGACTTTCTGCTGGGAGTGTTGCTTTTTCGGTCTCTGTTCGGCATGCATTATGGCTTTGTTCATGGCAGGCAGATAACAACTCCAAGTACAATTTATGTGTTTTTCCCTTTCTGGGTCACAAGCTGTTTGGAGAGAAACTGGATGAGGCCATTAAGAAGGTGTCTGGTGGGAAGACTATGTTTCTACCACAAGAGAGACGTTCGAAACGGTCTTTCTCTTCTACTAATAGAAGATTCTTCAGAGATAGTCTATTTTCTACTGATCAGAGGAATTATAGAACAGGAAGAGAATATGGAAAGGAGGACAAGCATCTGTTAAATTGGAAAAGGAAAGAACTTATTCCTTTCGGGGAGGCAAGAATACTAGATTATTCTGAGGATCTGCCAGGCAAACCCCAGGAAGTAGGAAGTCGCTTGAAAGATTTTGCTGGGGTTTGGGCTGGGTCAATTTGAGACAACTGGGTGTGCACGGTGGTGAGCAAGGGATATTTGATAGAATTCGATCAAAGACCTGTTCTTGCACAGTGGCTGTTAGGTCTGCTCAAGTCGTCCTTTCAGATGGTGAGATGGAGCCGTTGGCATACGAGAGCCATTCAGTATTTCTTCCTACAGAAGTGGAATCATTGCTCCAGGAACCAGAAGATTATGATTATGATTATGATTCCCGAGGGAACAGTTGGAATGGTGGCTAGTGACAGAGAATCTGCAGAAAGGGTTGCCTATCGAGGAGCCAGCCTGGAGTTTGGTGACCACAGATGCAAGTACAGTAGGATGGGGAGCACATCACCTACAGTTCAGTGTATCAAGTCAAAAGGCTTGTCCAGTGAGGAAGGCTCTTCTGACCTTTCAAAATCACCTGAGGGGCAAGGATGTAAAGATAAGAATAAACAACTCTACAGCAGTAGCTTACATAAGAAAGCAAGGAGGGACCAAGAGTTGGAAGCTGTTGGAAGAGACTGCATTGATCATGCAGTGGGCGGAGGCTCATGTCAAGAGTTTGATGGCAGTGCATCTTCCTGGAGTACAGAATCACAGGGCAGATTGGCTCAGCTGGAGATTTGCGGTTCGTCACGAGTGGGAGCTGGACCAAGAAGTGTTCTTGTAGATACATCGAAGTTTGGAGAGCCGTGGGTGGACATCATGGCCTCCTCTTGGAACACCAAGCTTCCCCGCTTCTATTCCTGGAGACAACATCAAAAAGCTTTGGGGTGGGATACTCTCTCAATACCATGGAAATTTCCACTAGGATACATATTTCCACCAATTCCATTAATTCATGCAGTGCTAAAGAAGATCTGCCAGGAGAGAGTCAAGGTGATTGCAGTCATTCCGTGGTTTCCTCTTCTCCTGAATTTAGCGGTAGTGTCTCCCCTGAGACTTCCATGTTGACTAGGTCTGTTGAGGCAGGGCTCCATTCTGCATCCAGATCCTCAGAGCTTGAATTTAATGGATTGGAAATTGAATGGTCGAGGTTACTGAAAGAAGGAATTGCTCTACCGGTAGTTTCTATACGCTTGAAGGCCAGGAAGTCTTCTACTAATGCTACATATCATCGCATTTCGGAAAAGTTTATTCAGTTTGCTGCAAGGGAATCTGTGGATCCATTTTCCCCACCAATCAGCAGTATTTTATCTTTTCTTCAGACTGGATTTGAGAAGGGATTGAGCTTGAGTGCACTAAAGGTGCAAATTTCTGCTCTTAAAGCCGTCATGAACATTCATTGGGCAAAACAAGAATTAATAATTCAGTTTTTCAAAGCACTCTTAAAGTTAAGACCCCCGAACAGGAGACTGTCTGCTCCTTGGTGCCTTCCTCTAGTACTACATGGTACTAACCCGTCACCTGATCACATTGCTTCAGATGCAGGTTGTGGAGAAAGTCAGAGGTGGATTAGTGGCTTAGAGGCTTTGCAATGGTATATTGAGAGATTTCTAGTTACTGAGTCTGATTCCTGACTCTGCTTTAGTTGTTGTGTTGGCAAGTTGCTGTGTGTGTTTTTTGTCTGTCCTAGCCCATTTGTGCTGCTGCATTCAGAATCTCTTGAACTCTGTTTGTAGTTCCCTGCTGCTGCTGCTACACTGCTCTGGCAAATGTTTCTTTCCTCATATAAGTTTTACTTTTCATTAGCTATGTATTTAGCTAGAGTTCTCCAGTACTTTGATACTGGTTGCAGATATATTCAAACTAGTTGTGTTCTGTTGAAAGTGTCTTTATTCTACACTCTGCCCCCCTGCAGTTACTGCTAGGAAGCTTAAAGGAACAGTAACATCAAAAAATAAGTAAAAAATGTGCCCATACGCAACTATACCTTTAAGTTCGGCTTTTCCTTCCACGTCCCGTCCAGATTTTAATAGTGCAACTACAACATTCTTAAGGAAGGACTGAGCCCAAGCAGCAATTTACTGCAAAGTGCTTTTATTCACACGACATGTTTGAAAAAGGGTTCTACACCCTAAATATGTAAACATGTTGTGTGAATAAAAGCACTTTGCAGTAAATTGCTGCTTGGGCTCAGTCCTTCCTTAAGAATGTTGTAGTATTAAAAAAAAAAAAGTGTTTTTAAGTGATGATTAATTAATGTAGTGTTGCCCTGCACTGTAATACTAACGCGTTTGCTTCAGAAACTCTACTGTAGTTGATATAAACAAGCTGCTGTGTAGCCATGGGGGCAGCCATACACGCACAGGACACATAGAAGATAATAGATAAGCTTTGTAGAATCTTATTGTACCGATTTTATCTGCTGTGTATCCTGTGCCTTTTCTCCTTTTTCAGCTTTAAATGGCTGCCCCCATATACACAGGAGCTTGTTCATTTAAACTATAGTAGAGATTCAATGCAAACACTGAACTTTTGCCAGTACATGGTAACAGTATATTTTATTTACTTAAAAACACTTTCATTTTGTGGTATTACTGTTCCTTGAACCCTTTCAACCCTTAGCTCCTGCTAGCTACCTGCTAGCTCTTTGTCTGCAATATTACTGCAAGCACATGCTTCTTGTTACAGGGACCTCATTGTGTTCCTTACAGTCAGCAACCTTAGAGTGAATTGACTATATAGGTAGTGCAAACAATGGGCAGTCAGTCAGGGTCTCTAATACAATGACTTTCAAAGTGAGCTGTAGGCAAAGGATCCCCCTACCCCCTTCGATTGTGTTTACCACCAACCTAATAAAAACAGAGACTTGTTATGGTGGCAAAATCTGTGAAGGTCACATTTTTTATTTAAACAATCTTATATTTAAAGGACTAGGTAACACCCTGACCACCAGCTGCGGCTCCTATACTCGTAGAAAAACATGGGACTGCTGCCCATACCGTAACCAAACGTTTTAAGGGAGCAGGGATCATGGGGCAGAGCGCCCTCTGTTGACCAACGAGTAGCCCATCCTCCTGCTCCCCCATCATGTGCAATAATGGCGCTAACCCAGCCTCTCGCATGACTCAGACAAGACAGAGCAGTCAAAGTCTGCTCCACACTCGTGACTTCCCAAGGGTAGGCCTGCACTTCACTGAAAACCGTCCATCTTCCTGGAGCCGCACTGATGCCAAAACCTAGGATCCGCAGCTGTGTCATGGGAATACCTATTTGACCAACACAGATAATGGTACCCCAGAGGAAGGCAAAAAACTCGGCCTTTCGGCCAATTAGCAGCCTGATGAAAAATTCCTTCCTGACCCCTTCAAGGCGATCGGTTGCAAGAACCCTGGAGCACCGTCTTTCGTAAACTTCTTCCTTTTGACCTGGGATGGGAGGGTGGGAGAAAGAAAATCTGCCTTGCTGCTGCTTTGCCTCTCCTTAAGAACCCCTTCCTGGCTTACCAGCCCCCTGGCTCAGCCCTACAGCCCGCCCCCTTTTTTCCCGCCGAAAGTCCCTGGCCATTGTTCTACCCCCTGCAGGGGGAGGGCTGAGAGGGACCGAAACTGCACGTCCACATCTATGGGGGAGGAGGGACCCTGCCTAACCTCACATTGGCCCTATGCAGGCCTCGTTTCCCCCCTTCAGTCTAAAACTGCTAATATCTCAGAAACCACAAAAAATAGAAAATGAATGTAAAGTTACAAATGTTTTTATGTTTAAATATTTTAAGTGGCTTAGTTACAGAGGAAGCAGACCCACAGGTCTGGGTTTACATAGTGGGCACCCCTAGGCCCACTGCCATTCGTTGCCCCTGTCCCCTCCCCTTTATTCATGCAATTTCATCATCAATGGGGATTGGCGCATGGTAAATTTAAAAAAATTATTGTATCTCCATTGCATCCCCATTGTTTTTGAACCAGTGTGGGTGTGGTGCAAATGTGAAAGGAAAAAAAAACTTTGATATTTAGCTACACGTATACAAAATACATACAAACATATATGTGCCTAAAATGGGTATAGGAGTATGAATGGAATCATATAAAGAGAACCAATATTCAAAGATAGATCCAATTGCGATTATTATTTTTTATTCATATAGCACAACTGTTAACAGTACAGAGATTGTTAACCATCCACATTATTCTCTGCCCTAGTGAAGGTTTATACAGTATCTAAGGTCTCCAGCATGCACACACTTATTCCAGGTATGGGACCTATTATACAGAATACTGGGGACCTGGGGTTTCCCAGATAACAGATCTTTTCATTATTTGGATCTTCATATCTCAAGTCTACTACAATATCATGTAAACATTAAATAAACCCATTAGGCTGGTTTGGCCTCCGATAAGGTTTTATTACATTTTAGTTTGGATCAAATACAATATACTGTTTATTATTACAGAGGAAAAGGAAATAATTAAAAAAAAAAATTTAATTATTTGATTAAAATACTCTGTGGGATAACAGATCATGTACCTCTAGTTTATATTATCAAGAGCCAATAAAAGGACAAGAAAGGCATTTAAGAACTCAATCATTGTAAACCTACCCATTAGCACTACTGAATTGCTATCTTGTCTTCCCAGTAATATGCGCCAGGCCCTGCAAAAAAATCTTCAGAGGGGCTCGGGGCTCTTTGATCCCCATACTCCTGCCCATTTCCCGTCAACATCTTAACTCCACCCTACCCACATCCCGACTCCGCCTACTCCCACCTGATTTGATTCCCCCTTCCTCGCCGTAGGTAAGAGAGCAGCTGATGAGGAGTTGTTTTTTTTTAATTAGCTATAGAGGAAGCAGATCCCACAGACTGGACCCCCTGTTCCCCGGACCCTCCTGTGACTGCAGGGTCTGCTTCTCTATAGTTACGCCACTGGCAGTGGCCATTTTTTCATGTGCTTTATAAATATGGCGAAATTGGTTGTACTGTGCATACGCCACTATGGTTTAGCCTTTGCAAACAAGTAATCGTGTTGCAGTGAAGACCTGATATTACTGTTAATTTTGCTGTAGTGCAGTGGTAGCCAAGACTACAGACTCAGCTAAGAGATCTGCACTCAAGCAAGCACTTTAAATGTAGAATCATGTATTGCTATGGCAACCCATTGCTATGTATTCTACTGGCACTTGTAGTTTGAAGGGTGGGCAATCAGAAGGTCAGAGATTTTGTGTGCGGCAAGAGACACTTAATTATATGCATGCTCCAATCTCCAGGTCTGCAATACTATGCAGAATTGCTGTATTGGTCTTGAAACATTTTTGAATTAAATAGAAGCAGGAAATTGTAAATGACCTACATACAGGAAAATGCAGAGAAGCAAACAAGGCCCTTTAGTCAGAATTAAGAAACCAGAAGTCCTGGTTTCTTAATTCTGACTAAAGATCCAGGCTGAAAGTGCACTTCTCTTGCAACACGTTTTCCTAAACAAGGACGAAGACTCAGATCAGGAACCAGGAATTGGCAAGGAACAAAATAGGAATCAGGCAGGGAACAAGCAGGAACAGCGTAACGGGTTGGATCAGGCTTGTTTGTTACAATGATGAAGCAACTGGGAGATGCAGGAAGCAGGCTTATAAAGGCCCCAGATTGCTTGATTAAGAACAGATGAATCAAACGAGTTGGAAGGAGGGCAATGTGTGGAAAGGAATGTAAAAGTCCCATTATAGAAACTAGTCAGTGCAAGTGGTATATGCTTCCAGTGGCTCACTGAGGTAATTCAGGTGAGTGGCAACACAGTGACTAGAGTTCGATTACCAGCAGATCCTGACAGATTTGCTGTCTGTAGTGCTTCTTTCAGACTTGTGGTTAATACACTGAAGATTTCTGATGCACAATATTCCTCTCTCTCAGAAAGAATTCAGACTCAGATGAGACAAATTGTGGTCTGTTGTCTGATATTAACTCCTTTCGATTACCTTCTCTGCTGAAGACTGTAGACAGAAATGTTATCACTGTAGCTGATGTTATATGAGAAACAAATGCAATTCCAGGCCATTTACTGTAATAGTATATCAAGGTTATAGCAAATCTGCAGTCTATTGGAGCATCTGCAAAAGGACCCACAATATCAAAAGCAAGTTTTTCCCATCCTGAATCAGGGAATGGTACTGGCCGAAGAGGTGGTGTATGTGTGATAGCTGTTTTGTCATGATTCTGACAAGTAACACAAGAATGTTACCACATCAGCATCCATTGCTGGCCACCAGTATAGTTCTCATAGTCTTTGTTTTGTATGTACAAATCCTTGATGACTCTCATGTGCAAGTTGTATGAGCTTTTCTCGCAAGGTCTCTGGTACCAGTATGCGATGAGCCACGGACAACATAGCCATCTACTAAGGACAGTTCATGTCTAATCCTGTAGTAAGGTTGAAAATCAGTACTGAGTTTCTTCTCAGCATTTGGCTTTTGCTTTGTACGATGTCCCGTAGTTTTACTTGAATTGGACATGTAAGGCAAGCTTGCTTAAAATCAGCAGCTGTAACTGTAGATGATAGTAAATCAGTCAATTCTTCAACTTCTATGTCCTCATCCAGTGTATCAGAAGCTGAAGGTAAAGGTAAATGTGACAAACAATCAGCAGTAACATTTTTCAAACCTGGTTTGTATTGCATTTTGTAGTTGAAATTCAGTAGCCTCTCTGACCATCTAGCTATACGCATTCCAGCTCTTTGTAGTCCCTTTGTTGTAAGCAGTGTAGTTAAAGGGCTATGATCAGTGCATAAGGTAAATTCTCTACCCCATAGGTAGGTTCTCCATTTTTCTGTTGCCCAAACACATGCTAGAGCTTCTTTTTCAACAGTTGAATACTTACGCTCTGCTCTGTCTCTGTAAGTGTTCTGGATGCAAATGCAACAGTTTTCTCTGTAGCATGGATCTGTGTGAGAACTGCACCAACACTATAGTCTGAAGCATCTGTAGTGACCATAGTGGGTAGTGCAGGATCAAATAAAGCTAGCACTGCACTGTTCACAATTAACTTCACTACTTCAAAGCTATGTTGAGCGGACTCTGACGACACCAGACTTAAAGTTCCACGTAGTAGTGCTCTAAGTGGCTCCACAACTGAAGCATAGTTGCGAATAAACTTAGAATACCATAAAGTAAGACCTAAGAAAGCTTGTAAGGTCTGGAAATAAGATGGAGTAGTTGTTTGTGTAACAGCGTTGACATGGTCAGGGTCAGGCAGTAATCCATCTTGTGAAATTATATGACCCAGAAATGACAGCTGAGTTTGCCTGAAGTGGCATTTGGAAAGGTTCAGTTTCAGTCCTGCAGAATCAATGCATTTCAGAAAATTTTTTAGGTACTTGTCATGAAGATCCATAGTTGGAGCGTAGACAATTATATCATCCAAGTAGCATTGTATACCAGGTATGCCATAGAGTATAGAAGACATTAGTCTTTGAAAGCAACTTGGTGCTAAAGCCAGTCCATAAGGTACACGCTTGAACCGGAACAAACCATCATGAGTGATAAAAGCAGTGAGGTCTCTGCTTTCCTCATGCAGTAATACTTGATGATAAGCACTCTGAAGATCCAGGGTAGAAAAGAATTTTGCTCCTCGGAGTTCTGAAAATATTTCATCTATGTGTGGCAAGGGATGATTATCCATAACAACTGCTTTATTAGGTTCATGGAGATCAACACACAATTGAATACCTCCAGTTTTCCTCATGGTGAAACCCATTCTGAGGATTCTGATTTTTCAATCACATCTTGTTCTACCAGTTTCTTTAGTTCCTGTGAGACTGTCTACCTTATAGAGTAGGACAATCACCTCAATTCCTGACATACTGGTGTTACATCTGGTCTCAACTTAACTTTGTGTTAAAAGTTCTTTGCACAACCCAGTGAAATGTTGCTTTGTGGTGAAATTTTAGACACACGCTGTGTGGCAGGCACTGGTGCTGTAGTAATGAGACCATCAACAAATTGTAGGTTTAATGCAGCAAAGAGATCCCTTCCAAGTATAGCAGTACCCTTATTCATAATGTAAAAGTCACATTTTGCAGTATTTGATTCAAATTGTACAGTCACTGGCAAGAAACCAAGCACAGGGATTGGATCCTTTAAGTAACTGACCAGTCTCAGGGCAGGTGCAACAAGTGGATCTTTTGCAAAGTATTTAAAGAAATTGTTCTGTGGATTCGACATTACGCTGTCCACGTTGGCAGAATTTATATCTTTCAGCAACCACATTTACTCTTGGCACGAAAAGTTTCTTTATAGCATTAAGAACAGTTTCATAAGTATCATCAGCTAATGGTAATGTATAGAATATATGCTGTCTCTCTGCTCCCAGGCACTGAATAAGTAAAGCACACTTTCTAGCAGCAGAAATCGCCCCTTGGTCAGCAGCAATAAAATATGTATCCAAGCAGTAAAAGGTATGGTAGGCTCACCAGGGTTTGGAAAAAAAGCTGCAGGCTGCTGCAGAGGTAGGAGAGACATCTCGTCGCCAATATCTTATGTTTTGGTAGCTGAGGATAACTAGAGTATAACAGTGCTTTATTAGCAGGTTCATGCAGCCATTACACTTCAACAGTAGCTTCAACTCTAATACTTTTAAGCAGTATAGAAAGTACTATGTACACAGTATAACTCTTGTTCACAGTGACACCTACAGGCCCTTTGTATAAACACCACAAATGCCTTTTAAACATCTTTCAGATGCTGAAAAGCAGATGTTTCCATAAAAAGAAATACTTCCACTTTAATATCAAAGCAGTCCACCACTGATTATACTGTTTATATTAAAATGGCAGGGATACAAGATATTTATATATTTAGTTCATTTTACTCTCCTTTTACCTTTATTATCAGACAGAAATATTTCCATACTAACCATAACTACACTTTATTGAAAAGGAGAGTGTTGTATCCTATCCCTGTCAAAACATTGTCCAGCGTTAATTTACAACTGTCAGTCTTGCTCCTTTCTGAAGAACCAAATTGAGTAGTTATTGAGTAGTTTATTTCTGTGTTAAGAACAAAATGATTATGAATTTCATATGAATTTTACAGTAGACATGATGGTGATAGGAAGACACTTGGTGAAAACAAAACCATTCTCCATTTTTAATTTTTTTTAATTTTCATATTATTGTGGCCCATTGATATGCATCATTCTATACATTATTGTACATTTACCTTAATAATAAGCATTTTTTGAACCAAAAGATCCAATTTCTACATACATCTTAACTAAGGAAAGATAATGATATACCACATAGCATTTTTTCTGTACCACTTTGTTTGCAAATCCCATGAAGCAGTATTGCACTATCCTGGCTTGGTTACAGCAAGTTTCTGAACTACGAGAATATGGACAAATAACTATAAAACAACTGGCATTGGTTGTTTCACAACTGCCAGCTCCCATCTATATACCATATGCTTATAATTAAGAAGCAAAATGAAATTGCATTTTTTGTGAAAAATAGTGTTATCTTACAGTAAATTTGCAAGGTTGCAAACCTGCAATAAGAATGATTTATTTGCATTGCAATGAAGCTGACTTAAAGGAACAGTAACACCAAAAAATGTAAGTGTTTTAAAGTAATGAAAATATCATGTACTGTTGTCCTGCACTTGTAAAACTAATCTGTTTGCTTCAGAAACACTACTATAGTTCATATAAACAAGCTTCTGGGGAGCAATGGCGAAAATTAAAAAATGGCTATATGGCACAGGATAACTAATGGATAAAAGATAACACCATTAGACAGACAGAGCTTATCTGCCTGCAACATGCGGGTGAAATGCGCGTCAGGCGCATTTTAGATTAGTTAGGCAGGGGGACCGAACCATTACATATTTTTATAGGCCACTGCTTCACAGCGGAAACGGGTGGGAAGCTCTGTGGGTGAAGGGGTGGGTGATCGACACAGCCTCTTTCTGGGGTAGAATTTAATGCAAACTTTGATGGGAGCCTACTTAGAATACTAAAATTCAGTTCTATTAATTGAACAGTGGGTCAACTTTTGATACCACTCAGTTATATTATCTCCTTCTATGGAAATGGGAGGGTGCGCCTGAGGGTGAAGGGGTGGTGGAAAAACCAAGTGATGGTTGAATGTGTAGTTTAATCTATGACTCTGGTTGGCAGGTTATGTGCAACTGATTCATGTAATTGCCACTTTACTTACCCGTCTCTTCGTACCAGGAAACTGGGAAGGTGTAAACTAGGGTGAAGGGGTGGCTGACCAATTGAGACTCATAAGTGAACTTATGCCAAGTTTGGCAGGTGGGTTGGATACCCATTTTCTATAGACTACAATATATTTATCTTTATTGCCACCACATTTCCACGGTAGTGTTTCACTACAGATTTAATGAATCAGCCCAAGATTCATCTTATGCTTTGCATTTATCGCCTAACCTAATTTGGGTTCTTCGTCTCCTTGTTCCTAACTTTATTTTAAATGTTCTCTTGGACTTACGATTTTATCTAATTTATTAGTAAAAGTTATGTTTTAATTTTGTTCCCTGAGTTATCGGGTTCTACGATGGGTTGGTGCAATTTCAAGGGTTTACTCTTTCTTTCTTTTGAATTACTATTTATCTCCTTAACCCTGCACACCATCTACTGTTTCTCTCAATTTAGGGGTGGTGCTCACTTATTTATGTTTCATTATTTTATTAAAGGGGAACTATCACGAAAATGTATTATTTATTATAAGCTTCAGCACACTGAAATAAGAAACTTTCTAAATATAATCAGTTAAATATTCTGTACAGTTTCTGAAATAATCAAGTTTATCTTCATTATTCCTCTCAGTTGGGTGTCAGACAGTTATTGATAGTTAGATCCAATTTATCTTAGGGGGGGCTTCCTTTCCTAGCAGATGTATTAGAGCTCACTCAAATAACTGATTACAGTACATACAAAATATAAAAAAAGAACTGTTTTTTGCACAAATCCTGCATGTAGAGAGATATAGGGGGCCCACTTACTTAGTTCGAGTAAAGGAATAGAATAAAAAAAACTTCGCATTTTTTTTTTTGGCTACTTCGACCATCAAATTGGCTACTTTGACCTTCGACTACGACTTCAACTTTGTATCGAACGATTTGAACTAAAAATCATTAGACTATTCGACCATTCGATAGTCGAAGTACTGTCTCTTTAAAAAAACTTCGACCCCCTAGTTCGCCACCTAAAACCTACCGAAGTCAATGTTTGCCTATGGGGAAGGTCCCCATAGGCTTTGCAATCTTTTTTCGGTCGAAGAAAAATCATTCGATCGATGGATTAAAATCGATTAAAAATGATTCGAAGGATTTAATAGTTCGATCTAACGATTTTTCGTTCGATCGAACGATCAAACTATTTGCGGTAAATCCTTCAACTTCGATATTCAAAGTTGAAGGATTTACATTCGACAGTCGAATATCGAGGGTTAATTAACCCACGATATTCGACCCTAGGTAAATCTGCCCCATAATGTCTGGTGATTTAAATAGAGTGAGGTCTAATACATTTTCTAGGCAAGAGGAGCCCCCCTATTAGATATATTGGATCTAACGCTCAATGATTATCTGACACCCAACTGCTGCATGGAGTGAAATTTAAGAGAAACAGATGTTGAGAGAGGAATGGTGAAGATGAACTTCATTATTTCAGAAACAATGCCAAATATTTTATTGATTATATTGATTTATTGATTATATCTTATTTCAGTATGGTGAAGCTTATATTAAATTTCCCCTTTAAGTAACTCCAATACTATCCTTTGCAGGTTTATGTAGGCATTCACATGCATTACATTTAGTAATGGCTGAGTGAAATCTTGTAAAATCCATAATAATGATCTGCATTCACAGGACTTAAGGGGAAAATATTTTTATTGACAAAGCTAATGTGGGGGAGTCTACTATAGTAAAGCCAATGAGGAACATCATAAAAATATAAACCAGATATCTTGTATTGATCGAAACAAGAGGATGTTCCTACGCTTATAACGATGGTCTAATAAGATAAAAAAAAAAACCTAGAAGCCATATTATTATTCTTTGTTTCCGAGACAGGACAGTGTGTTGGGATACTTTGTTAGTATAGCGCATATATGAATGGGGAAATGACTTCAGACTTCAGACAGTGGCTCCAGTATACTAAAACTCATCACAATGTGATATTTACTTCACTCACCATAAGGGATGCATTCAATCCGCTATTTCGGATTCGGTCGAACCACCGAATCCTTCACAAAAGATTAGGCCGAATACCGAACCCCTGAATCTGAATCTAAATTTGCATATGCAAATTAGGTGTGGGAAGGGGAGAACTTTTTTTTAACCTCCTTGTTTTGTGACAAAAAGTAACGCAAATTCCCTCCCTGCCTAATTTGCATATGCAAATTAGGATTCGGTTTGGTCGGTCAATTCCAACACATACATTGTTTAGATTGGAAACAATGAAGCTACCTATAAAAGTATATTATTTATACCATTTATACAGTATATTACTATTACAAATACTTCTACTGTTTTCTAAAGTTATTCCTTATTTTGAACGGAATGGTGCACGTGACAACCTTGCTAATGCTATATACTGTATATATTTGACAAAAAATCTAGAGGATAGGACAGATAATTATAAAAATCACAGAGAAATCTCATATGAGGCAGAGCAACCTTAACTGTTGGAACTGCAATCTAAAGCAACTCCTCCAAACCAAGTCCAAGGGCAGAGATTGTGAATATCATTCACAGACCATCTGCCATTCAATTCTTGGATCCCCTTTCAACTATACTGGGACACTTGAAATGTAATCCTGGTATTTCCTTTTGAATTTGCTGACAGGCAACAGCAATGCCAAATACCTATGGCAAACAATGGATGCTTGTAATGAAGTGAAATGGGGATATAGATTTCTTCATTTTTGGAACAGACACCAAGGAAAAAGTTCATGGTTGCGTGATAAACTCAAGGGATTCCCATAGCTTGGTTGTGCCATGTGGCCAAACAGGCAGACATCTGCAAGCTCTGCTAGGCTTTCAAGAACTCAGCCAACCCACAAGAGGCTTCATTTAAATAGGATCAAGTGGTGAATAAAAGGACCAAAAAAAAAGCTAATTATATTCTAATGTCACATGAAGGGAAGCAAAGCAATGAAAGGCCATGCACAGAAATAATGATACATGAAAAGCCATTCTTTGGATTATTCTTCGGTTTTGCTTTTTATACTAAACTTGATAACTGATTGCACAAGAGACAATGTATGGTTGATTTCTGGAGCTGCATCTACATCATGTATTGCTGGCCTTTATTATAGTTTTATAGAGCCTTGCTATAGAATGTGATATTGCTATCTAGTCTGTTATTTATTACAGATTGCAGAAAGGGTAGAAAAGTATTTGGTTTACCTTTTTCATAAACTAGCAGTTAGAAACTTATGGAGATTGTCAGGGAAACCTTCTTTTATTGCATCCTGTATGTTCATTATTACTACAGGTACTGACAATATATATTCCTTAGTTGGATGGGTAAGAAGCATTATATTTTACACTTTTAATTCATGAGAATGCTTAAAGTTCAGAGTAAAGAAATTAAACACAGCAATGGAAGTTGACAATCCATACAAAAGATGAGCATTAGAATGGCTGCTATTTGCTAAACAATAGTTCATCTGGGATGAGTTTGGAGTAAGGGGCATTTAAACATTTCGGTACACCCCTCCTGTTGCATATGTAATACTATTTTGGGCTATATTAGACGACAAGAAATTAATGTCCAGCTAATCAGTAGAGTAAGGGTTACACGTGACTCTAACACACATATTTGAGCATTCGCTATGTGGAAGGTGTGAATGAAAAGTTGAAGTTCAACTACAACTTACATATGCTACGGTGCTTAAAAATAAAACAAAGGACGCCAGTAGGTTCTTGCATCAACAAAACAACAAGACAATATATCCACAGCGTTATACTGACAGATCCACAGAGGCAAAGCATTAGTATATATTAATTATGCCAGGACAGTTCAAGCCAAGGCAGTGCACTGTGACACCATGTGGAAGCAGTTAGGGAAGTTTAAGGTGCACCTCTAGGATGGAATGCACCGTCGCAGTCTGGATACCATACAGTGGAAATGATCAGGGAAAATAATCTAAGTTTGATTCCATATCCAGCAGTCCCTTCACTTAAGGTAAACTCATAGCCTAGGGGAGGACAAGACTGCTCATGCTATTTAACCTTACTTAACCTTATTTATCTTACTCTCCTAAAGAGTACTTTTAAAGAGTTAACCTGCCTCTAGCTAAGCCTCATTCACGGGGGTCCCTGCTCCCCAGCTTATCACTAGAGGTACTAGTCTCTCTAGGGCAGAACAGCTTTACTGAGCGTGGGCCTTTGTGTACTCAGGCTCAATGAAACAGATGCAGCTGGGTCAGCATCCAGAAGCCAGTGAAGTGAAAGATCCACCCAACCAGGCACTATGTTAAAGGAAAACTATACCCCCAAAATGAATACTTAAGCAACAGATAGTTTATATCAAATTGAATGGGCATATTAAAGAATCTTACCAAACTGGAATATATATTTACATAAATATTGCCTTTTTACATCTCTTGCCCTTAACCACCATTTTGTGACTCTATCTGTGCTGCCTCAGAGATCACCTGACCAGAAATACTACAACACTAACTGTAACAGGAAGAAGTGAGGAAGCAAAAGGCAGAACTCTATCTGTTAATTGGCTCATGTGACCTTACATGTGGTTTGTATGTGTACACAGTGAATCTTACGATCTCAGGGGGCGGCCCTTATTTTTTAAAATGGCAATTTTCTATTTATGATTACCCAATGGCACATACTACTAAAAAAGTATATTATTATGATAATGGCTCATTTACATGAAGCAGGGTTTTACACATGAGCTGTTTTACTCAGTATCTTTTAATAGAGACCTACATTGTTTGGGGGTATAGTTTTCCTTTAAAGTGTGGCAGGAAGTGGTCATAGGCCAGCAGGCCAATAGTATGAATGTGTAAATGAAGTAACTAGATACGTGGGCATCCGCCCAGCAACTAGGAGGAACAAGGAACTGTAGGGATTTTAAGCCATACAACCATATGTAAATACAAGTTTTCCCAGGAGCAATAACCCATGGCAACCAATATGATGTCAGCTTTTAAACATATTGGAGATTGTTACACATAATAAATATTTATTTTTATGTATTGAATTTATTGAATGTAGAGTAATTAGTTCAATACATGATTTTTAGGGCAAGCACCAGATAAAAATAGCAACCAATCAATGATTAACTGTTTTTGGCTACCAGTTGCAGGTAGAGCAATAAAAGCTAAATTTAATTGGTTGCCATGGGTGCAGGTTTTCATATTCTTATTTGGATTTGGTCCATGTTTTCGCTAGTTCAGTAGAGGTTGAGAAAACCTTTAGAGGCCACAATATTCGAATTTGTGTAGTTTTAAATGTAACACTCTTCATTCAGCAATAGGCTGGTATGTTTAAGGTGAGACATCTAAAAGTACAGATACGGGATCCGTTATCCGTAAACCTGTTATCCAGAAAGCTCAGAATTACGGAAAGGCTATCTCCCATAGACTCCATGTTATCCAAATTATCCAGATTTTTTTAAAATGATTATAAATAATAATAAATAATAACACAGTACCTTGCACTTGATCCAAACTAAAATATAATTATTTTTTTTAAGCATTCTGCTTAACTGGTCCCATACCTGTACTGTATTAGCTATAGATGTATAAAATAAAATAAAATAAAATGTCATTAACAAATAAAACCCATAATTGCCCATACCTACCCTACTTATAGTTCATACACATGCACACACTGACAAGGCATAATAAAGGTAGTCGTACATCAGCTGCTAAATACTTTCAGATAATATAGTAGGGCAATATATTTTTAAATACACTTTCTTCTTGCCTTTCCTTTCATGCATCCATATTCCAACATAATGAGTTCTGTTATGGTTACTTGCTTGCTACAGGGAAGGGTTCTTAAAATCCAATTTACTTTCAATGAATTTCAATTGTGTAAAACCACAGTTACAATGGATACACCTGTGATTATAGTTAATAATCACTATGCAGCATACTTTATTTTTATGGATATATAACTTTAGTTATATCTGTCAAACAGGAAATGCAAAGTGATCCTAATTTACAGTGGTTTTAAGACATAAACGGCACACTTATTAACCACTTAATGTAGCATACTGTAGCTTCTTTTGCACTGTTAATTTACTACACATTAGAGTTTATAGTATTTTATCTGAGTTTTATGCATATTATACAGATGTTTCTACACTCTGGAAATAGAACATTTTTCATTTTTATACCATCCTTCTTTAAGGAATTAGGATTCAGTGAACAAAAATAGAAGTCAGCAAGGCTAGATGGTTGTACAAAGATAGCTTGAATACTGGGATCAACCACATAACCATAATACCTCAGCTGATTAGTATTGTATATGGAGTTATGGTATATATTAGAAAAAAACCCTTAAGTTCTATGCAATAAGTAGTTTTTTCTTTTACTCTGGTAATTAATTAATGCTAAAAAAAACCACTGATTCCTCAGGACTTCAGGACCAACATAAGGAAAATTATAACTAGTGGCCAGTAAATAAGTTAAAACAAATTGAAGATATAAAAATATATTTTAAAGAATGAATACAATTATTAATTGCCAATATGCCAGCATAAAAGAGGAAACCCAAGATTTAAAAGGTCATATATAGATTGTATTTCATTCTTCTGACTAGCAGCTTGGGTTTCACAGAACTGATCTGTAGAAAAGAAAAATGTGCCTGTAATATTTATTTGATGGTTCAAAGGACCTGAGGATATAACCCAAAAAAATAGGAAAAATAAGACCACCACAAACCTAATTTACTTCAATTCAAGCCCTCTTTGCAAACAGAGTAGGCAGGCTATGTTTGGTTAGATATGGTCAGATTATTTGGTTAGTTTCATCCATACTGCCCAACTGTATGGCATATACTGTATGTCAGTGTATTATTTGGACAGTTTATTCTGCAATCCTATTAGATCACAAATGATCTGTATAAATAGACAATTTACTCTGCCATGGGAACTTGTCAAAGGGTGCATGGCGGGATGCTCTTCTGCCAATGGTTTTCTGGTGGGTCCTTAGCATCCCAGTCTGACACTGTTTTACAATGTATTCATATATCTGTAACCTTAGTAAGAGCTAAGTGGGGCCTGACCAATAGGGATGTAGCGAACTGTTCTGCTGCAAACTAGTTTGCGCGAACTTCGACCGTTCGCGTCCGCCGAATGTTCGCGAACGTTTGGGAATGTTCGCATTTTGAGTTCGCGTTCGATTCGAATAAAAATCGTTCGACCATTCGACCATTCGAATTCCTTCGACCGCTAAAAATCGAACGATTTCCATTCGTTCGAACGATTGTAAGCATTCGATCGAATGATTTTCATTCAATCGAACGCTAAAAATCGTTCTAATCGAACAATCGAATGATTTTAAAACGTTCGATCGAATGATTTTTCATTCGTTCGAATGCTTAAAACGTTCGATCGTTCGATTCGAATGATTTTAGCATTCGATCGAATGAAAATCCTTCGATCGAATGATTAAAATCCTTCGATCGTTCGAATCGAACGATTTTAGCGGGTGTTCGAAGTTCGCGAACTGTCCGCGAATGTTCGCATTTTTTGCCGGTGTTCGCGAAAGGCGTTCGCGAACACCAAATCGGCAGTTCGCTACATCCCTACTGACCAAATGTGTGACTGCAAGGAGGGGAGAACAAAGTCTTACAGTGTCTGAAAAAGTAATATCACAATAAACTTGGCTCATAAAATATCCTCTAAAACTCTGTGTTATTCAAATGTCTCATGTTATTTGTATTTAAAACTGCAGCCAGAATATACAGTATACTTGCATAGTTAAACAATACTTGTCGTAAAATGTATATTTAATGCATAATAATCTGTTTATGCTTCAATATCCAGCAAACGAAATTTCCTGATTATATTTTTCCATATTCTTCTATTCACAAATATACTGTTGTTTCCATAATTGTCTTGTATCCTACTGTAACCCTATTGTTCCTTGCCTGGGCTATGGATACACAGATGCACAGTGCCATTTGACTTACAGGAATTAAAGTATTGCTCATGTGACCAGCCCAAGCTTTTACTGGGGAAACCGTGAAGCCGGATTCGTTCCTCTGAGTTCCTGTTGGAAGAATTTATCATTAAAGACTATTTAACTCTCTAAGAACTTTTTCCCAATACAGCTATACTTTCCTGGAAGTTCCTACTAATTTGTGGACTTTGTGTGGGATTGCCTTCCTGGGAATTACAGGGATTGTTCCTTATTCCAGATCTGAAAATAAAGAGACTTTGTTTAATTTACAAGTGTGTGCTTTTCTTCTGCTGCACAATACAGGATTAATTTTGAAAACTACATTAAATTCCTAACACTCCTCGACTCCCCAGTTACCTCCCAGGTCTCCTCAGGTACTTTCCCTGCTTCTGATGTCCCTGGTACCACAGCCTCACTTTGCGCAGGGGTCGGGTTGGCTGGCTTTACTACTTCCTCCTTCAGCTGTGGGGCCTACATCACTGACACGACCACCCCGCCTGGTTCCCCCGGGTCCTCTACAGCCAAAGCTGCCATGAGTCACTTAGGCCAGATTACCCTCAATTCTTGCGGTTGGTTTTCCGGTAGGGAATAATGGACCCCGCAGCTTCGCCTGTACCACTGGGTCTTGCTCAACCCCTTTTAACAGGGCCTCCATTTCTGGCAGTATTATGCCATGGTAACCCATAGTCTGCAGCGCCTCCACGCATTTTACCCAGGTCTCGGGCCAGAACATCCACTGGCCATTTATGAAAAGGGCCCCAATAGCATGGCTGGTGGCACTTAACGCAACTTGCATTGAAAACCTGCTGTGCCCACCCGATCTCTGCATCGCAGCTGCGACACACGGGTACCATTTTAATAGTGCCGTAATCTACAACTTTCTCTGCAAAGGCCACAGTCCAAAAGTATCTTAGGCCTGTGTTTTAGACTGGTAGGGTCTCTAGCGGGCTAAAGAATTGTCAATCACAGGTGCTCGGCTCACCGGATTCCTGCTGGCTCCCTACTCCTGCCCTTTGCACTTTATAACCCGACATACTGTTAACTGCAGGACTCTCCATGCAGTGTCACTGTATCACTGTGGCAGCCCTCACACTGGTGAACTGCAGCTCAAAATGGCTGCCACAGATCCTGTTCAGGGCGTAGTCTTCTTCCTGTGGAAGACCCCCCCCCTGACCCGCCCCTCCGCTGGGATGAGCTGTCCCACCTGGAGCCCATATTCCTGCGCACTTCCTGTAGTCTTACTTTTTGGTGCCACAGGGTCCTAGCCACTCTGTCAGGGACTCCTCGCTCTCACCATCTCTCCTTTTTGCTACTAGAGGCAGTCAGCCTGCATACAGTGCCTCACACTACTTGTTACTCCAGGGCATTAACAGCCCAACCCGGTTTCCACAGCCCGTCTTGGGACATACTCCCTTTCAACTGTCAGGGCCTCCCACAGTACCGACCTTTAGCGTGGGGGAGCCCATCTAGAAATGACACAGGATACAGAGAGAGAAAGTTATTGTTGAACATGTCTTCTTTATTTTATCACAGCCTTCAATTGTACAGCAATGTTGCGTGTCAAAACACAGATGCCCGTTCTCATCAAAATTATTTAAACAAGCGGCGAAATCAGCTAGCTCCTACAAAGCCTTTTGATAATTTTTCGCCGTTTTGCAATTTTATGCTAAATTCTCTACTTTTTCTGCGAAGCAAAATGCCACAGATTCCTCCATCACTAATGTTGAGGTCACATGGAGCTGTCCTTATCAAATTGTAAAATATTTAGTTGCTTTGATGTTTTTGTATTTTTTTTTTTTGCTTACAAACCACTTATAATTTGGATTTAACAAGGATTTCGAGAAAATTGTATTAGTTTTAAGCTTCTCTTAAGCTTTTTATATTTGGATATTTAATAAATAAGGAAAGATCTTTGCTTTTTAAAACTGCAGGTTTATTCATGGTAGAAAAACCTCTAAATTTACACAAATTCAAATTTTTATAAATAGGACTCTCTGAGGGGCAGATTTATCAATGCTTAATTTGAGTGTTTACACAATGCAAGTTTTTTGGAACTAAAAGTCACAAACTTGAATTAGCTCTAACGAAACCTGTTTTTGTGAACTTTATTGATTGGAAAAACTCAAATGTAAAAATGTGGCATGTAAAAGCTGCAGAAGAAGCCAATGGGTATTGTTCTAAGCAAAATGTTTTCATTTTTTTTCAATTCAAACTTTTTAAAATGTTTGCAAAGTTCCTAGATCCATTAAAAATGATGAGTGGAATGTGATTTTACTTTTTTTTCATAAATAAACTTATATTCAAGTTTTCGAATTTTTTTAAACTTAAAACCCCCCCACAAATTAATATTTTTAAAAATAGACCTCTAATTTGCTTTTTGAGATCACCCTGAAAACTTTGGTACTGGTATGGGACCTGTTATCCAGAATGCTTGGGACCTGGGGTTTTCCAGATAACATATCTTTCCATAATTTGGATTTCCATACCTTTAGGGGCCGATTCATGAAGGGTCGAATATTGAGGGTTAATTAACCCTCGATATTCTACTAGGAACTAAAATCGTTCGACTTCGAATATCGAAGTCGAACGATTTTGCGCAAATCCTGTGATCGATCGATCGAAGGATTTTTCATTCGATCGAACAATTAAATCCTTCGAATCGAACGATTCGAAGGATTTTAATCCAACGATTCGAAGGATTTTAATCCAACGATCGAAGGAAAATCCTTCGATCAAAAAATCCCAGGCAAGCCTATGGGGACCTTCCCCATAGGCTAACATTGACTTCGGTAGCTTTTAGCTGCCGAAGTAGGGGGTCGAAGTTTTTCTTAAAGAGACAGTACTTCGACTATCGAATGGTCGAACGATTTTTAGTTCAAATCGTTCGATTTTCGTAGTCGAAGTAGCCCATTCGGTGTTCGAAGTAGCCCAAAAAAACTTCGAAATTCGAATTTTTTTTAATTCGAACCCTTCACTCGAATTTAGTGAATCGGCCCCTAAGGGGCCGATTCACGAAGGGTCGAATATCGAGGGTTAATTCGGCTGCCGAAGTAGGGGGTCGAAGTTTTTCTTAAAGGGACAGAACTTCGACTATCGAATGGTCGAATAGTCGAACGATTTTTAATTCTAATTCGGCTGCCGAAGTAGGGGGTCGAAGTTTTTCTTAAAGGGACAGAACTTCGACTATCGAATGGTCGAATAGTCGAACGATTTTTAATTCTAATCGTTCGAATCTTCGAATTCAACCAATTCGACGGTCGAAGTACCCAAAAAATACTTCGAAATTCGAATTTTTTTTTATTCGAACCCTTCACCCGAAATTCGTGAATCAGCCCCTTAGTGTACTAGAAAATCATATAAATATTAAATAACCGCACTTTGCTTCCAATAAGGCTTAATTATATCTTAGATTAAAACAAGTAAAAGGAAATAATTTTTAAAAATTTGGATTATTTGGATAAAATGGAGTCTATGGGATAGTGCTATCCATAAGTCAGAGCTTTTTGCATAACAGGTTTCTGGATAACAGATCCATACCTGTATATACTTTTTTGCTCCAGCACTTAGCTATTTCCACAGTGATTCTTTTTAATAAAGAAGCTTTATAGTGCATATTACAGTTCTTCTCTCTTTCGGTGTTTGAATTGTAGTCTGCATTACCATACTTTTTTGGTAATAAACTGATTTTAACATACTGTACACATTACATTTTGAGTCAGTTCCCAATCTATATACTGTTAAATAATGCCAGAAAAGGCCACACTAATTCATATATAGAATCACAAAATAGATATCATACAAACTGACTTCTTAATTGAACATTTAAAAGAGTGTCACCTCACTATTATTTTCTTGATCATAGCATGCTTAGTAGTACCCAATGTTTAATGACTAAAATTAAGATAGATTTTCACAATAGTAAATGAAAGGATTAAAAATGAAATGTACTCTTCCTCTAATCATCCCAGCACTACCCTTGTTGGTTTTGTCTGGAAGCAGCAGAGAGAGTTTTTTTTTACCCTTGGACATGGATTGGGATAATTAAAAACTCATGATCAAGTGACCTCCAGTTAGTAAAGTTCATTCTGTGCAGAAATACAACAGATGGTTCTGCCAATTAAAATGTGGAGCTGAGCAGTTATATGCTTTATGTGAGTGAGCTGTGTTCAAGTGCATCTCCTGGTAATAGAACAACTGCGCTGGCTTGGGCACAGCCACAATGTCATTTCATGTGCTACAAATAAACACAAACAAGGCTGAATGAATTGTTTTATTTTATAAAATATAAAAGGTACCAATGGCAAACAGAAGCACGAGGAAGAAAATGACTTGGGATTTGATTAATGTACTATTAATGATATAGGGAAATCAAGGTGCTGAATATGATTATTATTCAACTGACTGAGGTTGGTTTGGGGCTGGACAAACAGCATATTTGCCCTTGCTGCCTCCATGACAGACTTTTTAACAACTGCAATGGTCTAATCTGAACTGGGATTATGAGTTTTTATTTATCTGGCTACAGCATCCCTTTAGAGGTCCTTTACTAGAATTCTCCTATAAGTGCCCAGGCAGAGAGTACTTTCGCCCAGGGTCTGATTGCGCTCTGCAACTCCCACAGAACATATGTGCAGTGTAGAGAACGGTTTGGGGAGGCACAGGTCAGCCCTGTCCTTACCCCTTACCTACTTGACTATCTCTTTCATTTTTAGCCAGAACAGATCTATAAAAACCTATGTAATAAACCTGTAAATCCATAAATTATTGTTCACAAAAGACTGGTTTCAAACTGACACAAGGTACAGAAGGTTTTCAAGCTGACTTCATTTACACCTTAATTAAGATCATTTGAAAGTGTGAAATTGGATCAGTTTATGATAAATCAAGGTACTGACTGATAAACTATTATTTTTTTCAATCACAATATTGGGTCAATACTTTCATAGAATGCGACTGCACCAGGTTCTGCACCCCCTCGGTGCCTGACGGTGATGTGCGCAGTTGTAAATCCGCCACAATCTTTGCTTCCAGAGGGGTGTGGGCGCCCGACCGCATAGCCTGCACATGGGCCCCGCTCCTCCTAATTCCGTTACTGCAGTATATTGTTTTGTTTTATACTTACATTTGGCTAGTCTCGGTGCGTTTTTAATGCATGATACTTTGTGCCCCTAAGATTCCATTGTTTCAGCTGGATACCATTGGGAATAACTGAATACATGTTATATGCAACATTTCCTCAGGCGACAAACATGCACTGAAAACCTGGTGTTGCTTGAAAATGCCTCCATATATTAACCACTTTGAAATGAATAGAAGTAGATGATTGTGTTTTGCTGTCAGGGCCAAAGGTACAACTAAATTGTTTAGGTAAATAAACCAGCCCAGGGCAAAACAGACAAATGTAAGCACTAGGTGCTAACTGGTCCTTTGTGTTTATATACAAAATGCACTTCCTTGCCATCCATCTGGAGATGAACTGTATCTACTGAATGGTTCCCTGTGCTATGGCTACATCATGTGAGATTATGGTTCCATTTAAAGATAGCACCCGATATAGATGGCAGCATAATGGAAATAAAGCAGAAGGCAGGATACCAAGAAGTTACAGTAAATGCACCTTACATTAGGAAACTGAAAGGATTTTTTTTTCAGTTTATATTGACAAAGATATGATATCATATGTTTGCTATTTAATAAGAGCAATCGATATAATCATAATGTGCATTTTAAATAACTACCCAGAACGTGCCCTCCCCCACCCACCCATAAAACTCTTGCAGCAATAATAGAAAATGTTCGCCATCCTACAGGGAGGATACATGCGAAACACATTTTATATTTTTCTGCTGTGTGGAAACAATGGGGCAGGTTTAGGTTTGAGATTAATCAGATTTGACTTTGCTTAATGACAGATTAGGCAACTATTCATGTATTGTGATAGACAGCAGTGGAATTGTCCTCATTTGAATCTTTTCAGCCGATTGTCAAAATAGTTCATTATAACTTTGCCCCATGTTATCTTGTTGCCTTGACAATTTAGTGTGATTTGGAATTCACGCTGATGTGACATTGTTCCCATGTCACAGTGTCACCTTTAGCTGCCCATGCATGATGATAAAGAGGAAAGCACATAGCTTTTTTTTTTTTTTTAAATGGAAATAGAAATTATAACAGCTGGCAATAAATGCCCCGGGATGAGAAAAGCTTTCTGTCCTACAGTGCATCTTTTTGTTGACTCTTATTATTCTACTAATGATTAGGGAAGATAAGGGAATTTATTATTAATACACTTGCTGCGGAGCAATCCTAGTGAAAGAAATGATGTAAAGGAGAAGTCAGTCTCAGTGCATTCTTTTATAAGAGACATAAATGTTTTACCAATTTCTCATTTTCATATGAGGACATTACTCAATGTCAAAGACCAGTAATGAAGTGCAGTCTAAAAGGGATATTCTTTCTATATCAAATGTTAAACCTTTTTTTTTTTAGCATGTGCTAAATGATGACTTTCATAAAATGAATGGGTCTTTGTATCCCATAGCAACCAATCAGATGTTTTCAAAGAGGTGACCTGCAATCTGCTGATGGGTTGCTATGGGTTAATAGACTTGGTGCAAGCTTTACTCTTGTATGGGGGAATGTAATATTAGTTGCTAACGGAATAATCATTCATAATGCAAATAAATGTTTGCCTTTGTGAACGTTCGGCGCTGGACTTAGTTGGCGGGCGCCCGCCTGCATACTCCCCTCCCCGCAAGAGTGCATGCGCACCAGCACCGGATCATTGGGGAGCTGTGCAATTAAGATTTGCAATGCAGTAAATGTCTAATGAAGAAAATTACATTGTGACATGCAAATTTTTATTATTATTTGTGTGCAAATTTGTTCTCTTTGCAAATCTTATTACATTTCCCAAATAATATTTTACAGCATTATCATCCATATTCCTAAGCGGTACTGTAATAAATTTCTAAAGGGGCAGTGTATTAAAAAGATACATATATATATATATATACACACACACACACACACACTGTATGTATGTTGTACACACGTACAGCAGTTTGTCAGCAATTCAATAATATATCAATAAAATATCCTAAATATTCTAAATAATTTGTCATACTAATATATTCACAGATAAATATATGATTTGCATATAATGTTATTATTAAAAAAACACTGTTAAATAATCTACATTTCTAGCCATTATCCACTAGGGGGTAGTCCTGTATTAATATTTTGCTAGATTGATCTCACTAAGATGCTACTTGTCTGTCCTGTGCATATAAAGAACCATGTGAATGAGAACAGATACTGTTCTCTTGATGAATCAGACCTGTCACTCAGGCCAAAGGCTTCACAGTGATATTATTTGCACAAAGACATCCTCTCAGAGCTGTATTTCTGCAGAATGCTCCACCTTTGTCTAAGATAAAAGAAATAGGGGAGAATTTATCTTTTATATGTGGTTATATACACGGGCACTTTCACTGGTGTCCATGCCTTTAGCCATCCTGTTGCATATTGACCTAATCACAATTATTACACAAAGGCATTGTTATTAGATTCACGAATAGAAGGATGGGCTTTGCTGGTGTTGTTTATTTTCCACAAGATATTCCTTGTTTGTATTCAGATATTGTATGTGTAATTTAAAATACAAACAAAACCCATATATATTAAAAAAAAAAAAAAAATATATATATATATATATATATATATATATATATATATATCCATCCATCCATCCAGATCAGCAATCTCAGGTCTTAAAAATATGAAAAAGGTTTTATTGAAAATAACACAGCATATGACTAACGTTTTGGCCCAGTCCAAGGCCTTTTCAAAGGACTGGGTTGAAACGTTAGTCCTATGCTGTGTTATTTTCCATAAAACCTTTTTCATATTTTTAAGCCATGAGAGTGCTGATCTTCTTTGGATGGATGGAGATGGAAATGATTTCCTTTTTCTCTGTAATAATGCAACAGTACCTTACTGACCCCTACTATAAAGAATAAATTCATATTGGAAACAGAACCAGTCTATTGGGTTTGTCTAATGTTTAGGGTTTGTCTAATGTTTAAATGATTTTCTAATAGGCTTAAGGTATGAACATCCAAATAACAGAAAGATCCATTAGTCTTGAGACTAATGTACAAATGTGTTGAAATAAAGAATCACATTATAAAGGGAATCTATGGCTATATATACTTTGCAATAATTTCCACAAAGGCCAAGGCTGATTTCCTCATTGATAATTACCAATTAATGGTCTGCTTAGTTAGGATAAAGAAAGCAAACATTTGATTGGTTGCTTTGGGTTATGAGACTTGGAGACTTGTCATCTGGTTGGTTCAAGGTGCAAGCTGCTAAAAATTATACAAAATGATTTTAATGATAATAACGAGAAATTAAGTCAAAATTAAAGGAAGTTGTTCCATAAAAGATGGCACTCCTATTTGCACCAGTTACTTAATTGACTGGAAGACTGGATAGCTGGAAGAGATTTCAAAAAGGAGCATCCATTTCACTGTTATTGTAGTGTATGTTGCAAGAACCAGGACATTAAGAAATAAAAATTCATTGTCGTTCCAGGTTTATTTGATGAAATGTTCATGTAATCTGACCTCTTCGTTGCAGGACAGTTTGCAAACTCAGCAAGTAGCTTTGTGGCTGTCATTATTATGTATACCCTGGAAATATTCGATAAGAGGCATAAAGGTTCAGTCCATGGCAGAGCTCAGATGTGGGGAAGATTGGAACAGGGTTATTTAGGTATTTAATATGTCGGTGAAAACAAAATTCCACGAAAATGTCCTATAGAATAAACAAATTGCTCCAAGCTAAGAATTATTTCATCTGTTATCAAAGAGCATCAAGAGACCCAAAAATCAATACAGCCTAGTAAATTGCAGCCATAACTCTCTAGCTGAAAATCGTAATACATTTCATTCATAATGCTAGGCTGCAAGCTGGCTATTGTGTATCTATTAAAAATGAAATAACATGGTTCCAAGTTTCCCAAACTCGGTAGTCATTCAGCGAACAATCTGTATTTGTTCAATCCTATTGCAACGAGTGGTTATAATTGACTATTTTCCCTATTTATGCGCCAGGGCCAGATTATATTTTTTATCCTCAAGAATATAACTAGACTCCATTTATTCAGGCCATCTTAGCTGCAGTAACAGAAGGTGCCCCTGATGGAACAGTCACCATGTTTTCATAAATCTTCAAATTATGCCAATTAGACAGCAGTGTATATCAAATTCCTATTTTATCTGTTTGCATGCAGTATAAAAGATGTCTGTAGCACCAGTGCAACAGTTATCTTATAAAGTAAATGCCAACCCAGGAGCCTATTAAAAACAACCTTTACTGCAGAGGCTAATGAGATAGTTAACATTATTCCTAGGCTTATGCTAAGCAGACACTGAAGCTATAAGCATCACAAATTAATTTTAGATGCCCTTTGCTAAACATTGCAATGACCTCAGACTGTCTGCAATTGCAGTGTTCCTCCAGCACATACTAATATCACATCTAGGAAGCTGAAATACAAATGGAATAATCAGTGTGAAATACTGAAGTGCCTAAAGCAGAAACGAGTCATTGTATATACTCTGCACAATGTATTAGTAGTGTTCTGATCACTTTAACTTGGCAGTGAAAAACGATGAAATAATTTGGATCTTCATACTTTATAAAAAAACATTTAAACATAAATAAACCCAAAAAGATTGTTTAGCCTCCAATACAGATTAATTATATTTCAGTTGGGATCAAGTATAAGGTAATGTTCTCTTATTACAGAGAAAAGGGAAATCATTTTTAAAAATGTTAATTATTTGTTTAAAATCGCGTCTATGGGAGATGGCCTCCCATAATTCGTAGCTATTTATATAACAGGTTTCCGGATAACAGATCCTATACCTGTATTATCAAAGAGGAATACAGGATTCTACTGTTGTTTCTCTGCACTACAGACAAATATATATCTTTGCATCTGTGCAATGCCTTGATAATGGAGTACTGTAGGTAGGTACGGTATAAAGATTCTATGTGGACTGCTACATTATACTCATGTAGTGCTATAGTAAAATGAGTGGCACCGTCTCTACTATGAGCTTACCATAAATATATTTGTGCTCCAGATAAGACCTTTCTCTCAAGGTGTAAGCCCTCGCAAATGTGGTGGAGGCATGGTGTAGTGCAACTGTAATAGAGTGCTATGCACAATAATTGGGTGCCAGTGGTTATTTATGCTTAACCAGAGAACTTAGTTTATTCAACAGCTTCATCCACATAGAACTTTATAGAAATAACAGGAACATATAGCAACAGATGATAGTATATACTCACAAGCACCAAATGACCAGCTCAGTCCCTGCAGGCAAGGGCACACACAGCAGCAGCAATTGAAGGTGCACTCAGCTTTCAGCATTTTCCCTAAGTGGACCCCAGGGGAATCTCTACATTCCTAAGTCTATACACTTAGTCTCTACTTATGGGCAATTAGTACCCAGGATCTTAATCCCTCTGACTCTCCTCATCGGAGCCTTGAGCTGCTCAACTAAATAACCTGTCTATCACTCCTAGATTGATCTATTACAGAGTATAGCTTCTCCTTTATAGGCCTAAAGTACCTAGGTTCCAATACCCATTCCTCTCCTGCCTGCTTGGTAAGGGCTAAAACAATGGACCCAGAGCACATGGTTACCTAGACCTTTATACTATAGCAAAATGCCATCTACTGGTAACACTTTGTAGACACCAAGGGACATAGTTTACGGCAGAATAATGAAACAGGTCCCCCATTAGGACACATTTAAGCATCTATAACACTGAGGATTTGCCTGCCAATATTAATTAGGGTGGCTAATTTACCAGATCCCTACACTCAATACCCCCCAATTCTGTCTGTAAAATTGTTTAGTGGAGGTTATCTGCAGTCTACTCTAATACAGCTAAAGGTTTATAATAATACATTGGACACAGCTGAGTTACCAAAAATGATAAAATCCAGTTCAGTGGATATTTGACCTGCTTTACCAGTGGAAGTAACTAGGTAATCTATGCAACCCCAAGGCAGTTCAGACAGCCAGCCAATTCAGGTGCACAGTGGTTAAAATACTGCAGCTCCAATTGTAACAGGAAGAAGTATGAAAGCAGAACTCTGTTTGTTAATTGGCTCATGTGACCTAACATGTATGGTTTATTTGTCTGCACAGTGAATACTAGGATCCCAGGGGGCGGAACTTATTTTTTAAAATGGCAATTTTCTATTTATGATTACCCAATGGCATGTACTACTAAAAAGGCATATTACTATGAAAATGGTTTATTTATATGAAGCAGAGTTTTATATATGAGTTGTGGTATGCATTATATATTTTAATGGAGATCTACATTGTTCTGGGGTATAGTTTTCTTTTAAAGAAAGTTGGAGAGCTGCTGGTTTCCACTTGCAGTGAGCTGCATTCTTCACTTCCTTAGAGTTGTATTTTAGAGTAACTGTGTTTCTTCAGCATAAGAACATGCAATATTAGGCTTTTTTTCATCACTATTCTAGTGGGTGGTCAAGACAAGTTACATGTTCTACTCTCTAGAACAGGGGTAGGCAACCTGAGGCTCCGGAGCCTCATGCGGCTCTTCATCCTGCTTGCTGTGGCTTGGTCTTGCGGCTTTGCCTATCAGGTCAGCTATACAGCCTTTGCACCTGCTGGCGGCTGCTTGAGTGTATGACCGGGGTAGCTTACCATGGTCGCACACTCAGGAAGATGCCAGCAGGTGCGAGGGCTGTATAGACATCCCAGGAGTGACAGGCAAGACCGAGCCACAGCAAGATGATTCATCATGGTCTTTACCGCGATCACAAACTCAAGACAACAGAGTCGAAACATAATTTAATTAAACAGATGAGAACACTAGCATTTAATAGGGCTAGTTAGGGATGGGCGAATCATTTGGCCTTGTTTTGCAGAATAAATTACGCCCATAGACTTGTATGGCGTTGTGCGTCAAAATAAAAAGACGCGCGTCAAATTTTTTTTCCGCTGCGCAACATTTTTTTGATGCCCATAGACTTTAATGGGCGTCGGCGACATTTGCCAGCGGCAAATTTTTGTCTAAACGAAACGGGTCCTACACATACACACTGCACTTCTGTTTGTTGTATTCTGTTGTTGTAACAGTTAAAATTTAAAAAAGGTTTAAACTTTTAAACGTTTATAATATGTTTTGAGGCTCCAGACTATTTTTCTTTAGTGGAAGAGGGGGCAAAATGGCTCTTTTGATAGTAAAGGTTGCTGACCCCTGCTCTAGAATGTAGTGCTGCTGCCTATTTGTATGCCTCTATAAACAAAACTGATGTTCTTTGTTTAGAGTACGTATTTACCCCCATATGTAATAAAAGGCACTAAATTTGCCCAGGAGCAGTAACCCACAGCAACCAATAAGATGTTTGCTTTTGGACAGGTGACCAATAAATGCTACCTTCTGATTGGTTGCTATGGGTTATTGCTCCTGGGCAAACTTAGTGTCTTTGATTACATAACCCCCTTAATGTCACTTAAGGCTTATTAAACTTAGTCGTTTCTGATTTTTTTATCTGTCTCACTGAATCACTCTTACTGACAGGAGTCAAACACATTTACTAATTTAATTTGTTAATTAATTTACTAACATAATTACTAAACTGCATTAGTAGAAACCAATTAATATTTAGTATTGCTCAGTCATAATACAATCACTTGTACCTGTATGTAATAAAAGGCACTAAGTTTGCCCAGGAGCAGTATCCCATAGCAACCAAAAAGTTGCTTGCTTTTGAATAGATGACCAGTACATGCTTCCTGCTAATTGGTTGCTATGAGTGGTTGCTCCTGGGCAAATGTAGACTGTAAGCCCAGGGCAGGAATTTCTTTCCTTTTGACTGTTTAAAACTCATCACTTAAACTTAACTGTAATTGTTCTTTGTAGTTATTATTATAATGATGCCTATATGTTCTACTAAGTTTTGGTATACAGCACTGCATTTATAAATAGCCCTGGATAAATAAAAATAGTACATGGTTAGAAAGTGAAGCAAATATAAAATGAGTACCTGTGGGGATAACATTAAGCACCTGTAATACTTCATCCATTGTATACCTGTATATAAGATGCATACATAAATATTTATGAAGAACATACTACTGTCAATGCACTATAACGCTGTGCATCCTTCAGTACTCTGTGTTTCAAATTTCTATTTAGCTACAAAGAAACATTCCAAATAACTGAAAATATTATTGTGAGGTGTTCTTGGATTTCCTACCATGCTACTGATAACACCAGATAAATTAGGCAAAGTAGAAGGCAAATTGCAGTGATCAAAGACAAGAAAAATTCAAAACACAAAAAAGCCCACAAAGCACTGAGCACTGCCAGTGTCATGATGTTACTTTTTGAAATGACTATGCTAAGGCAGCATAATAAATGAGTGTAGTACAGTAAGGCTGTCTACGTAGATTGGCTTCAACTGTATGTGCACTAGGTGGTATGAAATCGCAGCTAACAACACCTTGACTGCTTTGCTTTTTCTCAACAGGCAAAGGAAATGGGGTTGTTTTGGGGAACATGCAATGGGGCTCAGGAGGGGCAATGAAGCCTCGCCAGTGGGGATGTGGAAGTCGACAAAAAGTTGTACAGTGCCCAACCCTAACCCGCATATAGTCTAACTGCACCTGACCCTAACCTGGTGAGTGTCCATATTTATGGGTGCAAATCTTCAAAAGGCAAACATTGGAGGAGGAAGTGTGGCCCAGTGAGGTCACAGGCAGGATGGGTGCTTAGAAAAGTTCAGCCTACACCTGCCCACAGCCCTGAAAAGTTGTTTGTATGTTGGCTTGAACCCACCCGAAAAGCAGGTATCTGGCCAGCCCACACATCACTACTTTCTAGGGCTACTTCCTGTGTTTTACGGATTCTCCTATAATAAAAATGTTAAATGGGCATGTTTTAAAATGAATCTGGTAATGTCAATACTGATTTCCTGTATTTATGTATGATAGTCATTCTTAGAGATGGGTTTCAAAAAGTTTCACTAGAGCATGAAAGATTATGAATATGCAACATTTGTCATTGTTTTACAAAGGTGCTAAAGACTAATATGTAGACAGTTATGAATCCTATGTTCTACAATTTCACTGGCCAACCCTTCACCACTGTGTTCTATGCCATTATGAGCAAGTGACTGAGACAGGTGCTATCTGGTAAATGGGACAAAATGGTTAGAGGGAAGAGGAATTACGAAAAGTTATTATTGGAAGGATTGTTCTGAAGTTTTTTTTTTTGCCTGTAAACACAGTGAGCTGGAACAATAGATAGATTTTCTTTTATACAAAGGATTTTCACACTGTTTTGCTTGGAATCATTCATTTTATGAAATACAGAAGAGGTCAAGCGTTTTTCCCTGATAAATCTAGCAGGATTATAGACCAATCATATCAGTGGCAGAGGTTTCAGTGTTGAAATAATTGTGAAAAAAAAAGCTTTTCATAGTTTGCAAAGTTTTGAAGGAAGCACTGGATTATACACTCAACTCTTGTAACCCGGACTTTTAAAGAAATGCTGTCATTGAAATTAAAAATAGGACTTTCCATAAAAAATTTAAAAAATAACTACAATTGATAAAGTCACTTTTTTGTGCTTGTGAAGGCAAGTGTATTTTCTGAAAGGCTCTGCATTTGGGTAAGGCTGTCTTCCATACACTCCATTTTAAGAAAATAATTCAGATTTTTTAATAAATTCCATGACATTTGTGGTTTTATAGAACGTGAGTTTACTCGTGATTGTAATAATCATTAAAATCACAAAATGAGAATTTTAATAAATTAGCCTCCACGGGTATGGAGACTGAAATTACGGAAAGATCTGGGCCTGAACTAAGGGAAGGCAGAAGAGTCACCTACCTAGGGGGCAACGATATGGGGGTGCTGGGCAGGTACCTGTTCAAAGGTCTTCTGCCTACTCCTAGTCCGAGTTTGCTCCCCTGCTGCTATTGCCTTTCTCCTCCCCATCTTTCTTCCTTCCCTCCCCTTCTTTTATGGTGCATTCGCACTAGTACATGCAAGCACAAACAGAGGGGGGTGTTCTTAGCCGACTGGGGTGCCTAGGGAGTCCGGTCGGCTTGGCCTGACCCTGGGAAAGAACCCTTAAATGGAAAACCCCAGGTTCGGAGCATTCTGGATTATAGTTCCTATACCTGTATAGTGTTTTTATACTTAACAATACATAGTAAATTGCTCTTGCATCAGGGTAACTCTTTTAGTAGCGTTTTCCTATTTGTGGATTAAAAGTCAAATATAGAAGAAAACAAGCAGCAAACAAATTCAAATGAACACCATTTTAAAATAATTTTAAAGGGCTAATACATAACCAGCAAGTTTGCAAATCCAACTTTGAGGGGGGACATTTATTAAAACTCAATTTTTTTTCATTATATTAAAAATAAAAATTCAACCTAACGCTCATCCACGATTTGGCTTAATTTACTACAAAATCAGAACGAAAATTGAGCTTGCGGGAAAAATCTTGACAAAATTGTGTGACAATTTGAATCAAGTGACTTTTCAATTTGTCTCCTGAAAAACATCTAGTTTTAGAATAAAACCCAGTATCAAACAGTGTCAAACAGCCTGAAATTCTCTGAAAAATCATGAAGGCAAAAAACATCATCCAATTGTAAAATGGAAATCTGCCATTGACTTCTACATGAGTTTGACAGGTTGGATTTGGTTATTTAGCAGCTTTTGCGCATATTAAATCTCGAAAAATTGTAGTTTTTTTCCCTCTAAAAATTGTTTTTCCTTTCAAAGCCTAAACAGAAAAATTTGAGGCTTAATAGACCCCTCTAAAAAGGAAAAAGGAATTTTGGTATTTTCGTCATAAGCAATAAAATTTAAAATTTATCAATAAGTGGGAGTCTCCAGTGTGTTTACATAAGGACCCCAAAGGGAGCCATTACTCCTCATGTTTGTAAGAGTTAAGGTACATTTGTAATCTTATATTCTCCATTACTCTGGTCCATTTCAATTTTCTGATATCTTTCCTAGGATTGGAAGCAGGGCCAGATCTAGGGTAGGCAGACAAGGCAGCTGCCTAGGGTGTAATGTTTGATGATGAGAGAGCATATTTTGGAAGTTGCAGAGTGGTGCTCCATGAGAAATAAAAAACCTTATCAGCTCCAAAGTTGTGCCTGCGTATCCTTTGGCAATAAGTGCTCTCCCCCACTACCTTTGTTGTTGCTTCCGGCTTGCCTACATGAGTGGGAGGAAGTTGGTGGGCCAATATCAGAAGCAACAGCTAAGCAGTACTGTGCCAGAGAGAAACGGCTGGAGAAGTTCTTGTGTACTGTGAGTCTCTTTTTCTGCTCACTATATTTTCTGTAGGCACCTCTACATCTGCCCCACCATCTCTCTCTTAACCTTTTGTTACCAGATAACCAAGCTTTATTTGCTGTCTTTATAAATCCCCTATTTTTTCTGTGCCCATACAATATTATTATATACTCTGCACATCTTTTGTACGTCGGGGTAGGAGTTTGGCAGTCTGGAGGGGGCCCTGGGGACTGCCAGGAGGGCCTTTCATTTTGCAGCCTTAGTAGGCCCCTAAGGCTCCAGTCCAACCCTGTCTACCCCCATCAAAGTTAACTCTCAATGCTAGTCATATTTCTTGCCTGACCCAAGCTTCACCTATGCAATGTGTTTAATGCCATCATGAAATAGCCACTACTTTTCTTATTCTATGTGTTATGTGGCAATAATTATATACAGTTAGGTCCATAAATATTTGGACAGAAAACTTTCTTTTTCTAATTTTAGTTCTGTACATTACCACATTGAGTTTTAAATGAGGCAACTCAGATGCAGTTGAACTGAAGGAGGGTTCCCCCAAAAAACATTTACTGTACGATCTTTTTCAGCCTATCACCCTTAAAATAGTAAAAGACGCCAGCGTTTTTTGGGACTTGTCAAAAAATGTCAACTTTTTTTGAAGCAAGCCCTATCTACTCTATTGCACTTCACCTGGTCTGAGGTGGCGAAAGATTTAACGCTCAGTAAAATCCGCAAGTTAGTGAATTAGCGTAGTTACGTCCCTTTGCCATAGGCAACTTCGTCTGGCGTAAGGGTGCAAAGTAGAGCTAGAGTAGGTAAAGTATGAAGATTTAAATTACGGAAAGATCCATTATCCAGAAAACCCCAGGTCCCGAGCATTCTGGATAATAGGTCCCATACCAGTAATAATAATATTTAAACAAACATATTAAGCAGCTTTGCAGTACACTGGGGGACAATCTACACAATGCAATTAGCAAACCAGGATGCAAGGGTTAGAAAAAACTGAGAAATCAGAGCACATGAACATACACTCAGATTGTTTCCCTCTGCTCATATACATGAGTTTTTGGAAGGATCATATTAACACTTCAACAAGAAAAAGTGCAGTTTTAAAAGGATGACAGAGCTACTGTTTAATCAAACAAAAGAGCAAAAATAATAGGTTATACCATTTATGAGTTTAAAAATAAAACTACCTGACTCCGTAGCTCTTTTTTGAAAAAAATATGTCCCTATAAGGAGACCAATGTTTTGTAATAGATACTGAAGAAACTTTACAAGATACTCTACTAAATCAATTTAAAACATGGCAGGAGAGAAAATAAAACATAGCAATTTGCATTTCGACTTGTGCAAATTAACTCACAGCACAGGTTGACCCTGCCAAATAGTTTAGGTCTGTCTAGGGATATAAGGTAGATGGCTTTAGAACAGCCTGAGTTATGCCGACTGCCACCGCAAAACAACAAGTGCATCTCTAAACATTTAGTAAAATAAATCTGTTGTTCCGTTGTCACCAGGAATTAACAAGCTCAGTCCCTATGAGAGGTGATAAGAATTCATTAATCTAATTAAATACTTCTTATTGCCAAAGTGACTTTGTAGAGAAGCTTTACTGAAGGATAAGAGCAAAGTAAAATGGTGTCCCAGCAGAGACACAAATGTTAGACTTCAGCAAGCAGCGCCATGCTTCATTAAAGTCCTAATTATCTATTGGTTCTAAGTAGCTAATAATATTAAATGAGTATCCAAGATAATTTGATGACAATGTTTACTAATTGCAAGTGAAGAGTGCCATGCCTCACTATTACCTTGGGTGCAGTAATTGCATGTATTTTACCTGCGCGTGTTATTGTTGCCTTTGCATAAAGCCTTTCCCCTTTCTGTTTTTTTAACATAGATTACTAAACAACTGCTGCAGAGAGACTTGAAAATTATGTTTGGCATGTATCTACAGCTGTATCAATCAAGAAAATATGTGTTACTAAAACAAATATAAATACCATGTATGGTGTTTATTATCCAGAATACTTGAAAAAAGACACACCCATCTGGTTTAACACGTTCTGCCTATATATAACCAGCTAACTGCAAGTTTATTTCCTTGATTGAAAAAATGCTACATTTTACCTAGGGTAACTCTCATTGACCTCTACACAAATTGGCATTTTTTTTTTTAAATTATTCAAATAATATTGAATATTTGAGTTTTTGAAACTCTCATTTCAAATTTGTGAGTTTTAGCACCAAAAAAATTTCCTATTTGGACATTGATAAATCAGCCCCTACATTCTCATATAGCGTTGCTACCGTGCCTTGCCGGTGAATTACTGCCAAGGTCAGTGTCATTATCACAAATTTACTGGCAGTTTTTAATCTCAACAACTCTAGTGCTTTAGCCCATGGGTCAGCCAGCCCCCAAAATGTATGGCCTGCCCCCTGACATCACAACTCCACCCCCTTATTGCCCCACCGCCCCCTTACATCATTAGCTATTAAGGTCAGAAATAAAAGCATCTACAATGACTTCTATATGTTTAGAATAATAACCTGAGTGTTCTGCACACACTGTATCAGAAATAAAAGTGGAGTCCTTTATAGTAAATTTTTAATGAATCATGGGAAACAGAAGTCTGCAATGAATTAACTAATAGACTATGTATTTGCATTTCATTTGGTGTGATATTTCAGTATTACATATGCAAGATAATGTTCATATACAACTACCAAAGATTATTTACTCAACTATACCAGCTGCCTTGTGTAATTAGTATACTTTAAAAGAGACTGCTCTGCAGCTCTTAGAAATGGTGTAGTTAGTAGTAGGTGTTTTTACTTGTGCCAAAGACTAGACAATGTTGTGGACACCTGCCCTTTAGGGCTTCATAAAGAGCAGGTGCAAGAAACTTAGCGGCCCTTTTACTAAAGATCGAAATTTAGTGGTAGATGTTTTTGAAACCACAATTGAACAATTTTTCTATAAAAACATTATGCCATGACATTTATTAAAAGATCCAAATATAAAAAGTGTAAATGGAAAAAAAAATGCTGAACAATCCTTAAGCAAATATAAATATGTCAAATATCTCTAAATATTTTCCGTCAATAACTAGTGAAAAAATTACCGAAAACTTCTAAAAGTCTGAATGATTAAAAAACAGGGCCAATAGGATTAGCACAGCTCCCACTTACTTGTATGGGACCTCGACTGCTTTTACTTGGCACAGTTTTTTGTGTTTTTTTACAGAGAGAGTTTTTCGAGAGTTTTAGAGAAATAAAAAAAAAAAACCACAAAGTGTAGAGAAAAATATGGTTTGTGAAAAAAAAAATCCACATTTTAGTAAATCAAACCCTTAGAATCCCTTAGAATACCCATATGAATTATACAACACAGTTAGTAGTCTGGCTGGGGTGAAAACAGGAATGACTGGACGTTTATTTAAGGAAACAAGAAATTAAATGATTGACATGTAATTTATGTCCCTCTATCATTAAATGAGTTACAGTACACTGACATATTTAGTCATACTAGATGCCCTAGATATTTTGTAAATATGTACCCTATATTTTAAAGACATTGATAATATTGGTACTTCAGTGTAAAAGTGTATAACAATTATTTCCTCATTCCATATTAACTTTATTACTTTTTATTGAAAAAAAAACTTTATTACTATTTATTGAACATTTAAATCTGACCACTCTTAAAATGTAATTGTCAAGTCAAGTGGACCCCAAAACCATTTCGATTCGTAATGACAGGTCAGTGCTCTAATCTAAACATTCAGCAAAGAAATGGTGTTTTCCATGCCCTCAATGAGGTTTGAAAAATACATTTCTAGCTATTTCTATGTGAAATGTGGCCTTAATGCAATGTCTGGTTTAAATAAAACTGGCATGTTCTAGAACAACCCATCTTTTCTGATTTTGGGCTATAGATGCTCATAAATCAATGTTGGAGCAAACAATAAACAGTCAAAGGCACAGATCATTTTTCTTACCTGCCTGAATCCCATTATGCATGACTTTCTAAAGAGACAGATGTGCCCTACTTAGTTGAACTTCGTGAGAAGATTTATTTTTGTCATTGTCTGTTTCCCCACTTATAAATCCTTTACCACATGTCCCTTTACTTTTACCACTGCTTAAAAATACCTCAATTACCTGGACTTTAGAAAAATAAAAATGTAGAATAATACATTACATTTATATTACACTAAATTCCTTTTAATTGAGGGCTTTTTAAGCAATGGTAAAAATTAAAGGAACGTGGTAAAGGAAGGGAGAATTTTAGTCAATATTTAGGGCCAGGGGCCCAAGTTCAGTCTTGTGATCTAACAGGTCAGATTGTCAGTAGTGATGGGCGAATAAATTCAGCAAGCGCGAATTTTTGGCAAATTTATGTGTTTCGCCGCCGGCGAATTAATTTGCAAAACCGCAATGCGCCAGGTCAACATTAATCAGACACCCATTGACTTTAACGCCTGCCGTCAAAACTGACCCGAGTGTCAGGATTGCCGCAGGCATCAAAACGCATTTTGCAAATTTTTCACTGTTTCGCAAATTTCACAGGAACCATAATTTTCTACAGTGTAATTGCAATCTTTGTCAGGTTAAATGGTAATTTTAAAAAAGTGAGTAAATATTGAAAACTATGCCTTCTGGTATAACTGTAAGATAATTAGAAATCAGTTCTAAATTAGCAGGGAAGCTGGTACTGTGAAGGAGAACCAGCATTCTTTGTATTTGTAAAGAGCCCCCTATACACAGTAAACCATTTTGTTTTAGTAAATACAACCCTAGAATTCATAATTCTAAAGATTTCAGTCCACTTTGAATTAACATCATTTGCTGGTCCACAAAAGAAACAAAAATGGCAGTTTATTTCTATTCTATATGATTTAATTAACAATTTTTTTGCTGCATCTTCTCTTTGGACGTTTAACTGGTCCCACTGTCCCTAGATTGTTCCACTTTTAGGCTGGGATCAATAACCATAACAACCAGAAAGCATTAAAAATGGCAGACTAGAAAAAAGCAGAACAGTAAACCCAGACAAAATATAAAATAAAGATCAAAGGTTAACTGTCACAAAATATCAAAGCCTGTATCATATGAAAGTAAAAAAGTTTATAAACCTAAAAATATAAAATAATAATAATATAATGTTTGCATAATACATTTCCAATATGATTTAGTTAAAATGGTCTTTGATTTAAAGGTTATTTGTAAAAAGGATGTGCTATAAAAATACATATACGTAGGTCTATCAGAGTTGAAACATAGTAGCAGTCGGCTGTCGTCCACCCAATTCCAACTTTTGGACTTGTCATGTTTTGGACAAGTTTTTTACATTTTTTTTTCCAACAAGTAAAAAGAAAATACAGAAAACATTTACATAATGTCCCTATGATCCTTTTGTTTAAGTTTTATATACACTTTATATAACAACTTATTACTGCCCATGTGCATAATTATGGCTAGCCATCTTTGTCATCTTTGTTTTAACCTTATTGATAAATCATCACTGAATCTGTGTGCCGCTTAGAAAGCAGTTTCAACAGAACATTCTGCTATCACAGTAGATAAAATATATCAACTTATATTGTTTTATTAATAATATATATCAATATACATTGATTTCAGTTTGGTTCAGTAGGTTTACAATTATTTTGACATAATGATTAGCCAAATACTAAGGGGCAGATTCAATAAGCCTCGACTGTTTTTTTACTTCGACTTCGACCTTCGATTCGAACGATCGAGCGATCCTCCGATCAGGTGAACAGTCAAATTCGATATTCGAAGTGGACAAGTACGATTATCGAAGGATGTATTAGTTCGCCTATTCGACTCGACTCGAAGGATACCTTATTTATGAAATCTTCACCCGAAGTTTTATTTGTACCCCATCTTTGACCTACCGAAGTTGATTTTGGACTTCGACATTCGAAGATGATCGAATGGTCGAGAAAAATAATCGAAGGGTCGAGGTAAAAAATCTTTGACTATTCGATTTTCATTTATTTTCTTTGCTGGTGCTCTCCACTGTTGTGGGTGTATAGTGACACCTAGGGATCACTTTATAAACTGTTTCTTTAGTTCTGGCTGCACTAGAGGTTTGCTGAATTTCATTAAAATAAATACTGACACCAGAAACATGTTTGTTTTTGCATCAATCAGAATATAACCTAAGATTTTCAAGTAGCAATGGCTTACAAAAGTCTAACATTATTTTTTAGTTCTATTTTTTTTCCCCACATCACTTCAAATATTAATTGGCCCTATCTATCCTTACGCTTCACTAAATGGTTAAATGTTTAAAAGCTGCATGGAATGCTGGGAAACACTGGCTTACTTATAAAAACCCCCACCAGATGCCATTTGGCTTAGAATTTTTTCAAAATGGACATTTTGCCAGCCGCCATTTTTGAGGCCCAAGAGCAGGCTGAGGAGCAGGAACACCTTGTCCCTGCTAGGATCAGGCAGCCTCGTCACTTCAGGAGACCTGTACTTTGTTTGGACGAGCTGTCTGATGATGAGGTTGTGAGGATGTTCCGTCTGAGTCGTGCCATAGTGCAGGTTTATGGTCTCATCAGTGAGGCCATTGAACCTGTGACGGCACGGTCTCAGGCACTGCCTGGGATGTGCAAGCTGCTTGCAGTTTTGCATTTCCCGGGCACTGGCAGTTTCCAGCAGGTTTCTTCATGCCTCATTGGCATGAGCCAGCCCACCTTTAGCAGGATACTAGCACAAGTGCTCAGGGCACTACTGCAGCACTCGCAAAGGCTCATTTCCTTCCCCTCAACTCAGGCAGAGTGGATAAGATTGAAACAGGATTTTTTCCTAATTGGGCAATTTCCAAATTGCCTAGGAGCCATTGATTGCACTCATGTTGCGCTCACGCCACCTCGCCATCACCAGGAGCGCTACTGAAATCGTAAGCGCTCCCATTCCATCAATGTGCAGGTGGTGTGTGATTCCAACATGAGCATCATGAGTGTGAGATCTGGCTTTCCCGGAAGTGTCCTTGATGCCACTATCCTGCGTCAGTCAGCTCTCCATGACCTCTTTACCCGAGGAGAAACGGCAGGCTTGTGGGTAAGTTCTATTTTCAATTTCATACAAAGATACTTCAAATATTATTTTAAAGGTGATATGTATGTATTTTCAAGAATTGTTTCCCTTTTTGCAGTCTGGCTACAATAGATGCACTATGCATCTTGGGACCTGTAGTTTAGTTCAATCAGCTAACTTTGTTAGGGCTTTTAATTCTTGCCACCTGATTCAGTTTACAGGTGTGATGTGTTAAGGGGATGATTTCTTAATGGATCTGCACACACACAATTCCTTGCATTTGGGGGGGGATTACCTCTTTTATTGTGCGACCAATGCTCATTTGAACCTGGGTGGAGTCACCTTTAGAAAACATATCGGTAAGTGGCAGTGTTTGTTTAGCAATGACAGGCTTTTGTGTGGCTACTTAAATTTATTTTGATTTGTGTTAATACATTTTTCTTGTTTGATCTACACGTATGGCTTCTTCTGTTTTCTTGTTTGAAATGACATTACCCATGTTACTATTTTGGACAAGCGCCTTGGCAAAAAAGAAAAACAAACACACCCAGTACTGTTTTAGTAGCTTTACTGACACAATCTTTGTCAAAATCCAAAACAGTTGAACAACAATAAAAAGACAATCTATATCTGTATAAAGTTTGTTTGTTTTTGGAACACACAATATTTATTTTAAGCCATTAAATATGTAGCTTAGCTGGAAGCCACAGGAGGAATTTGGTCTCAACATATATTTCAAAATATAGCAGCCCCTATAGACCACTAAAGGGCAAAAGCTTTACAAATCATTTGTTGCATGACATTGATAATGCACCCCTGGATTCATCATGGCCAACTTTACATTAAACAGTATCCAAAAATTTGGCCCTTGATAAGCTTGTGTCCAAAACAATAATATAACAATCAATATGATCTACAAATGACACTTGTCACTATGTGACAATTTGGCCAGTTTAAAAGTATAAACAATATGAGATTAGTGCTGGCCAGGTAGAGTGCAAAGTAACAACCAAGGCTTTGTGCCTTTAAGACATATCATACACCTTGGACTTGCTATTTAATGAGCACAGGTGGAGGAGGAGGTAGTAAGTGTTAGCACCTATTATGAGTGCTGGTTAGCCACAGTAGGCCAGAGGTAGCCAACATAACTTCTTGTGCAAAGTAACAATGCTTTATGCCTTTAAGGCATATCATACACCTTGGACTTGCTATTTAATGAGCACAGGTGGAGGAGGAGGTAGTAGCCGTTAGCACATATTATGAGTGCTGGGTAGCCAAAGTAGGCCAGAGGTAGCCAACAATACTTCATAGGGCAAAGCACAAGGTACACTGTTTTCACTTTGACAGTTGCAGAATATAGGCCATTGTTACATGAATGCACATAACATGTAAACCACATAAATACAGAGCTTGATTAGCATATGGAACCTTTGAAGCAACACTGCACTAGTGATAAATACACAATAAAAAAGTGTAGTCATATGCTTGCAATAGAATTCATTGACCCTTACATGTAACATTTTTTGGCCAAGTGAATGTGTTAGGCAACACTGCAGCATCGCCATAGAAATATGTTAGAGCAAATGCACTTTTTGATGTTTGTTAGTGCTTTTCCAGATGTTATTGGAAAGGGCGCCAATGGGTGTTAGATATGGCACACCTTGGTGCTGATAACACCATACATATATACATATGTTAGAGCAAATGCACTTAGATGTTTTGAAGTGCTTTTCCAGGTGTTATTGGAAAGGGTGCCAATAGATGTTAAAATGGCACCCCTCAGTGATGAGAATGGAGCACAGTGTAAACAATGGGATGTGTTGTTTGGGAGTCAGTCCCATTGCTGGGTAACGGACAAAGTGATACCTGAAGCGTCAATAGGGCAAAGTTTGTAACCAGGAGAAAGATAGGCAAAGAGGCCAGTGTCAGATGGAAAATTACACAGACTGGAGCTAGGGACGTTTGTCCCCTCGGACAGGACCATGTCCCCTTCTATGCCCCCTTTCCTTCCGATGTTGAGGAGCTTAAGGGGGTGGAGGGGGAGCAGCAGGTGGACCAGGGACTTCACCCTCAGCAGAGCCCCCTGGTCGATGAGGCTGGGCTGCCACCAGGTCCTGGAATCCACGATGGATGGTCACCTGGGTCTCCCGAATATCCGTATGGATTTGGGCCATCCACCGCCTCATCCAGAGTTCCTGGCGGCGCTGCTGGTGGAGCATAGGCTCATCATTTTTTTGCCTTGTTTCACCGCAAAAATGACGCCCATAGACAAAAAAAAGACGCGTGTCAAAAGAATTTGCCATTGACTTTTACAGGCTTTTGTCAAGTTTATGCAGAAGTATTTTCAGATTCGAATTTTTAGCAGCTTTTGAAAAATTCAGATATTAAAAATTAAAGTTTTTTCCCCTTTAAAGGGGTGGTTCACCTTTAAATTAACTTAAGTTAACTTAACTTAAACAAGGGGCACATTTACTTACTATTGTTCGAACGAACGAATTGTGGTAAATCCTTCGACTTCGATGTTCGAAGTCGAAGGATTTTACTTCGACCAATAGTAAATGTGCCCCCATGTATGTCATATAATGGCTAATTCTAAGCAACTTTTCCATTTTTTCTTTTTTATAATTCTTTAATTATTGCCTTCTTTTTTTTTTTACTCTAAATGAGGATCACTGATCCCATCTAAAAAAAAAATGCTCTGTACGGCTACAAATGTATGGTTATTGGTACTTTGTATTACTCATCTCTCTATTCAGTCCTCTCATATTCATCTTCCTGTCTTTTATTTAAATCATGGTTTCTAATTTGAACCCCAGCAACCAGATTGCTGAAATTGCAAACTGGAAAGCTAAAAATGTAAATAACTCATAGTTGGCAAATATCATGCTCTATTTCATACTAAAAGTTAACTCAAAGATGAACAATTCCTTTAAAACTCGGTCAGAAAAAAATGAGGCTTAATAAATAGGTCCCTAAGAGTTGCTATATAAAATATAGTCATAATTCAATTAAAATTGCAGTTTTAAGATTTTTTGGACAACACGCTGTAGTCAAAGATCAAAGTCCATCAAGTTCACCCATCCACATTAAACCCAGAGCTCACACCAACACCCTCCATACAATCATATAAAATATATGTACAAATTTTTATATTTATATTAATTGTAGATTTTAGCATTATTATAGCATTGATTATCAATATTTGGTTAGCATTTCCACTTCCCTATATAGACTCTCTCATCATTTTTATGGTGTAGTTTTTATTTCTAAATTACACTGTTTATATTATAAATAATTCACTTTACCATATAAAATGTTATTACTGAACCAACAAGTGTATTTATTTTTAGCTGTAATATTGGTTTGTAGGCAGCCATGTCAGGTCATTTGCCCAATCCCAGTTTTTAGAAAATGCCAGCATTTCTACTGGATGCTGCCCCACTAGCTAAGTGTTTTTTTTTTTTTTTTGCTTCGTAGTGGGTCAAAGGAGGGTGCAGCAAGCACAATACTAAAATTATTTAATTTATAGCAATGCATTTATAGAAAAAGCAGTAAAGGTGTGGGATAACTTAGCCAGAAACCTCTAAATTAAAGGAAGGCCATCTCCCATTATGCCAATTTTTAGCAAATAATTATAATTTTTAAAAAATAATTTCCTTCTTTTCTCTGTAATAATAAAACAGTATATTTTACTTGATACTAACCAAACTGCATGAATCCATATTGGAGGCAAAACAATCTTATTGGGTTGATTTAATGTTTAAATTATTTTTTTAGTAGAATTAAGGTATGAAGATCCCCTATTTGCAAAACCCCAGGTCTCAAACATTCCAGATAATAGATCCTATACCTGTATAAAAAGAATATAACATGCACTTTTTTATATGACAAGAGGATGAACAGCAACATTAATTTTTCTTTAAATCCAAAATGTTGACCAAATTTCTAATTTACATGACATCATCAAGATGGTCGCACGCCTCCTCAGTTAACCAAGGCCCAGACAAGAGACAATCCTGGCCAAACAAAGTAACAGGCGTTTTTACCTGTGAGGGCTTCGGAGATTGGGGGTGAAGTGGAGAGGCGAGCTGTGTGGGGAACCGCCACGGAGTGACTCCGTGCCCTGAGGAGAGGAGTCTGTAGCCTAGCTCGCTATCGGTGTCCGGAGTCTGGCAAGAGGTGGAGGCAGGAATTGCTGAGGAGCCGAGGCGAGAGCTGAACCGGGGCAGAGCCGAAGGAGACACAGAGCAGGCAAGGGACGGCGGTGGGCAGGTGGTGGCAACCCTTGGAGGCTCCTGAGAAGTGGGAGAGTGGCAGTAGGTGGCTGCTAAGGGCTGCAGGCAGCCAAGCCAGAGAAATGCTGGGAGACGAGCCATTAAGCAGGAGATAAGGAGAGTGGAGCTTAGGCCCTGGCAGGTGGCCGGTCTCGACACAACAAAGGAACACATATAAGTAGTCGCCTGTGCTGTAGCGCCAGAAGTGCCTAGAGCCCAGCTAAATGTGAACAGGTAAGAACTTTGTCTTTGTGCCCCAAAAGCTATATGCCCCACAAAGCTATATGCACAATTTGTGTACTTGCAAACACAACCTACCAAAAACTACCCCTATACACCATAGAAACCATGAGGAGGGGGAACTGAATCACAATAAACACAAGGGGAATTTCTGAAGATAGTATTAACCCCTGCATATAAGGAGGCCCAAAAGAAAAATCTATACCTATATTAGCTGTGTAAGCTGTGTAAGCTGTGTAGGGAGAGGAAGATGGGCAAACTACAAAGAACCAAAGGGGGGGAAAGAGAAAGCCCAAGATAGAAAGCAACTATATGGGCATACAGAAGTAGCACCCCTGTTTAAGAAGGGGAAAGGAGACCAGTTTCAAGGCAAAATGGAGTCAGCTAAGAGCCAAATGGATGAAACAGTGGACACTCAGGATTCTTGAGAACAGGATAGTGAAGGGGAAGGAACGACAGATGTTGCATCCTAATTACCTTCAAAAACAGATATAAGACATATGCTGCAAGAAGTAACCTCCACAATAAAGGAGGAACTGAAAGAGTTAAAAAAAGATATCACTATGTTGGCAAGTAGAACGGAGGAGTTGGAATCCTATCAGAGTAAGGTAATCTCCAACCAAAAAATCATACATAAGACGATTGTCTCTCATAACTCAATGCTGTCGGAGTTACAAAGACAGGTGGAAGACCAAGGGAATAGAGGGAGGAGAAACAACATACTAGTAAGAGGGATGCGAGAATCCAGTAAAAGTGAAAATATCACATTGGTAATTGGGATGGGCGAAATTTTTGCAGCGAAACAAGGTGAGAAAAATCCCTAATTGGTACTAATAAGACTGTTTAATAGCATCATGAACAGAGAACTGGTTTTGGAAACAGATATTGAAAGGGGCAACAAGCGACAATCCGTTTTCCAGAGGATACAAAAAAATTTCCAACAAAGATGCAACTACCCCTGCTTGAATTTCCAGGATGGATGTCAGAGGAACCATGTCCAATAGAGTGGGGGACAATGGCAACAAAAGGCAGCAACTAAAAAGTCAACAAGCACCCCAAGATCTAGAGATTCTAGAGAAAGAACTGTCTCCCCTAGAAGAAGCAAATAAAAGTGGACTATCGTTCGGCAGGATGGTAACTATGATATCCATTAGAAGATTGTGTAAGGAATAGCTGTAGAACTGTTAAATATAGGCCAATAGTAGTTTCCCATCAACATAGATGGGAAAGAAATTTATCTTAATCGAGAAACAACGCAAAAGGGATAAGTCCTACTGTTAATAATAATTTAATAAGCATGTAACAAAAGATGGACTTGATGTCTGATGAGATGCACTGCAAGTTTATATATATATTTTTCGTATATATGTGTGGATGGTGTTAGGGAGATGATCATGCATATGCATACGTCAGCAGCAATTTATTACCTAAGTATTTAATCACCCAGGTACTTATAATCAAATCAATACACGTATTGTTGGGGATTTTTAAATTATATAAAAGGGAATCACAGTATAAAGCTAATATAATACACTTCACTACACATACTCTGAAAATTAACTAATTAAAACTATATCAAAGGAAAAGAGGTAAAAACATAAATAATATAGACACATTCACACACAAGGGGAATTAACCATCTGGTTTTGGGGGAAGACACGGGAGGTTTTGACACATTTCCAAGTATAACACATAGACACGATGGCATAAATGTCATACAATAATGGGGAAGGCGTGCTTCTGTACATGTGCAAGCAATGATCTCTCTCTAAGGCCAAGTATATGTTTTCTGTATAGGTGCAAATTTCGTTTGTATACAAATTAAGTACTTTCTTGACGTTCAACGGGCATCAGAGGTAACAAGCGTAGTAAGGAGTACTAATTTGTAATAATAATTTTAAAGAAATAGTAAGGGTAAATAGCAAAGGAAAGACAGTAAATGGAAAAAAAGGAGAAAAATAAAGAAGAAGGGTCCTGGTATGTAGGCTTAAGTAGGCTTCGGTAGACCAAATATAACAACTTAGCCGTTACCTGTAGGAGATAACAAACAGGTAACCACAACACCCCATAGTACCGTGCTGAGGTACACCTGCAGCCCTTAGGATACAGCAAGAGGTAATACCCTCTATAAGTCTGTGGCGGCATAGTAACTCTCACAAAGATGGTGAGTTTCTTTGCTACACTCTAGTTTCTACACACCCCTTTCCTCTTTTCTATTCCCTCTTCTGATTTTTACTCTCCTATTATTCTTTGCTCTTTTCTTTTTTCTTTCTGTTCTTTAACCCTAAGAGTAGATAATTTAGGACAAGACGGCAAACCTAGCAAGGGTAGAGGCTATAAAAAGGGGAATTCTAATTAATGTGTATAGTATTAAGCTATAATGTTAACGGGCTGAATGAGCCCATTAAGAGGAGCCAGATTATACACACATGCAAAAAGTTACAGACGAAAATAATACTGCTGCAAGAAACACATTTTAAAGAAGGTCACTGTCCAAGAATGGGGGATAAACATTATACACAGATATATTATAGCAATAATCCACAGAAGAATGCTACAGGGGTGTTAATAATGAACCGTGTTACAGGATAGTAGAAAGGATAAAGAAGGTAGATATGTCATAATAAAGGGTAAGATAGGGGCACTAAAGATTACTATAGCTAATATATATGCACCCAACCAGGCACAAGTGCAGTTTATAAATACGTTTTTAGACAAACTAAATACTTTTAAAGAGGGAGTTGTTATAATGGGAGGTGATCTTAATTTGACGCTAAACCCAATGCTAGATTCTTCTAATGGAAAAAACCATATATCTTTTAAGGGATTAAAAAGGATAAACAAAAGGATGACAAAAGTAGGCGGAATTATACCTGGTAGACGTATGGAGAGTCTTACACCCTAAAGTCAAAGATTATACCCATTTCTCAAAAACATATCAAATATATAGGTGTATAGATTATTTATTTGCATCACAAGCATGGCTGCACCAGGTAACAGAGGCTAATATAAGTATGAATTTGTTCTCAGATCATTTCCCCTTAACTATTAAGATGAATTTACCACAAATAATTGAAAGAGAATACACATGGAGATTCAATAATTTATTAATACATAGAAAAGAGACAAAGAATAGAATCAGGGATATGTTACAACAGATCATAAGAGAAAATCTAGGCCCGGACATTAATCCAGCGACGATGTGGGCAACATAGAAGTGTGTACTTAGAGGTCAACTGATGGCTTTCAGCAGCAATCTAAAATAAGAAAAAGAAAAACAAATTAATAGTTTAATTAAAGAGATACATGCAATGGAACAACTACATAAAACAGAAATAACAGAGGATATGACATTACAACTAGAAAATAAAAGATTGCAGCTGAAAGCCATACTTGACCAACAAACATACAAGGTCTATATGAACAGCAAACAGAGGTCTTACGAATTTGGGGATAAATGCAGTAAATATTTTGCTCAAAGATTGAAAATAATGAATCAGGCTACCCATATTACCTCGATAAAAGATAGAGACCAGAAGGTACACCATGATATACACATAACATAGTTAAAACATTCCAGCAATATTATCAAATATTATATGGATTACAAGAAGGGATAGAGCAGAAAGGAAAATTAGAGGAAATAGTTCATAAAAAAAGCACAGCTGCCATCCTTATCAACAATGGAAAGGTCTACATTGGACTCAGTATTTACATTTCAAGAAATAAGTAATACTATAGACTTATTGGCGGCGGAGAATAGCCTGGGACCCGATGGGTTCAGTGCTATATATTACAAAACATATATAAAAGATTTAATTCCTCTGTTAAGTGCATACTTTAATTATATAGACCAAACACATGGTTTTCATAAACAAGCGAAAGAAGCACATATAACTATTATCCCGAGGGAAGGGAAAGACCCTCAGCTATTTGCCAGTTATTGGCCAATATCCCTAATAAATATTGATCTAAAAAATCTATGCTAAAATAATAGCAAATAGATTAAAAAAAATACTTACCAGACTTAATCAATGAAGATCAGGCAGGTTTTATACCTAAAAAAGAGAAGGAAAAGATAATATCTATAAAATTCTATCACTAATGCATTTAGTTAAAATAGAGAAAAAAAACAACCATCAACAATACTACTTACAAAACATGCTGAGAAAGCATTTGATAGGGTAGCATGGACGTTTCTGGAAAAAACATTGGAAGGCTTTGGTATAGGGGAAGTAACAATAAACCGTATTTTAGCTTTGTATAAAGAGCCATATGCCAGGGTTAAAGTGATTGGCACTCTATCTGCCCTTGTGGATATACTTAACGGCACTAGACAGGGGTGTCCGCTGTCGCCGTTGCTCTTTGTGTTAGTAATAGAGACCTTCCTTTCTCATATAAGACTTAACTAAATAAGGAGTACAAGACAGTGGTTTTCGCTGATGATATGCTACTATTTATTTCTAACCCAATGACCTCCCTACCTAGTTTATTAAAACTGATAGATCATTTTGGAAATCTATCGAATTTTAAGGTGAATCTAACAAAATCTCAGATATTAAATATCAATACACCAATAAACATAAACAAATTAAAGCAAAGCTTTCCTTTTAAATGGGCAAAGGAGAGTATCAGATATTTAGGAGTAAGTATCACCCGAATATATCCGATCTCTATCACACAAATTTTGTACCCTTATTGGCATCAGTTCAAGAAAAGGTTAATACATGGAATAAACTAAATTTGTCATTGCTAGGATGAATTCAAGCTGTGAAAATGATGCTGATGCCTAAATGTATTTATTATCTACAAGCGATGCCAATAACAATACCAGAAGCCTTTTGTTAAAATATTAAAACACTGATTACAAAATTTGTCTGGAAAGGTAAACCATCTAGGATCCAATACAGAAAACAAAAGAAAGAGGAGGTATTGCCTTACCAGATGCACAGCGATACTACATTTCAATTCACTTAACAAGAATAAAATCATGGTCTATAGGCGATAAGAAGGAGGAGTGGGTAGACTTGGAACAGCATTGTGTAGAGAAATTATTGATAAATTAGCTGTGGACTAATTTAAAATGTGTACCCAAAACTGCCATTGAACATCCTTTAATTGCTCAAAGATATATGATCTGGTTTAAAAATAGAACAAAGCTGAATCTGTCTAAAAACCCCTTTATTTTACAACCTTTAGCGAATAACCCTTTGTTTATTCCTAGTCTAGAGTGGGGGCTTTTAAAAAATGGCAAGAATTAGATAGCAGACCAATAAGAATTAGAGATTCTGTTTTAAACAATAGAATAATTCCGTTAGTAGAGGTCTAAAAGAAATGGGGAAAGCATTCAAGGGATATTTGGAACTACTGCCAATTACAACACTATATATATATATATATATATATATATATATATATATATATATATATATATATATATATATATATATATATATATATATATATACACACACACATACAGACTGGAATAGAAAGCCAACAAAATGGGAAGTCCTATTAGAGAGTAAAAAAAAGTTGTACTAAAGTAATTTCAACTGTATATAAAATAATAATATCAAACATCTCCCTTAAAAAAGATATAGCACATAAGGAGTGGGGAAATGATTTAAACATTACAATTACCCCTCTAATGTGGAATAAAATACTGGCTTCAACACATAAATCATTTAGAGCGGCAAGAGTGAGAGAAATTAATTATAAACTGGCAACAAGATGGCATCTTACACCAGTTAAGCTGAAAAGGATATTCCCAGAGAGTTCAGATATCTGTTGGAGATGCGGCCAAGATAGAGGGACACAAGCCCACATACGATACAGATGTGTGGCTTTGAAGGAATATTGGGGAAAGATCTTGGAAACAATAGTGGCGATAACCCTTTTAAAAATCAATGAGTAAGACACGCCACTAATTTTGTTAAGCTTAGTAAGAGGAAAAAACAGAATACTATCGGACCCACTTACTTTGCATTTGCTAAACGCAGCTAGGGCTTTAATCCCCAGACACTGTAAAAAGTCGGCTCCCCCAACGTACACCAGAAAGCTGAAAGAGATAACTCGTATACTTCAGAACAAAAGTAAAAGATACTGGGCAACCTGGGAACCATGGTTACTTTTTTTTACAAAATTAGACAGACACCATAAACAGGAGCTGTAACAACAACCAGAAAGAAGTTAAGGGTATTATGGCTAAATAAGGGAAACCCTGTATTTTAAAACAAATATGTTAAAGTATTTATGTCTATTGCCCATGCTAAATATGAGTATATTTTGTATATTTTTGTATCTACTCCCCCTCTCCCTTTTTTCACCTTTCTGTACTCCTTTTCTTTATCTAAAAAAGCTATCAATAAATAAAAAAAATTCTAATTTACTATGCATTGTTTTGCATTATTTTAAAAAATATATATTTTTGTGCCTTGTTTTTTATTTGGAGATAATTTGTCTGAGACATGTTTCTTAAACTCACTTCTTCCACTGACCTAATAACCTTTCCTGTCAAGTGGCAAAGTTAATAGGATCACTGAGCAAGTGGTTGAAAACGGCAGCGATGCATCACAGTCTTAGGAAAAGAGTAATAACTGTGTGACTGGAATTGAAAATCTACTGTGATTTCCTTTAAATGTATTCTTGGATTTTCTATTATTAGAATATGGACAAAGTCATTACAGAAGGCAACTAGAACAAAATAAAAATTACATCAGGGCAATAAAGCAAAATAGATGGCCATATTGATTGCTAGAGGACAGGCAATTAATCAGTGATAGCAAGTTTTTTCATTAAAACCAAGAATGCCGGAACAGGCTGACGTTCTGTTTAGCAGCATATGGAACAGTTTTACTCTAGGCACTGAAATAGTTAAGTGCTTACTCCACCAGACAACGATCATCTATAGTGATGAGCGCATTTATTCACCAGGCACGAATTTGCGGCGAATTCCCGAGATTCGCAGTCTGCGAATAAATTCGCGAAACTGCCTCAAAAATTTGCCAGAGAAAATTTGCCAGCATTTTGGACACCGGCGCCGCGAATTTCGCTGGAATTTAGCAAATTTTTTGGCAAATTGAAATGCCCCAAATTCCCCCATCACTTATCTATCTGTTTACGAACGGAGTCCCAAACCCAAAGCAAACTCCAAGATCCCGGTCACAGCTCACTCTTCCACCTTTAGCAACCACCTTTGGCTTTGGGAGGAGCCCTCCGCTACTCGGGTGCCGCCAGGTCTTTATATGAGAGGACCAGGGAGAGAGCTCTAGGCAGGAAAGGGAACCGCACGTGGTACTGGAGTGGAGAACTAGAAGCGTGGTCAAGATACAGACTGGGTCGTTACCAATTGGGCAGTGCAGTACACAATCATAAGGCAGAAGCATAGTCTGGGTCACGGGCCAAATCAGAATACGAAAGCACGGGTACAAATCAGAAACCAGGAGAATAGTCGAAAATACAGGCAGGAGTCGGGACAGGCAGCAATCAGGACAAGAATCAGGGTCAAACAATGTCCAAAACGGAACAAACTACTAGAAATAGCACCCAGGAACTATCAAGATAGACGTATGTTGGGCAATGACAAAAAATACACCGGCACCTATAAATTTGTGAATTTTCTCGCCATGTATGATGACGTCAGATGCACCCCACATCAAAAACCTGAAATCAGTGGATGCGCTTTAGAGAAGATAAGGATTGGTGCGTGAAAAGAAAGCGGCGGGCGTCCCCAGTAGACCACCAGGGGTGAGTTTACTCACTCAATCTATTTTTATTAAAGGAAAGGAAATATACAATTGCACATTTAATGGGATAAATCATTACAATATACAACCCAGGGCACATTATTAAAAAAGTTACATAGTTACATAGTTAAATTGGGTTGAAAAAAGACAAAGTCCATCAAGTTCAACCCCTCCAAATGAAACCCAGCATCAATACACACACCCCTCCCTACTTTTAATTAAATTCTATGTGTGAAATCAGCACTCAGCACAGAAAAACCCACTTTCTATTCATTCATATGGGATTTTTAAAAGCATATTTACCAAACTTTCCTCCATTGATTAATATGCTTCTAAAAATAGGAAAGAATGCTATATCTGCCCCTATGGGGTCTTCTCATAAAACAACAGTCTTTAGTTGTGGCAAGGCATAGGGCAATTCTATCAAGGGCCCATTATTTATAGAAAGCAGCCTCATCAATTGTGGCACTCCAGCTATTTTATTACAAGTTACAGCATCTCTAGCAGATTTGTTTTTCCATAGATGTTGGAAGCTGTAGTTCAGTAAAAGCTGGATGAACATAATATTAAAGGGGTGGTACACCATCAGTTCAGTTGGTTTCAGTTCACTGAAATAAAGAATTTTTCCAACTACTTTGGTTCTATTTGTGACCGTTTTTCTATTATTTAAGTATAAAGTTCATTGTTCATCTTTTTATGTCTTTCTAAAGCAGCTTTGGTAAGGGGAGGTCACTTACTCTGTAACTGTTTTAAATTGATACATTTAGGGGCAGATTTATCAAGGGTCGAAGTGAAATCAAGGGAATTTTCAAAGTTAAAAAATTTGAAATTCGAAATTCAAAGTAATTTTCGGATACTTCGGCCATCGAATAGGCTACTACGACTTCGACCTTCGATTCAAAGTAAAATCGTTCGACTATTCGACCATTCGATAATCTAAGTACTGTCTCTTTCAAAAAACTTCGACTTCAATACTTCGCCAACTTAGACCTGTTGAATTGCTGTTTAGCCTATGGGGGAACTCCTGTGTGCTTTGCTAAGTTTTTTTAAGCCAAAGAATTTTTTGGGAAAATTGTACGATCGTACGATAAAATCGCTCACATCATTCGATTTGAAGTACGATTGGAGTAAGATCGTATAATCGTACTACAGTCGGAATGCGATCGTACGATGTATAAAATCCTCCGACTTTAAATTCGAATGTCGGAGGATTCTATTCGATGGTCGAATTTCAAAGTTTTTTCTAGTTATACTGATACATTTAGGGGCAGATTTATCAAGGGTTGAAGTGAAATCTAGGGAGTTTTCGAAGTTAAAAGTTGAGAAATCTGCCCCCCAATTTGATACTTTTGTTACTCTGTCCCTGCTGAGCAGAATCTCTGAGCTACATTACATGCAGCTGTTAGCAACTATTGTATCAATTCTAATATTCCACAGATGCTGCTGAGAAATGTATCAACTAATGTAGCAAATTGTAACAATTCAGAATCTGCACCTGGATTACTGAGCTGCCACACTGAAACATTAGAGAAAGGAACATTAAGCATCAGTTTTGGAAAAAAACGTGAAAGTATAGAAAATGGAAAGTACAGTAATTGGAAAAAAAAAGTCTTTATTTCTAGTGATCTGAACCCAACTGAACTGAAAAAAAGTGTTTGGAAGATGAACAACCTCTTTAACCCTTTAAGTGCCAGCAGAATTTCACATTTTGGTTACGCAAAATGCCAGCCGTTTTTAAGCATTTTGTGCTCTCTCACTTTAGGGGCATTTTCTGAGGGGAAACCTATAGTTTACCTAGGAAAACTATACATTGTTTTTTTCGGTAGAAACTGAGCTTTATAAATCTGCCTGAGTTTTCATGTATTTCCACCTGTGCAAAAAAATTTATAGTGCTAAATACCAAAAAAAAATGAAAAATTACCATTTCTCATCGTATATCAATTTATACCAGAAAAATATTTCATTTTACAGATGAAAATCCAACTGATTTGGAAAGCCTTATGTCTCTCGAACGTGCCAATACCAGATATGTATAGTTTTAGGGAGATTTAGGACTTCTGTACAGCAAAAACTCCCGGCAGTATATTACTGAATTTTGAAAGCACTAAGGCAGAAAACGGCATGCTTTAGATTCCAAGGCAAAAAATCCTGAAACCATAGGTTTACCCCAGAAAACCATACATTTTTGAAAAGAACACATTCTGCCAATTACAAAATGGGTAACTATGTCTCTCTACTCCCAACTAACAAACAGAAAAGCTTGTCTGAACATAGCGGTTTTTCAAAATAAAATTCAAAATTTTGAAAAATCATTTCAAAGGTTTTATTTTGCTGCTCCGCATATCCCAAACTATATTACGTACCAAGAAAAAGCACCTGAAATATGATTGCCAGGGGTCCACTGAACAGTTTGATACCCATTATGCATAGGTTTACTACAGTATCTGCCATTTAGAGACACCAATATGAAGTTAGCACATCCAAATTGTTCAGGACTTTACTTCAGCTACTGAGAAATCAACACATTGACTGCATTTTTTGTGGGGTAAAAACACAGAAATATATGTTTACCCCCCAAACCCATATATTTTTGGAAAGTACACATTCTACAGAATCTAAAATGGGTACCCATGCCTTTCTGCTCCAAACTACTGAGTCGCAAGGCTTTCCCACAATTGTCGGTTTTGGTGAAATATCTGAAAATTGCCTCAAAGCTTCAACTTCTCAGCACCATATCACCCATGTATCGTTACGCACCAAGAAAAAACACCCTAAATATGATTGCCAGGGTTCCTCCGAACAGTTTGGTGGCCATTGTTCATAGTTTTACCAAAGTATCTGGCAGTTAGAGGCCTCAAAATGAAGTTAGCGCATACAAATAGTCCTGTGGGTAACCATCTAATGAGAAATCAACACATTGACAGCATTTTTGTGGGGTAAAAACACAGAAATATATGTTTACCCCCCAAACACATATTTTTGGAAAGTACAAATTCTACTGAATCTAAAATGGGTACCCATACCTTTCTGCTCCAAACTACTGAGTCGCAAGGCTTTCCCAAAATTGTCTGTTTTGGTGAATTATCTGAAAATTGCCTCAAAGCTTCAACTTCTCAGCACCATATCACCCATTTGGCCATTGTTCATAGGTTTACCAAAGTATCTGGCATTTAGAGGCCCCAAAATGAAGTTAGCACATACAGTCCAGTGGGTAACTTCAGCTAATGAAAAATCAACACATTGACTGCATTTTTGTGGGGTAAAAACACAGAAATATATGTTTACCCCCCCAAAACCCATATATTTTTGGAAAGTACACATTCTACCGGATCTAAAATGGTTACCCATGCCTTTCTGCTCCAAACTACTGAGTCGCAAGGCTTTCCCACAATTGTCGGTTTTGGTGAAATATCTGAAAATTGCCTCAAAGCTTCAACTTCTCAGCACCATATCACCCATGTATCATTACGCACCAAGAAAAAGCACCCTAAATATGATTGCCAGGGTTCCTCCAAACAGTTTGGTGGCCATTGTTCATTGGTTTACCAAAGTATCTGGCATTTAGAGGCCTCAAAATGAAGTTAGCGCATACAAATAGTCCTGTGGGTAACTTCATCTAATGAAAAATCAACACATTGACTGCATTTTTGTGGGGTAAAAACACAGAAATATATGTTTACCCCCCAAAACCCAAATTTTTTTGGAAAGTACACATTCTACCGGATCTAAAATGGGTACCCATGCCTTTCTGCTCCAAACTACTGAGTCACAAGGCTTTCCCACAATTGTCGGTTTTGGTGAAATATCTGAAAATTGCCTCAAAGCTTCAACTTCTCAGCATCATATCACCCATGTATCGTTATGCACCAAAAAAAAAACACCCTAAATATGATTGCCAGGGGTCCTCCAAACAGTTTGGTGCCCACTGTGCATAGGTTTACCAAAGTATATGGCAGTTAGAGGCCCCAAAATGAAGTTAGCGCATACAAATTGTCCTGTGGGTAACTTCAGCTAATGAAAAATCAACACATTGACTGCATTTTTGTGGGGTAAAAACACAGAAATATATGTTTACCCCCAAACCCATATATTTTTGGAAAGTACACATTATACAGAATCTAAAATGGGTACCCATGCCTTTCTGCCCCAAACTACTGAGTTGCAAGGCTTTGCCAAATTTGGCGGTTTTGGTAAAATATTCTGAAAATTGCCTCAAAGCTTCAACTTTCCAGCATCGTATTGTCCATGTATCATTACCAGCATAAAGCATCCTAAATATAAACATAGGGGTCTACTAAACAGTTTGATGTCCAATGTGCATAGATATACCAAACTATGTGGCGCACAGAGACCCCCAAATGACAATAGTGTATATACATTTTCACGGCTGACACGCTGGCTGCTGCAATATAAGCACCTGGTGTGTGTAATATGCGACATTAGACCCCCCCTAACAGTACAGAGACCCCAGAAAACCATATATTTTCAGAAAGTACACATTCTGACGAATCCAATATGGGTAAATAAGTGTTTCTACTGCAAACTGCCAAACTGCAAAGCAATGCTGAACATAACGGTTTTTATCAAATTTCTGAAAATCGTCACAAAGCTTGAATTTTATCCCATTATATGCCCCACATTTCGTAACTTATCAGCATAGAACATCCTAAATATGAGCGCCAGGGGTCTACTGAACACTTTGATGCCCAATATGCATAGATATACCAAATTATGTGGCGCACAGAGACGACCAAATGACAATATGTATAGACATTTTCACGGCTGACTTGCTGGGTGCAGCAATACAACCACCCGGTGTGTGTATTATGCGACATTAGACCACCTAACAGTACAGAGACCCCAGAAAACCATATATTTTCAGAAAATACACATTCTAACGAATCCAATATGGGTAAATAAGTGTTTCTACTGCAAACTGCAAAGCAATGCTGAACATAACGGTTTTTATCAAATTTCTGAAAATCGTCAGAAAGCTTGAATTTTACCCCATTATATGCCCCACATTTCGTAACTTATCAGCATAAAACATCCTAAATATGAGCGCATGGGGTCTACTGAACACTTTGATGACCAATATGCATAGATATACCAAACTATGTTGCGCACAGAGACCCACAAATGACAATGTGTATAGACATTTTCACGGCTGACGCGCTGACTGCTGCAATATAACCACCCAGTGTGTGTATTATGCGACATTAGACCACCTAACAGTACAGAGACCCCAGAAAACCATATATTTTCAGAAAGTACACATTCTGACGAATCCAAAATGGGTAAATAAGTGTTTCTACTGCAAACTGCCAAACTGCAAAGCAATGCTGAACATAACGGTTTTTATCAAATTTCTGAAAATCGTCACAAAGCTTGAATTTTACTCCATTATGTGCCCCACATTTCGTAACGTATCAGCATAAAACATCCTAAATATGAACGACAGGGGTCTACTAAACACTTTGATGCCCAATATGCATAGATATACCAAACTATGTGGCGCACAGAGACACACAAATGGATATATAGTAGATAAAATTTACATAGGCAAAACAAAATAACACAAAAACAGTGTGAAATGCAAATAAATCACCAAAAACTAATAAAACCACAAAAATCAATGCTTTTTTTTTTCACACTAGTGTAATCGGCCACCAGAATTACCGTTTGAATATTTTAGCTAGGCCAAATCGATTATATGGACAGAAACAAGTGAACAACACAAATGCAGAGCTGAAAATGCAATAAAATGGCTAAAAATTCAATAAAATGGCTAAAAATGCACCAAAATACCCAAAATTGCAATATAACCACCAAAATAACATACAAAAGCTATTGCACAGTACGGTTAGTGAATACGCTATTCGGAACGGCAATAAAACATTTTTTTTAGCCAAAAAAGAGACGATGCAATAAGAAAAAAAAAAAAAAAGCCACAAAGCCATATATGTACATATGCGTGTGCACAACGGGTAATTGCATGTTATTTGCGCGTGTGTGCGTGTGCAAGTGTACATGGGTGCTGTGACCCGCCCAATCCCCAAAAATCTATGTGTGAGTGTGTGTAAGTGTGAATGTAAGTGTATATTACTAGTGATGGGCACATTTGCGCCATTTCGCTTCGCCGAAAAATTCGCGAAACGGCGAAAAATTCGCGAAACTGCGCCGGCGTCTCGTTTTTCAACGCCGGCGCCCGTTTTGACGCTGGCGCCCGTTTTTGACACCGGCGTCCATTTTTTCGAAAAATTTTTTTTTGAAGCCGGCGAATTTTTGACGCGAATTTTCGCGGGACTTTCGCGAATTTATTCGCTGGAGGCGAATCGCGCAAATTCGCCGCGAATTCGCGCCTGGCGAATAAATTCGCCCATCACTATATATTTCTGTAATAAGTGTGTGTTGGTGTGTTTGTGTGTTTTTGTGTGTGTAAATGTTACACTTACCTGGGGTAGATAGTTACATAGTTACATAGTTAAATTGGGTTGAAAAAAGACAAAGTCCATCAAGTTCAACCCCTCCAAATGAAAACCCATCATCCATACACACACCCCTCCCTACTTTTAATTAAAATTCTTTATACCCATACCTATACTAACTATAGAGTTTAGTATCACAATAGCCATGGATATTATGTCTGTCCAAAAAATCATCCAAGCCATTCTTAAAGGCATTAACTGATTCAGCCATCACAACATCACCCGGCAGTGCATTCCACAACCTCACTGTCCTGACTGTGAAGAACCCTCTACGTTGCTTCAAATGAAAGTTCTTTTCTTCTAGTCTAAAGGGGTGGCCTCTGGTACGGTGATCCACTTTATGGGTAAAAAGGTCCCCTGCCATTTGTCTATAATGTCCTCTAATGTACTTGTAAAGTGTAATCATGTCCCCTCGCAAGCGCCTTTTTTCCAGAGAAAACAACCCCAACCTTGTAAGTGTAAGTGTATATTACTAGATTGTTGATAATGGGTCCCACGCAGCAGATCTCCAGCTCCAACGGTCAGCAGGCATGGGGGGGCGGAGCTGGGCGGAAGTGCAGCGCAGGCAACAGCTCTAACAGCCGCTCCTCCGCTCGCAAACCCGGAAGTGCTGCAGAACGTAGAATCTACGATCTGTGGCACTTTGGTCCTTTGATCCACAGAACGTAGATTCTACATTCTGTGGCACTTAAAGGGTTAAAGAGATACTGACACCAGAAAAATAACCCTTTTTCATATCCATTATAACATTATCTTTGAATGCTATTTATAATTTGCCATAAAAGTATTCCCCTGATGCTTTTACATTACCTTTCTTACCCCCATGTTCCTCTATGAGGGGGCTGCCATATTTGTGCAGCAGAATTCCCGTTGCATTAGAAACTCTAACTGACAGGTTGAGAAGGGACAGTCAAGTTAGCAAAACAGTCAGGTTTAGGAACTTCAAGTAATAATTACTTACAAAAGCAGAACTATCAGCAAAAAAAAAACAATCAATGTGAACTATATGTAACTTTTAATGTAGATTAATATTTTGAAAAGAAAATTTTTAGTGTCAGTATCACTTTAAGGGGCAAATTTACCAAAATTTGAGTTTATGGAAAAAAACTGCCAAAATCTGTGCAACTTTTTTTCTTAAATGCTAGTTAACTTAAGAAAAAATACAACAAAACACCCACTTATTTTGGAGAAACTCCTATGCCAGTGGAAAAACACATTAATCCATGTGTTTTCAATGAGGATTAAAATCTTGAATGTTTTAATTAACTGGGAAAATAAATAAATTGTTAGAGGATGTTCTGACTGCCTTCTATACAACCTTGCCAGCTTTTACTTGCTGAGTTTTTTCTAGCACATTTTTTTGCTTTTTTAAAAAAAAAATTAAATAAATTCCAAAGTTTCAGAAAATAAATAAAAGAATTACAATGATATCATCAGACAGGAACACACAATAGTCTCCTGCAACTGTTACCAAAGTACATGCAATGTATTTCAAGGACTCATTGGGAATATGACTTGAGTAAAATATATCGCTGAATTGTGACATTAAAAAGTCTTTTAATATGTATTTTATTGAAGGGGTAATTATTATGTATCCTTCTTTTACAGCAAAACTTTTGCACATCTAAAATATTGGACACTTTAAGGAACACTGGACTTTATGCACAAAGGTATAGAGATACACGTCTTTTGGTTTATGTAACCTGATACAATTATGGCGATTTGCAAATGTGAAACATTGTAATTATGGAAAATGTCACTAGGGGTCACTGTGATACATTGTATAAGTAACAGAGCACAGGTGCTGTTTGAGTGGCTTGAGAAAAGACCGAGAGTGGTCTGAAACGTTGCCGGGTGTTTGGGGTCAGAGCCTATGTCCCACTAAAGGCATTTTAAGATAATAAATCGTCGACTGGTGCCGTCAATTATTATATGTGGTCTGATTGAACGGATTGAAGTTGGAAACCGTTGGACGTGCATCGCATTAAAGCAATTTGGAGGGGAGGGCGCTGACTGTGAAATGTGTGAAAAGGACTCATTGGTGTGCAAAATTCACTATGGATTCCTGGTCAACAAACATGAGGGGCACATTTACTTAGCTCGAGTGAAGGATTAGAATAAAAAATACTTTGAATTTCAAAGTATTTTTTTGGCTATTTTGACCATCGAATTGGCTACTTCGACCTACGACTTCGACTACGAATCGAACAATTCGAACTAAAATTCGTTTGACTATTCGATCATTCGATAGTCGAAGTACTGTCTCTGTAAAAAAAAACTTCCACCACCTACTTCGCCACCTAAAACCTACCGAGCATCAATGTTAGCCTATGGGGAAGGTCCCCATAGGCTTTCTAGCCAATTTGAGATCAAAGGAAAATCCTTCGAATCATTAGAATTGCGCAAAATCCTTCGACTTCGATATTCGAAGTCGAAGGATTTCACTTTGAGGGTCGAATATTGAGGGTTAATTAACCCTCGATATTCGACCAATAGTAAATGTGCCCCGAGGAGTAAGTAGCCCTATTGCTTAACTATACTATACTTTACTATAAAACAGCGATAATGACCTTTGCCAGAAAAATTAGCAAGAGACGGTTTACTAAAATGCGAGAACTTCTGTCATTCTGAATATTCTGGAGAACATGTACTGTATATTAAAACCTGCTATTGCATTCTTGTTATGTAAACTGTCCTGCAAGGTTTATATATATATATATATATATATATAGAATTCCGGTTGTAGTTAACAGCGCACACTGGAATTATTTAAAAGATTAATTTATTTATCAAATATTAAAATTCACATGTATCTTGATATCTTGATACATGTGAATTTTAATATTTGATAAATAAATTAATCTTTTAAATAATTCCAGTGTGCGCTGTTAACTACAACCGGAATTCTACATAATTGACAAGACAGCAGCACCTGGTTTCTGTGAATATTGGAAGGTGTGCGAGAGACCTTTTTTGCTTTTTCTATATATATATATATATATATATATATATATATATATATATATATATAACAAAATTGTTGCATTTTTTTTATCGCCACTCACAGAGAAAGATTTTTAGATTATGTAGTTAACATAAAAATAACCAGAAATAACACAAACTAACTGCTACTTTTGCTTAATTAATGCCAGTTAATTCAGGCAAAACAAATTTGTCTCAATGCATTTTAGTTATGCAAGAAGCGTTAATTTTGTTGCAAGAACATTCACAGCGATAATGGGTGATGTGCCAAAGACAATTATTATAAACTTTTTTAAACTGACCCCTATGAGGATTATTTATTAAAGGTGCGATTTTAGTGGTTTAAGAGGTTTTTTAAACCATGACTAAACTCATAAGGGGGAATGTAATGTAATGCAATGTGTCGTTAGTGACCATGTTGGCACCATCTTTGACTGATTAAAGACTAGTGATGTGCGAATTTATTTGCCAGGCGCAAATTCGCGGTGAATTTGCGCGATTTGCCGCCAGCGAATAAATTCGCGAAACTCCCGCGAAAATTCTCGTCAAAAATTCGCCGGCGTCAAAAAATTTTTTTCGAAAAAATGGACGCCGGCGTCAAAAACGGGCACCGGCGTCGAAAAACGGGTGCCGGCGTCAAAAACGGGCGTCGGCGTCAAAAACGAGACACCGGCGCCGATTCACGAATTTTTCGCCATTTCGAGCGAAATTCGCAAATTTTTCGGCGAAGCGAAACGGCACAAATTTGCCCATCACTACTAAAGACTTCAACAACTTCCTCGCAAAGTTTACTGCCAAATTGCTTTTGCAAACAGTGTCGAACTGGGACACCAAGGGCCCACCCAAAACCCTTAGACCAGGAGCCCACAAAAAAAGCCCTAGACAAGGGGCACACTCTTGGTATTTTTCTTCCTCTCCTCACTCAACCTCTATTCTCCTAGTATCTTTTCTTTACATACTATAATCTATTATTCCATCAATTTAGCCTCTTTGTTCTCATAGAAATAGGGAATGGCCATGAAATAGAATAAATGTTTAGCAGCATGAGGGCCGTCTGATACCTGGGCCCACTGGGAGTTTTCCTGGTATCCTGGTGGGCCATTCCAACACTGTTTGCAAACATTTGCAGTGTATGTAATAACATTTTGCAATCTCAAACCAATTTTTCGACAACATATTTAATGAAACTGCAATGCGCAATTAAGATATGCAATGCAATAAAAGCCTAACTAAGGTTATTGCATTGCATTTTGATTTGCAAAGTTTTTCTCTTTGCGAATTACATTTCCCCCATAAACTCTGAAACCACAAAGGTCATTGAATTTATTTAAAGAACCAAATATAAAAGTACGAATGAAAATAAGCGCTGAACACTCTAAAAAATCTGAAAACCTCTAAAAAGTTTTCTGACAATTCCTAGTGAAAAAAAATCTGAAAACCTCTAAGGGAGGAACTCTACGGGCGTTTTTGGCGCCAGATCCGACACGCTATGCAAAAACGCAGGCATCAAGTCGGATGCGACGGAAATAAGGTAAGAGCTGGAAATGTCCGATGAAGTCACAATGTTCATCCGACGCAACATGAGAGTTGTGTCACGTCAGACGAATGCTGTGACACCAACCGATGTTCCTGTTGCTTACCTTATTCCGTCGCATCTGATTTGATGCCTGCATTTTTGCGCTGCATGTCGGATCGCGCCAAAATCCCACGTGGAGTAGTATCCTAAAAGTCCAAATTGTTTTAATCAGATCAGTGCAGCTCCCACTGACTTCAATAGTACCTCGACATAACTTACTTGAAAAGGTTTTGCATTAAATGTTTTTGTGGTTTTTACACTTAGGGGCCGATTCATTAACTTCGAGTGAAGGATTCGAAGTAAAAAAACTTCGAATTTCGAAGTGTTTTTTGGGCTACTTCGAACATTGAATGGGCTACTACGACCTTCGACTACGACTACGACTTAGAATCGAACTATTCGAACTAAAAATCGTTCTACCATTCGATAGTCAAAGTACTGTCTCTTTAAGAAAAAACTTCGACCCCCTAGTTCGCCATCTAAAAGCTACCGAACTCGATGTTAGCCTATGGGGAAGGTCCCCATAGGGTTTCCTAAGTTTTTTTGATTGAAGGATATGCCTTCGATCGTTGGATTAAAATCCTTCGAAACGTTCGATTCAAAGGATTTTATCATTCGATCGAAGGATTAATCCTTCGATCATTCGATCGCACTATTTGCGCTAAAATCCTTCGACTTCGATATTCGAAGTCGAAGGATTTTAATTCCCAGTCGAATATCGAGGGTTAATTAATTCGATATTCGACCCTTTGTGAATCGGCCGCTTAATAAATCTCAATGTTTAAGAGCTTTATAGAAATATAGGAAAACCATAAATTATTTGAGATTCATGGAAAAAAAACAAAATTCGATTGTTAGTAAATGGGCCCCTGTCAATAGGTATTTGAAGCCAACTATTACAAATATATATGAGCATTATTCAACATAAAGTCAGTACTGTAACTATGAAGCCATTCCTTTACCATTAAATAGTTTACAAAATAAAGACAATAATATTTTTTAGTAAATAAAGTTATTTTACTCTAATTAAGCATGACTGCATTTGATATATTGCAGCTTTCCTCTATGTGTCGAGGCTGTTAAAGAGAAATGTTGCTAAATCTTATAAATCAATAGAGTTAAAGAAAAACTATGAGAGGTGGTAAAACTACAGCGAGTTGTTCAAATCTCAGCTCAGGAGTAAAGGTGACTCACTGAAAATCAAAGATGATGGCTCTCGGGACTTACAATCTGAGAGAAAGACATCAAAGCTTGTTAGAAATAAGCACTGTAACACAACTACAACTGCCATTCTGTACTCAAGTGTGTTTTCATTAAAATTTGTTTCTACCTCTTGCGCACCAATAATACAATTGTAATGCAGTATGTGGCAGATCACTGAACTAAGGTGGTTTAAAACGAAACACATATATAGAGTATGGAGCAGAAAAATAAAGCCTCCATGACTAAACCCACAGGTTACCTGACCGATCACTGGTCATGGCTCTGCCAGATATAAACTGGACTAAGTGGAAACCTCATGAAGTAAACACTGTATTAGGCTATGGATGGAGTTCTATTACAGAATGTCTGTGCAGGGCTGTTTCAATAAATGGGCAAAGGGGCATTTACCTCTTAGTATCAATTACGTTTATATGAGGAATGCTGCATATACATTTTTCCTTTATTGAATCAGTCAAACCATATGGCATGAATGAATGAATGAATGAATATATGTTGGTGGAGCCTGCTTTCTTAAATTAGAGAACAATAAGAAGTTAATGTGCAATGAAGCATTATTTGGCCACAGCTAGTCATTTGTGTCTTTACAATACAGGTATGGGATCCATTATCAGGAAACCTGTTATCCAGAAAGCCCCAAATGATGGGAACCCCATCACCTATTGACTCAATTTAAATCAAATAATTACAATGATGTTCTTTTTCTCTGTAATACAGTACTTTGTACTTGATCTTAATTAAAAGCGAATTGGTCATTATTGGAGGTAAAACAATCCTGTTGGGTTTATTTAGGGGCAGATTTATCAAGGGTCGAATTTGGAAGTGGAAAATACTTCGGAATTCGACCGTCGAATTGAATAATACGAAATTCGAAGTCAAATTCGTGGGATTCTTTTTTTATTGTACGATCGTACGATTTTCCTTAGAATACAAAAAACTTAGAAAAATGATCTGGAAGGTCCCCATAGGCTAACATAGCACTTCAGCAGGTTTAAGTTGGTGAAATATTGAAGTGAAAGTTTTTTTTAAAGAGACAGTACTTCGATTATCGAATGGTCGAATAGTCAAACGATTTTACTTCAAATCAAAGTCGAAGGTCGAAGTCGAAGTCATAGTAGCCTATTCGTTGGTCGAAGTATCCAAAAATTACTTTGAATTTCTAATTTTTTAACTTCGAAAATTCCCTCAATTTCACTTCGACCCTTGATAAATCTGCCCCTTAATGTTTAAATGATTTTTAGTAGACAATGCATGACTATCCAAATTGCTGAAAGATCCCCAAGTCCTGAGCTTATTGGGTAACGGTATACTATTTATTTGGAGATTCTCTTCAGTAAAACATCTCAAATACAATAATAAGCATATAGAGGCATGGGAACCGTTATCCAGAATGCTTGGGACCTGGGGCTTTCTGGATATGGGATCTTCTCTGTGAAAACTAACATTTTTCATAGTTTTCATACATCAAACATGAAACATTTTTCGTGCCACAATACAAAAAAAAGACTCAATTTTTCCTGATCCCATTTTTTGGAGTTTTTCTTATTGCTAAATACAGTAGGAGCGAATTGTGTATTCTAGTTAAGGTTGGACTTTTTTTATTTAAAAATCTGAAAAATTCAAATTTTGATAAATAAACCCCTAATGTAATCCACAGTTTCAGATAAAAGGGACACTAAGTTTTGCCCAGTAGCAGTAACCCATAGAAACCTATTTGCTTTTAAACAGGTGACCAGTAAATTCAATCTGCTGATTGGTTGCTTTGGGTTACTGCTCCTGGGCAAACTTAGTGCCATTTATTACATAACCCCCTCGTCTTATCTTGTAATATTGTATATTAAGAATCCATAAGCAAGAAAGTTTGATGTTTTTAGTCAGAAGAGAAATAGAAACAGCCACGGCTTTGTACACACTTTATACACCAACAGATGTTCTATTGTAGACTGACAATCCAGTACATCATTAGTGCTGAAAATATACTAAAATGATTGCACATTTACACAAATGGGGTATAGCAGCCAAGGGAAGCAATATTGCATAGTTTGAAGAAGTCTACTGTATTACTCTGATAGGAGCACTTTATTATTCAGACGTTAAGGTCTGGCGAATTTGCGCTCTGGCGAATGGACATAACTACGGAAATTCACTAAGATGCAGAATGTTACCTCTTGCTCCAGACTTGCCTTCGCCACCTCAGAACAGGCGAAGTGCAATGGAGTAGATAAGAGTTCCTCAAAAAATAGTTGAAAAAATGCTTGCGTCTTTTCCTTTTTCAGAGTGATAGGCTGGAAAAAAAAAATCTATCTATCTATCTATATATATATATATATATATATATATATATATATATATATATATAGATATATATATATATATATATATAAAATGCATAAATTTGTTTTGGGGTATCCAGCTTCCCCCCTACATTTCCTAACATATGGCACATAAACTATACACTGGGCTCATGTGTAGGGCAATATAACAACTTTATTTTATTTTATTAAAGGGGTTGTTCACCTTTGTAACAGATTGACAAATCTAACAGTTCACATGAATAGAACAAACATTTCCATAGAAATAGTTAACAGAAAAAGTACAGTTCAAGAGATATTCACCTTAGAAGTGTCCCTGTACTAATCCTTCAGTTCCACACAGACCCTGTGCTGGGAAGGGGTCACTGACCCCCAAAAACACTACAGTGTTCACTTCCTCTTCCTTATATGACATCACACATTGTACTGGCAGCTAACTTAACTCCTATTGGCTATGTCTGCTGTCAATCTGCCACTGCTTCCTGTGCTGGGCTTTGCTTTGGAATTTGAGCAGCATTCAGGTACTGAAGAGAAACTGTTACAAGTTTGTGAGAGGGAAGGGGAGTGTGGGCTGTGTGCTGCAGACTTTGCAGTGCAACTGTGCAGATGGGGGGATCGAGGTGCTTGGGACCTGGAGTTTTACGGATAATGGATCTTTCCATAATTTGGATCTTCATACCTTAAGTCTACTAGAAAATTATGTAAACATTAAATAAACCCAATAGGCTGTTTTTGCTTCCTATAAGGATTAATTATATATCAGTTGGGATCAAGTACAAGCTACTGTTTTATTATTACACAGAAAAAAGAAATAATTTTTAAAAATTTGAATTATTGGATTATAATGGATACTATGGGAGATGACACTTGTACTTTCCAGAAATATATTATTTGGGGGGGGGGGTCCATATATTTTTGTGTATTTACCTCATAAAAAATCATTATTCAGCAGCTGACGTGAGTTCCGGGACTATTTGTATGAGCTTGAGGCTTTCCAAATGAGTTGAATTTTTGTGCATGAAGTAAAATATTTTTCTGGTATAGATCCCTATATCATGAAAAATATAACTTTTTCATTTTTTGGTATTTAGAGCTCTAAATCTTGTTCCAGAAGTGGAACACTTAAACACTTAAAAAAGGTATCATTTTCCTAGGTAAATTACCGCCCCCCCACCTGCCCTCAACACTGCTCTGCCTGTCACTTAGGGTTGCCACCTCACCCTTTGGAGTGCAAAAGGGGAGCAACCTTTTCTGGGAATAAATACTGGCTTTTCTATATTTTTATCTTTTAATAACTTTGGCATTAAGCATAATTGTGCAAAATTGAACAAAACCAGCACTGACTTGCTTAGAAACGTATGTAACTTACACATCTAGCAGGAACAGTAGGGTTGCCACCTCACCCTTTTAAAACCAAACACATATGAAATCCACAGCCTGCATGGCTAATTAGCAATTCATTTACGTAGATGCATGATACATGGCTGCACAGAAATCAGTTCAGTCTGCAGCATCTAAATTAGTTGATAATTAGCCATGCAGGCTTTGGATTTCATATGTGTTTGGTTTTAAAAGGGTGAGGTGGCAACCCTACTGTTCCTGCTAGATGTGTAAGTTACATACGTTTCTAAGCAAGTCAGTGCTGGTTTTGTTCAATTTTGTACAATTATGCTTAATGCCAAAGTTATTAAAAGATAAAAATATAGAAAAGCCAGTATTTATTCCCAGAAAAGGTTGCTCCCCTTTTGCACTCCATTCAGTTTTAGTCTAGGCAGAAGGAGAGTGCCAGAATTGGGAGAACAATGTTGCTCCTTCCTTTTCTGCAGTATTTGTCTGCATGGCTGTGTGATTGTTTGTTGCAAGGCAGGTTTGTTTATATGCTGCGTCTGTTAACCTCTGCCATTACAATTGAGTAATCAACCAATGATCATTCAAATTATGTGACTGGTTACAGTTCACAAGCACCCAATAAATTACTAGGAGGTGCGCAGTATCAACATCCAATAGGAAACAAGTAAGGGCAAAGCCTGGGCATGATGATGTCATCATATAGGAAGTTCTGGGTGTGTCAGGTTCAAAATAGGCCACTCCCATCACTTCAGAAAACTGCTCAGAGAGACAGGAGAAGGACTGAGTTAATAGGTATAAAAATTAGCTTTTACAATGGAATTTTTACTTTTTGTTATGGAAAATTGGTTTTTGAAATGGTCATTGAGAGCATTGTTAGTGGTTTCATAAGATTTGTACATTGAAGGTGAACAACCCCTTTAAGGTTTCCCGGGCTTGTGTAGTGTAATGTATTTGCTACAACATATACGTCCAGTCAACTACCCGCCATATACAAATAAGCCAATGCTAGCGCAACTTTGCGCCGCTGGGCGCAGTAAAGCTAGCGAAACTTCACCAGAGTTCGGTGCCCTGGACGAAACTTCGGATTTTAGTGAATTAGTGTTATCCTGGCTAATCTACGCCTGCCGAAGTTTTGCGCTGTGAGCAAAGCCATTGCTGGTGAATTTGCCCCTGTGTGTGCTCTAAGGGTAAAAGTGGGTGCAATACAATAATAAAGAAAGTGCATAGTACCCAGCAGTTCTTATAAACGGCAAAACCCTTTATTGGTAAATGTTATACAACATGTTTCAAGTCCACTCCCTTTTTAATTCACATCAGACATTAATAACCCTACCTCCTACTCTACTCAGAGGTATAATAGTCCATTTAAATGCGTCAGTGTCCATTATTCCTTAGAACGGTTGTGTCCACATAGTCCATATGGTGCCTACCCAGCTCAAAGTCCTTTAACACAATACCTGATGCATAGTGCAAAAAATACAGTAATAGTGCAAAACATTGCAAAACAATAGTAAAAAACTAAGTATAATAAAAACTGGCAATCTAAACTTGACACTGCTACCTTCAGCCTGTCTATAATCTGAAACTGCAGTGCGTATCAATATAATTACATAGTACAGACTGGTTTCCTATCTTACCATTCACCAATTTCAGTTTTTTTTTAGAGGTGAAATTCTGACTGTGAATATTCCATTTTCATGTGCATCACCCAACATTTGCTCTAAATCAGCTTTGCACTGCCATATAATCGGAACATCATTGATAGCAAGCCTTTATACATGAATCATTCATATTATTGTTGTTTAAAAACATAAATTTCTCTTTACTGTGAACAAAGATGTTATTTAATAGGGTGCTACCTCTTCCCTATTAATGTCCCCTGCAATTAGAGGAAGTAGAGGAAGAGGTGGGGCTATTAATACTTGGTGTGAATTGTATATAGTTACACATTAGGGGGCAGATTTACTAAGGGTCGCATTTCGAGGGTTAAAAAACCCTCGAATTTGACCCTCAAAGTAAAATCCTTCGACTTCGAATATCGAATTTTAAGGATTTACCGCGAATACTTTGATTGAACAATCGAATAAAAATTGTTTGATCGAACGATAAAATCGTTTCAATTCAAACGATTTTAATCGATCGATCGAAGGATTTTTATTCAACCACAAAAAACTTAGAAAAGTGCTGGGGAAGGTCCTCATAGGCTAACATTGAACCTCGGTAGGTTTAAAGTGGCGAAGTATGTAGTCAAAGTATTTTTTAAAAAGACAGTACTTCGACTATCGAATGGTCAAACGATTTTTACTTAGAATCCTCAGAATCATTCGATTTGATAGAATTTGATCGAATTTGACCAATTCGATGGTCGAAGTACCCAAAAAAATACTTTGAAATGCGGATTTTTTTCAATTCGAATTATTCCCTCGAGCTTAGTAAATCTGCCCCTAAAAGTGCGTGGTCTTGAAAGATGTTATGTAACATTCTTCAATAAAGGGTTTTGCAATTCAGTCCTGCTGGATTCTTTGCACTTTCTTTATTATTACTATATAGTACTTATTTGCGAGGGGTGGGGCAATATGGGCTATTAGTCCCAAAAATGATTGTAAAGCAAGGACTGTTTGACAATACAATAATAGGAAGATGTCACTCAAATGGTTTGCATTGTTAGAACTCACCTGAGATTACTACTAAAAATGTTAAATGTGCAATTGTTCTTTAAAAACTAGGTACACATTTACCCCTAATACCAATAATTCCAATATTCTTCTTAATTGTAAGTAAAGCACAAAGAAACTTTGTACTTTATATTTACAATTAACCAGGCATAAACTACAAAGTTTCCTTTGGGCACTGAACGACCACACTCCCATTTGTTGCACCTGAAAAACTGCACATATTTTTGAGCATGTAAGAAAGCATCTATGCCCTGCTTATTAAAAAACAATGTTGCAGATGTGGTTTTGCTCCATTTACAAATATAGTTTTGCACCAGTATTAAAAAATTGCTTGTGACCTGACACAAGCTGAAAACTTTGTAGCAATAAGTGAAAAGATGATGGAATTCTGGGAGAATGCTGTATTGAAGGGAAAACATTGTTGTAACAATTTACCATCTGTAATTATTCTCTTTAGTAAAGGAGGACCTAGATCTATGTTTGCAGCACACTAATTATTATTACCTTACTGTCCTTGCCAAATATCCCCATGAACTTACTCCTGGACTTCAGAGTCAAGGTACCCCAGCTAACTGTGATGGAAAGAAAACTCCACCCCATCCTCATTATGATGTAAACTGCAGGTCCTTTCTCTGTCTGAAGTCAACTGGGAAGTGTCAGGGAGCCGGGAGCTCCCTCCAGGGAGGTAGTCAGGATCAAGGAGGAAGCCTTCTTGAGGGTGCAAGGTTGCGGTATCCAAAGGGTTAAGCAAGATACAAGGTCAAAGTCCAGGCAAGAGTTCAATGGCAGGCAGATCAGGATCAAATAACAAGAGTCCAGGCAGGGGGTCAAAACCAAGGCAGGAGCAGGAATCAGGATTCAGGAATCAGGAATACAGGAACCCAGGTTCAGGGTAGCAGAACCTATTCTTGGGCGCCATTCTGGCGTCCTGGGGGCCTTTTTATATTCAAACTTGGCGCCAAAGTGACGTCATTGACGTCCTTACGCCGGCGTGCTTTGTGCATGCGCGTTTGCGCATGCACCTGCATTGCGGCGCTGGCGTCCCAGCGCCCACGTGGGCCGACTGGGCACCGCCATCTTGGATTATTCGCCGCCGGGAGCAGACACGCTTCCTCGCGCTCCCGGCGGCCTTGACAGGAAGGTAGGATTAAGTTAACCCGAGTGACCCTTCTCAATCCCCTTTGCCCTTGAAATTAAAATTACCCAATTCTAACCTTCAGGAAGGGGAGGGAGTTGGGCAGCCCTCTTAATCCTGTGATAAGACTGGTTCTATAAGATAAGAGATAACCAGATCCCTAAATAATGGGGCTTTGTGGTTGTTTCATTGTGAGATATAATGAGGATTGTCTAATGCTTTTTAAAAAAAAAAAATTGAGTTCAATAATTCATTTTAGACAGTGGACCAAATATCAGAAAACACACTGTCACTTCAGTATCCCAAAACCCAGAACAAATGCCAAGGTTCCGGTCATGGCTCACACTTCTGCCTGTAACAGTGGCTTTTAAAGTCGGGAGGAGCTCTTCTCTACTCGGATGCCATCAGTTGTTAAAGTGAGAGAACCGAGACGAGGGTTCTGGGCAGGCAAGGGAACCAGAACGTGTAACGGGAGGAACAGGGAGAGAGTAAACATAGTCGTGGAACAGGCCAGGGTAAACAATCAGTCAGAGCATAATCAGAATCCAGAAGGGTAGTAATTAGGAAAAGGTCAGTTCAGGCAGTGAAACAGCAATGGTCAAGGGCAGGCAAGGGTCAAGAACAATAAATCAGACAAGAATTGTACTATCTAGACTAGACCTATGCTGGATAATGCGAAAAGGGACTTTACAGCGCCTTTAAAAATGTAAACTTTGTGCTAAGCACAAAGGCGTCACGTGACACGCCAAGTATGCAGACGGCACATGCGTCACATTCAGCCAATACGTGAGAGGGGAGCTCCGCCGCCCCCAGGTACTATTACACACACACTGGTTTGCTTATCACTAAATTAAAATTCTTAAAACTTTCGTGACTATCAGGAAAACTACGAAATACTATTGCTTATATTTTTAACACTCCAAATCACTTAGAGGTTTACTGCTACACCAGTGAGCATATTTGGGGAATTCTTATCAAGGTCCGAATTTATCTCAGTATTTCTAATATCCAACTCCGTGCGACTCCAAATTCCCAAATGGACCTTATTAAAGAAGTAAAAAAAAAACTGAAAATAGGGCTTGGCAAAACTCTGAAAACTTCAGAGCTTTCCCTGAAAACTCCAAATTGTTTGCTGTTTTTTGCACAAACTAAGATTTTTTCAGACATTTGTACAGACATCAGAGCAGACACTTCCCCATTGACTTATACAGGACCTCAAGAGCTTTTAGATGGCGGGGTTTCAGATTCTGAGTTTTTAGACCATCGGACTTTAATAAATCTCGAAAAATTTGTAGGTTTTTTTTGCTCCGAAAATTACGAATTATTTGAGGTTAGGATATTAGGAGCTTGATAAATAAACCCCTAAAAGTTTGCTCACCAAAAACTGCATGATCATGATTACTGATAGAACTCATTGGAAAGAAAATGTTCACTTTATTACATAAAGTGCCAGAATCGGTGATGAATTCAGATAAAAAAAAACCTAGCAATACTTGGGCTCTAACTTTATTTGTCCCTCAGAAGGAAAGCTCATCTGGGATTTTTGACTGGAAAACAAAGGAAAACATAACTCCAATGGGTCATGAAACCATTGTTAAACCCAAAGATTAATTTACTTGTCCTTTTCTGTAAACCTCTTGAGAGCAGATCACTGCCTGCTAATCATCCCCCAGGTGACAATATACAGGGACATTAACCTTCTCAGGGCTATAATACATGTGCAAGAGAGAAACCTGTGTGTATTGTATCTCTCCTCCCCAGTTACTAGCTCATGGAATCCATATCACAATTGATATAATAATGGAAGCGGAAGAATTCCAGAACAATATAACAATGTTTGCATCTCTTGATTCTTTAGTCTCAGGCATATTTTACTATATCAAACACCAAAAGGTAGAAAGGAAAAAAGAATTTGACCAAGAACCACAAGTGATTACAAAATAGAAGAAAGACAACCTTTCTGATGCTGAATACTGTCATGAATGTGACTTTTGAATCTCGGCACACATCCCTACATCTTTGGGATTTATTTAGGTCCTGGCTTAGTATTTCTATCTTCAAGAAATCATAGTATGTAGCAGCTTCCTAATGAGAAAGGCACTAAAACCCAGCACTTCTTTCAACGTAGCACTCCTGCTGAGAAAATTATACCAAGGTAAAGAAAGTCTCCACTTGTGTGAAGGAGCAAGAATATAAAGAGCTTCATAATTGAATCTTCTTACCAGGGTGAAAAACTAGCATCTTTATAGCCTTTCATAGTGAAAGACGGGTCATTTAAATTCTGCTAGTTCTCCATCTTATACTTTTTTAGAAATCCATAAGTACTACTTGTAAAAAAGAATTGCTGAACAATGTAGTTGGCTGTATTGGGCTTTGCAAATTATTTCTCACAGCCTCCAACTATCTTTTGTTGAAATATACCAACTTTAAAAAGGACAGTTTGAAGTTAAAATACATTTTCTAGCCTTTCCTCAAAGTTATGTTAAATGCAATTTTGAAAATGTGAAAGAGATTTTACAAATGACAAATCACTTGCTAGCTCAATCTAAGGCCAACTCAAATTGATTCTCTAATCTCGCCACAGGATAAATCTGAATACACAGCTCAGAAACTGCTAGACTAACAATATATAAAAGCACAAGTGCTTCAAAAAACGGGTCCTAAAACATGATCAAACCCCTTAAAATGATCATAGTTATACTAATGTTAGCTTTGTGCTATTCAGAAAAGCAATTTATGGATCGTTAACATTCATATTCATTACTGCAGTGAAGATTTGTAAAAGTTCTTTTTATGTATAGCTACTGTGCGTACTGTTCATATTAGTAAATACTAAGATGAATAAAAAAAATATAGTAGAATATTTCCAACAGTGAACCTTGGGAGGGCCAACCCATGACCTTTATAGGATTTCTTTTCTTTTCCTTCCATACCTGGCACTTCTTTGTATGCCAATCTTAATAATGATAGAGGCTCAAATCCTAGGATTAGTTAATGCCAAGAGGCCCACTGGCAGCAACATCACACAACCTATTTAATTATAATTTGATTTTTATACTAACACAAAACTAATCTCTATGCCTTTTAGTCCATCAAACTTTAATATCATACATATATAAAAAAAAGAAAGTAGAGTACCTGGCCAACCTATACTTTACACCGACAATAAATACTATATTCACAATATATCTATATATATATATATATACATATATATATATATATATATATATGGTAAGATTTTCAACTAGGTCACTTATTAAGTGTCAGGGAGCCGGGAGCTCCCTCCAGGGAGGTAGTCAGGATCAAGGAGGAAGCCCTCTTGAGGGAACAAGGTCGCAGTGTCCAAAGGGTTAAACGAAGAATTGTCAGGATCCAGGCAAGAGTTCACAGGCAGGCAGATAACAAGAAAAGTCCAAAGTCCAGGCAAAGGGTCAGAATACAAATCAGTAACAAGATTTATCAACAAAGCTTCACAGGAAACCCAGGATACTATAGGGAAAGTAATCCTATTCTTGGGCGCCATTCTGGCGTCTAGTTGGTGTTTTTATTTTGAATTTGGCACCATTCTGACGTTATTGACGCCCTTGCGCCGACGTCGGCGCGCTGACGTCATCGCGCCGGCGCCGCTACCCACGTGGCGGTCATGGGCGCCGCCATCTTGGGAGCGACGCCGGCAAGGAGGGACACGCTGCCCGGAGCTCCTGGGCCTGCTCCGGGCGGCGATCGTGACATTAAGACATCAATTATATGATGTTTAACTATTCATTTTAAAGGGACAGTTTTCCTAAAAGAGCGAAACTGCGCAGGAGATTTGATTAGATTTTGTGAGTTAGATTTTTAAGTGGCAAATCTTCCATGTAGGTTACACATCAGATTTTTCCTGTGTAGTTTAGGTCTAAGGCCTGTTTAAAGCAAGTCATGTAAACTTAAGAGATCCACAACAGACACTTTCTTTATTATTATTAGTATTATTATTACTATTATTATTAACATGTATTTATATAGCGCCAGCATTTTTTGTAGCACTAGCAGGTAGCCTTCCTGCTTCATATGCATATTTCTTATGAACACCACCATTCTCTAGCATTTCCTGAGGATCCCTGTGGTTACAGTGTAGTAACATATTTATGACATTATGACAAAAGTAATAGGAAACGGTTCTAGAGCACTGCAGGGTATCATTCCCAGTTGATGCATATTCTTTAAAGTGTCAGCTTGTTGTTAGGGACTATATTCACAGGGGGTTCCAAACTTAAAATCTACAGAAGATTAATCAGAATTCTGAATTCAAAATTAAAATATACATATTCAATTTGCAAAACCCCTAATCCCACAAAAAAAAGTCTTTAGTTGTACTTTAATCAGCTGGCTTGCAACATTCTTTAGGGGGGTTATTTATCAAGGTCCGAATTTATCTCTATATCGGCTGCTACAAACTCCGATCTAAGCCACTCGGGTTTTTAACGCTTATTTATTATTTCATTTTCCTTAAAATTTGCTTTGTGGGAAAAACTCTGATTTTCGCAATTTTTTCGTGAATTTTTCTGAGTTTTCACCCAAAATCAAATAAAATATCAAAGGAGATTTTCCTATAGCTTTTCTCACATCTCTGTCTTTTTATTTTTCAAATAAAATTGCTCATCATCTTAGATTTGGTTTGAAAAATTATCCAGCAGCCTACAACCTGCAAAAAAAAATTCTTATAACGGAAACCCATGTCACCCATGAAGGTCAGGGCAATATTTTTTCCCTTAGTTACTCCTTGTTTAAAGATTCCTGCTCTGAACCAGTGGATGAAAGCAATTTGACTGTCTAGTGTATGAAATGCAAGGGAGTCAGCCAATAAGTGACCTTCATTAAGTAAAGATAATATATGAAGGATTAAATCAAGTCATATTTCTGGAAACAAAAGTGTCAGTCATTTTATAGAATTGCCGTATAAACCTTTAACCCTGACAAAGTGAGGGCTACCACCTGTCCCGTTTTGAATTTGACCATTTTAACCTGGGTCGCAGGGTAAAACTACTCTTCAACCCAAAACTCTGCTAGTGTGCTTTGAACTTAAGCCAAAGGGTAAATAATACTGTATATCATATAATATATAATAATAAGACAATCCCTGTCTGCCATGTAATAAGCCCTCCCATAGATGTTATCACTCCACCCCTAAACATAATCACTCAGCCCCTGGTGACACATGCTCCATCCCAGTTGGTCGATGTTTAGACCCTCAAACAAAAAAGGTCACAACTCTTGTCGCAGACTAGCATCCTATCAAATTCTGATCAATTGAATGTATTGAAGAGGAAATATAGTTATTAACTGTTTATTACCCAGGATGCATGAAACTCTTGAAATTACCGACCAAAATCTCCTTGAAAGACAATTTTTGTTCCTCTGCATCGCAACAACAACCGAAAAAGTACTTACAAATCATCTAACACTAGTCTTTCTTTTCTGGCTTGAAGGGCCTAATACATGTTAAGTCTGGGAGGCGATCATATCAAACTTTGGGTGGATCACAGCTGACAGTGTTCTTATTTCTAGGCCAGAAATTCGGGCTTTGAACAAAAAGCAATTGCTATGTCTTTTGAACCTGTGCTTCAGCGGAGGGAAGTAGCAGGATTCCCGTGCTGTATAATAACTGTCAGAAACAATTTCTGCTCTGTAAGTGAGGTGAAGCAAAATGTCAAAATATTTGAATACATTTCATTGAGGATATCTTCTTTTAAATTAGTGAAGGAAAGAAAAAGGAAATCATATTCTCTCGCATAATAAATATGCATAGAACAGTGAAGCTGAGTGAATTCTAATGAAGCTGCGTCCTCGCTTGTTAACGTGTTAGAGGTCCACAGCTATAAACTGACATAATTACCAGTTAAGGAAATGGCAACTTTTTGTTTTTGCATAAACTACAGAATGTGTGACTGAATGAGCCCGTTAATTAATATGATATTACTTTGTCTTACCAAATGGCATCATATAACCTCTATGCAGTATTAACACATACAGAAAGAACATGAGCTAGATAAAAAATGTTTCCTGTGATCAGTGAAACAGAGAATTGTTATTCTTGTGCTGTAAATTACTATTCTTATTATGTGCCTTTTCATTGGATTACAAATATAAATGAGAATGAATAATGAAGGCAATGGAAGACTATTCTTTTGCAATTATTAGTATTTAGTGTGTTATTTGTTAAAGTCCGTTTTTTTCTGATTGTACATTTAAAGGGGAAAATCTACTTTTTTGTGATTTATTAAACACCAATGGTGTTAATGGAGAAGGAAAGGCTAAAACTAAGTAAGCTTTATCAGAAAAGTCTATAGAAATACACCAGTAAACCTCAAAGTAATGCTGCTCTGAGTCCTGTCAAAAGAAACACCACATTTCTTTCCTTCTTTTGTGTATACATGGGCTTCTGTGTCAGACTTCCTGTTTTCAGTATAAACCTTCAGGGCAGGGCTTGAGCATGCTCAGTTTGCTCCCCCTCCCCCTTTCTGGAAAATGTATTGATAAATAGAGGTATAGTACGGTATGAGCACGTCTGTGTTAGAGGAATACAGACACTAGCTAACTTGTCTAGTTTAGACTTTGTACCAGGTTTGCAAAGTGGCACCTCTAAAAACAATCCCAAAGAAGATGAATTATGAAGTAGTATACTACTAGAATGTCACAATAGCCAGGCACCCTGCAGGCATGTTTTCAGCACCTAACAGATAACTTGAATCCTTTAAATTGTTTTTTTGCAAACTCTAGATGCAGGAAATTCCCTTGCAAGGTAACCCTGCAAATAGCATTGTTGGTGCTGGTGGAAATTCAAAGATTCCCTTAACAGGTTGATCCAACATGCACGTGACTTGCATGCAGTGAATCAGGTAGGTCCATTTGTGGTGCCTACTAAGCTTTTTAGAGATTATACATTGTTTACATCTGTGCACAACTGGTGTTTACAAAGGAAGAATATACAAGAACATACATGGAGGTCGGTCATGTCATTTGTAGCTGCACTTACGGGTGCACTCTGAGAGGGAGTGCTTTGCATGTTAAACGTATGTATTATAATGTTGATTTTCAGAATATAGTTCTATTACAGGGATTAAATAAATGTAATTTCTTACCTAGCCCTGGGTTTTACAACAGACTGCTGCCAATTCAGTTTCGCTTAGGAATCTGATGCTAAAAAGTCTAAGAAGAGCTTAACTTATAAATTGTAGTGCCATGTGCTGATATGCTGAAATATGGCTTAAACTTGTGTAGCTAATAAATGTCAGATTTAAGAACTAAGCTCTTAAAAGTTTTAAATTTAATGCAGTAGCATAATGAAATGAAGGGTTCAAGTTAGACCTTCTCCTAGGGGCCTATTTATTAAACCTCAAATTTTTCTGTTCGAGTTTTAGAAAGGGGAAATCTCGGATTTTTAGAAAGGGAAAAAACTAATTTAGGTTCATTATGCTCCAAAAATTCCAAATCTGAAAATATTCCAGCTAAAACCTGTTGAGGTCATGTAAAAGTCAATGGCATATGGTCTCTTTAACAATTAAAACAAGTTTTTAGCCTTCATGATTGTCAAAAGTTTCAGGCTGTTTGATGCTGGTTTTCTTTCGATATTTAGTAAATTCAAGTTTCTTGTTCGGTATTAGTGATGGGCGAATTTATTCGCCAGGCGCGAATTTGCAGCGAATTTGCGCGATTCGCCGTCGGCGAATAAATTCGCGAAACGCCCGCGAAAATTCACGGAAAAAATTCACCGGCGTCAAAATTTTTTTTTGAAAAAACGGACGCCGGCACCAAAAACGGGCGCCGGCGTCGAAAAAACGGGCACTGGCGTCAAAAACGGGCGCCGGTGTCAAAAACGAGACGCTGGCGCCGTTTTGCGAATTTTTCGCCATTTCGCGAAATTCGCAAATTTTTCGGCGAAGCGAAACTGCACAAATTCGCCCATCACTATTCGGTAATCCAAATAATTCAAGTTTTTCAGGCGACAATTTGAAAAAGTCACATGACTCGAATTGTCGCATGACTTTTCCCACACAGACAATTTTCAATCAGAATTGTTAGTAAATTAAGCCAGATCATGGATGTAAGTTTGGTTAAATTTTTATTATTAAAATACTGGGAAAAATTGAGTTTTAGTAAAAAGCCTCCCTAGTGTCCATCCGCCTTTCTAAGTTTATATGGATACTGTCATCACATACTTACTCCCCTTTCCTATTATACCTTTTTAATTTTTAATACTGTATATACTCGAGTATAAGCTGACCCGAGTATAAGCCGAGGTACCTAATTTTACTTATGAAAACTGGGAAAACTTATTGACTCGAGTATGAGCCTAGACACAACTACAGCCCTGTCTCCCAGCAGCGCACATTCCGCCAAAGCGACCTCCCCAGTGATCAACCGGACTTCTTTGCAAAGTTGATGGTGACAGAGAATTGCCAAATGGATTACTGTGTGCATTGTCCCACTGTCCCACTACCATATGCAGAGGGTGCTGTATGATATTGTTATCACTGTTAACCTTTCGTATAACCAACAGAGGGTGCTGTGTGATATTGCCATCACTGTTAATCCTTCATATAACCAACAGAGGGTGCTTTGTGATATTACAGTCACTGTTATTCTTTCATATAACCAACAGAGGGCGCTGTGTGATATTGCAGTCAATGTTATTATTTCATATAACCAACAGAGGGCGCTGTGTGATACTGCAGTCTCTCCCTAAGTGAACTGTTGGTATAGGAACGATTAAAAGTCACTGCAATTCAGCTACTGCCCACTGACTTGAGTATAAGCCGAGGTAGACTTTTTTTGCACATTTTGGATGCTGAAAAACTCTGCTTATACTCGAGTATATACAGTAATGACTTCTGTTGAATGAGAGGTCTGGCAAACATCTGATTGGTTGTCATATATTAATAAGCCCCAAGCAAACTTTTTGCCTTTTTTAAGTTTACCTCTCTGGCTAGAGCCACATGACACAGATTCTCCTCATCCACTGCCCCACTGCTCCTCTTCTTTTCGTCTGCTGTGTTGCAGGTGCAGTGGAATTCGGCACAAAATGTAAAGTCTTGCATTTTGGCGTTAAAATCTGCTGTGTCTGTCTGCACCAGAGGTAATAATTCCAGGTGCAGGCAGTGCAGCAGAAGGGAGCAGAATTTCTCCTCAGACCGAGATCCATGTCATGTGGCCCTAGTCTATAAGTGTAATGTTTAACTTAGCTAAGCCTCCTTATCTTACCCAGCGACGATCCTGGGGCTGCTTCCACCCTGCCTCTCCTGCTCCTCGCTTAAAAATCAGTGTTGGAGTAGGTCAAAAGGGGGTAGCATCACTAGTGCATTGAGCGCAATTTCGCTTTTTGCACTAGCGGAGCCGAATTTCCGGTTTAAAAACCGGAAATTCGGCTCTTAAAGTTACAAGAGGCTGCCGCCCCTTGTAACTGGTCGCTCACTGCCGCAAGATTCTCACCTTGCCTCATGGCAGGAGCGGCCCTGATTTTACCCTTCCATTGTTCAATCACTGTTCAATCAACCACCGGAATTGCAAGCTGTGGAATGTGTCCAATGATACCTGAATATTTAATCACTTTGGGGGTGGGTAAAAAAACAGCCAGAATTGTTTGTTATGTATTTAGATAGCAGACAATTGGACCCATGTCATAGCATTCAGCAATTCTGAATCACGTCTTGTGTCATTGCCATAATGCTTCCATCCCACACATTCCATAATCCGTGGAAGATGAAAAAAAAGACCTAAAAATGGATAGATTCAAAATGACAATTTTGTGGTTAAGCTCAGGAGACAGGATGAAAAAATAGCACTGAAATACCATGTATTTAGAATTAACAGATAGGTGAATTTCTGAACTTGTATGCCTGTTACTATATACTCCTGATAAACTCCTATATACTCCTGATAAAACCCGTCCGTTTTATGTAACACCACAAAAGTATTTCTAAGCTGTTTTACAGATTCATATTGGATATCATAGAAAGTATAAGGTATTAGGATGAGCAATGTTCTTTCAGTTTGAAACACCTAAAATGAACACGTATTAGTCAATTTCTTATAAAAAACAAAAACAAAAACCCATAGCGTTGTTCTCAGGTATGATTGTCTTTGCGTGAGTTCATTTTTAAAATTTTAGTTACAGGTTAATGTATTGCAATTCCTTGGCTGCACTGGATTGGTTGTAGACTCTGACTTCATTACTAATTTGTTGTGAGTGGGTGCTAAAAATTATAGTTTAGCATGAGCTAGAGGTCTGAGGGACAGACATGGGAATTTATAGAAAGCTATAGTCATGTTTGCATTTGGACAGTGTTCAGTACTTTCTTATTTTATGATTGATTTACACTGTTATCTTAGATATTTAAAAAATGTATTTCCCCTTTAGAGTTGGATGGTTTTTTTTCTTTCTTTTCCCTGGCAAATATAACAGATCATCAGGGCCACAGACAGTGTAAATGACATGACAGTTTTATTCATTTCACCTACATCCTTAAGGCTGACTAAAGGAAGCATATTCTGCAAATCAAATTGGTTAAGTTCCACTTCAAACTGTGGTCTTGACTGACTGCAAGTGGAGCTGTCAGCCTGTACAAGCATCACTGTCTCAGCTTGTGTCATCTGTCACTGTCTGTTCCAGCTCACTGTACCACACAGAAGGGATGCACTGTTGCTTTCCAATTGATAACACGCTGCCAGAAGCATGTTACTTTCTCATCTGTCTTCTTGTGGCTGTCAGAACTGGAATCCATTAATTAGTTTGTTCGAATTGTGGTTGTTCTTTAGACATGAAAAAAAATTAAAAGGAAAAAAAAAAGGCTGGATCATCAGAAACTCCAGAACTTAATTAAAAGGAGGAATAAGTAATATAGTTTTTTTGCCATAAGACAGTAGCAAATGCTCTTACTGTTGCCACAATGCTTAAAGGACAAGGAGAGGTTAAAATTAAGTAAGCTTTATCAGAAAGGTCCACCTAAATATACCAGTAAACCCTCAAAGTAGTGCTGCTCTGAGTCCTCTGTCAAATGAAACACTGCATTTCTTTCTTTCTATTGTGTACACATGGGCTTCTTTATTAGACTTCCTGCCTTCAGCTTAAATCTCCTTTTCCCAGGCATGATCATGCTCAGTTTGCTCCTCTTCCCCCCCTCCCTTCTCTGCTGTAATCTGAGCCCAGAGCTATAAGTGAGCAGGAAGAGACTTTATAATCTCAGATTCAAAAGCAAATGATTATGACCCATGAGGCCCTCCCTGAAGTCATCAATTGGTTACTTCCTGTTAACCAATCAGTGGAAACAAAGAGAGCTGCAAAGCAGGAAGTAGTGTTTTGCCTATTATGTTTGATATCAACTCACTCTAGCCTTTCTAGATTAAATTTTTGGCGATCTTACTATATTAGAAACATTTTCTATTTTGCACAGCCTATCTATTTACCTAGTTTTATATTAACACTGAACAATTCCTTTAAGTGCTGTGTAAATAGATTTTATTAAATGAATGAAAATACATTCTTAAAAGCATTGATGGGAACACAATTTTTATATTCCCTTGTCAAATAATTGCAGGAGTATAAAGCTGAGTACACACATACCAGTTTTGTTGTAATTGCCTTTTGAAAAAGCGAATTGCGAAACATGCGTCAGGGCAACTGACGGTCTCCTTGTTTTTAGCTTTGAACCATCGGATGGTGGGGCGGGATTGAAACTAAAAATTTAGTTCTAAACATTCTCAGACCCTTTTTACTTATCTATTTTCCTTTCTAAGGACTGTGGGGTTTGTGGTTTTACAGGATTAGATAGCCTCTCTCAAACAGTTAGAAAAGGTACTTTTGAGACCGCAGCCCTACAGATCCTGTCGTTCTACATCTTTGTGGTGCTCCTAGGGACTTAGAAAAAACAATAGTTACAGTCTTGGGAGCAACTCCACCCTCTATACAATTTCACTTTTCTCAATTTTTAATCAGAGATCGATAACCAGGGTTTTTTTTTTAATTGTGACCATAAGGATTAACTCTCAGATTTTAATTAACTTATGCACAAATCACTAAATGGAATGGTGAATTAATCGATTGCACATGGCACTTTATTAATCAGAGCACATAAGAATTAATCAACTTTGAATTAATTGCACAGGTCACTTTATATTAATGAATTATAATAGTTAACCCTTTATTGGTTAAATTGGTTAAGAATATTGAGAGTGAATTTAATGAATTTTTTGAATGAACTTGAATCCTCATAAGGTAAACGGCACCTTCAATCACAAGTGATTTAATAGGGAGTAACGAACTCCTAATCCTTAGTTCAATTGGTTGTCGACTGTGTGGGTTAAACTGGAATAAAATAACAGACGATACCAATTGTAAAGGTCCTTATTAGAATTATTGGTTAAAGGTGTTTGAAGGTGAATACTGCATATGACTTGTCATATCCTGCAGAGAAGAGTCAGATTCACTAGACTTCAACAATAAGCAACTTTGTAACGTGTTAATCTGGTGTTATCAGTTCATTTTAAAGATTACCAACATAGTTTCGGTTTGGATTATTGTAACAATTAAGGATTTCCCTGTTAGATTACACAACAAACTGAAACTATATTTGGAGAGAAGTGGGTGAACTACGGAGGTGTAGTGTTTGATACAGTTACAAAACAAGGTTCCTTTCCTTTCTTCTTTTTTCTTTTTATTATAACTAACCGATACCTTGTGTGACTGTAGAGTCTGAGTATTCATTTATTATTGTAAGAGTTAACTTTCCTTCTAATAAAAATTGTTGTAATGTCTGTGAATTTTCAGACATTCAGGTTGATAGGCATTTGCAGAAAAACACATATATACTAGAGGTTCTTTGGTTCTAGAGTGCAAATACAAAATAATTGCTACTAATTTGGTACCTGACTAAATACAGTGCAACACACATTTTCATCTTGCATGATTTCTACTCCCTCCGTTGCTCTCGCTTGTCCTACAGCCTGCTAGGTGCACACACAAACAAGCCTATGGCACCCGGCAGGCTTGGCCCGGTCCTTATTATATCACTAAGCAATGGTTAGTAAATTATTTTACATACATTGCGAAGGTTCACAAAAGGACGCAAACATGGTCACTAAAATTTGCAATGGACTTTGCTAACGTGTTAACATATTACATCCCCCCTTATATCTTTATATCTATCTCTATATCTTTTCGATTTAGCCCTCTATGGCATTTCCGTCTGTTATATTTCACACATCAATAATTGTTTTTCAATCAGAAATACTACCAAACATTTGACAATCTCATGGCATTGATACTGTTTACATGTCTTTTGTTGTGAGATTGTCTTTCTGTTCTGACAAACATTTGCTGCTTATGCAGATTGATAACATTATTAGCAACCTGTCTGATGGCTTTTTTTCTGGTAAGTGTAACTTAAAAAACACTGTCATACATACAGTACATAACATACATACCAAACATACATAAGTCATAAGAAATTCTGTGGTTGCTTAGTTCAAGTATAGCTGATCAGAATGGGGAAAGTCCGAAGTTGTCAGATGTAATAAGAAGAGATGGCTGGGTCATAGCTTCTTGAAGGATGGAATTAAATGTCCATAGACAAGTCACACTACTCATTTTTCATCCATATCAAGGCAGAGAGGTAGGAAAATACTAGTGCTGTCGGAAGAAATGCAAGAGGTCAGGCCAAGCATCTAAAGAGCAAAATCAAAATACATCTCAACGGTTCTAAACCTGTAGTTAGTCCAAGTGGAAATACATCTCAAGAAAGCATAGGGTGGCAGATTGTCAGGTTGAAATAGAACATTTTAAAACCCAGGGAAATGGCAGTTATAGGCTACAACAACAAGGTTTGAGTGAAGAAACACACGTGTACTAAGCCATAGTATAGTTAAGCCGGATGTACTGTTTAATTAAACCAACAATTATACAAGCCACTAGCCATTGACAATTGAAGTGACTTTGTCACCCTGTTAAGTGAGAGTGATAAATGGGTTAAAATACTATAAAACAGCTGAAACAGTAATAGGTGCACGTATCAGAGTTCAAATGTACAAAAAATTCCAGCACACAAAATCTTAACTGACCCCATAGAGGCCTTGGTGCAAAATTTGCAGCAGGTCTTCCTGCACCCACCACCTATTTATTCCTTTAATATAATGGTAATAAAATTCTGCAGCCAATTACAATACACACTATAAAGAACCCTTTCCCCAGCCAACATTTTCAAAGTAGAGGTGAAGCATGTATGGTTTCTTTTAAAAAATGCATGTTTGCATTTTTCTAAGCTATTGAAAAATCCTTGCCTCTTTCTGTTTCCATCAACCAATTTACCATCTTTCTTTTGTAAATGTCCCACCATGCCCTTTGCTTTGCTATTTAGTTAGCCGCTGCCTCCAGGGCCCCCACACCTCCAGCCAGGAGGTTGCAGCAATTCCAAGGTTGCATCAAAAGAAAGTAATGAGTTCGCCACTGCAAACAAATTGGATGTCAATACTGTTTTTAAAGGGCTGGTTCACCTTTAAGGTAACTTTTATTATATTATATTATACAACGTCCAATTCAAAGCAATTTATTTTATATAGTTTTATAGTTATTTGCCTTTTTCTGCTGACTCAATGCAGCTTTCAAATGGGCGTCACTGACTCCCTTCTAAAAAAACAAATGCTCAGTAAGTCTACACATGTATTGTTATTGTTACTTTTTATTACTGATCCTTCTTTTCAGGCCTTCTCCTATTCATATTCCAGTCTTTTATTCAAATCAATGCATGGTTGCTATGGTAATCTGGACCCCTAGTTGCCAGATTGATTAAGACGCAAATTGAAGAGCTGAATAAAAAGCTAAATAACTCAAAAACCATCAATAATAAAAAATGAAAACAAATTGCAACTTGTCTCAGAATATCACCCTCTACATCAAACTAAAAGTTATCTCAAAGGTGAACAACCCCTTTAATGCCACGCTCTGGAAATGACAACTGCTTAGGGGTAAGTTGCAGTGGAAGCAACTTAACATGCACCTGCAGTTATGCTGGAATTCTAGGGGAAACTGAATGGAGGGGGAAAACCAGGAAAGGCCTCTGACCCGCCAGGCCAACTCTGAAGAAAACAATTGAATTTAAAATTACATTTTTTCAGTATGCTTCTTGTTCATAATGAAGGTTATAATATCGAAGGAGACCATGTTATGATCACTTAAACGAAACAGTGCTTACCCACATATTTTAGAGATAAAATTAAGTTGTCATTTAATATATATTTACAAACCTATTTGATTATCCCTAGTTACCCCTTTTCTCCAGTCACTGTTAGAACTACATGTATTTGTGTAGATTTTTCAATTTGCAAGCTTGTAGCATATTCCAAAGATATTCAAAATGCCTCCTCACTGTCCCCAATACTGTCTGCACGTTTGCAAGGCTTTAATCCTGGTTAGACATAAAGGCATATTACAGGTATGGTATGCAGTATTATTGTTATCAATTACTAATCTATTTGATTGAAAACATTTTAAACATATGGGATTTGGTATTATGTTAATGATCATAACATGCACACCACACAATCATCTTATAAGATGGCTCATATTTATATTCAATAATACTATCCTCTCTTACTAGGGGACTTCCACATTTTAACAGTGCTTTCAGGTAATTGTCATTTGGTATCCTTTATCATGTGCAAGGCTGGGTGCAAAGTGGAAAAAATGGGCACAATTAACCATTGTACTGTGCCCTAAATGCTAATTGAATTGCTTCAGGTTACTGAGCTTTAGAACAGAGCACAGAGACCTGTGGCAACCCCCATCAACACAGTGATACATTTGGTGTGGGTTGCAGCTTTCAAATGGGCATTGCTGACTCCCTTCTAAAAAACAAATGGGGGGGGTTGAACCACACATAAGTATCCCCCTAACCATCCACACCTGTCTTTTAACTAACTTCAGTTGCTTAAGTTAAGGAGGGCAGATGGAAGCAGGCAGCAAAGACAGGACTGTCCTCCTCCCACCAAAACCACTTTTTATCTGCTGTGAGGTACATTGCACTTGTGGCAGGGGCAGTAGAAGGGGCAAAGTTAATGAACAGGTGAGGGCTGCCCCCTTTAGTGCTCTTTTACTTGCAGCATAGGCAGTAAAAAATTACCTTCCATTGAGTACAATATGGGCAATTTCAAATGATTTGGTGCTGCCTCTGTGTTACTAAAACTCAGGAAAAATGTATTGACCTTTCCTATGATTTTTGTCAACTGACCTCATCCACATCTCTGTAATGGTTAAACATTTTCTACTTCATGATAACTAAGGCAGGTCAAATCCTTAATTACAGTGAAACATTCCAAGCATTGAGCTCTGAATTATGATGAAAAAACTGTGCCCAGATGACCTCAAGCATTCTGGATAACAGATGTAAGACCTTAAAAAGAACAAAAAGTTATGACCACACAAAGTATTATACTTACTCAGGGAGCATGCAGAACAATTAGGAGAGCACATAACTAAAAGCTATCTGCACCTTATGGCATGTTCCAGTCCAGGAACTACGGGGGGTGCAGGAGGTGCGATTGCACCAGGGACCACACCCCCTTGGGGCCTATGCATGCGCAAATTCGCTCAGTGATGGTCATTTCTGGAGGGGGCTCAGCTGCACACACTGTACCCGGGTCCCACATCGCATAGTTACGGTACTGTTCCGGTCTGGTCTCAGATTGTTTAGGGAAGCCAACAGGTCAATAGGCAGTTGATGAGTGAGTATGGTGAGCGTACCTTTACTTTTACTGTAAAGAGCTGTTTCACATTACTGAGGAGTTGTATCCCCTTGAACAGAGACCTTAACCAGTGGCTTGCTAGCAACATGTTGTTCACCAAACCCTTGAATGTTCCTTCAAAGCAGGTGCTTATTTTTTAATTACAAGCTCGGAGGCAACTTTGGTTGTATAAAACCCAGTGCACTGTCAAACAGTTTCTTTTGTAGGCTGCCAGTCCACATAGGGGCCACCAAATAGCCAATCACAGCCCTTATTTGGCAACTTCAGGAACATTTTGCATACTTTTGTTTTTCCCCAACTCTTTGTATATTTGAATGTAGCTCATAGGTAAAAGAGGTTTGGCACTTCTGCCCTTGAAAATAACGGATTTTTTTTCTGAGGGGAACATTTTGCATTGCGCTGGCTAAGCAGAAATAACTCTACTTAGAGTGTTGATGACAAGGAAACCCAAATTGTTTGGCAGCAAGTGATGAAAACTGTAGCTAATTGGTTTGGATCAATGCATTTACAGCATCTGAAACAATATTATATATCATTTAAATATAGAAAACAGCTTTGCACATTGGAATTGATAAGGTGTTGCCACATCTTCATCTGGTACAGACTGTTTAAAATGCTGGATGAGTATCTGAGCGATGCATTTGGTAACTGGCCAAGGTCCACTGGAGGTAAAACAATGTCCACCCTTTTTACAAGGGTTCATTGTTCCAAAACAATAAAGCTCCCTGGCTTATTTGAATGTCATCAATTCTGGATGCGTCATGTTTAGCCATCAAGTAGAATATTTCTTGTGTAGCAGTTTATTATTTTAGTGGCAATTATTTGCATCATTCATACTAAAGGATGTTTGCTAATGAGAGCTTGGCTGCTGCAAATTCCAGGGAGGCTGAATGCTCTTTGTGCTGACAAAAGGCCCAAATCACTGGAGAGAGACTGGACAAATCATTCATCTATGCAAATGCCAGCCGAAATGGTCAGATGCATTTATTACCCTCCTCTTTATAGTAAACAAGGGAAGAATCGTGACTGGCAGTTATCAACTTGCCCTGCAGTATGAATTGTTCTTCTACCACAATTTAAATGAGAAGAAAAAAGGCATGCCACCGGGGACTTTATTGGTTTGTAAAAGAGTAAATGTCACATATCCCTATGCTTAAAGACTTTTGATTGACAAATGTTTTACTTGACATATCAAACACTGTTTTTTCCATATCAAATAGCCTGTATTTCTGGAAAAATCCTTTAACCCTTTTGCAGATAACAATATGGTATTGTGAAGTATGCATTGCCAGGAACAGCTTTGCAACTAATGGTATACTAGCACACTTTATTAAAATATTACTGGTTTACTTAAGATAATGTAACCCTCTTGAACTATACAGAACATGCATACATTTCTGGGCACATGCATTGCAGAACACTAATGGCTATTATGACAGTGGCTCCTAACTGTGAAGATGCCCCAACAATACCATGCAGTGGATATGGGTCCCCATCAGAAAGTGGTTCAAAAGTAATAGGTGTCGATACAAAACAGCGCAGAGGTTCTGCTCCAAAAGTGCCTTTATTAACACGACATGTTTCGAGCACCAAGGCTCTTTATCAAGTGTATATAAGCCAAACAAGTGTACATCATTAAATACAATAAACCACACCCACCATCCATCTGATTGGTTACTTCAGCAAATGCTGAAAGGGTTTGCAGCTTAGCTGCTTTAAGTCAATCAGTCATTAGGAATCCCAGGTGATGAAACCAAAGTCCATGGTTTTTTTTATCCAAGTGAAGAAATAAAATAAAATAAAAAGTCGCTGTGTCGTTTCTTTGTGAGGACTGTAAAATGAATAAGAACTATTTACAAATGAGCACCAGTACTGCTAATTAAAGCCTGCTGGAGACTTTTTTTTTAAATACAAATATAATAATTGCCCATTTCAATTAAACATGAAAGTTACATTAATTTTTTCTTTTAAACAAAAGATTTGGGTAGAATGTTACAAGTCAGTGTAGAAACCCTTCCTGCAATCCTAGAACCAGGGCCCACCTGAAACTAAGCAGTTTATTTATCAAAAACCAAATTTATCTCAATATTTTCTGCTACAAACTCCGATCAAATCTGCTTGGATTTTTTATGCTTATTTATTACATTTTCTCGAAAATTTGATTTGCGGGTAAAAATCTGATTTTCACGATTTTTTCATCCGATTTTCACAATTTTTATTTAAATTTTCACCCGAAAATTACGAAAACTTCTGGGTATTGCATGAAACCCAGTGCACATCAAAAAATCATTGGGACTTCTCCCATTGACTTATATGCAACCTCGACAGGTCTGATATGCTGGATTTTCAGATTCAGACTTTTCCATCCTCCGGGTTTAATACAATTCAAAAAATTAGCGATTTTTTAAAAGTCTAATTTTATAACAAAAAAAATCACAAATTTTTCGTGATTTTTGCATTCGGAGTTTAGTAAATAACTCCTCAGTACTGTTAAAGGGGATGTAAAAAAATAAAATCGCATTTTTACTTTACCTTAATGAAAAATAAATTTATGTCCAATATACTTTAATTAAAAAATGTCTACTTCATAAGAAACCTGACTGTATGCAGTGAAATTCTCCCTTCATTTACTTGCTCTGACTGCTGAGGATAGGAAACTTCAGAAGGTACCTAACTGCTCTGCAAAGAAATGATCATACTTTCAAACTGCAGAGGCGAGGGACTTCCCAGAACTAGAGCAGCTTTGTTTGTTTCCCTGTAGAAGAGCCGGCGACCATGTCGAGATTTAAATCTGCAGCAGTCAGAGCAAGTAAATAAAGGGGGGAATTTCACTGCATACATCAGGTTTCTTATAAAAACTGTACAGATTTTTAAATTGAAGTATACTGGGGATAGGTTTCTTTTTCAATTTGCCACCCTAGACCCGGGCCTTTGTGGCCTCGCCACAAATCCTGGCCTAAACAGAAGGAGTGATAGCTGGAGGCCAGATCAGAAATAGAGAATGCAAATGGTGCCTTGACAGGCAAGTTTTTAAATGACTCCAAAGCAGCACATTACTGATGTCCTTAAAATATAATTAGGACTATGAACATCACCATATTATAGGCTACTGTTTATTTTATGAATGTATTAGAAACTGAGCTTATTCCCTTGGGGAGTCTAACGTTTGCTATACACAGACTGATATTTGCTGCTGACTGGACCTTGGTGAAAATGACAACTTATTGGTCCATTTATAGGGAAAACAATATCTTCAACAATTTAATCATGGCTCAGTTGGGTTGTCATCTGGAATGCCATAAAATCTCATTGCATAAAGTCCTCATTGGCCTATGGGTGCAGTGCTCTCATTACGGTCTGCATGGACTCTTTACATGATTCTGATCATTATAGCAGGAGCCCTACAATTGCACTTACCTAGTCTACATCTGCACATTTGGCATCCTAAATTAAGGAGCAGTTCTACCAATGTATGAGTACTTCAATTAAATAGACTGGTTGTCACTAGTGCATCCCACACCCCTGTGAAACGTGGGTTACTGGCGAGGGGGGGTGGTTGGCCTGTGAGAAAGCCTAAAGGTACCTGTTTACATAAGTTATCTTTCAATTATCTACCAAATGTCTATAATCTACCATCTGCCAATCTATTCACCTATCAATTTAAGTGTATGATGATAATGATGATGCGCACCTCAAAAAATATAAAAATCTAAACAATGCAGTGGAAAATAATTGAATAAGAGATATCTCATACTGAAAGAAAATCTTTTAAGAACACTCTTTGGGGTCAGAATAAAATATAATGAATATCTTGCCGGAGACATGAAATGAGAACTTTTTGATGAATGTTTGTTGGATGATTTTGGCATAAAACATAATTTGAAACCTACGCTCCATGAATGGTGTACACACAAGAAGAAATTGCAAAATTGCAGGTTTTTACCTTTGTATGGATGTGGCAATATTTAAACTTAATTCAAACTGACTTTTACAGTTCTTAACATTTCTGTCTTTTAATTCCCTTTAGAAATCTTAGCATTAGAATTTAATCACACAGCCTGGAAAGCCATTAGATTTATGTGAAGAATCCTATTCATTCTAATTCTGATGAAACACCTAGCATATATCATGAGATGCCTGCACAGCTATAGGAAAACATGAATGGGTAGAATCAAAAGTATCAAAAGGTTTCATCAACAAATTAATAGAGGAAAAGCAGATGCCTTGTATAAACTTCTTAAATATTCCATTGACATATTAAGATAACTTTAGATATATAGACACCATATTTACACCATTGTTTCAAATATTTAATCCCCATGTTACATATTTGCTTAACTGTGAATTGCTTAATTGCCTATTCTGTAATAGTTATCTACTATAAAAGAGGGAGGTCTATTCATTAGGTTGAATTTTAGTGGTTTTTGAAACTGCAATTCAACTCTATTCCTCTAAAACGATGTCATTGAATTTATTAAAATCTTTTTTTTAAAAAAAGTGTGAATAGAAAAAAATTCTGAACAATGCGCTAAAAATGCAGACACCTTAAAAACCCTCTAAAAATGTGAGTTTTTTTTGGAAATTATTGCAAAAAAGTCCAAAAACTTCTAAAAATCTGATTAAAATGGTCCAATAGGATAAGCACAGCTCCCATTGACTTGGTGCTGTTTTATAATGGTGGTTTTTATGCTTAATAAACTCATTTTTAGGGAAAAAAAATCATATTCATGAAAAACATAGAAATCCTAATTTAAGTTAATTGGCTCCTTAGCTTAAAAAAACCCAAAATTGTGTGGTATAACAAGACACAATCAAGTCCTTCTTGCACCTATACTACTCTGCCCAAATCTGTCATCCAATATTTTAAACAAGAACCTCAATCTCATTGCATTGTGGCACAATACTGATTTTATTCTAAAAAGAGGAATCAGAAAAGTCAGTCCCTAGCTAATATTCTCTTACCTAGTCTAGTCACTAAGAAAGAAAAAGCAAAGACTAAATGGCTCACACAGATATTGATAAATGTAGATACATACCTTGTTATGCTGCACAAAATAGAACAAAATAGAACATTCCCCATTAAAACAATGCATATATATATATATATATATATATATATATATATATATATATATATATATATATATGTAGCGCTATAAAAAATTGAGTGGCACCGTCTCTATTATGAGCTTACTTTCAAATATAATTGTGCCACGGATGAGACCTTTCTCTCGGCTGCAAGCCCTTGCAACGGTGTGGAGGCAGGGTGTACTGCAACTGTAATAATGTGCTTATGCACAAGAACTGGACGCCAGTGGTTCTTTTATGCTCAAACAGGAACTATGTTTATTTACAAGATGATCCACAATGGAGTACATAGGACATATAGCATAAAGAATAGCAATATACTCACAGCACCAAAGAACACAGTTTGATCCCTGCAGGCAAGGGAAGAGTTATAGCAGCAGTAGTTAAGCAGCAACTGAGAAGATACCCCAGCTTTCAGCCTAAATGGAACCTAATTGGAAATGGATGGAAATTCTACCATCCCTAAGTCTATCTACTTAGTCCCTATTACTGGGTTATTAGTACTCGGGAGCCTTGAGCTGCTTAACTATATAACCTATCTATCACTCCTAGAGTGATCTATCCACTTTACTAGGGCTGAAGCGCCTAGGTTCCACTACCCATTCCCTTCCTTCCTGCTTGGTAAGGGCTAAAGCAATGGACCCAGACCGCATGGTTACATAGCACAGTGCCATCTACAGTACACTGTGAAAACAACAGGGGCTTACATAAGCAGCAGCAGAAGTCCCCATTAGGACCCATTTAGGCATCTGAAACTTTTAGGATGTGCCTGCCAATATTATGTTATGGTGTCTAAATTATCACATCCCTATTCGCTAAAGATTTGGCTGAATACCGAACCAAATCCTAATTTGCATATGCAAATTAGGGGTGGGAAGGGGAAAATATTTTTCGGATTCGGATTCGGTTTGGCCGGGCAGAAGGATTCGGCCGAATCCGAATCCTGCTGAAAAGGCCGAATCCCGAACTGAATCCTGGATTCGGTGCATCCCTAATATATATATATATATATATATATATATATATATATATATATATAAAATACACATATATAATATAGTATATATATATATATATATATATATATATATATATATATATATATATATATATACACACACACATATTTATTATATTTTTTGTTAAATCATATACAAGTTTGGATTTCTTACTAAACCACCATAATACAGTGTGTGGCATGTGCTATGTGCATAAGAATCTCTTTTTAAACAGGCAGTGATAAATGCTAATTATGCATTAGGTCCTAGGGTGCATAATTGAAATATTGAATGCAGCACCACAAAAACTGCACCGTGTTCAGCTCTTGAAGTAACATGTCCCAAGTCATGAGTGAGTCATGACAGCCATACATAAATTTTCATTAATAAACTAATACTGCGGGGTTAATAGTAGTGGAAATGTGAACATTTTGTGCATGGCTTAATTTGTTTTTCTCTGAATAAGATGATCAGATATGTTTATTGAAAATGTATTTGCCAGGTAAAAGAATGTGTCTATATAGTGAAATACCAAAGCACATCTTAAAGGGAAATAAAGTTTCCTTATCATGTAAGTAAATATTCAGAAAGTGGTCACTGATGCCCATTTGTAAATGTAAAATTGATCAGACCACTCTTTTAAGAAGCTTTGCAATTTACATTCATCATATTTCTAGTTTTCCAAATAGTAGCAGTTTTTAAATTCAAGATTTTTCATTGACTGGTTACAGTTGGGGAGAGAAAGAAAAAGAAAATTTTGTAATGATGCTCTGCTCGGAGCTGACCAAATTAATTTTCATCTGACTCAGTTGGACCAAAATAAACAGCAGGTTGCTCAGTTGTTTCAAATTCATTGCAATAGCAGTTTAAATCTGCTAATATCTTGAAAACTAGAAAAAAGTAATGCATGTAAATTTAAATGGTTTTAAGAGCACTGAACAATTTTACAATCCCTTTAACATGGGTGCTAAAGTAGATGACAGTAACAACCAATCAGCAATTAGTTGTATACAATCTGCTACAAGTTAAGATTGGTTATGAGTAGCTGAACTGTTGCAATTTAGTAAATCAGCCCATCTGTGTCCTGTTGCTGCCTGTAGTGCTAAAGCAGGGGTCCCCAACCTTTTTCCACCCGTGAGCAACATTCAGATGTAAAAGGAGTTGGGGAGCAACACAAACACGAAAAATGTTCCTGGTTAGTGCCAAGGGTTGTGATTGACTATTGGTAGCCCCTATGTGGACTGGCAGCCTACAGGAGTATCTGTTTGGTCGGACACCTGGTTTTTATACAACCAAAACTTGCCTCCAAGCCTGGAATTCAAAAATAAGCTCCTGCTTTGAGACCACTGGGAGCAACATCCAAGGGGTTGGGGAGCAACATGTTGCTCACGAGCTACTGGTTGGGGATCACTGCGCTAAAGGATAGTTTATGTGCTCTCAGTAAGTTAATATAGGGTTTTGTTGATTTAGTCAATCAGTTTCCATATTTGTCTTTGTGACATAAAGTAGCTCAGAGGTACATAAAAATGTAGATCAGAACAGAACAGTGGATTTTGAGCTGGTTGATCAGTAGATTGCATCTTACTATCTTTGTGATTACAAATTAACCCTCCAAGGCCCACCTGCCTTAACGCACATGAGCTGCCTCCAGTAGCAGCAAAAGTAGCAACCAAGAGTTTTGTAGAAAGGCATTTACCTAGACTGAATGTTATTCCAAACATTTTCAAAGACTTGAATATTTTTCTGAGGAAGAAATATATTGCATTTTGAACATCATGGACAGCCAGTGTGGAATAATTATTATAGCATTCTGATATGAAAAACATTACTGTAGCACCTTAGTATGAAGGGCACAGGGAACTAGCAGCAATCTTCATTTATGGAATAGGACTGTCCAATAGATTTTTATGGCACCCAGTTTGTCCAATGACCGCAATTAATTCATTTTATGATATTTTCACCCTAAACATACTGTAAAGAACATAATTAACCCACATCTTTAGGCTTTTGAATTAAAAAAAATCAGAACACTGAGGTAACAAAGTAAATGATCCAGAAGATAAAGCTTAGAAAACTTGGATGAGCTATTAATAAAAAATGGTGTTAACTTGAAAGAACCTTAATGGGGGAATGTAATAAAAACGGAAAAACTATTTGCAATTCGAAAAGTTATGCCATTGCGTGAACAAATTTTGCTTTGCCTGAATTTAATATAGCTTTTGCGAACCCGGTAACTGTTTAGCGACCACTCCCGACAGTGGAAGACTGTTTGCAAATTTTATAGTTTGCGCCAATGCGCAGGAAATGTAATAAAACTTCTAACTGAAAAGTCATTATTATGGATGGGCAAATTTTTCCGCCTTTTTTCGTCGTTAAAATGACGCCCATAGACTTGTGGTGTGCATCAAAAAAAAACAAAAAAATTTTGATGCCCATAGACTTTAATGGGCCTCGGCGACATTTCGCTGGCAACAAATTTTTGACGAAACGAGTCAAATTTGCCCAGCCCTATGTTTGCTCCAAAAGATTACGACACCTTCACACACTTCTTAAGAGTGCACAATTAAAATTCGCAATGCAATAACAGATTAAGGAACAATATTACATTGCGAGATGTGGATTTTTATTCTTATTGGTGCAAACTGTTTTTCTCTTTGTGACTTTAATTACATTCCCCCTAAGTGTAGTAAAGCCACAACATAATTCAAGTGATCAAGTCTACAATACCAGTGTACATTTTTAATATCAGTATTCCCTTCCATGACTCCAAGTCAAGTCAAGAGTAAGTTTATTGTCATTTCATCCATATACGTTTTGTACAGTACACAGTGAAACGAAACAACGTTCCTCTAGGACCATGGTGATACACACAACATAGATGTACTGGACAACAGACAAAAAGTGCAAGTGCAAAAATATGCAACTCCTGCAAGACAGGACAGCATAGTGCAGGGACAGGACAAGTAAATAATGTTAAAAGTCAGACATGATGGGTGTATCATTGGAAGGCTTTGGTGTATGAATAGATCAATATAAATTAAAAGCAAAAGTCTTTCCATTTGCTTGTTCCATTTGTGAAAACACCAAAATGAATAGTCAATTTAAGGTCCAGAACGATTATACAGTATATAAGGTTTAGAACTATTTTCTAGTTAAAATTGATAATAGCCTACCCATACATATTAATCCTCATTAGATGCTTGACTTCTGTATTGCAATGAGCGAATCTGTCCCATTTCACCGCAAAATTTGTGAAACTGCGAAAAAACTATTCTATATAAAGTTTATTATATTATAATTATATTATAAGTATTTTCCAGTAGAAATTGATAGTAGCCTACCCATACATATTAATCCTCATTAGACACTTTCTCCTGTATAGCGATCAGCAAATCTGTCCCATTTCACAGCAAAATTTGTGAAACTGCTAAAAAATTTGCGAAATGCATTGACTCCAAATGCATTCAAGTTAATGGGTGTTTTTTCTTATGGTGACTGGAGGACTGGAGGGAAAAATGCAGAATTTCACCTCGAATCAGTTCCTGCTAAAAACAATTCACTCATCACTCCATCATACTCCATTATTGTCAGCTGTGCATATATTTCTTTATAGATTTATGCAAATGGCACAAGATCAATGTATTGCTGTACACTATGATAGAATTATGTTAGTTAGTATGGTTATAGAAAACACAACGCAACCTTTTTGAGGTGTCCAGTGTCTAATACTCTAATCCATCTATTTCCATCCTGCAGCAGTGATCTGACTCTGTTAACATCTAATTCTCACCATTTGAACTGTGCAACATTATCATTTAGTTTTATAGACATGTTGGAAATTAATGAGTCACTAGGCTTTTAAGGGTAAAATTTTTAATATACCCTTGATATTAACCCTCTTAAGTGCATACTGCTCATGAAGTTTGTCCTACATAGGCTAGACTACAAGGATATTTCAACTTGTATACTCTATTTGGCAGATTTATCAACCTTCCAGATCGAGTTTTTACCATGGCTCATTTTTATGAATGTTGATTAATTTAGTTTAATGAGATTTACAAATTTAACTTGAGATTTATTAGCACAAATTCTAAAATTCTAAAAATTCTAATGCCATATTTGTGTTACGGCTTCGAAATCTGCTTCATGAGTCTGCACCTGGGGTGACCCAGTGGCTCCCAGTTCAGACACAGAAGACTGCAGGTATGAGTGTTTAAACGTGTAGTGTTAGCCTTAAAGCTGATGGAACACTACCAAGTGCCATTTGAAACAGGCTAAAATGTTTATACTCTTAAATATTTACACAAACTTACAAAATTACATCAGTTTCAAATTTTACAACGGTATGATTCTAAGATTCTGCAAACAACTTCTACTTAGATATTAAACCAGTTGAAAGTATGTCTGCCTCAAAGTTTGTTTTCATTATACTGATGGGGCAAACTTTGTGTTGCACCACACAGGTGCTATTCATTTCAGCTCCAAAATATTTTTCATATTACCAGGTCATTTTTATTAAGTGACAAAATATTTTGCAGTGCTGTACAATACTATAAACTGCTGGTACTAGAAACTTTGCTACTTTTTGACATTACTAAGCTGACTCTATCCAGCAGTATTATATGCCTTCTTTAGTTTATGGTCCACGGATACTAAAGAACAAATTTTGGGGTTTTTTTTGTGAAAATTCTCCAAAATGACAATTCACAGCAATTTACTAAAAGATGAATAAGAACATTTTCTAGCACAACACCTCAGCGCTAGAGAACTTTTGCAACTTTTCACCAGGCAAAGAAGCAAAAAATCCAGAAATTTAACAAAATGTGAAAGTTTCTATTTATTACCCTCTTCACCAAAGTCTAATTCGCCAGGTTCAGTTTTGTGAATTACTGAAGTTAGCTCTTTCAAATGATTATGCCAGTGACATCATATAGTATGTATTCCAAAAATTCACAATATCCCGGCGTCAAAACTTTTACACTTGTTTACTTGGTGTATTGTTAATGACTGTTTGTGATGAACTCACACAGGCACATTGTCATATTGATGGCTGAGCAATAAATTGACCAATTCATAACTTGATTGGTCAGTCCTTTCACGTTGTCACCTACACAGCAAGACAAACAATAAAATGGCAGAGCAGGACATGTGACAAGGGAAAGGAGTTAACCAATATAACATGCATGAAAAAATGTGTTTATGTGTTCATTATATTTCAGATAGAAAATATGTTTATTTACAATGGCATAATAAAGTTTATTGTGCTATGATTTGTTGCTGATGAATTGGCACAGGGGCAAATGTTACATAACAATATATTTCATTAATGCTATTTGAAACTGACCTGTTAAAAAACAATGGTGTTCACACTCATCCTGTGAGCTAAAACAATTCAAAATTTCTGTTGTTTCCCTAAATTCTTATATATCTTGCCAGAGACCTTTCTGACAAGAAAAATTCCCTTTTTGTCTGGTATCTGTATATCCTTGCTACACAATATGAATCATTTGCAGGAGGATATTGCTTCAGCTGAAATACTAAAGTTGAGGAGAAGGCAGCAGCATAGGAGAAATTTGGAGAGAGTAAGACCTAGTCCCAACATCAGAAGGCCAAGAATCTTTCATGAAAGATTCACATTAGTGGATAATTTGTCTGACAAATTGTTGGAATGTTTCGCTTGAGTCCTCAGGTAATTCTTGAGCTATATGGCCATATAAGCGAGGGCCTTCAACCAATGATGGCTAGAAGTCATGCTGTGACTGAGATGTGTAAGCTGCTATGAGTCTTATACTTTCTTGCTAATGGAAGCTTCCAACAAGTAATAACATAAGTCATGGGAATTAGCCAACTAACCTTCTCCCATATAATTCCACAAGTGTTTGAGTCTATTCTTAAACAAACCCAGATTTATCTTGCCTTCCAAAATTCCATCCAAGACTGGCAATAGGTAAAGCTAGGCTTCTACTTCAACTTGGCGGGGATCATAGATTGCACACATGTTATGATGATCATACCTCCCAGGGCAAATGAGGAACAATTTAGAATTAGAAAAAACACACATTCCATAAATGTTCAGGTGGTATGTGATTCAAAATTAAGAATCATGAATGTGTGTTCAGGATTTCCAGGTAGCTGTCATGGGTACAATGTTCGTGGGCGATCAGGGCTGTCAAAAATTTGGAGATATGCCTGAGGGATAGCTTGTGTTAATAGTAACAAATACAGAATACTAGTGTGTGTATTATAACATGTGGCATGTACAGTTTGTAAGCCCAGCCCCAAATTGTAACACCTTTAAAATCATACTTTAAGTAACAGTATCTTCAGCAGCAAGATACTCACATCCAGATGGTTGCATACAGGTTCAAACATATTAACAGGCTTACATCCAGGTTATCACCCACAGTCTTCATGCAAATTCACTGTTAAGGCAGTTCTCTGACAATTATGCAGAACATTCTACTAGTGCAAACACTCCCCTCTTGCCATGGACATAAATCCCTTTCCAGGACCTTGCACCACCTTCCAGTTCTAGCAGTCTGGCATACGCTCTAATCTCTGCCCTATTCCGTATAGGAATTTCCATGTCCTTGCTTCGGGACGTACCCACTGGCCCTACAACTATCACTTCCACCCTGTCTCTGGCTTAGCCACAGCCTCTAGGCCAATAACAGCAGGGAAATCCTTCTAAAGCAGTAATTTTTCCACTTTCATTTTAACAAAGGAAAATAAGGAAGTGACAGTGAAGTAAATCAGTCCTTGAAAAAGCGGGCTGATGCCTGTGAAACACGTTGGACAAGGGGATTAAGAGCTCTGCTTAACTGTAAATTGTCTACTCGTTGACTGTGTGAGTGGAGCACACAAAGTCCGGATCCTAAGCACTAACTGCAGTGGTGAAAAGGACATGGAACTGATTGAGGTGGTGATCACATGGAGGGGGTTTAGAGGAGGAGGAACGGTGGTCAGGGTTCACAGGCAGATAAGATTTTTAATGCTGTGTCTTATTTTAATATTATGAGTGTCAGGTAAAATAAAAGTGGAAACATTACTGCCTTAGCAGTGCCGGGATCTGAGGGGACCCTTTCTGCCTGCGCCACTGCCGCCAGCCCGCCACCACTGGTCCCCCATTGCTGCTGCCACTTCTGGGTCGCAATGTGCCTGCATGAACCAACAAGTCAGGAGGAGGGAGGGCGGACATGTGGCATATCGGTGCCACAGGGGGTGGGCCAGGTGGGCCTCAGGGCGGCTCTCTTGTGAGGGGAGGGAGCCTCAGGAGGGAGGGAAGAGGAGGCAAACAAGGAGGGTGGAGGGCTGTAGGTGGAACAAAGGGGTTGGGGCCGGGGGATTGGAAACAAGCAACCGGGAGATAGAGACACAGGGGAGGGGAAGTGTGGGAAGGCAGATAATGTCCTTAGGGCTATGGCCCTGGGTTTCTATATAGGATGCTGCTGTTTTCTGTCTACTCCCTGCTGAACTCCAGGAAATTTGTGTTTGAACATATAAAAATAAAAATGTGTTCAAACTTTCATAACCTGGCAAATTTTGTAAAATGGACATAGTAATTAGGGGGTGTGGCCATCAAATGGGTGTAGTAAAAAAAAACTAAGTGCGGCAACTCTTTTTATCCCTCTGTTTTCAAAATCTTGGGGAGTATGCTGGCTAGCATGTGCTTCATTAGTTCTCCTAGTATGTCTCAGTTAGGAGACCCTCTCTCTACCTGTAACTGTCCAGCTGATGTCAGGAAGAAGATCCCCACCCTGGGTGTGTCCTACCCTTAAATAAACTTTGCACTCTGTACACTCTACAACTAAACTTACATTACCTTGACGCTATTGCAGTTTAGCACGTTATAACTATTACCCCAATATTGTAAATGCAACAAATAAACCACACAATTTTCATGCAGCATTTCTCATTTTACCCCAACCTCAATACTTGGTCTACCCCCTTAAAAGTTGAGTATGCTCTGGAAAAAGTACTATTAGTACTATACATAGACCCAGGAAAATATATGGCAGTGTGACGTATCAAAATACTTGTAGAGATCATGTTGCTATATGCCATGGAGGAAATGCCCCTAAAATAGGTGTTTCAACAAGTCAACAAACCCAAACACACCAGTAAAATAAGCAACATCTTGGTTCCAGACCAACAAGATTGACGTTATGGAGTGAACTTAATTCAATAGAAAACTTGTGGGGTTACATGAAAAACTTTGTTTCTGAGGCAAAACCAAGAAATACAGAAGAATTGTGGAATGTAACAGGTGCCAGAAGTTGGTTGCAGCCATTCTCAGAAACAGTGCTTATACAACTACATTTTACAGTGAATGTTTGTAAAGAAGAATGCAGCCTAATATTCATTTTTCTTCACTTTCTGTAAAAGAACAACATGTTGTGTTTTGGAATACAATGTGCAGTGTCCCCTATGCATTTGTGTCTATGGAAATAGAAGTTATTATAAGGATTTTGAGCTTTATGCACTTTTTTAAACACACTGCTACTGTTCTGAACACAACCATATATATATATATATATATATATATATATATATATATATATATATATATATATATTGCAGCCAAATATGTGCACTCCTTTTAATAAGGTTGCATGTATGAGTGCAGGAGTCTGGATATCATAAAAGATCATATTACACAGCAGTCATGTGTCTTTAGTAATGAATAAAAAAATTAATCTATTGAACCAATGTTTCGGTCTCAACATAGACCTTTAGGATACAGTGCTGTACAAAGAGCAGACCTAAATAACTCCCCACTTAAAAAAGCGCTAAAAAGTCTGTTAGTTGACATAGTAACTATAGTAAACACACATATGTAAAATTATTTATTTTTATTATGTAAATAGTTGAACTATTCTGCAGTGCAGCCAGCAGGAGGCACTAAGTCCACCTGTGAGCTTATATAAGACAGTGGCTTGCTGAGGCACTTCCTCTTTTTGGCCTGTACCATCTTGAAGCAAGAGCAGACTGAAGTGGCCAGTCCCCTGGGAGGGGGGGAGGTTGGTGTCGTAGGGCTAGCCAATGGATAGTAGGGGCAAGTAATTTTGCTCCAGGAGTGAAAGATAGAGAGGGCTAGTGAGCACGGACAGCCATGGAGTATTAGTTTAGGCTAGGGCCCTGAAGTGGTTGTAGACCAGATTGGGAAGTGAGCATTCAAGAATAGGTGAGTGAAGGGCCTATGTGAGAAGCTTGGGCCGTGTATGTGACGACAGCAGAGACTGGGGGTGATAGTCCCTTAGGCGAGGGAGCCCCACCAACTAATGACACTCCTTCCAGTGCATCCCAGAGGACACTGTGGAGTACATGAGTAACTGATTTTGTATGAGTAATACTCTTGTGGGCAACCAGAGCCCCAGTTCATTGCAATTACTGTGGATTGTCTCCTTCTGCGGCAAAGGCCTTGTACTGGTAAATATCTATGGTATGTGACAGAGGCCTACCAGCCATGAGGGACCCTGTTACACATATGTAAATGAATCTGACAGTGGAAGCTATATATATATATATATATATATATATATATATATATATATATATATATATATATATATATATATATATATATATATATATATATATATACATGCAGGGAAAGTTAATTCTACAAAAACTGCACAGAACTGAGAGCCTGGAAAAAATATCAGCTATTTTGCATCAATATATTTTACATTTCAAAATGATTTGTATACCTTTAGCAAAATTCTTATTTTAAATTAAACTTTCATAAGACACAAACATGTAATTAATAAACTGTAGTGTTCCCTTATAAGAAAAGTTATTCTTACAGTTAATGATTCCCTCAAGGCTCTACATTTAATATTTAGAAACATCGTCTTCATCATTCTGATTTTCGTTTCTTTATTGTTTTTTTTTTTCCTTTGTTTATCAAAAACTGCAGAAGCTTGGCATCACATTATGAATAAAAGCAGGCAATCTCAAAAAAGCTACTGGGGTCAGCCAGTGGCAATCGTACAATAATTAAAAGTCAGTCTTCAAAACTGTGGAGATGCAATTAGAATGTAAAGGGTGTTGAAAAGTTTAGTATAAGTCTAACCTCCTTGCTATTTTTACACCATAATATCCTGCAGCAAAGTACTTTTACATATTACTGCTTAGGGAACCTGCAATGTAACAGGAGAAACAGAAGAATGCTCCAGGCATGTAAATATCTAGAGGCAAGACTGAAGGTAATTTTATTTATTGATGATGTGGTTTAATGGTAGATCACATTCCATTTGGCATAAATAGATATCCTATGGAAATCTGAATATAGCAGATGCCTTTTGACATTACTGCAGTTTTAGGATTTGATATATGAAATCTAAAACTGGCTGCATAGGTTTTAAAAAAAACACAAGAAAATGTAAAAATAGAAAAAAAAAGTTCAAGAAATAGTGAATACCCTAGATATGTCTTAATTACAATAATAGCCAAAAAGTTTGGCAAAGTTCTACTTATCAAACTGATTTTAAAAAATGATGGGATTTCAACTAATTATGAACACATTTTTGAAAAATGCAATAAATACAATTTTAGAGTTAATGGCAAGGACACTTATTGTCAGTTTTTGCATCCTTGCTTGAATTAACCATACTTTCCAGTATTTAAGAAATAAAACTCAGAGTTTTATAGAAAGAGGTTAAAGACAGAAAATATTTTTAGACACACTGATTTCTTTTTATTGAAAACTGGCATCAGAAATGTCCTGAGCATGATCTTGTTGATGACTCTTTGTAGATGTGAAAGCTAAACAATGCAGAAGCATGGCAGAAAAATAACTGATGCCTTTTGTCGGAAAAGACTTTTAAATGAGAATTCAATCCTACCCCCCACCCCACGTTCCTCCTCCTCCCCCTAGCATAGCTGCCCCCCACGGAAAAATGCCCCTAACATTATACTTACTCCTCAGAGCAGAGTCAGGCATCGGAGTTCCACGCAGCCATCTTCCGGGTCTTCAGTAAGCTGAGTGGGAGACCAGCGAAGCCGCGCATGTGCAGTTGGAGCAATTTGTGTTTGTGACAGCTAGGGATGTAGCGAACTGTTCGCCTGCGAACTAGTTCGCGCGAACTTCGACCGTTCGCGTCCGCCGAATGTTCGCGAACGTTTGGGAACATTCGCATTTTGAGTTCGCGTTCGATTCGAATAAAAATCGTTCGACCATTCGACCATTCTAATTCCTTCGACCGCTAAAAATCGAACGATTTCCATTCGTTCGAACGATTGTAAGCATTCGATTGAATGATTTTCATTCAATCGAACGATTTTAAACCATTCGATCGTTCGATTCGAATGAAAATCCTTCGATCGAACGATTAAAATCCTTTGATCGTTCGAATCGAACGATTTTAGCGAGGGTTCGAAGTTCGCGAACTGTCCGCGAACGTTCGAATTTTTTGCCGGTGTTCGCGAACACCAAATCGCCAGTTCGCTACATCCCTAGTGACAGCTGCGCATGCACCAAAACACATGAAAATCGCCGAAGAAACGAAGATTTCAGCATACCATTATTATTAAAAACATATATATAAAGAAACAACATTTTTAGTGCTGTACAATAAACACAGCTCTGAAGCAGATCCTGCAGTTGTGGGAGGGCCCTGGGGCCAGGAGCTTGTCAAAAATAGCAAATTTCGAATATTTATGCATACACTTTGCGTTTAAATTACTATACACCACGACTTCAGTGGCGGAGAAAATATTCACAAAACAGTTTTGCAAATTGCATATTTAAGTTACTGCCAACACTATTTTTGAGCACAACACCTTTGCACAGTGGGTGCAGTCACACAAACACCCGTTTCATTTGTGAACCATTTGCAAAAATGTATGTGCAATATGAAGTCGCAAAGTCAGGCATAGCGGTGGAATATGTTAGCGTTCAGGAAAATCATGGGCATTACAACCATTTGCGAATAAATATGCGATGCATAAACTTTATAAGTGACCCCCACTGGCTTGAAAAACAAATTGACAGAAGGGCAAAATTAAACTGGGTCAATTTTTGCTCTCTTCTCAGCCCAGTTATTTACGCTGCAACTACTCTGCCTAATGTACCTGGAACGCAACTATAAATCTTTTTTTTATTAAAAAAAAAATTTAATAGAGGATAATGTTTTGTTAAAACTTTCCATAGCAACTTCAATTTGTCTTTGTTTCTAACTGTGCGTTCAACAACATTACTGTTCTGCAGTAAAAGACATACAAGTCTGGAATAGAATTTGAAAAATGTCCTTCTTCCTTTGAACATAAATTGCAACATCCAATGCTTTGTTTTGTATAACAAAGTATAATGTTAGGGAAGATCCCCATAGGCTTTCTATCAATTTTTAGGTCGAAGAAAAATTGTTTGATTGATGGATTAAAATCCTTCGAATCGAACGATTCGAAGGATTTAATCGTTCGATCGATGGATTAAAATCCTTCGAATCGAACGATCGTAGGAAGTCGAAGGATTTTACTTCGACGTTCGAATATCGAGGGTTAATTATCCCTAGGTAAATGTGCCCCACAATATACAGTATATAATAAAGTCATAAATATAGACAAACAATCTCTATTGGGTGGGCTTTTTTTAGTTTTTAATGCACAGAATATCTTAATGTCCTAAATGTATTAACATGGCCATGTTCAGAGGATTTTGTCTTTGTCTGTATGAATTTTTTTGGCACACTCTTAATGCACCCTTGCTTAATCATTAAAAACAATTTTCTCTTTTCGATACATATATTTCTGACAATATCAAAATTGTCAGTTAATAACGTGATTAGCCCATTTTGCCGCACATCCAGGCAATGGCCGAATAAAACTATACAGATCTCATCAGTACTTTGTGCCTAGATTCTTAAACCTGCTTGATAGATACTGTGTAAACTCCTAACCAGTTATTAGTTAGGTAGGCTGTTGTTGTGTACAAGTAAAGAAGAAAGAAACCCTAGTAATAGAATCTTGTGGCACATTGCGTTTATAAAAATTTGGAGTGGGTTTTTCCATGACAACAAGAGAAAGTGACTGCAGGGCTAACTGGTCTTTTTCCTGGCAAGGATCTGTGTTTAGTAAATCCATAAAGCTGTGACTGGCCTTCACCCATGCTTCTATTTCAGTGTCTGGTTATTGCTAAAATGTATTCTTTGGGTTTTTGATTTTGCAAAAGGCAGATCCTACAAGTTATATTTTAGAGGGAGATGGGCCTGATCTATCAAGCTCCACAGTCTAAAGTACAGATATGGGACATGGCTTTTAGACTATATACAAAAAATAACAAAGACCAATTGCAAAGTTGCTAAGAATAGAACATTCTTTAACATACTAAAAGTTAACATAAAGGTGAACCACCCCATTAACAGCCAGTTGTAGTTACTGGTGGTCCCACTGGGATCATAACACTATTTATACTGCTCACTTTATTATATGCATCACAGTTTTTTAAGCCCAAGCTTTTTGTGTTACAATCCCCTTACATCTTAATGACACATCAACAAAAATCCCTGTATGACTTTGTTTCTGTAAAAGCAACAGCATCAAATTGGTAACATTCAATCACAAACAACTACTTCACCTGAGTATCCAAAACTTTAGAATGAGAAGGCTCAGATTTGCCTGTAGCCATAGAAGCAGTTAGAATGTTCATAGTTTAGCTATTAACTTTTAACCTTAGAAACAAAGTGTTAGGGCAGCTTTGTTAAAAAAAATATTTTGAAACTCTTTCTTACAAGAAAGTTGCTCTAAATGTTTTACTGTTAAATTATTCTTCCTTGCTTTTGTTGATTGCATAGGACTTTTCTATTTGCTTATTTCTGTTATCTATTTTCTCCTTATTATAACTTCCAAACTTTCATTTTATTTCAAAACTGGGTAAAGCATTGCAATACAATTATAGTGTGTCCTGCACTTTGTTTCACTTTTACACCCTTGCAGTAACCTTCTGGGAAAGCATATTTCATTACATTACCTCTTTGTTTCGTTGGCTTTTCAGTTTTTCATTAATATAGCTAAATCCATTTTTATTCCTTTGAATATAAAAATGGAATTTGAAAGGAAAAAAAGATTTTCAGCAGAATGAAGCATTTTGTTTATTGTGTAATAATACATTCTGGCCATATTGACTATTCCCTCAGAACCAAGGGGAAGAAGGAATCATTCTCCTATTTTTATTGATGTCTAACAACTAGTGTGATGTTTCTGCACATAGTATGATACACAGCAGAGCATCCTGAGCCATAGCTTCGACATTTTTCATTTTGCTCACTGTAACCCCTTGCAGGCTGCTTACTTTTTATTTTAAAGAACACTGAGATGTGATCTGTCATCTTGCATAGACGATGGTACTACTGTATAACTTTATACCATATATGTATAAGTAGTGTGAAATCTTTAGGAGTTGCACTCCACTTTATTTTTCACTAGCATAGCTGATTCCATAGAAGTTTTGGCATATAGATATCTGAATGCAGCTTAGTTATAGTGCACAATGTATTGTTTCATTTTTACTGAGAAAAAGAAAACCATTAAAAATATTTGCTTACTACGTATGGGTTATAAGAATGATTTAAATCATATTGTCTCTTTTTATGAACAGACTACATCACTCATTTAATGCCTTTGTATTATTCATAGTATTGTGCTTTTTTCAGTGGTAAATAAGAGTGACTGCACAGTATATTATTATTCCTCTGTCAGCATCTGGCTTCTGATAGGCACTCAGTGGTATCCTTGTCAGCTCATACAATCTTTTGACACCAAGGTCACACATAGAGAGAAGATTCTCTTCAGCCCTATTGGCATTTCTATCCATCATTGGATGAAGATGTCAAAGATTACATAGGCTGGGCTTATGGGATAGTGCTGGGTCGGTTTGCTATTGACCTGACATTCCTATTTTTTTGAACCTAGCTGTTCTTTAGAACATTTGTCCCTTGGGAATATGCCTGCCAAACTTAAATAAAGCTATTTCTCCAGGGAATGAGAAATCAAATCCACAGTGACTTACATTTAGAGCATTAATGATTTTTAGACTATACACCAATCAATGATTAGGATACCTTGGGACTCATTAAACAGCATTTGTAATGTTTGTAACGGAAGCCTGAAGCTGTATTTTAAGCAAGGCATGTGATGGCCTAATTAACCTCTTCTTTTTTTCCATTTTCCCATATCTGATGTGTTTCCAATGGTAGCAAACTTCTATTCTTAGCCTTCTGAATTTCTGGACAGAAATTCAGCATCTCAGACTTAGCAACTGTTTTTTGGAGAGTGCAAGCAGTATCCACCTGTGTTCACTTGATTTCCTTTTTGTCAATCTGTATAGTGTTAGTGTTGTGTAGTGGTGCTATGTCGAGAAAAAAAAGTCAATACTTTATTCAAGAAGACAAGTGTTTTAAGCTTGCCAGGTAACGAAGTTTGCTGATATCCACTGTGGCACAGTGTCTGGGAAAACTCTAGAGGGTTGGTACATATCCCCCAGAATGCTCTATGATATCCAACAAATGAGGAGGATAATAGAGGATAGGTGCAATCAGCAGGTAATAACTAGTGCAGGTGCTGAGTGTGATGTTGCCACCTCGAGTTGGGGAGTTCTCTGAAGGGAAGCAGTAAATAGAACGTTGATGACCGTAAGGTACTCGTAAGGTACTCGGCATTGGAGAGATTGAAAATACTCCTGTCTGTCAGAGGCTGATGCATAGGCTAACCATCTAAGTAGGTCTAGAACTTTGCAACAAAGAGCAAAACCTGTGCGGCCAGTCAGTCAATGGAACAAGTTAGCTAATGTTTCATTTGTTAAATTGTTACAAATTACTTATCTCTGTTTAAAGTTACCTGGCTGTCGCTGCCCTTTACCCACACCACACAGCTGGAATGATTGGCCAGAAATAGGTACGAGTTGTCTAGATACTACAGAACGTGTATGTTCTCTCTGTGTTTGTGTGGGTATCCTAAAGGTAATAACTGCTCATTAGCATGTGTATGTGTAAATGTTATGACTCTGATCCAGAATATAGACTTTAAGTATGACTAGGGCAAAAGTGTATTTGAATGATTAAAATTAATCAGTGAAGTACTACATCATTTGTCAGCACTATATAAATAATTGATGATAAAACATAAAAAGTCAACTTAGGGCTAATTAATCAGACCCTGTTTTATTCAAAATCACCAAAAACAACGGAGAACATTTCTTCACTTTTTCATGTTTCATGTTGGATATAAAATATCAGTTTTTTTTTTTTTATTTTGACATATTGAAAACTATGACCTTATAGCCAGTGTTTTAGGAGCCAAGTGTACTCTCCATGGATTTATGGAGATGTAAAAACATTTCTGTAAAGGGAATAACAGAATTGGTGCCTGAATGCATATTTCTGGAAGACCATGACCTTGGATGGTGCTCTTCACTACAGAGCAACACTGAAGCTTTCAACATTTTTTTTTTTTTTCAAAGCTTGTTTTTTTTACAGCTAACTACTCCTGATATGTGACTAATCCTTACATGGCATTAAAAATTAGCCAGAAACTGCCTACAGCTTCTTAAAGGGCATGTAAAGGCAAAAGAAAAGAAACCTATCTCCAATATACTTTAATTAAAAAATGTGTACTGTTTTTATACGAAACCTGACTGTATGCAGTGAAATTCCCCCTTCATTTACTGTTGTGAATAGGAATTTTCAGATGGTCCCTAACTGCTGAGCAGGGAAACAATCATACTTATGAACAGCAGGGGGAGCCCCCGCCTTACTTTCCAGCCATGCAGAACTCAAGCAGCTTTCTTAATGACGATCCCTAAGCAGCCCAGACCACACTAAGAATGTGCACAGTCTTGGTCTTGCAAAGATGTTTAACAAAGTTACAAGATGGTGACCCCCTGTAGCCAACTTTTAAAGCATAAATTATTTGTTTGATTAGGCTTGTGGTGCAATAAGTTCATGTTTATATTTAGTATACAAAATACAGCATTTCTAGCCTTAAAATTTTTTTCACGAAACTGCTGCAAAAATTACGTGAAAAATTTCACCATGAGAAAAAGTTGTCGAGACTGAAAAAAGGCCCATTGTCTTTAATGCATTCGGACAAAAAAAACATTGAGACAAAAAGTTGCCAGAAGAAAAGACACGCATTGACTTAAGTGCATTTGGAGTGAGAAGCCGCACGTGGAAAAATTTGTTGTCTATTGCTTTCAACGTGTGCAATTTTTTTTTAGCAGTTTCATAAATTTTTGGCAAAGTGAAAGGATATATTAGCTTATCACTAATTATATTGTTTGCAAGTAAGGGAGAGCTAATGAAAGGATATACCTTTTTCCCAGTAAGTAAAATCATTTTTGATGTAAGAGCTAATTCCTAAATGCATGGGTGTCCGCAGAAAATTTTTCTGGGGGGGGGCAAGGAAGAAAACATATTACTTGTACAAATTACTTTTGTACAACTTACCCATATTTTGGTTTCCACACAAACCTAACAACAGCTTTTCTATAAATATATAAAGTAGTAAGTGTTGCACATTCTATTAGTGACACAAACTCCGTTTGCCAGGACAGTACTTGGTATTTTCTATTTCTTAGCACAATTACTAGTCAGTGGTTTGTAGAATGTTATTCCATCTAGAGCTCTAGTTACAGCTGGATACATACAGGAAAGCCTCCATTTTACATACCCTCATTTTAAGTTTTTCCATATTTTCTGTGGTCCCACCAATATATAATACATAATACATTTCACTGACTTTACACCATTTTTTCTGGACCCCTGAAAAATGTAAAATGCGGGTTCTACTGTACATAAAGTAGATTAACAACAGCAGGAAGAGGTTGTGCAACAAAATGTCACTAGTATAAATATCTATGTTTATACATTCTATATCAATATAGGGGAATGCTGTTTTGTTACCAGAGTGGCAGAAAGATTAAAAGATAAAAAAAACAAAAAACAATGAGGTGGATACAGGACAGGAGCAGGAGAGGGGGTGAGGTGCAAACATATTTAATATTATAGATATTTCTATCTATACCGATATATAGAGGGAGGCAGACGGTTATAAGAGACAGAGTGGTGAATGTGGGGGTAACTCCGCAGAATGAGAAGGGAAAGGGTAAAAGGGGAGTGTGAATAGGCCCATGCCTAAATGCTAATGCCCTGATCTCAGTTTAAAAAATTAAAATTTTTATCCTTAAATGGAAAATGCATTATTTTACAGGTATTTATAAAAGCATTTCGCTTACCAATCCACACTTTGCTTCCTCTTGGGTTGAATTCTATTTTCAATGTAGGGCATCATCTATAAATAGTGATATGCATACAGTATTAGAATGGATCGATATAAAATATACAGAACACAAAACACAAGAAGGGCATCCTATAAATATTAAATCATTTATTTTGGCTTTATATTCAGAGGAGGCTTATATGTTAGAAAAATTGGAACATACTTACATTACATAAATTTGTTTCTGTAAAAGAATTGTGGATAAGAACAATGGCACATGGGACTCTTTGGATGTTAACCATATAAACCATCCTTAAAGAGGTTCTTCACCTTTTTAGTATGATGTAGAGAGGGATATTTGCAATTGGTTTTAATTTTTTATTATTTGTGGTTTTTGAGTTATTTAGCTTTATATTCAGCAGCTCTTCAATTTGTATCTTAACCAATCTGGTAACTATGGTCCAAATTACCCTAGCAACCATGCATTGATTTGAATAAGAGACTGGAATTTGAATTGGAAAGGACCTGAATAGAAGGATCAGTAATAAAAAGTAACAATACATTTGTAGCCTTACAGAGCATTTGTTTTTAGAAGAGAGTCAGCGATGCCCATTTGAAAGTCGCAAAGAGTCATAAGAAAAAGGCAAATACCGTATATACTCGTGTATAAGCCGACCCGTGTATAAGCCGAGGTACCTAATTTTACCTGCAAAAACTGGGAAAACTTATTGACTCGCGTATAAGCCTAGGATGAGAAATGCAGCAGCTACTTCTTACAGATAGCTAGAATCTCAGCTGCCATAAAGCAGGACAGGAAAGCTGCCAAGAGCTCAAAGCCCCCTCTCCTCCCAGGAACCTACGGTAGCCCAGGCTGAACACACAAGCAGGGGGCTCAGGTTACTACTGGGGAGGAGGATGGGAAGAGCCACACTGCTGTGTGGCACTGAAAACAAACTGGTTACTGTATGGGGCTGTAGTTACATAGGATCAGAAGATCTGTAGAATGGAAACATTCCCATTAAAAAATCTGAGCTCTGTCACTTTAAGTTATTTTTAAGGATTTTTGGATTTACCGGTAGACAAATACTGACCACAGACGTCACCCAGCAGGGAGCAGCGAAGCACAGCGCGTTATACGTCACGTGACGCACTGACTGGCACCGCACTCCGCACATCACAGCCAGGCAGCAGTCAGCAAGAGGTGCATGCGCATTGCGCGCAGCTGCACATATTTAAATTTCCTTATCGTACTGGACGTAGAAGCGAGAGGCGCAGACGCATTGCGCGCAGCTGTGCATATTTACGGTAAATTTCCTTAGCGTACTGCAGCAGGACGTAGAAGCGCCCCTGCCTGCAGAGACGAGCCAAAGATTTTGTCTGGTCGGGACTGTGTCATGGAATCCAGGACAGGTGCAGGTCGGAAGCGCAGCCATCAGTACGCGCATCAGCCAAATAGGTAATTTTTTTACTGACCCGCGTATAAGCCGAGGCAGCATTTTTCAGCTTATTTTGGGTGCTGAAAAACTCGGCTTATACGCGAGTATATACGGTAACTATAAAACTATAAAAAATCAATAATGAAAACCAAATGAAAGGTTTCTTAGAAATGGCTGTTTTATAACATAATAAAAGTTAAATTAAAGGTGAACCACCCCTTTAACTATTGGAAAATGTTCCCATTTTATTGACCTTAATATGTTTTCAGAGTACGGCAATTTAGAGACTACGATTTTTCCTTTCGGTCTAGAAGCAGCTGTCCTCTTTGGTTATTAACAGCAATGTGACTATATAAAAGATCTCACAGATAAAGTTTCTGAGATAGATTTGATATATATTAAATATATATTTGTTTTATTCCTGAATAAATTAATTTTAATCCCTAAAGCCTTTTGCAAATTATTCAAATGTTTCAAAGAGCTTTCCTTACTGAATGTTTCCTTCTGCTTGACTTGACTGCTTACAGTCAAGTTGTACAGGAATTTACCACTAGTATTCAAGAAAAAGTTTCACACGATAAATCAAAAAGGTGACCAGAACCTTTTTCTCACTAATCTTTGAGAAACATACTGTATGCTCCCAACAACAAAAAAAACTCCTAACTAAAAATGTACTTCCTCCTTCTCTTATTATGTGCTCCATGAATGAATAATATAAGGTAATTTTTATCACTTCATTTTAGGAGAAAGCTACTTTCATTTTAGCTCAAGACTTTAACATTGCCTTCCCTTTACATATTCATTAAATATGTTTTACTTATGATGTCTGTGTTGGTTCTCTTATGCAAAATGCTTTAATTGTATTAAAAATAAATATATAATAATAAAAAACTGTATTTGATTACTGGTTAAACTATAGCTCTGTGCTTCTTTGGTAGGGAGTGCTGGAATTATTTTGTGAGAACTAATAAGCAATGTTAAGCAAACTTATTCCTGTAGTCAGAGGTTCTCATACTATGTTGCTGGCTATCCTAGGGGACATCAAATATTTTGATAGGGAGTATTATCCTGATTGTAACATTTAGAGGCAAATTTATCAAAGGATACAGTGAATTTACTAATTCAAAAAATTCAAATTTCGAGCAATTTTTTGTGTACTTCGACTAGGGAATGGTCGAAATTCGATTTGAATTTGAAAAAAATTTGAATATCAAAATTTATCATGTACTGTTAAAAATTTGACTTCGACCATTCGCCATCTTAAACCTACCAAATTGCTGTCTTAGCCAATAGGAGACCTTCTAGAACCCATTTGGTCAATTGGTGGATGTAAGGAAACCTGTGTTACCTGGGGTTGGGGGTGCTGTACGCCGGCCGCGGGGACGCCCGCCACGCCGGCCGCGGGGACGCCCGCCTCGTGCTTCCACCATCTTGCCTCCTTAGAACGCGCGCGCCCGCGTCTCGTTTCCTTTATTGACGTGGACGCGCGCGTCGATTCTGACGCATGCGCGCCGATTTTTGGCGCGAAAACTTTGGCGCCCAAACAGAGTATAAATAGGCCACTTCCACTCCCAGCAAACTGCCCGTGATAGAACTTGTTTCTGGTGCTCTGTTCTGAAGCCTTGTGCTATTTGTCTGTTTGAATCTGATAATCCGTGTTTGACCCAGCCTGTACCTTGACCATCCCGAATTCTGAATCCTGACCAGTGCCTGATATCCGACTACTCTTCTGCTTGTACCCTTTCTGCTTGATACCCGGTTTTGACCCTTGCCTGCCTGACAACCCTTGCTTTCTGCCTGCCACGACCCAGCCTGTCTGACGATCCTTCTGCCATACCCTTGTCTGTTACCGTGATCCTCGGTCCAAAAGACTCTAGCTACCTGCCGTGCCCCATTGCCTGCCAGAACACTTGCTTGAACCTCTCGTAAGTCCAGGTGGCACCCGATTAGGCTGAGGGCTCCTCTCGAAGCTCAAAGGTGGTCACACCACTGGTGAAGCTTAGCTCAGACCCAGGATTCGAGCACTTGTTCTGGTGTTGGGTGCCGGCCGTGACAGTGGACTTTAAAAAATCTAATTTGATCGAATGCACTATAACTTTGATTTGTATGATTCGAATTCAGCCGAATACAGAACTATTCGATCGAAAACTGACCTATTCGGCCGAAAAAAAACTTTGACTTAATTTTGGTTGGTCTTTTTGAATTTGAATTTCAAAGTTTTTCAATTTCAAAATTCGACCATTGATAAATATGCCCCTTAAAATCAATGTGTGTTTGTTTCCCTGGATATCTCTTGGAATTATAGCAGGGTAATAATTATAACAATGTACATCCTTCAAACCATGTTATGAGATGAGGACCCAGCCTGAAGGCTAATTTGGATGAGACGTGGGGGTAACTGCTTATTTGACTCTAAGGATACCCCTAATATGTAGTAACAGTTAATGTAATGACAATATTGTAGGAATCTGCAAGAATGTTCTGAGCTAAGAACATTATCTAATGTAGGACTGACTACCTCTTATTGACTTATTGTTGGTCACATTTCTTGCAGCTCTGTGAACAGTATAAAATGCATGATAAGGTCACAAGTGCTATATAAAAGACTTCCTGAGTATGTGAAATATAAACATCTTGTCTCCAGATTTTTAAAGAGCGTTATTCGGTTCTGGTAGGCTTGCATGAAAAAAAATCAGTTTTTAAGTGTAATGAGTCTCTGGGTAATTATCAAACACAGGCAGCAAACTACATTTTTGTGTTAAAAAGTATACTTACATAAAAACAGACTTTTTTTTCTAGATATGTATAATTATATTTAGCTCTCAAAATAATTGACCTTCTGATACAGAACAGTTTGGTTCACAAGAGGGCTGCACAATACATTGGAATTTCTCAAATACAATCTTGATCTAGGGTTATGATGCCTTGGACAAATTGTGGGTAAGGCTGCAGAAAACTGAAAAAGTGTGTTACACACAACAGCAACAATCTATTAAACATTATCTTGTATGTTGTGTAGTGTCTTGGAAATTGGTCTGTATTGTATGGGATTATGTGATTTGGATTTGGCTCTCTACAACCTGCAGATTAAATTGCATATTTGTATGTTAATTGTGTGTGTTCAATCCTCTTGTCATCATCAGATGAGTCAGGAAAGCAACCAGCTAACAGTGTAATTGCCAAACTGCACAATACAAATGTTAAAGTAAGTCCAAATAAACTGGTATAGGATTTGTCAAAATAATGTTTGTAGTGGGCTTTCCTTTTACCAGTCCAGTTAGATCAGCTGCTATTAGGACACTTTTGGAATTCCGGGTAAAATAATCTCATTTGATAAAGTGCTCTTAAGGCATATCATACCTATTTATTTTTTTATTGGCAAATAAAAAAAATTCAATTTATATATTTGCATCCCCTATTTAATTAATTATTAATTATTGTTATTTATTGAAGAATGCATAGAATAAATTGTAAAACATGTCCATTTCCAAAGGAATGAAAACAATTTTAGCGGTTTTAGAGGTTTTGGAAACCATGGCTAAAGTCGTAATCTCTAAAACCATTAATGTCATCTGAATAAAAAAAAAAGTTTGAATGAAATTTTTTTTTAAAGATGCAGCTAAAAAATGTGTATACCTTTAAAACCTCCAAAAATTTGAGTTTTTCTAACAATTCCTAGAGGCTTATTTATTAAAGTTTGGATTAAGTGGTTTTAGAGGTTTTCAAAACCACGACTAAACTCACCAACTCAAAAACAACGATTGTCATTACATTTATTAAAAGATCTGATTATGAAAAGTGTGAACAAAAAAAGCTCTAAACAATGAGAAAAAAATACGAATACCTCTAAAAACTCATGTTTTTCTGAATTTCTTGCGGAAAAAAAAATCTGAAACCCTCTAAAAGTCAAATTGATGTTAAGTGGTCCAGTAAGACCAGCGCAGCTCCCATTGACTTCAATAGCAAAACTTTTACTTGGCGAAGTTTGCCTTAAGGGGTTTTTGTGGTTTTTCCACCTAAGCTTTTAAGCTTTTTAGAAATATAGGAAAACCACAATTTTTTCCAGATCCGTGGAAAAAAATTTCAATTACATTAGTATATGGGCCCCCTAGTGAAAAAAAGTTTGAATACCTCTAAAAGTCCGATTTGATTAAAAGCTATCCAAGTAGATGAGCGTAGCTCCCATTTACTCCTATAGAACCTACACAACTTTTACTTGGTATTAAAGGTTTTCCTTGTTTTTTTACTTAATAAATTTACATTTTTTAAAGCTTTTAAGTAATATAGGAAACCCAAAAAATGTTTTGAGATTCGTGAAAAAATATCACACTTTGATTGTTAGTAAATGGGCCCCTTAGTAACAGCACTTATGTGTAACTAATTTATATCAAAGCGTGGTGTTAATGATTGTGGATGGCTGCATAAATGCTTTCTTAGTACAAATATTACATTTCATTTAAAGTTATCAAGATCAGTCAGCTCTTCAGTAGTGATGGCAAATGAAAGCAATGAAATATTAACATAGCTTGAGCTTATTTTTGGTAGGGTGAGAAAGTTGTCAGGATCAGGAGATGCTGACTACAAAGGAGTATGAAGATACATAAGAATATAGTCCAATAACTAGGCACAGAAGGATAGGCAAGAATTGTAGCCAATTGACAAGCAATTGATTATTTTTAAAAGGAACAGGCCAAGATCTACCATACCTGAGAGCAAATACAGCATAATCATTCCCTCTTGGAGACCACACTTACAATAGGGTTTTTATTGGGACTTTAAGGTTCCACCATGATGTTATGATATTGAGCTGCATGTTCAATAATGCAGAGCCACACTGTGTTATAGGTCTTGTTATGTTTTGATTTTATTAGGAAATAGCAGGAACTATTTTCTCTAACTTGCATACACTCAGCTACAGTATTAATTGATATTATATAACTTGAAATTTTACTATACTGTAATAATAAACTATAAACGTGTGTGTGTGTGTGTGTAGTGCAATAAGTGTTTTCTTATTGTCAAGTCAACCTCTGTACTGTGCACATATTTTCTAAATTGTTTAAACATGCAGCCTACACAAATTACATAGGATGTGTGTTTACACATCATTAAAGTATAATTAAGTATATTTTACACTTATGTATTATAAGATACTGATAGCAGCTAGGCAGTGCATCTTTCCGAGGTGTATTGGCCACAATGCTGGGCTGTCAGTTTTGACATTAGTTCTGCTCTTCTGCAGCAAATAGGAGGGATGTGTCCAGAAAAACTGGAAGTGTAACTTGTGACAGGTCACAAAACCTGTAATCAATATAAACTAAATTATAATAATCATCTAAATATAGCCTTAATTCTATATATTATAAACTTTAAGTTTTCACTGTGGGATTGCTATTTTTCAGAATGTTTCCAATGTTTTCACAGTCTATTTTCTTAAAGCTAATTAAAAAGTTTTGTGTTTTTACGAGAAATTGTTTTTTGAAGAATATATTGATTCACTATTCAAGCAAGTTAAGCTTTTCTATCTGGGGATTAAAGCTGGCAGCAGACTACATGTGAACATTGTATTAATCTCAGATAAAGCAGTAGGTTTTTGGCAGGATTCATTAAGGTACTTTGAAAATGTTCTAAGTGCAGAAATGAATGTGGTTTATGCCAAATAAATGCATGGGTCACCTCTTAAATTTATAATTTCACTAGAGAAACCATTGTTTTTTTTAGCATTTACTTTAGCAGTGTCATACAAAAGTGCATTGGAATTCACTTAATATAAAATCAATACAATATTCATGGAGGAAAAACTGGAAGATCACTGCAAATAAACTTCTACAGAAATCCCCCCAAGCCAGTTCAGTGTTCTGCTAACAGGAGCATCAGACTGGGGTATTAGGTAAGTGATTACAACCCCTGGGGAGTGCTTACAATTTGGCACCCCTCCAGTAATTGACCCTTTCCTTTTACCTTTCTTTTTCTTTTAAATCTTCCATAAAGAAACATGATGGGACATTTTATTAAACTGATCAATTATCACCCAAATAACAATATTGCTTTGGGAATAGTGGTAGCTTGACAATAAATTATTTGACAACTTATTCCAAGGGAGGAAAGGAACAAGCAGAGGTTGTAAAAAGGAGAGTATGTGAGGTACATGAAAAATGTAAATCAAGAGCGTCTTTCAGATTGTGTTGCAATTAGAGAGAAAATCTAAGGATTCTACAGTCTTACATACCCCTGCCAGGCCAGCAACATTATCAGGTATAGCAGACTGAGTAGCCTCAATCTGGGACAAGAAGAAATTATTCAAAAGGCAATGGTATGTTTTTTTGTCCTCTTCTGAAAAATGTAAGGAGTGAAACTTCTGTGCATCTGCCTTTCTCTTTTTGGGTTTGCTGTCTTAAGACAAGCCATCTTAAATGAATGATTTCAGTCCGTGTAATTTAATTAGTGATGTCATGTTCAACTTGATGGTAGGAAAAGACCAATCTTGAATTTCACAAATTTTAGAGGGGCCTATTTAAAATCCGCTGTCACACATTCCATAGCCATAGAAAATATTTTATATCCTTTAAGACATTTCTGTGCAATTTTTTAACATTCAAAAATGTGCTCCTCTGGCATTTTGATGGGGTGTACCAAATTATTAGATGCTTAATCTTCTTGGAAGACAAACACTGATGGACCAAACAAATAAAATAACTTTTTTGGAAATCAGAGTTGTACAGACCCTCTCTGGTGTTCTGCCTGGGTAAGGAGGTCAATGGGGCTGGGGCAATCATTTGGGAAATGGAGAGGCAGAGTCTCAAGTGACATTTTGCAGAAGACGTGCAAAATGTCTATATCCAACAAGCAGAGAGGAGGCTTGTAAGATCCATGGAGAATGCTTACAGGTTGTGAATCAGAGGCTTGGGTAACTGATGAAGGAGAAAATAAAATTGAAGGGTTAAATCTGATCGTAAAACTAATCTATGGTAAGTTTGTGGAGAGAGAGAGCTCAGGCAATCCCAGTATTAATAAAGTAGAAACACTATGTATAATCACTATGTATAATGAGAAAATCTTTCACTATGCAGTGCCTATAACAACAAACGCAATTGCCCACTGGTCTCTGAGTTGATTTCTTTAAATTAAAGTTGAGATGATTTCTTTAAATTAAAGTGTGTTTTAATTTCCAGGACAGGTAAGGGTGCAGGATCTGCACCATAGGAGGAATAATTCAAGGCTTCCTTAGTAGAAGGGCAGGAGGTGGCATAGGTGCTAGGACAACAGAAAAAAAACTACAGGTATGGAACCAGTTATCCAGAATACTCGGGACCTGGGGTTTCCAGATAATGGATCTTTCCGCAATTTGGATCTTCAAACTTTGTCTACTAGAAAATCATGTAAATATTAAATAAACCCAATACACTGGAATAAGGATTCTATTTTAGTTTAGCTCAAGTACAAGGTACATTTTTATTACTACTGAGAAAAAGCAAATCATTTTTAAAAATCTGGATTATTTGAATAAAATTGAGTCTATGGGAGACAGCGTTTCCTTAATTCAGAGCTTTCTGGATAATGGGTTTCCAGATAATGGAGGAGATAAGGAAGCAGGGCTGACTCGAACGGATCCACAAGACCAGAGATATTCAGTTAAAAAATACATTTATGGGTGGAAAAGTTAAAAATGTAGCTTCATCTCCATCCACCCTATGCGTTTCACACCCCTCAGGGTGCTTAGTCATGCGCTCCCCATAATGGAGCCCAGATAATGGATACTATACCTGTACCAAAGGAGATCTGCTTTATACTTAGTTGCTTGACCTTGTCAGTATATTGAGGGCATAATAACTATCATGCAACTATTTTTATACTAGTGACAGGGACCCCTAGGGGCAGATTCCCTAAAGGGCGAAGTGACTAAGGCAAGCGAAAATTCCTTAGCGTGACGTCAATTTGGAACTTCGCCGATTCCCTAACAGGCGCAGGCGTCACTTCGCTAGCGAAAGAGATAGACGCTAGTGTTGCTTCGCACTCTAATGGCAGGCGAATTTTCACTCTGGCAAACGGACATAGCTTCCCAAATTCACTAAGATGCTGATTTTACTGAACGTTACCTCTTGCGCCAGTCCCAAACTGAGAAAATATTCCAAAGTAGAGGACAGTAGTTTCTCTGAAAAGGGTCACACAACTGAACATGTGTGTTTCCATAAAGATTACATCTGACAGCCACATTTTCACGGTTTGAAAGTGAATGGAAGCTGCAACAGAAACCGCCTGGAGACTACCTGCTAATGAAGTCTCAATTAATAATTGAGTTATACTGAGTCTAATTTATGATTTGTAGAATGTTGCTCTACTTCATTATATTTTATGGAGCATCAGAAGCATTTACGGCTGTCAATATTTATACCCCACAGCAGTGTTTTACCTGTTTAAGGACACTGATAAATTACAGGCACAAATGACTTCACATTGTACAGAATGGTTTGCTTTACAACACCACTGATAATTCAGTGCAGTTCTTGGTTTTGAGGTATTTGAAATTTACTAAATTATCCCCTCCTAGGGAAAATAAACTTGTAAAAATAACGGAAAATAAACCATGCAGATTGGTCGGAGTATATTTCAGAAAAGATAAGTGAGATAAATTCTGATTTTGATAAATAACCCCCTATGTGTATATTGTAAAGGTCTCTATTACCATACTGGAAGTGACTTTGAGTTCCTAATTCTTATTAAAGCACAAAAATGCAAGCAGTGCTCTTTTGTAAAGGTGACAGCCTCCATTATATTTTATTGGAAAAATGTGTAGCAACAGGTTGCAAATAGGTTTGTGCACTGAAAAAGGTTCACAATTTGCTGTTGCTGGCATCAGAAATCGATTTAAACGTTTATAGCCGATTTGTCATTTGTGTGATCAGAGAATTTCATGATTTGTGAGTCAATTAATTTGAAAATGATTTAATTGGCCGCAGATTGCAAATGTATCATATTTCCAGATTCTAACTTAACCCCCAATATTAGATGTCCTCATTTATTCTGGTCATCAGAAGGATACCAACCAATGCTTAGCTCACAATACAGTAAATACAGAAATATTTTTTTATGGGGACAGACCCATTTAAAACAATTGTGTTTAATTTACATGCGTTGACAAAAATATATAATTGCAGTACAATATACTAAGAATATGGGGAAACACACACAGAAATAAAGAAAGAAGAACAGGCTCTAATTTTTTATTTGTAAACACGTTGAAGCGTTTAGACTATACTGGTTTATTACTCATATATAAACAGCAAAAAAGCATACATTCCCTGTGTATTCTACTTTATATCATGTCTGATGTATGGGCTTGGGATGGCTAATGAATTGAAACTGTTATAGCTGTAGGAGTCTGTAATTTCCCTTGAGTCTTTTTAACAAACGAAAGTATCACAACATGTTTTATGAGAGGATCTTGTAGGTGGAGCAGTGGCTGTGGTGTAAATACAGCTGTGTCTAGCTTCTCTATATAGTGAAACATATTTACAATGCTCTAGGGTATTGTAACAGAATTATATGTTACCTAGATATGCATAGGTGTTGCTGAAATTATTATAGAAAAATATGCCATATGTTATTTGCTATTTTATCTAGGTGTATTCTCACTTGCAATGCTGCTTGAGTGAATTAGTGCCATTGGTAACTTCATCTGTCTGACAAATTGTAGAATGCTTGCTAGAACTTGCAAGAGTGTATGCATTGCATGGTGGTTCTGTAATGTCATGTTGTAATGTTGCTATATCACCTTAGTGGGTTGGTAGCTGCATTTTGTTGGAGAATTTTCTTTAGCAGGCCATATATTGGAAACACCTTTTCGAGACCCGACAGGAATATACTTTATTTTCCCTTATGTTATGCTCACTACTTTGACTTTCAAAACGTAAAATAATTTGCTTGTTTTTTCTTTATAACAGAACCATCAGTGAAAAGTGAGATTAGACTTAATTTGAATTTATTTCAACAAATATCTGCGGCAGCTTCAAGAACTGTGTGCTTTCAATAAAAAAAATCCAGGTTCTATTATGAACAACTTGCAAATGGATAGATTTAGGATAGATATACCATTGTATTTCCCTTTTATATTTGTAGCCATTTTTATTTTGTCTAGTGTCTGTGAAAGTGTTACTTGCAATTTCAGACTCCCATTTGAGACCATTGTTATCTTACAACGCTCTATATCACCTCCTACATTGCTCTTGTAGTGTATAAGTGTTCCCTAACAGCAAGCAGGTAGGGTGGGGCAAAAATAAAACAAAAAACACTGGTGGAAATACACAGTTATGGCAGCATAGATATTTTGCTGTCCTAAAAAATAAATTATTCTAGAATTTGAGTGAATAGAGACTCTAAAGGGTCCGTAGTGCCAATCAAAAATACATATTGTTAATTCACATACATGGTATTTTAATGCTGTACATGTAATCTTGCTTTATTTGGAATCATTGTTTTATTGCAGAGAAATGTGTGTGATTATGTAACAGTGTATCTCTACACAACTAACTGCTAACTGTAGGTAGAGGTAAAGAGAAATATAAAAAGGAAAATGTACAGCACTCACAGTTAATTTTACAAATAAAATATATCAGAGGGAAGCATCCTTATATAATTTTTTTTCTCAATGTTAAGACTTCATGAATAACTGCATTGTGTCCGTGGGATATGCATGTGGTAAGTATAAGGTCGACTTTCACCTTGTGGTCCTCTGTGCACCTTAGGTTAAATGCCTAAATAACACACAAGCTAAGCAGTCAAAACACACATGCTAGTCAACTAGCAGATTTCACACGCACAACCATGGGCATCCACAAAAGAAATTCTGGGGGGGGGGGCAAGGAAGAAAACATATTCCACAAATTACTTGTACCCATATTTTGGGCAGAGGGTTATTAGAGATGGCAAGGTGAGTGTGGGGGTAACTCAGCAAAATGAGAAGGGAAAGGTAAAAGAGGAGAGTGAATAGAGTCAGGTAGAGGTTTATATTAGAGATGGAGAGGTGAGTGTGGGGGTAACTCAGCAGAATGAGAAGGGAAAGGGTAAAAGAAGAGAGTGAATAGAGTGAGGCAGAGGGTTATTAGAGACAGAGAGGTGAGTGCAGGGGTAAAAGAAGGGAAAGGGTAAAAGAGAGCAGTAAATAGAGTGAGACCATGGATGGGTGGGGTATACAATGGAGCAGCAGGAAGTGTAGGGGTTAATGTGCTTTGTGGCAAATGCACTGAGAGAATGGTTGTAGGCAGCTTCAAACTCATCTGCCCTGGGAAAGAGGCTGCTTCATCAGAAAGTGATTCTTTCCTCTCATTCCTCAAACAGTTGAGCAGGAAACATCTCACAGAGGGAAGGGGCAGGGCTAGGTTTGCCACCTGTTCGGTTTGGACCCGAACAGTTTGGTTTTTCTAAGGCCTGTTCATGTCTCAAGTTTCTGTTTGGTTTGGAGCCTTGTGAAAACCCAACACTAATCTGGCCAATAAATTATCAAGTGACGTTAATTTCTTAATACAGAAACAACAAAAAAAGAGCAAATCAATCAAAAATAAGAAACTGTTTTTCTAAATTGTCATTGCTGTATTTCAGAGCTTTCTGTATAACCGATTTCTGTATAATAGATCCCATCAGGCCCAGACTGGCAATCTGTGGGTTCTGGCAAATACCAGAGGGGCTTTGGTAAGATGCCATAGAAAATGACTATTAGAGCAGAGGCACATGTGGAGATTTGCCTCGTCCAAAGAAGCCCTTAAGTGGGCTGGTGGGGGTTATTAGGGCCTCTGTGTAGTAGGAATGGCAGGGCCTATTTTGAATCCCAGACCAGTCCTGAATCCCATACCTGTAATTAAAGGATTGGGCTTACTCATCAGGCAGTATAGATAAGAAAAATGGTTGCCACCTGTGTGTTTTTGAACTGGACATCAAAACGTTCTGTCTGGTTTACAACATTGAGAAAACTGGATGGAAATCAAGCCAGTTGCATCTAAATGATGCAATAACCCCACCCTGGCATCATAACTCCTACCCCTAGTCTGGGACCCTGTCTCCATTCCCCTCATTCGTGCCCTGTAGAGAGAGACAGTCCGCATCTATTTGCTTGTGCGTGCAATCTTTCTCGCATGTGAGATTGTCATGGGGAGGGAGGCAACAAAACCTGCCTAGGGGCGCCAAACCAGCCTGGCCCGGCACTGGTTACTGACCAGTCTCTTTAGCGCTATCCCATCTTTTATACAAAGCCAACACAAAAGACTTCATGGGTTATTTATGACTGCTAGCACAGTTGCTGTCTCACAAATTTCTTCATGGTGAGAAAAAATCGCATTCATTATATGTACTGGCAACCAGGACCGCCATCAGGGGGGGGGAACATGGGGGAGAGTTGTAGGGGGCCCGAAGGGTAAGGGGGCCTGGCCGCGACGCACTTATTTAATTAGCCGGTCACCCTGCTTTCTGAGAGCTGCCAACTTCAGGAAGGCAAGGTGGAAGCACCGGGGGAGGCATCTTCTGTCCATTCCTTTCCCTTATTGGTCACAGACTTAAGTCCCAGTTGAGCTGCTCAGGGATTGGATAGTTGGCGTTTGAACTTCCCCTCCAGTTGATCCAATCACCAAGCAGCTTTACCGGGACTTGAAATTCTGTGACCAATGAGGGAAGAAAATTCTGTCACTGAAGATGCAGCCACCTGTGCTCCCCTCCTCCCTTCTGAAGTCAGCAGCTCACTTACAGCAGGTGGGCCACACTAATAAAGTAAGTGTAACATGGCAGGGCCCCCTAAAGCTAACCCTTTTTTTTTACATGGATGTTTAAGGGCGCCCTGGCCACCAATGATTTTTTTATGGGGGGCCCTGACCATCAATATCTATATATATTTTTAACATATAGGGAACCTAGCCACCAATGGTATTTTTTTTTTTTTTTTTACTGTGTGGGGTGGACCTGTGGGGTGTGGAGGGCGGACATGTGGGTGGGGCTTGCAATGGGTGCAGCCCAGGGGGCCCAGGAAATGTAGTCGTACAGGCCCTGTGATTTCTGATGGCGGCCCTGCTTGCAACAAAAGGTGCTCCTTGCAGTTGCATCTATTAATGCAAGGATCTCCAGCCAAACCAAGAGATAGCTCCAGCTTTTCCACAGAGGCCTACATCAATCGCACAATTGCACCAAAAGAACAGGACACATACATCACTCGCACAGCGAATACTAATTGCATACCGCCAACCAGACACAAAGAATATTTTCTTTTAATGTTGTTAGTAATGTTTTGAGATAATTATGTTTTAAATAATATCAGTAATGTTTGATGTTATGAACTGTTGTCAGTATGATTGCTTCTGCCACTATTGCACTAGCTAATGCAGCTGTTAGGGTGCAAATTGCACTCATTTGATATATCATGGTATTATTTTGTATTGTGTAACTGGTCTAGCAATGTATGTTTCTTCCAGCTAGCAGGGTTGCTAATATCTGTCATCATCAATTAAATTAAAGAATTATTTTCTTTTCAAGTGAATTTAATGTTAGTAATGTTTATTACAAGTCTGGGAGTTGAATTTAGTGTCACAAAGAGCAAAATATTAATTGTTTTCCTGGTTTTACCGTTTTTTCCAATGTAATGTAATCATAACAGAGATTCATAGATGTATAAATCAGTTCCACTAATGATAAATAATATAAATGTATTTTAACTTATCCTACTACATAAGCCTCTGTGGATTATGATATATTTTTAACTCTCAAGATTTGGCCACTGCTGCTCTTCCCTACAGGATCTGCCCTTCATTTAAAACAATGAAAATAAATGCTGAATGACTTGTTATAAATGAATTTAGATGTCATGACTAAACAGAAATATGTGCAGTCTGCATGATGCATTTTAATTTTTTCCTAAGTACTATGGTGGTTGTGGATTTGATTGGGGGTCTAATTTGAAATAGTGTTAGCCATATATTTTTACTCAAATTATTATTAGCACTGTTAACTCTGTGGCCTTCTCAGCACTCTTAAAGAACAGTGTCCTCAGCATCTCTTGACAGCCTAAATCTATGGTTGACAGTTTTTTCTCCAGGATACAGCAGGCCATTAAGACCCTTCAATTCTGTGTTGTGTGTGCTAGTAAATCTATGTGTGAGTGCAGGAAGAAACTATGTATGTATATCCTAGGCTTAGGACAAATAGACACAGTGGATTAGAATACAACACCATCAGTGTGGGAATTACAGCATGTTATATATTCACTGTTGTCTCCCTTTCTCTTTGCAAATAGGCTTCAGCTTGCAACATGTGACATTTATGCTGTCTAGTTAACTGTGAGAAAAATGTTTGCCCTTCTATTATAAACACAGCAGCTTAAAGGTTAGTAAGCACAGCAATAAAAATGGAGAGGTAAAATTAGCTACATGAAAATGTAAGAGGGGAGATAATGGAATGGGTAAGGATGGGTTTGTGTAATAGAGCTGCCTAATACTAATGATTTGTAAATGTTTTCCCTGAATTAAAACTGGCTGCATTTCTGCAGGGACGCACACTAATAGATTCCCGGTTCCATTGTGACCTTCTTTTCCCTTATCTCTGTTTTTTCAAGTTGTGGTTGAATCTATGGACTATATAGATAGATAGATAGATAGATAGATAGATAGATAGATAGATAGATAGATAGATAGATAGATAGATAGATAGACAGACAGACAGACAGACAGACAGACAGACAGACAGACAGACAGATAGATAGATAGATAGATAGAGCAAAAAAAACGCACTCACAGGTGCAAAATCAAAAAATGATGTTTATTTCAACGTTTCGGCTATTCACTTAAGCCGTCATCAGGAAGTGAAAAACACCACACACATATACACACCACGCACATATACAGGTATATATAACATAAGAAAATATGTGACTTCATTTGGGTTACTTTTTATTCATTGATAAAAAAATGCTAAAAATATCTCTATTTAAATACTTCTATTCAGATATGCTATATTATTACAACTGTTTCTTAACCAATTTCCCATGAGACCTAGATATAAGTCTCACATTCCTATTTGGGATATATGAATGGGTTTAAAATTAATGCATTAACTTTTAATTAACCAAATTGTCTATTGTAAGAAGAAATTATATCATTATATTAAAGGGCATATCAACCTTCCATATTGGTGTTGCTCTACCCCAAATGTTGCTGTGCTACAACATACAGCATTCTCCAGTATATTCTCCATATTTTACAGGAGATTAGAGAAGCAACGATAAAGGTGGATTTTGAAAGAAACATTGTGCCTTTTTCCTAATTCTTCCATTTAGTGCACATGCTTGCAGCAGTTGCCCTTGAGATACTGGTTGGCGTATGCTGCAGCCCTGTTCTTGTACCAGAAAAAATCAGTGTACAGTGTCTAGACTGTAGCACAAGGGAACATTATACTGCAAAGTAGCAAGTAGTAAGTACAGAATTCCCAGTGATCCTTAGATTACTTGTCAAAATATAGGTGGCATTCCGAAAGACATCTTCATGCCACCCACCTACTGCCCACTTTGGTCTTAGCCGTTAGACTGAAGGAGACATGACAACAAGGGGGAGTTAGCCTGTTGCTTGAGGAGGTGGCGGGAGATACCAAGGGATACAGAAGATGACTTGGGAAGAGAAGGCAGGGAAAGGTCACAGGAGACAGCGCTGTGGCCATTTTCTATGTGCGGCTGACCTGAAAGGATCTCTCACTTCCTAAGTTAGGTTACGACTTAGAGAAGTATGGGGTTATCACAGCACCTGGATTGTCAGGTGACCATGGGAACAGTTGGTTATAATGTTTTTCCGCAGTTTTGGAAGTCCAGTTGGTATTGGTGCATCCCTCCCAGGAGGGCACGTAAGAGAGAGAGACAGAGAGAGAGAGAGAAAGACAGAGAGGGAACAGAGGTTGGCAGGGGCACTTATCGGGTCAGTGTGGTGTTGGCTGATTAGCTGTAATTGGGCTGGTGCTTTCCATACGCCAAAAAGGAAATTAGCAGTAGTTAGGAAATGATCTGTTAGTTAGGTTGTACTGGTTAATTTATCATATCATATATATAACTTTCGATAAACACTGTGGGCTTTTATGATCCAAGTCACGCTTTGTGTCTTTTATCCCGTGATTGTCTTACAGAGGTAATTATCGGTGAATTTGGTCAACACTCTTGTTGCCATGTATGAAGCACCACAAAATGCAGGAAGATCTAAATACAGAGTGAGGCTCAGTTCTGCTTGATGAAGCACACTCTGAACCAGTTCTTTTTCTGATTTTGCGCGCTTAGCATTAAAAAAACAAGCCCATTGTCTCTCTCTCTGAGTGACTGACTATAAGCTCATTATCACCTGTCTCAGGGTTACTGTAGTATTTTAAGTGCATTACTAGAATCACATAGTATTCTAGGAGTCATGGGAAACCGAACTGGGTGGAAAATAACATTCTTCATAGGAGTGAGAACAGCCAGAGTTATCTTCTGGTCAATAACGCCATTTTAAGCATTTTTTTTTTACTGAGGTGGCCTCTTGGAAGGCCACATCCAGCCTGTGGGCCTCCAATTAGACAGTCTTGTTTTAAGCCATCCTTGTTTTCATACACATCCATAGACCTCTGCACAGGGTATTGTGTATTGGCTTATTTATGCTGTATTTTTCTGTGTTATAAATACTTCCATTTTTGTGCCCATGGCCAATCAAGATTAGGGTGCTATCATGAACACCCTTTGTAGCTATGCCCTTGCTACCCCCTCATTATTATTAGCAGCTGCAAGCATGGTGCAGTTTTAATACACTAGTCATTTGCTCACAGTAATTTTGTGGTCTATTTTGTGTGTATATTTGCTTTTTTAGGGTCATTCTTCCTACCTTTTTTTATTATTATTTAATTATCTTAAGAAAGCAGAAGAGCAACTAATTTTCATAGCATTTAAACACATACCTGGAGAAGAACTATTACATGTGTGACATACTCCAGGCCAGTGCAGTTTTTAGCAAACAGGAGCACCGACCCGAGATTACAATCCTTGGGGTGCCATAACATTATGCACCCCCCATTGATTAGACTTTACCTTCTCCCTTAATTGGGATGCACTGAATCTGGTATTTGATACTGAATGTCATCCTTTTTTACAGGGTTAAGATCCACCTCAATGATCAGCTGAACAAAGTTTAAAATCATATCCTTACCAAGTGACATTTTTGTTCTTAAAAATGTCTTAATTTTTTAGTTTTTATTACATTTAAATATGCAAATTGGGCATTGGATCTTTTGTTGAGGATTCAGTGTTTGGTTAATTGCATAAATAATGACTTCATAACATCCCAAACACTAAATTATATAGGATACATTTTACCTTTAAAGAAATGGCCCTTTGACTCATTTGTAAACACTGGGCAAACATGCACCTGGGCAGTAACCCATGCCTACCAATCAAATGTGTGCATTTCTTGTTTAACCTGCAGCTGACTGAAAAAGGCCAATAAATGATTGGTTGTTATAGGTTACTTACTGCCCATGGGCAAATTTGCCTGTGGTTTATAAATAAGCCCTGACTCTTTCCCTATCAGTGTGCTCGACTTTCATCTTTTCTTAAGCATATTTTGCTTTCGACAGTTAAAATCGATATTGTTAAAGCAGAAAAATGCCATGTTCTACCTTGGCGTACTAGTATAACCAGCCTGATAGCTGTTTCTTTGAAACTATACGTGGTTTGAAAATGCACAAGCTAATCCAGAACACAGAGAGTGCATTCTTACAGTGGGCGCAGGACAGTTTCATCAGATTTGTGCTTAAACTGCAAGGTGGCATTAAAATCTATTATCCTTTTGTGCTCACAGCAGTCATTACAAGACAGCAAGCAAATTCAGAGCGATGGTAAGACAAGATCAGCCAGAATGAGAGAGCCTTTGAGAGGCTTGAAACAGGAGAACTCCCAGTACAAGTTGTCAGGACCCAACATAGACATGCTTAATTTAAGCAGGCACCAGAAAGACATTGGAAGAAGGGGAAAATCAGAAACAGGAGGAAAGTAATAAAAACAGAAGTAGATCTTATGAAGCTCAGGTCCCATTGAATCAGACATATCAAAGTGAGCTGCTTGGTGTGAGACTCTTTGAAGATTGCATTGTCACAGGTTCATCTGAAGCTGCATCTCACCATACCAGCTCTGCACTGTCACAATACAGCCTGTCCTGTGATCACTCCTCCAAACCTTCAGAGACTTGCAAATTATTTTCTTCCTGTCACTGCTTCCTGTCAATGAAAAGAAGTTTCCTTATAGTAAAAAAATAAAAGTTTATTTTTTTTTTATAGTGATGAGAAGTTAAATATACGATGCTCTAACAGACTATTTTGCTCAAATAGTCAGTTTAATGTAGTGCTACTGGAGACTGGACACCATAGAATTCCTATGATTGCATTAAAGCAATAGTAACACCAAAAAAATATAGTGTTTTAAAGTAATGAAAATATAATGTACTGTTGCCCTGCATTAATTAAATTGGTGCATTTGTTTCCGATACTCCACTCAGGGCCGGCCTTAGGCCTATTGGACCAATTGGGCCCAATAGGGCCCCGCTCCTCTGGGGGCCCCGCACCACAGATAATATTTCCCTCAGCACATGATGCTGCCTGGCCTGCCTCCAACTTTGAGAGTCCAGCCCACCCCCAACTGTGATAAGCCAGCCTATCCCCCAACTCCATAGGTCTAGCCTGCCCCCAGCTTTTCTCCAACCTTGATAGGCCCTGCCTGCCCCCAATGCAACCAAGCCTGCTCCCAAGCTGAATCGGCCCAGCCTGCCCCAAACTAATTGGCACAGTCCACTCTCCTATTTCCTCCCTCTCTCTCTTACCCTGTGTGCCCCTATTATGTGCCCCTATTTCATCCCTCTCACTCTCTTACCTTGTCTGCCCCTTTCCTTTCTATTTTGTGCCTGTATGCCCTTATTTTCCTAAATACTTGGTGTGTCAGTAGCCAGCAACACTTTGTCTAGGGGCCCCGCCAACATGGTCCCAATTGGGCCCCACATTTTATAGGATCAGCCCTGACTCCACTATTGGTTATATAAACAAGCTGCTGTGTAGCCATGGGGGCAGCCATTCAAAGCTGAAAGAAGGAGAAAAGGCACAAGATACACAGCAGCTAACAGATGAGCTCTGTCTGTAGTATACAATGTGGTTCTGCAGAACTTATCTGTTATCTACTGTCTCTCCTGTGCTTGAATGGCTGCTCCCATGGCTACACAGCAGCTTGTTTATATCAATTATTTTAGAGTTTCTGAAGCAAATACCCCAGGTTTACCAATGCAGGGTAACAGTACATAATATTGCCATTCCATTAAAACACTGTGGTGGGTGGGTTCTAGCAGGAACAAAATAATGTACGTGTACGAAATTTCCTAAGTGTGTCCTGATTTGTGGGGTGCAATGCTGTTAACACTTGTGTTCACACACATGTTCCCCGCTTACAGCAAACATAGAAAAGGGTAATTAAAGCCCCAGGGGCATATCTGAGTAAATAATAGTGTAAAATAAATGGTGTATGGTTAAAACGCAATTGTTGTCCTTACACGTGACATGTCTTAGAGCCACGCATCACGATCACAGACTTAATTCGGTACAAAGAACCAATTTGAATATTTATAAAGGCATATTTTTGTTTTTGATTTTTTTTTTTAAACATGAGTTTAACACTTACATTTATGCTATTGTTTTACACTACTCGACACCTGACATAACAGAGAAATAATATGCACTCAACAGATATTCAAATTATGTGGGTACATTGCTTTGTGTCAATATTTATGGGGAGCACATGTAATTATATAAAAAATACAAATGTACTTTTATATTGATATGTATGTAATTTTTATGTGTGTGTGTGTGTGTGTGTTTTTGTATATATTTTTTTTCTATTTCTTTCTGGACACATACAGCATGGGCTATATGAATTTCATTCTCCTGGCAAATGCTTGTGACTGAGAGGAAGGTTAAATCAATGAATTGAATTATGCCCCTGTAGGGTGATTTCAGATAGGGAACTGCCTTTCAGTTGTGGAGGTAAAATATTTTAATAGCTTAATCCTGGCAAAGGATTCCAATGCATTTTCCCGCAATGACATTTTTCAGATGTTGAGCTCTGTTCAGATGTTTAGTTCTATTTAGTGTTTTCTATTTTCTATTAGAAGTTTAGTTCTGGGGTCTCCCATTTGCCATAGTTGAAAGCTATTTAGAGAGCTTTGTTGCCCATGTGGAAAGTAGTTTTCTTTTGGGTGATAAAGGCACCCAACCTGGCATCTATGTAGGAGAGTTTAGCACAACACACACAGAATTCAGGATTCCCATCCTATCTTGTTAGTTTATAATTGACTTCCTGGGGATGAGGTGCCATCTTCTTGACTCTCCCTGGGATACAGTGCAGCCAACCCCATGCAGAGTAAAAGATGAATTTAGGCAGAGCCGTTTTTTCTCTAGTGCCGTTACTCACTTGCTCTGGGTAGCAGCAACAATTCCAGGAAAAGAAAAAAATATGGTGGCATTGTGTTTATTAGCATATTTTACAGCAAAAGGGGTCTCTGGTCTAGGGTGTGATGTTAGTTGTAATAATTACTAATCATAACAAACTGCCCCCCCCTAATTATGCTTTTCCTTCTCCTTTAACTGTTAAACAATTATTTTGTAGGCATTGACCAATACATTGTAATAATTGTGGAACTACTTGCAAGCCTATAACAGATTACATTTTTACATAAAGGGATGGATCACCTTTACCTTAGATTTTAGTATGTTATAGAATGCCCATTTCTAAACAACTTTTCAATTTTTGAATTATCTTTTAATCTTTCACATGGGGGTCACTGACCCCATTTAAAAACTGTTCTATAAGGCTACACGTTTATTGTTATTGCTATTGCTTTTTATTACTCATCTTACTATACAGCCCCTATTTTATTATTATTATTATTATTATTATTATTATTATTATTACTACAGTCTCTTATGATAGTTGCTATGATAATTCGGATGCTAGCAACCAGATTGCTGAAAATGCACATAGGAGAGCTGCTGAATAAAAAGCTAAGTAACACAAAAAACTCATATAAATGAAAACAAATTGGAGATTGTCACAAAACATCACTCTTTAAATCATACTTAAATGTTAGCTCAAAGGTGAACAACCCCTTAAAAATATGATTTGTCAACATTTTAAGGCAGAGGTCCCCAACCTTTTTTACCCATGAGCCACATTCAAGTATAAAATAATGTTGGAGAGCAACACAAGCATGCAAAAAGTTCCTGCAGATTCCAAATAAGGCCTATGATTGGGTATTCGTAGCACCTATGTGGACTTGCAGCAAACAGGAGGCTCTGTTAGGCAGTATACATGTTTTTTATGCAACTAAACCTTGCCTTTAAGCCAGGAATTCTAAAAAGAAGCACCTGCTTGGAGGCCACTGGGAGCAACATCCAAGGGGTCAAAGAGCAACATGTTGCTCACGAGCTACTGGTTGGGGATCACTGTTTTAAGGGAACACAAAAAGATAATGATAGGAACTGTGTTACCTTGTTGCTTTTGGAAGGAGTGCAGAATTCATGTGCAGTTGTTCTTGATCTATGGGCAGATATTTATTTCACCAGCAGCTGAATATGTGAATAGTTCTGATTAGCCTTTTATTGATATGCTTTATATAATCACGTGGTCATTGAAGGAAACCTTTACATCCCCCAGGTCATGTTATATCTGAGTTCCCAGTAAAAGAGAGTGTAAATAAAACTGAAATTCCTATTCAGAAGGAGTTATATCCCTGAAGGAATGAATCTATCCCCTTCCTAATACAGTATTATTGATTTAGCCGGTACCCACAGATTGGCCATTTCGTTCAACCCACAGGCCTGTGACTTTAACAATGTATTCGATCAGTACAGGAAGAAATACTTCACTTGTTAGCGAAAGACGTTTTGTTACAGATTTGATTTGTCTCCAGGCGACTTTTAGCGTTGGCCTTCCTGAAAATACGCAGTTTCCAAAACGTACCGGTAGGGGCCGCTATGCCGCCACTGTAAATAGATTTGTTCGGCTACAAAATCTGGTAAAGGTGTAAAAATATTCTGGGATAGACATCAAAGCTAAATAACGCCTCTGTATTTGTGAACTATACAAGGAAATAACAATAATAATAATAATAATAATAATAATAATAATAATAATAATATAATTATTATTATTATTATTATTATTATTATTATTATTATTATTATTATTATTATTATTATTATTATTATTATTCATAATAATAATCGATTAGGTTGTAGTAATAATAGCTGAATATAGCAATAAATAATTATACATAGAGATATTTACAATTACAATTATAACAACAAGAGCCGATATATCATCCTGTCACGTGCCCCAATACATCTCAGTATTTTGTTTTTGTAAGGAGCTTTTTAATGTATTTTAATTCCCCTTACACATTGATTCAGTTATATCTGCAATGGATTAGGTAACGCTTATCATACAAAGAACAAGGGAAATCCTTTAGGATAGTACAAGAGTGCAGCCTATCGCAGAGAATGGTGAGTGCGGGTCGGCGGCTGGAGCAATGGCGGCTCAACATGAATCTGGTGGACACAGTCAGTGATCGATACATAGGGCCCATTTGTAGCTAATAATCTCTTTACCCCCAAATCTGCATTGTCTACTGCACTACTAGTCAAGTGAAAGGTGCTGGTGGCGTTAAAGTTTTAATTACAATTCCCTGTCCAATAGAAAAAGTCTGATTAACTGATCTTATCAATTAATAGTTACATTCGTTTAAAGCTGGTTTCACACAATAGACACACAGGCTGGGGGCAGACGTGTATTAAAGTCAATAATACCATGATTGTTTAAAGGGAAAATAAACCCTCTTGTGTGTATTACAATATACACATATATATACTTACTGCGCCTACACATGACAAATAACATAAAATACACACACTTGAAATTATTATTAGTAGTAGTAGCAGTAATAATAATATTATTATAAAATAGGCTAATGCATCCTAGACATATAAATGAATAAATGAAGGCACACAGATATAGGCAGTGGCAGTGTAGAGAGAGCCAGGAGGCAGGAGGAAAGTGCTTTTCATAATGTATTAGTTGAATGAAATAAAGCCAGTAGCTGTCGCCTCAAATCAAGTAGCAAACATTTCAATACACTAATTACAGTAATTAGAATAATAAGACTCTGTTTCTGTGGGGTAAGACGACGTGCACAAACAATGTTATTTAATAGAAACTGTTAATCAGTGATGCGTGTGTTCTTGAATATATTGGTGCAATAGAAGTAACCTCAGTCCGCCCAAACAATCAGCTCCAAATGAGTGAGTTAATGGCTGTGCTGCATAACAGCTTGTAGGGGGGCACACGTTGTAGGTGTAGAGTCCCTACTATATTGGCAAGGAGTAAGTCACAGCAGTGTATCCCTCATTGCTAATATGACAGAATGAACTCACCTACTGCCAGGGGCTATATATATATATATATATATATATATATATATATATATATATATATATATATATATATATATATATATATATATATAAATATATATATATATATATATGACAATGAGCTTTTGTATTTCCAAAGTGTCTACTCTTGCCCCCTACCCCAAAGATATTCACCCACCCCAACATACAGCATCACCACCTAGAGTCACCAGTGCCCCTCCCCCAGCAATTTGGACAAGGGTGGGATGTGCCTAAATAATTTGGCACAAATCAAAGGAACATGCTGATGAGTGGGGTGAGGTGGCATGCAGGAAAAGAAAACTGATTGCCCAAGCTCTAATTAGTACAGATTTCCTATATATCCTATAGGCAAGCATTCAAAGTTCATTTGGTGACAGTAGGGTTCTTGCCTGTAGCCCCTCACTCCCACCAGTTCCCAGCTGCAGTGATTCTCAATTACATTAATGTGTTTCATGTAGATCTGCTATGCGTGCTGTAGCATATACATACACTCCTGCAGGTAATAGAGTTCTTACATTATTAACAGTGGTGCCAAGTGGAGAGAAAATATAATTTGTATGTGAGATTATTACTTTGGTTTGTTATAAGGAAGGATGAGATTATTCAGTTTCAACCATGTGCCTCTTCCCTCTTTCTTACAAGAATATGATTGAAAAGTGTAATGCAGGGCTATGAAAATAGTTCCATTGGCTGGGTGTTAGAAGAATCCAGGGAGTGTATAAATAATTGATATTTAATATAGATGCCAGGGTGCCCCCCCCCCCAGCATGTGCTTGGGGCAGCCCTCTGGAGCAGATTTTTCATACATAAATGAATGACCACAACGCAGATTAGCAGGTCATTACTGAAGGCGAACAAACACACTGTAATCTATAGCAGGATGAGAAAATTGGGAGAACATAATTCAAAACTTAAATGCTCCCAGTTGCCCTGGCAAAATCCAGAAAAGTCGCTTTCTCGCAGGGTACATTGCACTACTCCAGTATCATCCCTTTTACAATTTCTGAATAATTACACTTGTTTAAGAATAAAAACTGAAAGTAAGCCCCAAATTATGATTTTTCCCAATTAAAGAAAATGTCATCCAAAGTAACTTTTCAATATATTCATGACAAATTATTAGTGGTTTAACATACACCATGGTTTACAATGGTTTAACATATTACAATGGCTAGCTATCAATTACACTTGTTTAAGAATAAAAACTGAAAGAAAACCCCAAATTATGATTTTTCCCGTTTAAAGAAAATATAACTTTTCAATATATTCATAATAAATGATTTGTGGTTTAACGTGAATTTATATTTATAATAAATATAACTGTTATGGGCAAAATATCTGTCTCTCTTGCTTGTCTTCACAGGGGAAGTGGCTCTGACTCTTGAAATAATGTATCACAAGGCAGCTGATGAACAGACCCGTGCAGAGGAGGATGCAAGGCTGACTTTTGCTATATGGTGTCAAAAGACAGAGACATTTACAACAACAAAAAAAAGTTGTGAATTTTGAATTGAAGCAAATGGGTAAGTTGCTAAGAATTTTCTTTTCCATGCAAAAATGGATTTATGTTTGTTGAGGGACAAACGGAAAGTCACTGGCCAGGTCAGACTTACTGGGCGTATATAGCCACCTTGAGACCCGGGGCTCTTCTAATGCTCTTCTACATGATCATTTATCAACATGAACTGATTTATGGGACCACACTGACACAGGTCAAACACGTACAAAGTACTTTTAAAAAAACATAATCACATGAAATCGATTTCAACTCACATTGTGTCGGGTAGAAGTATTGCAAAAGAAAATGCAAAATCTACTGGATGTAAATAGGAATATTATGAAGGTGGAATGGGATGAACATTTGCTCAGTGTTTATATTATTATCATTTTCATGCTTATTCCTATTCATAGAGACATTCTAAAGATTAGGGGCTGGACCAGGAACCCACACATATCCACACTGACTAGATAACGGAAAGAACAATTAGCAGTCATCAATACAAACACTTCCCAGCGTGGGTTATTGCCTCACAATGAGCTAATGGAATCCTGCAGGGCAATAGGGAGCCAGGAGCTGGAGCCGCAGATCGGGGTCCTAGTGCCGTACACAGATGCGTGATGGGTAAGGAGCTGTGTTTACTAACAAGCTGCTGCAGGCACCGACAGCTTTAAACATGATGCATGACCCCTTGCTCCATATTACACCTGCAGGGATTGATGGAGCCCTCACGCTTTGGCCTTGGGCTGATGGGCAGCAGTGGGAGGGAGATGAACCTTTGCATACACTGTACAAAGAGGGACCAAGCCTGGGAACCTCCAAGCCTATTTATTCTCACCCACACAGAGCATAGCGAGCTCATTTCGTTTTCACAATGCTTTATGTTGAAAAAAATGATAGATCTCTCTAAGGGATCGCGCTCATGAAAAAGCCAAGGTCAGTGGAGTCGCCGTGTGCACACAGTCATTTGGTGGCAGCCCGAGATTAGCAGGACAACAGCTGCTGCAGGAGCGTGGCGGCAAAGAGGCCTTGCTACCTACTGGCAATCAACCATCAGCCCTCTCCTGGGGGGTAACAAAAGGGAAAGCCCCTGTTAAATGAGCCCCTATCTTCTTCTCATCCCAGGCAAGTGTCCTGCATAGGGCACATGAGACTCATTCTGTACAGACACTTCTGTCGGATATTGACCACAAGCCACTCAGATCTATACTCTGCTTAAACATTCTCCCCATCAGCATGTCTGCGGTCACAGAACACTTCTTCTTCTTGACACTTTCCCCCTAGAATATTGATAAGATCATTTAGCTGAATCGGTTTGGGACTCGTGTAATATCGACTAGAAGTTAGAAAAGATGATCCGATCTAATAACCACACAACGTTCCTTTCTTCTTCAGGGACTTTACACTGATCCTACTAAATAGTCCTCAGAGTTTAACCGAACTTAGTCCGATCGGAATTTTAGTTAGGTTTGCTATAAATATATATATATATCTCACGTTTTTCCTCTTGTTTTTGCATTAACAATAGTGAACAGCATGTCAAAAAAACCTGGGGGAGGTTAAGGCTAATCTCTACCAGGCAATCACAGTAAACATTCATATAAAAAAAGAAAGAATGAAGAATAAGAAGCGACATTTCGTCCCTTCATAAAAACACAGTTTTAAGTGCCACGTAATTTATTCAATTTTAATGAATCCAGACGCTTTACTATCTAAAAAATATTAGACCTTTAAAATTAGATGCTTTCACTTAGAAGATATTTCTTTAGTCGGATATAATCTAAATTTCCATTTGTTTCTAAAAAAAAATCAAATCATCTAAAAATTTTTTTGTTGTGCTTTTTTATCTGTTTAAAGGTTTTCTTTAAAATCAAAATACAGTGGAACCTCAATTTTACATCCCCTGATTTTAAGTTATCCCTCATTTTACATTGTCGTTCTGTGGTCCCACCTATATATTATGCATAATACATTTCCCTGATTTTACATTTTCCTGGCTTTTCTGTTCCCCTGAAAAACGTAAAAAATAATCATATTCATGAGATACGTTAAAAAATTAGAGTAAACGATGGAATTAGTTTGTATTTTATATTGCATTTAAACATAACTTTAACATAAATATAAAGGATGTCTGTGTTCTATTTTCTCCACAAGCACATTCGAAATATACCAAGGCAAAATATTGTCTAAAGAATCTTATTTGAGAATTTAAAAAAAAAATAATACATTTCATATAGGTTTAAGCTAAGCTTACAAGAAAGGAGGGAATTAAATAGTTTTGCTTTCAGAGAAATAAATATACAATTAGACAGAAACCATTTTCCTGGGATGTATAAAAATACAAATGAATATAAGAAAATAGACAAATGAGACGTCAAACATTTTCGAAAGACACAACTTTATCTTTAAGGTTTGTATAGTAGTTTAGAAAACCGTGTGCTTAGCATAGGGACGCCTATATAAAGATTATTTTTGTCGATTTATAGCTTTTTTAGGGGGTTTTATTATTTGTTCAGAAGGAAGATTCCATGCCCTGTAAAGTAACAAACATTCACTATATAGTGTATTCCAGAAAACTTCTACCACTAAACTGCATTTTCAAAGCAATTGTTTTGCTTTGATGAATAGTGTGCAGCACATCCCCCAATCTAGTGGAGTGTGCACTTGAGTGTATCACTACTTCCCCTGTATTCTGTATCACTCAGGAAATATCCTGAGCAATATCTACAGGAGGAGCTGCTCCCTTGGAATGATATGCTGAACTAAACAACCATTTCAAACATCACCTCAGTTCTTAAGCACCAATACACCTGTTAAAAAAAAAGTAAAAATAAATGTGTTTTAAGAGGTCTTTAGCAAATCCCCAAATTTGAAGGCAAGGCAAGGAAGGCAATCCAGGCTATACATATGTGAAGATCTTATTATTGCCAGGGAACTAACTGGTTTACCTTAAAGATAATGTCAGAGGATTCAGTTTAAAGACAATAGAGAGGGAGAGAAAAGGGGGCTTGAAAGGGAGTTTTCTTTATCCTGAACTCTTTCCCACAATGAAAGGCTCTTTAAATCGCAACATCTGATAAATGTAGGAGGAGAAATATATATATATATATATATATATATATATATATATATATATATATATATATATATATATATATATATATATATATAAATCCCTTTTGCTGTCAGGCCCATCTGGCACTGAATAAATCAGTGCTGTCATTGATGAGTTAATCACCAGGAGGAAAAAAGATACCAACTGAATATAGCAAGTTAAACAACAAGAGCTGAAATGTTTTATTTAAAGAATTTCTTGGATGAGGAATGTTCTGGTTTTGAAAACATTCATTCAGGATAAAGGCAAAAATACTGTAATTAGTATTATATATATTTTTTAACGAAGAGCAGACATGTGCTGCAGCTTGGGATAGCATTGCTTTATTGAGATGGACGTATTTATTTGACTGGGTGACAAAAACAAGATTGATCTGCTCATGGAAATTCCAAATACACACTTCAACCAGGCCTATTCGGGGGAAAAAAGAAAGTGATTCGGAATGAAAACTCATTCGACTTCTCCCCTGTTTCTTCCGAACACTGCCTGTAAATGTTTACTGCAACAGATTTAAAGTAATGAGCAACTAAGCCCCATTAGCATCAATATGGAAATGTGCCTAGTTTCTCAACATTTGTCCAACTAACAGACTGACATCTCGCGTTCAGAGCCTTTGCCCATGTCTGGCTTTAGATAAATAAGCATTACACGTCTGTTTAAAACACATATTTTATAACAGAACTTCACAAGTACCTTGGAGAGGAGAAAAGAAAGATAAAGAGGCAAAGGGGAAAGTAAAACACGGTAACAGTTTGTACATGAACCAAAAGCTTGGCTAAAATTGTTTCCTGTGTCAATTTTGCATGTCAATTAAAAATAATAAAATAAGAAACAAAACAGAACAAAACAAACTTTTTTTTTTTTTTGACTTCTAGATTGGGACACATTAATTTGCATGGGTGGGTTCATGTAAACTTCACTTTCCTTGCAGTGCAAAAAATCCTGACTGTATAAATACTGTCAAACTTGGGTTTGTAAAAGGTTCCATTTTAAATAAACACAGCAGCTAAAACCAAAAAAATTCAATGGTGAGAATCACCCCTCCAGTGTAGAAAGCTACCTCTCCAGTTTACCAGGGTTAATTAATCATGTTTTTTGTATTATTTTTAGTTGGGTGGATTGTTGCAAGTCTCGGGTTCTCACGTGTTTCAGATGTATAGCCAGAGATGCCCAACCTGCAAGCCTCCAACTGTTGTTGAAATACAACTTCCAACATCCTCCGGCAACCTTTCAACTCCTCGGGGATGCTGAGGGTTGTAGATCAACATACAGGTTGAAGCCACGGTTGGATATACTCACTTTACTCCATCTCCTGGGCAGCCTTGTGCAAAGGTCAGGGCTAGACCCATTGAGTGCACCTGCTATCTGGTGAGATAGTCCAAGTGCTTGTCGGGAGTATAAAAGGGACAATCCCACGTTCTAAGTGGGCCAGTGGCGGGGTTCACTGTACAGAAGTCTGAACCCCAAGATGTGGCGGTGTGTCTCTGCTAGCCCCATATATATCCTCTGCTCCTGGAATAGTTCCTCCCGGGGGGGTCATTCTTTTCTCTTTCTGTCTCCTGTTACAAAACCAGACCCTGACCACCTCTTTCTCTAACTGTAAACTGTCCGCAAGGGAGGTGATCTCCGGGGCTGAAGGTTTCGGGCACTTGAGGAAATGGCTTTCCAGAGCCCCCTTGACGCTGACCTCTATGGAGGTTCTCTTTTTCCTTTTCCTTCCCTGGGCTGCAATCTTGTCTATACTGGTGGGGCTCCCAGAGGATGAGTCCGCCTCTTCCAGCCACTTGTTCAACAAAGGCTTCAGCTTGCACATGTTCTTGAAGCTCAGCTGCAGGGCCTCGAACCTACAGATGGTGGTCTGAGAGAAGACATTGCCATAGAGGGTGCCCAGGGCCAGCCCGACGTCCGCCTGTGTAAATCCCAGCTTGATCCTCCTCTGCTTGAACTGCTTGGCAAACTGCTCCAGGTCATCTGAAGTCGGGGTGTCCTCATCAGAGTGATCTTGGTGCCCCCCTTGGAGCTGCGAGTGCTGTTGCTGCGCCTGGGAGACTTGCTGGTGTCCGTGATCGCCGTGGTGGTCGTCGTGGGAATCCCTGAGCCCATGGTGGTGAATGCCTTGCCCAGAGCCCGGGTTGATCATGCCATTGACAGTGAAGCTGGGCTGAGAGTACAGCAGCCCCTGACCATTGGAGGAAGCCATGCTGGACAGGTGGGTAGAGCCGGTGCTCCTCCATGCCCCTGGCCCGTGATGGTTGCCGTGAGCAGGGTGCACTAGGTGAGGGGCTCTGCTCTGGTGCTGCAAGGTGCCGCTGACTTGCAACTCATCCCTGCTGGACTGCACTGTGGGCTTGATGTCCTGTTGGCCCAGAGGACTGGTTGCCCAGGGGGCTCCGTCGCCGTGGGACAGCGCTGTGATCCACTGGTGAGCGTGACTGAGGGGGTGTCCGTTACACTGCAGCGTGTAGTCGCTCTGCACCAGCGTTTGTGCATCTCTGTAGCTCTGCGCCTGCTGCATGCCACCAGGATCCGCGTGCACGATGGAGGAGCCGGAGCCCAGCAGGTTGTAGTGGTTGGACGCAGTAGTAGCCATGATTCTTCGAGCGCGACTGATATGGCTGCTTAAAGGAGCCGAGCATTTGACAGCTTCTTCCCCTCGCCCCGGGCGCCCCTCTCCCTTCTGCCTGTGTGTGTTTGTCTGTCTCGCTGCAGCAGCCCGTGCTTGAGCACGCCTCTTTGTCCCCGCCTCTTTGCTCCTTCCATTGGCTCTCTGCTCTTTGCTTTAGTGGATACCTCTAGCAACCGGACATTTTCGAGTGCAGCCATTGGATGAAGACCCAAACAGCTCCGCCCACCCCCTTGTCCAACCTGCGGGATGCTGAGCGCACATGGGAGAGCAAGGATTTGTACAATCGGTTAGGGGCACCCTGGCCAGCCAACGGGACTGGAGCCTGATTTCTTAGACCAGTGTATACTTGCGCCCATCTCAACAGCTCACACCTCACTTCTTCAGCCTATTCTTATGAAACTTTAGGAGAACCCTTTGTCCCTGGGAGACCACCAGAGGGCTAACGATGAGACATTACACCGGGGTCAGTAGCCCAGCAGAGGGTCACACCAATGGGAGTGCCAATGATGTCACTGTAATTAGCAACAATGTAATTAGATGGGAAGAAAAAGCATTCAGCCCAGCAGCCAATTGCAAGAGGGAGCTGGCATTGGAGACTGCTGGTAGTGTGCGCCCGAACTCTGCCAGCTGCTGCCAGGCATGTAAGCACTCAGGGTCTCTACTCCTTGTGGGTGTATAGGGGTTGCAAAGTACGGAAACAAATTGGTCTGTTGGTGTATGAGTGTGTGGGGGGGGGGTCAAATTGACCTGTCAGTTTATTTTTCTGTTTTATCTAACTACTATTTATACATTCTATCACATCTAGCTATTATGTCTTTTATCTATTTGTATCTAGCATAACTAAAGGATCTATGCCGTATTTCATTCTGCCATCTAATTTGTGGACATCCTATATAAGTGTTTCAGTAATTCATCTATAGTACCTATAGATATCAGTGCAATATCCTACCTGCATGTGTGGCACCCACTGACACCTGGCACCTCTGTAAAATGAGTGCACCAGCCCACCTGCATATCTTGTACTGTGATCTATCTATCTATCTATCTCTCTCTCTCTCTCTCTCTCTCTCTCTCTCTCTCTCTCTCTATCTATCTATCATCTATCTAAGTATCTATCTATCTATCTATCTATCTATCTATCTATTATCTATCTAATTATCTATCTATCTATCTATCTATCTATCTATCTATCTATCTATCTATCATCATTTATCTATCTATCTATCTATCTATCTATCTATCTATCTATCTATCTATCTATCATCTATCTATCTATCTATCTATCTATCTATCTATCTATCTATCTATCTATCTATCTATCTATCATCTATCTATTATCTATCTATCTACTATCTATCTATTGATCTATCTATTGATCGATCTATTGATCTATCTATCTATCTATCTATCTATCTATCTATCTATCTATCTATCTATCTATTATCTATCTAATTATCTATCATCTATCTATCTATCTATCTATCTATCTATCTATCTATCTATCTATCTATCTATCTATCATCATTTATCTATCTATCTATCATCTATCTATCTATCTATCTATCTATCTATCTATCTATCTATCTATCTATCTATCTATCTATCTATCTATCATCTATCTATTATCTATCTATCTATCGATCTATCTACTATCTATCTATTGATCTATCTATTGATCGATCTATCGATCTATCTATCTATCTATCTATCTATCTATCTATCTATCTATCTATCCATCCATCCATCCATCCATCCATCTATCATCTATCTATCTATCTATCTATCTATCTATCTATCTATCTATCTATCATCTATCTATCTATTGGGACAAATTTACCTGGAGTTTGTGTGTTGAGCGCTATGCAGGATACCTTTACCTGAGAAGAAGTAGGTACAGCGCTGGGTACCCCTTTGGCAATGCATTGTAACGTTCAGTAAGAGCTGCTGTACATTACACATACCTAATACAATGCTTGTCCCTGTAATGTATAGTGCCTTGGGGATATACAGCACAGACAGGATTTTATTTCTCACCAATTCTACTTGCTTCTTTTTCACACCATAATACACTTACATTAAGTAGGCAGAGACAGAGAGCATTATTGGTTTGTTCTGCCTGGTAATGATGGAGTTAAGCTTAAAGCGAGCTGCAATCAATAATGGGCAATGTCCAATGGCAGTGTCAGATAAGATCTAGAAGCACAGCCCTGTCAGGGGACCATATCAATAACCTGTCTAATGAATGCAAGAAGTCACCTACGTGTTGCCTGACATTAGCTGGATGCTGGGGGCACTGTAGGAAATGTGCTTTCCCATGGGGCGATATGATCTTTAATATTCACTTAGTTTGTCTGGATACTTCTTAGATTGTTGGCCCCTACAACAAACACAAGAAATGTGGCTCCTAATAACATCCAAAGTGCCTCTGTGCTACCATGTAAGCTGGAAGGTTAAATGGGAACTATTACGAAAATGAAAATTGAATATAAGCTTATACTCAATTAAAAAATCTGCATTGTTTCTGAAAAAAAATCACTTATATCTTCACTATTCCTCTTTCAGTATCTGTTTCTCCTAATTTTGTCTTCATTTTGACTTCATTCAGCTTCTTTCCTAGCAGCTGAATTCCTGGAGCTCACTCAAATAACTGATTCCAATACAAACAGAATCTAACAAAATAAATGCATTTTGCACAACTTCTGCATGTAGAGAGACATGATGTCTGGTGATTTTAATAGAGTGAGCTCTAATATATCTTCTAGGCAAAATAAGCCTCCCCTATAAGACAAATTGGATCATTCATTTGACACCCAACTCCTGAATGAAGAGAAACAGATGCTGAGAGAGGAAAAGCGAAGATAAACTTGATTATTTCGGAAATGGTACATAACTCTTAATTGATTGTATTTAGAAAGTTTCTTATTTCAGTATGCTGAAACTTATATTACAATTTCTTTTTTCTCCATAGTTCCCCTTTAATTACAAATTGTGCTTTAAACTTAGCAGTACACAGTATATAGTATATACACTCATAAAGATTGCTTGGCGTTACGGATACAGACCCCAAGTAGGAATCAGACTAGTGTGTGTACTTCACAAGAATAATAGATCAGTGTACTTATAATGATGGCATTAGTTCTAACTGTAGTTAGTGACGTCACAACCAATTGCTGCACCAGTGTTTATATGAAATAATCCACTCCTAGATTAGAATTTACATCCCTGAGGGTACACGCGTTTCTACGCTAATCGCAGGCTGTTGCTGGCTTCTTGGCTCTGCAGATCCCTGATATGAATGAGATAATTATCGGCTACAAGTATGACTCGCGTTTTGGCTAAATGCAAAGCCAAATGCAGCATCAGCCTAACCAAATTGTATAGAAATTGTTGTAAATGAGTTTTAATTTGTTGCAAGATTACAGCATCAAAACAAATGCAAACCCACACCACCACCCGTGTATTGCAAAATTGTATTGTGTCTCTCTCCTATTAATAATCAGAAAGTTTAGATGGCAATGGCAAACTATTTGCGCGGCGATCCAGAACCTGGCGCTAATCCTGCTCTTTCTTTGGGCGTCTTTTCGCTCAGCCCCATTCAGCTGTGCTCAGAGCCACGGACATATATATGAGTGGGCTGAAGTAGCGAACTAGTATGTGTATTGGTTGAATAAGTGTATTATTCTGGGTTAGCGATACAGAATTCTCTGCTACTGCGCTGGGGGGGGGGGGGGGGGTAAAGTTAAAGCAGCGAGTTATTTCACTTGGAGTTGGTTTCCAACAGCAATCTGTAGTCAGAACACTATTATGGCACATGGCTCCTAGTGTGGAACACTGACAATATTATCTCTACCTACTTGCCTGTCTATCCATCCATCATCTATGTATCCGTCATCTAATTATGTGTTATAAACTGATTTGAGGGAATTTCCCCTAGAACAGATGCAAGCAATGAATAATAAGTCATTTATGTTCTTGAATACAGTATGTGACGTCATGAGATGGTTGTAGTGAATTAGATGCATATTGTATATCATAAGGAAAAAGGTATCCCCCACTTTAAAGTTTAAGAGTATTGCCAGCTATTGCCTGTATGAAATCTGTCCTGCGGCCTTGTACCCTTTTATACTGTCATGATACTCCTGGGTGTCTTTCCTCTTTCAGTTACATTAGTGTTACATTATTGACACGTTTTCCTTTTTAATGTATGTATCTGTAATAGTGTAGCAATCGTTTCCTATTCATTGTGGTTTCAGCACAGCTTTGTGCCCACTCTTCCTCAGCGATTCTAAAGTGGCAACACTATCCAAATATATCTTTCAGAATCGTAACACAGATATCTTGGATTAGTTTATCATCAGGTCCTATTCAATTAATCGCCGTCTGCCTAGCTCTTTTGTTTTGGGTTGAATCGTAAATTATTATTGAACTATAGATGTCAATAAGACTGCAATATCCTAATAAGGTTAATTATAGAAATAATGGAAATGTAATGCTAATACTACTTCCACTGCTGCTGCTACTACTAATAAAATAACGTGAGAACATTTACTGTTTTACATCGCGTTGCGTGCGTCTTCCCCAGCTGTCCCCCACGGATGTATAGTTATGTCGCTCCTGTAAACTAGCAGGAGCTCCGTACAAGCATTAAGGCATTAATTTGGGGAGAAAATGATTGCTCAGCAGTAGAGTAACGTTATAATTTGCTAACACGAGTCCGATAAGGTAAAAACATTTTAAAAATAATAAAAAAAGCTTTATTATAAGAAATACATGTTAGACGCATTCGTTTTATGTACAGCCTATACCCCAGTTTTGGTTCACTAACACAGGTGGGGGGAGGGCCGAGGCTTAGTGTGTGCTCACAGTGAAGATGGAGGTGTCCTTTTGTAATGCATATTGGTGGGCCCATTTAATGTAACTATTGTGAAGTGAGAATGTTTTGATCTCTCTCCACCCTTCCCCTTTTAACCTCCCCTGTGGGAGCTATTGAGCCAGAAGCTCTCAGTGCCTGGCTTCAGTTGTGCCCTTGCAAGGCAAGGAGCATGATTTGGTGTTTCAGCTCTGCTCCTGAATGGGGACTCCAACTTTAAGGAGGAGAGGGACAAAACCGATTCCCCAGCTTCACAAGTGATTGCTTGGTTAAAAGAAAAAAATCCAATGCACACAATGAGACAGCTGGCTGTTTTAATGAAACCTCATGACTACAGGCTAAGGGATGTATTTATGACAACTCAATAGCTACTCTTGCATCTTGTCTTTCCCAAAGGGTTGTAACAAATACATTTAAAGACTCAAAATCGAATACAAACTGAGTTATATCATATCACTGCCATGGATTACAAGATATTTGGGACACACACACCCTATATGCTACCCCCAGTTTTTAGGTGTTCCATGTCCTAAAACTGTTTTTGCCTTATAAAATAAAACATACTTTTAAGCAACCATTTTAGTCGTTTTACAATTATTTATACATGTAAATATAATTAAAAGCAGTTTGTTTCTATTTCCTTTTTTTTTGTTCTCTGGTTTTAAGTGCTTCATTTACACTGTGTTACAGATCCTCAACAGCCAAACAGATACTGATTTTACTAGCAGATATAATCACACATAACTTTACAATCATTGGACATTATCAATAAATGTATATTGGATAGTGGATTAGGATGACATGTTCTTTAACTGTTTTTGGGTGGATGACCCCTTTAACAGTGAATCAATCCATAGAATGTAAATAATTGGAAGTAGTTTGTAAATGTAGATAAATGGAAGTAGCTATATGAAGTTTGCAACAACCTGTTATACAAGGCTAGACACTGGTAAAAGTAGGAGAAGGACAATGGAAGAAATCCCCCTTCACTTACTAACTGAATAGATTTTTAAATGCAAATGTTTCAGGACTACTTTTTGGTCCCTTTATCAATCATGCTCCAGGCTGGAATCAGTCAGTGCACATTTTAGTTACATTTATATAAATCTCTCCATCCCACCTGGTACATATATCACTTTCTACTTGCTAAGACCACTAATCATGGCAACTAAAATGTGAGTTAAATATAATTCTTTATTCTGCACTGTCTTCTGCCATTCCTGCTGCTTTCTGACAAGCACGTTACTATCAGGTACAAATAAATTAACTTTTAATTAATTATATTTGAGGCTGTCATATTGATAGTTGTTATTGAAATTCTATGACAATTAGACCAGAATAGAAAATAAAAAAACACATCTATAGCAGTTCTTTTTCCTTTTAAAGACATGGGTATTGGCAGGTGGTAGGCCTAGATGCACATCCATAATCTGGCGTTGGACCTTGTCACATAGGCCCTTATTAAGATAATTAAAGTGCATCAGATGTCCAGTAAGGCCAGGAAAAATGTGTCTGAGGAGCAGAGTGTTCTGAAATTAAGTAGTTTGTGTCTGGGTCTGACCTTACATAAGAAATTATATATCTGTGACCTGTAGATGCAGAGTGGGGATCTGTAGTATTTAGCTCTCTGGTTACTGTCAAAATACTAATACATTTGCAGACTTCATTATTACATGTTGTGGTGGTATTGCCTTTTTTTGCATTTAATCTATTAATGGACCCCAAATTAGGTGATTTACCCCCTCCTTTGGGTTGAAGCAGCAGATGGGGGTAAGGGCCGTCTGAAGGTCACATTTGAGATTTGGGAAAATCACTTATTTGCTTATTTGCCTTATTCTTATATATTCTTATTTGCCAATCTATATACTCTTAGAACAGTAATGGGGTTATGTAATAAAAGGAACTAACTTTGCTCAGGAGCAGTAACCCATAGCGACCAATCAGCAGGTAGCATTTACTGGTCACCTGTTTCAAAGCAAATATCTTATTGGCTGCTATAGGTTACTGATCCTGGGCAAACTTAGTGCCTTTTATTATATATGGGGGAAAGAGTATAATAAACACAGAGCAGATCAGATAGATATTCTACTGATTACCTGCCCTTATGCTCTGAATGTGTTCCAGACAAGTCACAGTGTTACTTGAATACATTCTTTATGTTCAACTGTCCTGTTTTCATCTCTGCATGAAAAGTTGTAGGATAAGGGACTACTTCATGTCAGCAATACTACCCTGTTTAGCTCTTTCCCTCCCCCAAAGAAAATGATAAAGTACCCAGCCCCTCCTCACTTACTTGTCGTTTTTGCTTAGTCTTCATTTAGCATGGGACATTTTGGCGGATTATCAATCCAACTCTTCATAAGGTTGGCAATTTCTGAGGGCTATTCATTCAGTGAACTGTCGCATGAAGCCCCCAAAGCAGAAATCCAATTCCAGTTAGTGATTTTAAAAGTCGCTACTGGGGCGTAGGATCTACAGATGGCTGTATTTTCAAACATGCTTCCCAGGGTGCATGATTCTGTATGTGCTTTTTTCTCGTGCACGGTTTTTCACGTGCGCACATTTTAGTAATGCGTAAGTTTGTCACACTTATGTTTTTGTCTCGTGAAGGTTTTTTCAGCGTGTTTAAAGAGCTCAATCGCCATTTTGGTATCCTATTGAAAGTGCATACAATCCTGGGAGTGGACTCAAATTTTCTAATTTCAGTCATGTAATTAAATGGCTGTCTTGCAGAAATGTTTGGTTTTGTTCAACTGTATTGCTTGTAGCACACCAGGAGGTACTGAAGTGTACTGGTGATCTTCAGCTGGACATAGGCGCAAAGATCCGATCGTGCGAATCCTCGAACGATCGGACTTCCCTATCTCCCGACCTGCCATTAACAGATCAAATAAAGTAGAAATGAATAGATCAGCCGATGTTCTGCCCCTGACAGCAATCGCACGAAAGTTATGTCCAACATAAGCTAGTCTCCCACTGAAAATCATATGATCAGCAATACATGCAGATATATTGTCGGCAGCTGTCAGAAATTTTCTAACCTGTCCTGTCGATTCGTACAATCGGATCTTTGCGTCTATGGCCAATTTTACAGCCTCAGTTAAAGCTGCTCTTGTTGCTTGGTATGTCCCTCTTTGTTTTCTCTCTCTCTCTCTCTCTCTCTCTCTCTCTCTCTCTCTCTCCCTCTCTCTCTCTCTATATCTTTCGATGTATTTTCACACTTTTATTTGTTTATTCTTATGATTCATATTTTTATTGTCTCTGCTCAGCTTGCCATATGGAATCCATACAGAGGAAAAGAAACTCATTCTCAAGTTTGTTCAGGCTGCTTTGACACTCCGGTGCCGGATAAAAAGTTTTGCAAATCATGCTTTGGCCTTTTCCTACAGAGTATGCCTGATAGTGTTGTCCCTTCTGTTCCAGGAGCTTCAGTATCCAGGAAGGATTCTGAGTCCTCTGATTTTTCAGGGGATGAAAGTCTTGAGCCAATGTCTGAGAATTTTTCTGAGGAGGAAAAAGAAGAAGCAGAATCTTCATTCTTTCATTCGGCCTTAATTCCTCATTTGATTAAAGCGATTAAATTAATCCTGGGGTTAGAGGAGACAGTGGATTCTCAGAAGTCTAAGGTGCTCCCTTCTTCTAAGCCGAAACAATTATTTTCCTCTTTTTCCGAAAGTGGCTGAATTGATTTTAACAGAATGGGGAAGAGCGGCTAAGAAAGTCTCTTTTTCTTCTTTGGTTACGATATTTTCAAAATAATATCCAAAAATTGGGATTCAGCCCCTGCGGTGGATTCCCCTGTAATTCATTTGGCGGAGAAAACAACTTTGCCGATTGACGATTTGTCAGTATTGAGTGAGCCCATAGATAGAAGAGTAGAGACGACAGACGAAGCATCGCAAGGCATATCAAGTAGCGGGTGCCTCATGTAAACCTGTAGTAGCTCTAGTTTCAGTGGCAAAAGTCTCCTTGTGAATCGACATCTTAGACAAAGCTATCGCTGAGGGTACAGATATAGCTGACATGAGTGTGGGATTATCTGAATTGAAAATGGCAGTAACCTTTACAGTATGTCAGAAGCAGCAGCGGATTTAACACCCTTGGCTTCCAAGTCAATGGCAGTGTTGGTATCAGCAAGAAAAGCTTTATGGCTCAGGTCTTGGGGTGCAGATGTGGCGTCTAAACTGAGTCTGTGTAACTTGCCTTATGTTTTTCGAGGTGTTACAATGTCTGGGAGCATTCAATTTACTGTAAGACCAGTGGGTGCTGGCCTTATTAAGAAGAGGTTATCACATAGAATTTTTATCCGTTCCGACTCAAAATATTTTTTTTGTTTCCCCTACTCCTCGGGGTCAAGAAAAGAAAGAAGCCCTCAAAGAGTATGTTCAGATGATGTTAGACCAGGAGGTAGTGGTTCCAGTACCTCAAGAAGAAATGGAATAGAAGAAAATTTAAATTCATACTTACCGAAATTTTCTTTTCCTGGTTACTATGGGCAGCATTCACACCAAGGGTTATTTCCCACCTCTCAGGTCGATAGGACAGGTTAACATAAAACTCCTCCCCCAAAAAAACAACAACACCCTTTAACCCTATATATACACCCCTACTTCCTTCTTACTCTTGTCTTTTGTCCGAGCTCATACTTAGGGAGGGTTTAGTGTGAATGCTGCCCATAGTAACCAGGAAAAGAAAATTTCGGTAAGTATGAATTTAGATTTTCTTCCCTGGTCACTATGGCAGCCTTCACACCAAGGGTGATATACATGAGCAATATTTTAGGGAGGGACAAAATCAAAAAAACTCTTTATCTTGCTGAACGAAAAATCTTTTATTCACACACTGATTCCAAAATTTTCAACGCAACATTAGTCTCTTGAGTGCATCGCACATCTAAATGATAGTGCTTCAGAAATGTATTTGCAGAGCTCCATGATGCTGCTTTGCATACTTCTCCCATTGAAGCTTCTGCCTGAAAAGCCCATGAAGCACTGATTGCCCTTGTGGAGTGTGCCTTTACTCCTCTTGGAAAACGAACCCCGGCTTCCTGATTTACTATCCAGGAATTTACTATCCACCTACTTATTGTAGTTGTGGATGCTGCTTTGCCTTTTTTATTCCCAGCTGGAATAATTAACAACTTTTTCTCTTTTCTCCATATCTTTGTTCTCTTAAGATATATCGACAAACATCTTACTATGTCCAGAGTATGCCATTCTGTTTCCTTTTCAGGTATTGGCTCTGGATAGAAAGCTGGTAGGATAATTTCCTTGTTTAAATGATGCTCCCTTACCACATTTGGTAAGAATTCCGGCACTGTTCTCATCTCCACCTTATCTGCTTGCAGGACTGTATATGGTTCCTCTGATGAAAGTGCCTGCAGGTCACTTACCCTTTTAGCTGAAGTGACTGCAATTAAAAAGGTTGTCTTTAGAGTTAACAACATCTCCGCAACTGTGGTGGTTCGAATGGTTCTTTTGTTAATGCTTTCAAGACTAGAGGTAAACTCCATGTTGCTGAGAGTTTTTTAACTGGCGGTCTCAGATGTAGTACTCCTGTTAAGAACTTTACTATCTTTTTGTCTCTCGCCCACTGCTTTTCTGGTAATACAGAAATTGCTGATGTCTGTAATTTTAGAGTCCTCCCACTCAGGTTTTTATCAAATCCTGCTTGAAGAAAGTCCAATACATGGGACACTGTTACTTGTTCAGGAGTGACTCCTTTCTTAAGTAACCATGGCAAAAACACCTTCCATACTCTTTGATAAGTTTTATTAGTTGAAGGCTTTTTTGCGACAACATTGTCTCAATTACTGCCTCTGAGCATCCTTCTTTTCTTAGCCTACTCCTTTCAATCTCCAAGCCTTCAGAGATAATTCTTGCGGGCCTGGATGTATCATTGGACCTTGAAGAAGAAGGTCTGTCCTCATTGGAAGTGTCCATGGATTGTCTATCAACATTGATATTAGCAATGGATACCAGACTCTCCTGGGCCAATCTGGAAGGATTGCTATCACATTGGCCCTCTCCCTCTTTATCTTCCTGAGTACCCTCGGAATTAATGGGTATGGAGGAAAGATGTATAACAGACCTCGACTCCAATCTTGCACCAGAGCATCCATCGCTAGTGCTTGATAACAATGCGTCCTCGCATACAATTGTTTTACCTTTCGATTTTTTGCTGTTGCCATAAGGTCCACAACTGGTTGCCCCCATCTTTGTACAATCTTCAGGAATATTTCCTGATTCAGATCCCACTAGTGCTTGTTGGTTGTCGTACGACTCAAAAAGTCTGCTAACTGATTGAGTTTTCCTGGGATATGTAATGCTGACAGATCTTGAAGGTATTTCTCTCCCCATCTCATAATGGGTCTTAGTTCCTCCAACAAATCCTTGCTGCGAGTACCCCTCTGTTTCCTGATGTGCATCACTGCTGCTAGATTGTCCATCTTCACCATCAAAGAAGTTCCGTACAATTGCTGATTTAGAGTTTGGATTGCCTTCCAGACCGCTCTTAGTTCGAAAATGTTGGATGATAGGTGCTTTTCTTCTGTGCTCCATCTCCCTTGAACATAAATCTGATTTAGGTGTGCTCCCCAGCCCCATGGGCTTGAGTCCAATGCACCTCTACTAGAGATTTTCCCCTGGTCAGATTTTCTTGTGATAGCCACCATCTCATTTCCTCTTGAACCTGATTCACAATGAGAAATTTTTGACTCCACAACTGATTTGATCGTCTCCACTGTCGAATGAAACTTTGTTGCAGTGGTCTTATATGCCATCTTGCCCATCTTACCATTGGGATTGTTGAATTCAACATTCCCAAGACACTGGCTATCTTCCTTGCTGGCCAAGTGGACTTTTGAAGAAATTGTGTCATGACCATTTTTACCTTGATCTTTTTGTCCTCTGGTAACGTTACTAAGGCTTGTTCTGTCAAGAACCTTGCCCCTAGGTATACCAGATCCTGTGTAGGCCAAAATTGACTTTTTTCCATATTCAGCTTCCATCCATGACTCTGAAGGATATCTATCACTATATCTCGATGATCTTCTAATATTCTTGAATCTTCCGCCTTCAGCAAAATATCGTCTAAATAGTGGTATATCGGTATATGCAAATATGCATCTTTTAGATCTAACGACAACATCCAATCTGTTGGTTGAATCTCCGCAATAATTGTCTGATTTGATTCCATCCTGCATTTCTTTACCTTCAGGTAAACATTTATGGGCCTTAAATCCAGGACTGGCCGGTAGTCCCCCGTCTTCTTTTCCAACAGGAACATTGCAGAGTAAAATCCAGTCTCTCTCTCTTCCTGAGGTACTGGAACAATGGCCCTATCCATCAATAGTTGTTGCACATAACTTAACATAATCTCCCTCTTTTCCTTCTTCACTGGAATATTCGATATTGTAAAATAACTGTTTCTTGGCGTTCTGTCGAACTCCAGGTAGTATCCTTTTCTTATTATCTGTAATACCCACTGATCCTTTGTAGACTTTTTCCAAACCTCCACAAAACGTTCTAATCTTCTGGGTATCAACGAAGTTTGGACTGCCGAATCCTCAATACATCTTTCAATCTTGTCCTGCAATCCTTGTTCCTCTTCCTCTCTGTTGTCTAAAAAGAGAACTCTGACCTCCCCTCCACTGATTGGTCGTGGAGTTTTTTGTTGTCGTTCTGTTAAACTTTTGCTCCCTAGGGAATTTTCTCTCCTGAAAAAACTGTTTGTTCTTATTTCCTTCTCCTCTCATTGATACCCTCTCTTGTGGAAGAAACACACTCTTACCTCCTGTAACCTTCTTGATTATATCTTCCAATTTTTCTCCGAACAGCATTGTACCTTCAAATGGTAAATTGCAAAGGCTTATCTTTGATGCTTTATCCGCTGTCCATTATCTCAGCCACAACGCTCTTCGTGCTGCTACAGATAAAGCCATTGCTCTGGATGATGCCTTGACCAAATCGACTGATGCTTCTGCAATGAAATCCGTCGCAAGCTTTACTTCCTCCAAGGAATCAACAATATATGCTCTATTTACTCCCTCCTTTAGAGCCTTTTCTATATTTTGAATCCAACATTGCAATGCTCTCGAAACCGATGTTAATGCTAGTGCTGGCTTTGTAGTCGCTCCTAACGCCACATGCGATTTTCTTAATGATGTTTCAATTTTCTTATCCATTGGATTCTGAAAAGCTGCCACATCTTCTACTGGTAATGCTGTTCTCCTTGACAAACGAGCTACTGCAGCATCTACTTTAGGGGGTTTGTTTAGTACTTGTTCTTCTTGCAGAGAAAAAGGATATTTTTTAAATATCTTAGTTGGAATTGGATATCTTCCTTCTGTCTTCTCCCACTCCTTTGATATAATCTCTTTTATCACTTCATGTACTGGAAAAGTTGCTTTTTCCTTTTTTAAAGACTTAAAAGGATTAAATGAAGATGTGTGCACCTCCTGTGGTTCTGCCAACTCTAACTGTGTTCTGACTGCCTTTATTAAAGGAACAGTAATACCAAAAAATTTAAATGTTTTAAAGTAATGCAAATATCATGTAGTGTTGCCCTGCACTGGTAAAACTGATCTGTTTGCTTCAGAAACACTACTATAGTTCATATAAACAAGCTGCTGGGGAGCAATGGTGGAAATTGAAAAACGGCTAAATGGCACAGGATAACTAATGGATAAAAGATAACACCATTAGACATACAGAGCTTATCTGCTATCTGCTGTGTAACTTGAGCTTTTTCTCCTTTGAATGGCTGCCCACATTGCTACACAGCAGCTTATTTATATAAACAATAGTAATGTTTCTGAAGCAAACACACCAGTTTTACCAGTGCAGGGCAACACCGCATTATATTTTTATTACTTTGAAACGCTTTTATTTTTTGACGTTACTATTCCTTTAATGGTTCTACTAGTGAGAGATCAAATGAAGACTTAAGGTGGCCATACACGGGCCGATAAAAGCTGCCGACAGATCGAATGGGACAGAAAATCTATTCGTTGATGCGGTCCCGCCATCCGACCACCCGTTAAGGCATCGTTAGGATCCGATCGGATCAGCCCGATATTGCCCACCTCAAGGTGAATCTCTCAGTGTATGGGCACCTTTAACCTCTTCCTCCTCTGACCCCTCTTCTGATGAATCGTCCGACATCAGCTCTCTTACATGTTGCCTTTCACCTCTATGTAAAGGTCTCACTACCTCTGTTTCTAAATCAGCTCTGGATCTCTTTTTGACTTCTTGCACTCCTTCTGAAACAGCTTCTTTTATCCATCTTAAGATGTCTGCTATATCTGCCGCTGAATCCCCAGCCAGTGTTTTTGTGCTGTATTCTGGCATGCTACTAGACTCTGTTCTTCTCCTTGCTACTCCTCTTCCTGGGCGTAGGCACACTGACAAGTGAAAGAACCAAAATATCATTACAATAGCTGCACTCTTTTACCCTTTTTAAAACACAAACCTACCTTTTTACATGGCTCACCTCCTAATACTCTGGGCATCATTTTCTGGGCTACTAGGCACCTGTGGCTCCATCATTGAGCAATCTAATAAACACCGAAAAGAAACAATCATGAGAGTTTTTTAAAAAATAAAACGCTCACTAAACCACAAGCCTATTCTCTTACCCATTCAGTAGCAAACGCTCCAATCTCTTTGCGTGCAGCACAGGACGCGCCTGACTTTCCAGCACATAGAAAGTTTGTTTCGCGCTGAACTGACGTCATCAGTAAGTGCCTGAAGTAGGCGCACGTCCTGCACTAGTGCCCACAAAGAAAATGGCGCCGTCAGCCTCTTCCCTATCCTATGCGCGAAAAAGAAAGAGAGACAGTTCCCTGGTGCCGCCCGCAACCTGGTGTAACACACAGGTAACTTTCTTGAGTCCTGTTCTTTGCCAATGCAGGAATACAGAGCCATCTTGCATATATACCCCGGGCTGCCTAATAACGGGGCTATGGTTAGCTTGTTCCTCTGTGAGGGAACACTTTTGCATAACCCTTCCAGGGAGAGAGGCGCAAAAACTCCCCAGGTTAATGGATCCCATATTGGGTTCCTGGTGAGCCATAAAATAAAATATTCTCTTGAGCATTCCAAGCCCTAAAAATTTTTTTTCGTCCTATCTCCAGCGAGGAAAGGAAAAAAGACAAGAGTAAGAAGGAAGTAGGGGTGTATATAGGGTTAAAGGGTGTTGTTGTTTTTTTTGGGGAGGAGTTTTATGTTAACCTGTCCTATGGACCTGAGAGGTGGGAAATAACCCTTGGTGTGAAGGCTGCCATAGTGACCAGGGGAAAAGGTATTTATTCCCTGCTTTTTCTGGTGAAGAAAGTCTCGGGAGGGTATAGGGCAAGAAACCGAACTCCTTCGTGCATCAAAAATTCAAAATGGAGAGAGTAAACACTATCATCGGTGGAAACATTATTTGAATATGAGTCTTTGAGAAAGTCTGGAAGTCTGTTTGTCCTACCTGGAGGCCCTCGGAAAGGGGAACCGCCAGCAAAGTACACTAGATGGATTGTGATTTTGATCCAAAAAACTAACAATCTTCAAGGCAAGCAAGCAGCGGCAGGGCTAAAAGCTCATTAACGAAGGCTGCAGCTACCTCCTGGGCAGCAGAGGCAGAGGTTTCAGAGTCGGCAGCATGGTCACAGGCTCAAACGTTCTATATATTCTATCGTTTGAATGTTAAGAAACCTTCTCAACATAATTTTGCTTCCACAGTTCTGTGGACTTATTCTGTTGATTGAAACTGTTTTGTGCCCTCCCTGTTTGGTTGTCACTGCTTGGGTACAACCTGTAGTATTGCTGACATGAAGTGGCCAGGAAAAAGAAAAATTTCCTATCATACCGTAAATTTATTTTCTTGATCACTTATCATGTCAGCAAACCCACCCTCTATACACTAGATTAAGTGAGGAGGGGCTGGGTCCTTTATGGTTTTCTTTGGGGGAGGGACAGAGCTAACCGGGGTATGGGGGAAGGGCAAATACCCGTAGTATTGCTGCCCAGAAAAATACATTTATGGTAAGTATCATTGGAAATATTTCTTTTTTTTGTTCCCTCATGCAATATCTTAGTCATATAACAAAACGCAAAAAACAAAAACAGCCAAACTAAGTCCCATGAGGGAGCAGCCTCCACAGCATTTACACCAACTGTTACTGTGCATGATGGTTGAGGAACCAGTGCATTTTCTGTTTTTCCTTTTTAATAGATAAATTGAATATTTTAACAGCATGATGTGTGCGGCTTCAGTAGCTTTCCCATGGTACAGGCAACCTTTGGCTGGGTGCTAAGTCTGCTGATGGTCTGGATAGTAATAAGGACCAACTAGTATTCTGCCATCAGTATATGGGCCCACAACTATGTCTTCACCAATCGATTAGATTGCTAATTATACATTAAAATTATACAAATATCAGCATGCTTTGCATTTTTTTAAATGAAAGATTTGGATAAGAACATAAATTGTAGCTTTTTCTATGTCACAGACTGCCTGTCATCACTGGACCCTTCAAAGGGTGGGTCACCTTTACATTAACTTAGTATGTATAAGCAACTTTTTACTTGGTCTTCATTATGTATTTTGTTTTTTACAGTATTTGCGTTCTTCTTCTGACTCTTTCCAGCATTTAAATAGGGGTCACTGACTCCATCTAAAAAAACCAAATGCTCAGCAAGGCTACAAATGTATTGCTATTGCTACTTTTTATTTATCCTCTTTCTATTCAGGTCCTCTCCTATTCATTTTCCAGTCTTTTATCCAGTTATGTGGTTGCTATAGTAATTTGGATCCTAGCAACCAGATGTCTGACATTGCAAAGTAGACAGCTGTTGAATAAAAAGCTAAATAACTCAAAAACCATTAATAATAAATAATGAAAACCAATGGCAAATACATCATACTAAAAGTTAATTTAAACAACCCCTTTAAAATTGTTGGCTGCAGTATCATGTTTTAGGGCTGTTGGTTGAAGAGAAGTGGTGGAGAATATACCGAGGTGCAGTGAGAAAAGTTTCAAGCAAAATCACCTTACTTTCCCCCCCAGTAAATGTAGTTAAAGTGTGCTTCAAAAGCGGATTAGGCTCCTTGCAGCCCCGGGTGCAAGCCGTACCCCCTGCCAGGGCAAAGTATACATGTAGCAAATGAAGCAGCAGCACTCCGGTATTTTTTTCCCCCCCCAGGATTACAACATCATTCTCTTGGTTGAATTGCACTTTGCCTAGAGCAACTGCGTCCAATTCACCAAAATGTATGTAGCAGCCTATGTGCTGTTGCACCACATATATTTGAATTCTGCTGGGTGTAATTTCTGGTTTTTGGTTTACAATTGATGTGTACAGCTAATACTTTTGGCTCCAATTGACACAGGGTGCTGAGGGAATCTGGAGGTAGCTCCTGGTCCAGAGATGGTGGTAGCTTCAAGGTTCCCCTGCATCATTAGACGAAGCAGCGCTCAATTTGGGACGGAAGGCAGGGGCCCTTATGTGTCCTTCTGCATTTCTGCATGTGTCTACTATCCTGCTGTGGAGACATTTGTTTAATAGAATTCACATGAGCAACACTAAGAGCAAAAAAGTTACCAAAACAATCATTAATCCGCAGGTCAGACAATTCTATTTAAACTACTATTCCAAAATTGCAACAATCTAGAGTAAAATGTGTATTAAATACATTTCCTCATGTTGTTGCCAGTAGACAAGTTCAGATAACGATTGTTATATTGTTGCTAAAACTTATCTTTAATTTGTGTTATTCTAAAATATTGGTATGTTGACCTGCTCTACCAAGATATATTGAAATTGCTCATTAATTAGGGCCTCACTGGGCCCTCTACACTCTTCCCCCCCCTGCAACCGCAGGGTCTGCTTCCTTTGTAGTTTTGTCCCTGGCATACAGGTATTTTGAAAGATTCATAATGTTGCTAACAATTCAGTGGCAATTTTAACAATCTGCTTTGTTTGCTAAACAAAATGTTCTGGTCAATTGAATCAGTTTGCTTATCAGTAACCTATGCTCAAATTAATCCAAATTTATGTTACAATTTGAACGGTTTACCAGTGAGGAACGGTACCCTTAACTGAAAGTCAAGCTTCATTTGTGCACTTCGCTTAACATACTGAATTAATAATAAATTAGCTTCCTTCAAAGTATTATTTTCCCCTTACAACATATGATGTTCTTTAAAAGTTAATCACTTCATAAGAAGAGGAAATGTATAATGATATTCACATTCAGAAAAAAACTGCTTGAAAGAAATCACTGTAATGAAGAGAACATTTGTAGTAATTTGTTGATAATTATCAGAATCACCAAATATTCGCAGAGGCTTTAACATTACGTGTTGGAAGAAAAGCAAAACATATTATTTTAATAGTCTGATATGCAAACGATCGACCATTCAATTACAAGGCTTAATAATGCATACACAATGTGATCTTGTTAGAAAGATGAGGAAGGTTGCATTAATTCACTCTAAAGACCAAGTGTGCTCTTACATTCAGTCAAATCCATAGCTGGGGATCAGGGAGGGGGGCTGCCAAACTGCATTTTAGGGAATAAAAATTAATGATCGGAAATCTGAGGCATTACATTAACATTAATTATATGACCTAACAGTAGATAAGATTATGTTTCTTACCCCCTAATTAGATAATGTCTCCTCATACATAATTTCTATTTGCATTTCCAGATTTCAGGATTAAAATTCATGGTGGAGTGTGTTACAATGCTCCCTCCTTGTGGGAACTATAATCTGACTAAGCAGATACATAGTAACATGGTAAACTAGGTTGAAAAAAGACATACGCCCAGCAAGTTCAACCTTTTAACTTTTTTTAACCTGCCTAACTGCCAGTTGATCCAGAGGAAGGACAAAAAAACCCCATCTGAAGCCTCTCTAATTTGCCTGAGAGGGGGAAACAAATTCCTTCCTGACTCCAAGATCGGACTAGTCCCTGGATCAACTTGTACTATGAGCTATCTTCCATAACCCTGTATTCCCTCACTTGCTAAAAAGCCATCCAACCCCTTCTTAAAGCTATCTAATGTATCAGTTAGTACATTTGATTCAGGGAGAGAATTCCACATCTTCACAGCTCTCACTGTAAAAAACACGAAGTCACTTCCCATTGATGTTTCTCCCAGTGGCCTCAAAGTAGGATCTTATTTTTGAATTCCAGGCTTGGAGGCAAGTTTTGGTTGCTTATAAACCAGATGTACTGCCAAACAGAGACTCCCATAGGCTGCCAGTCCACATAGGTGCTACCGAATAGCCAATCACAGCCCTTCTTTGGCACCCCAGGAACTTGTTTCATGCTTGTGTTGCTCCCCAACTCTTTTTACATCTGAATGTTGCTCACGGGTTAAAAAGGTTGGGGACCCCTGACATCGCGGGTAGCAGGCACAGCAGCTTATTTATATAAACAATAGTAGTGTTTCTGGAGCAGACACATCTGTTTTACCAGTGCTGGCCAACAATGCATTATATTTTTATTACTTTAAAACACTTTCATTTTTTGATGTTTTTGATAAATGATGGAATTCTGAGTCTAGGGAAACCATAAGTCCAAGTTGGTCTTCTGTGGCAGAATGTAGCTCCTCCAGCACCAAAGGAGCATTGATGACAGACTTGTGGGATCAACAGTGTTACTGATATCTGACAGGAACTAATGTCAGACAATGTCTAGTCCATTTCTTTCTCAGTATAGAGAGCTGTAGTAATTGGTGCCCACTCCCATCACTACCTCTTTCCTGACAGTGCCAATCTCGTCCAGTAACTCTGTCAGGGTTGTTTGGCTGGAGTGAATCTTTTTAAGGAAGAAGAAGGACTCACCCTTTCCTTCATTCTTTAGAATTTCCACCTTGTAGAGTAAGATGATATTTAACAGAGAATAATTAAGAAAAATGAAAAAAAGTCCTTTAAGATCACTTTCTCTTGCCCATCTTCCCACAGTCTCTCAGCTGCACAAAAAAAGTATCCAAAAATGTGTATGCAGATCAGCGCCTACGGCAACAGAGAAAGAAACAGAAAAAAATAGCGTAATATGTTTCAATATCACACAAACACCCAGTGTCCAGGGTTTTTTTTTCCCTTTAAATTTCCACTGTTATTGGTGACATGCAAAGTTTCTCAAATTTTTCCACCACCGTTTGGCTGGATTACCTACTTACAAACTGTAGGTATAGTATATGGCTCGTAGTGTTTAGCAGGTCTCGCCCTCCTTCTCCTGTCAGCTCCTCATGTTCCCATAGAGAGATATTAAGCCAGGATAGTTTAACACCATTCATTAAAAAGTAAAAAAAAGTTTAAAACAAATTTGCACTCACATTTGTGTGAGTGTGAATAATGATTGCACATAGGAAAAGATGTTTGCACAGGTTGCACTCTCGATCTAGGGGCCCTGCCGGCGTGTGTATCCCCCAGTGGCTCTTCCTGTGTTTCCTGTGTAACGTCACTTCTTGCCTTGGCAATCCAGCCAAACCGAGGTGGAAAAATTGGAGAAACTTTGCATGTCACCAATAATAGTGGAAATTTAAAGGGGAAATACACCTACCTAAAAAAAAAATAAAAAACAAAAAAAAACCTGGACACTTGGTGTTGGTGTGATATTGAAACATATAACGCTATTTTTTTTCTGTTTCTTTCTCTGTTGCCTTAGGCGCTGATCTGCATATACATTTTTAGAGTAAGTTCCCCTCCAGTCACAGGCCTGATGTCTGCCTTTACAACTTTGCCATTTTACCATATCACTACTGGTAGTCCAGAACTGAGGTTTAAAGACTTTGGGGCAGATTTACTAAAGGGCGAAGTGGCTAACGCTAGCGACAGACTGGTGCTAGCGGTCATTCGCACTCTATCGCCAGGTGACTTTTCGTTCTGACGAACGGTCGTTTCTTTGCAAATTCACTAAAGTGTGGATTTTACCGAACGTTACCTCTTTCGCCAGAGACACCTTTGCCGCCTCAGACCAGGCGAAGTGCAATTAAGTAGCTAGATCTTCCTCAATCTTCTGTCCCTTACATGTCGCCGAAAACTCACCAAAGTCCAAAAAACACTGGCGTCTTTTCCTTTTTTCAGCTTGCCTGCAAAAGACCTAACCTAAACTTTTTTTGGGTAACCAGTTTTCCCCATACATTTACAAACATATGGGAATATTAATTTTACAGTGGGCACATGTGTAGGGTATCAGAATATCTCTGTTGTCTTTATTAAGGTTCCCTGCACTTGTGTTTAAAAAAGTGTAATTTGTAAGTATATGCACCAACATTTAACATAAAAATGTCCATACAACTTTAAATTTCCCGCCCTATGCAAATTGACCTGAGCACAAAATGAGGCAGAAATGAACGCTAGCGCATCTTCACTATCAAATGCTCCCATTGCCGAAGTAACGCTATCGAAAAGTTGGTGAAACTCCCCATTTTAGTGAATTGGCGTAGTCTGAGTGCATTTGCGGCTGGCGAAGTGTTGTGATGGGTGCGAATCGGTCGCTGGTGACAATTCACCCTTTAGTAAATCTGCCCTTTTGTGGGCTTAAGATTCCATTACAATTCAACATTTGGCAAGGTTCATAAGAATGTTACAGATATGTAGAAACATGGTTGCTTAGCAGTTGTGCTTCTTTCAAGATAGAAACATAGTAACATAGTTGCTTGTGGCACATAGCAACATAGTTGCTGGTGGCACAAAGGGCTGTGATAAGAGGAGTTGTGAGCAGAGGACCAAATTGTTATAGCAGGGCTATTGTATGAAGTAGAATGACAGATTTGTTATTGGATAGCTTATATACCTCTTTAAATAGCTACTGCTACCTCTTTAGTTCCTTATGTGGGGCCACAAGCAAACTGTGTGATTTTCATCTCTTACTTGTAGTGAGCACAAGTGCTAAACTTTGTGTGTCAAGTGTGTAAGATTTTACACTTGAAATTGCATCCAAACTCAACCAGAGTGGGGATTGGGGCATTTCTAGCTATCAGCAATTAGATGTTTGACCACTTTTATTTGGATGCACGTCTATAGGATTCTGTGGAGACTTTGGCACATGAGTGCCTTAGGGTCTTTGTGGGGCAACTGGGGGAGCAGGTCTGGGCCAGCGGGGGCCCATGAGGGCCGGGTCCACCAGTTTTTTTTCCAGGTGTCCTGCCTGCTCCGAAGATAAATGGAGGAGAACGATTCCACACACCAGGACGTTAGTTAAAATAGAAAATCTTTATTTAGCCATGTTTTAAAAATACACGCTGTGTCTTAAGCTTGACGCGTTTCGGGCTCAGCTGCCCTTAATCATAAGCCTGCTCTGGTCTGACCCTACCTAGCGATATCTGTAAGCATCAGATTTATTATATCAAATCTAATGTATATCATATATTATATGGCATGTTCCTGCAGTACAACATTCCTATGCATCAGCTTATAATAAAGCATATTCTTCCTTTTCCCTGTTAACTGCTCCAAGGATAAAATCTTCCCGAAACCCTGTGCCTGAAATACTTGGTAGCAGGGTCAGAAGGGCATAATCTGGGGTAGAAATCAGTAGGTTCAAGCCAAACAAATTTCCAGTACTCACTGTCCATTTTTTTGCCATGATTCCTGTCAGCTATATATATTTTACAAATGGTAATTTTTAAAGGAAACTGATATTCTAAGCTCTGTAAATACTATATAAGTTGCATTTTTCAGTGTGACTAGCTACACCAGCATCATGTAAAGTCATCTTTTTTAGTATTTACAATATATATATATATATATATATATATATATATATATATATATATATATATATATATATATATATATATTTATGAAACTTATAATCATCTAAAATGTGTGTGGTCTCTAGATGAGTATTTTTCAAGTATACTTTATCCAAAGCAGGAGCTCTTTTTCCTATTCCATGCCTGACATATTAGCAGATACATCCCAGCTGCAGATGTATTGTACATTCTGTTGGTTTGCAGGGGAATGCAGATAATATCCTAGCAGATTCAGAACTTACCTAAATACTAATTGACAATCTGATGGTGCAAGCAATTAGTGGTGACATGTAACTACAGCCTTTTGTGGAGAAGAGGGTTTTCATATAAATATGAACAGAATATATTCTTTATGCAACTAGAAAAAAAGGTTTCACCTTAAAAAAAAATAATATAAATGTTATCAAGTGCTAGAAAATGCCTTCTTCTATGTCGTTTGGCACATATGTTGAATAATAAATAGAAGGTGGACTGCAAAACCAATATATTAAAAATACAATTTATTATATAATCACAAAAACACTGGCTGGCCAGAAAACAAAGTGAATAAATTATGAATAAATAATTCTAAAATCAGTAATAATAACAATCCAGGTGGGCAATCAGTTTTTCTGTGAAGAAAATTCAAATGACTGTACCTTGGTGTTGGTATATGCTTATAATTTAAAAAAAAAAAGATGGTTGTGAGTTGTAGTTCAACAAGAAAGAAAAGTTATTTCCCAGAAGTTGGAGCTGGGATTTTGAAGCAGTGGAGTGTGCAGAGTATTTAATTAGATATAACAAACAGGCCGGCCGGTAGATGGCTGAATTTAGAGAGCGGATTATAAAAAGGGGTATATTGGGGCGTCCCCCACTCCCTCCTCCTTGCCAGCTGCACAGGCCCCCCAAAAAGAAGTTGGAATAATCTCACCAGATACAGAGTTCCGGAATTTATCAAGGGCACAGTGGGATTTTTACTGTCAGCAGCCTTAAAGGACCAGTAACATCATTTTTTTTTATTCAAAAAATACAAACTACACCCTCCAAATAATACTTATGTCCCACTGCATGTTGTGTATTTACCTCAGATTTAGCATAAAATTGACCAAAAAATATCGCCTCCATGCTCTTCAATGCATTTTGAAAAACGGCGAAAAGGCGATCTGCGCGCACCCGACAGCTCTCCTCACAGGACTTCCGGAAGTCGCGTCATGAACCAGGCAATTGAAGGGCTGCTTCAGTGGATCACGCAACGGCTGGGGGAGAGGCACACACGTGTAAGGGCTGCTTCAGATGATCGCGGGGGAGAGGCACAGCTGATGGAATGGCGCATTTAAGGATCCTCAAAGTATGCGGAAGAAAGTTGAGAGAGATAGGAGGTAGGGGGAGGCTGAGAGAGACGGATACAGAGGTGGGGGAAGGCTGCTGTATGTGAAGGGCTGGGAGACAGGAACGGGGAAGGCTGCAGCATGCGGAAGAAATGACTGAGGGAGACAGTAACGGAGGTGGGGGCAGGCTGCTGTATGTGAAGGGCACTGCTGGGAGACAGGAACGGAGGGGGGAAGCTGTGGTATGTGGAGGAAAAGCTGAGCGAGAGAGGAACGCTGAGGAAACATAAGGAGAACACTTAGACTTTGACAGCCAAGAAGACGCTTACAGGTAACTAATGGTTGCTACAAACCAGGAAGATGGAACCCGAAGAACAGGAAGAGGCTCACGGCGGCGCGCAGGCAGGGGTGAAGATGCTTTTCTAGTGCTACAAGATGGCGTGGCCCCTTGGACTCCATGACAAAGCTGCGGTTTTAATTTTTTCCATTTCCCTTACTAGAAAGCAGGATGCAGCTGCAAATTGGGTGTTATTAATGTAAGTACATTGACTTTGTCTGGGTTCTCTAAAAGGTGTTACTGGTCCTTTAAGTCTGTTTCACGAATTTCTCTGCAGATGTCGTTTTCACGTTGATCCAAGATGGCACACCGTGTGTTTCAGTGCGTGCACTCCACAGCGGAACTCAACCTCCGATTTCTTTTCACGATCTCCTGCTGCTTCACCGATTTCACGAACTGGCGGATCACGAAGAAAAAAAAATTTTGTGATTTTGATTAAAAGCATAAAAAATGAAAGTCCACACCAAGGAATGATCCCACCTGGATACTGCAACATGTTTCGCCACACTAAGGCTGCAGTCCACCTTCTATTCATTATTTGTAATTGTTTTTTATCGCCAATAGGACCTTGGGGATGAAGGTGTGCAGTCTCTACCAATATAATACCCTTCCCCGTTCTGTCACAGGAATTTCTTTGTAGTGTTTGGCACTTATGTGTTTCAAATATTTTACTGCCAATGACTATACACATCATGGTACAAAGGTATATTCTCATGTTTTGTGACTCATGTTAGAGGAGATTAAGGTGCGCATTTATCATGCTGTATAAAATTATTAAAAATTATTAAATTTGTAAAAAGTTGTTTAAAGTAAAATGATAATTTTTCAAGGTGTGTTTCATTTCATGATGCTTTAATGCTGGATTTGACACCATGGGGCCTATTTATTAAACCTTACATTTTTCTGGGGAAATTTTTTTTCTAATTTTTAGAGAAAAAAACGTGAATTTCTTGAGATTCCTTATACTCCAAAGATGCTAAAACCTGTCGAGGTCATGTAGAAGTCAATGGTAGTGATGGGGAAAAACTTGAATTTTTAGAGAAAAAAACGTGAATTTCTTGAGATTCCTTATACTCCAAAGATGCTAAAACCTGTCGAGGTCATGTAGAAGTCAATGGTAGTGATGGGCGAATTTGTGCGAAAAATTCACGAAACGGCGCCCGTTTTTTTTATGCCAGCGCCCGTTTTTGACGCGGCGCACATTTTTGGCGCCGGCGTCGGTTTTTTCGAAAAAAATTTTTTTGACGTCGGCGAATTTTTTCCGCGAATTTTCACGGGCGTTTCACGAATTTATTCGCTGACGGCGAATCACGCAAATTCGCTGCAAATTCGCGCCTGGCGAATAAATTCGCCCATCACTAGTCAATGTCAGATAGTCCCTTTTACAATTGGAACATGTTTATTTTGCCTTCATGATTGTTGAGAGTTACAGGCAGTTTGATGCTGGTTTTTGTTCTTATTCCAATAATTTTGGCGACACTTTTCCTGCACAGACAATTTTCAGTCCAAATTTTTAGTAAATTAAGCCAGATCATGGATGGGAGTTAGGTTGGATTTTTATTATTAAAATTTCGGGGAAAATTTGAGTTTTAATAAATAGCCCCCTATTATTCACACCACCGTAGACCTTGCGTTGTCTGTTAAAATGAGTGGGAAAAATTCAAGTGGCAAGCAAAATCTGTCCAAGTTGCTCTGGCAAAAAAAAAAAAGCATAAAAAATGCAATGAACAGTATATTTTTCCATAACATTTAAAGTGGCTGCTTACTTTTATGACAATTTTTACACAGAGGTACATGTTTCTGAAAATCCTCATACAGCTTTGATATGTACACAGTGTTTTTACGTGTTAAATGGGCTGAAAGTCCTTTATTCACTTTTAAAGCAGTGTAAGTAGTAAAAACTGGTAAAAAGGAAAATAAAAAGTTGCTTTATTGAGACTCTGATAGAGAGACACTGATCTAGGGGGCAGATTCATCAACCGTCAAAAACTCGCCAGCGACTGCTTCGCACCCATACCTACACTCGGACAATGCTAATTCACTAAAATGTGTGTTTTTGTCGTGGACGCCGAATGCTGTTGACTTTTCGCTAGCTTTACGTAAAGCGAGCATTTCAAAGTGAAGATGCGCTAGCGTTCATTTCTGCCTAACAGAGGTCTGGCATCAGGTTAATTTCCATACGGAGGGAAATTTAGGGGCCGATTCTCTATGGGTCGAATATCGAGAGTTAATTAACCCTCGATATTCGACTAGGAACTAAAATCGTTCAACTTCGAATATTGAAGTTGAACAATTTAGCGCAAATCCTGCGATCGATCGATCAAAGGATTTTTCATTCGATCGAACGATTAAATCCTTCGAATCGAACGATTCGAAGGATTTTAATCCAACGATCAAAGGAAAATCCTTCGATCAAAAAATCCCAGGCAAGCCTATGGGGACCTTCCCCATAGGCTAACAGTGACTTCGGTAGCTTTTAGCTGCCGAAGTAGGGGGTCGAAGTTTTTCTTAAAGAGACAGTACTTCGACTATCGAATGGTCGAATAGTCAAACGATTTTTAGTTCGAATCGTTCGATTTTCGTAGTCGAAGGTCGAAGTAGCCCATTCGATGGTCGAAGTAGCCCAAAAAAACTTCGAAATTCGAAGTTTTTTTAATTCGAACCCTTCACTCGAATTTAGTGAATCGGCCCCCTAATGTTGAATGGTCTTTATAGTTAATGTTTCAAATGTTAGAAAATGTATGGGGGAAACCGGTCCAAAAGGACTTTTGCAGACTATCACTCTGAAAAAAGGAAAAGACGCCAGCGTTTTTTGAATGTTGATGCTTTTTCCACTCACAGAATATGATGTAAGTAACAGAAGATTATGGAAGATCTATGCACTCCATTGCACTTCACCTGATCTGAGCTAGCGAAGGCAAGTCTGGCGAAAGAGGTAACACAGTAAAATCTGCATTTTAGTGAATTTGCGGAGTAATGTCCATTCGCCAGAGCGAATTGTCACCTGTCGATGAATGTGTGAATGAGCGCTAGCGCCTATCTCTTTCGCTAGCGAATTTCGCTTGCCCAGTAAATTGCTGATGTCCCTGCGGGTGGTTGAATTGTCGCCATCGTTTGCCACTTCGCCCTTTAGTAAATCTGCCCCTTTGGCTTTTGTTCTTCAAAAGCAAAACAATGTATGACCGTATATCACACTTAGTATCAATTTAAAATTACCAATTGAAAATCAAATACTCATATATTTCACATATTTACTGCCTTCTAATTTATATTGAACTTTACCTGTTGTGTCCGAGACAAAGGAATGGTCCAAACGTTATGAACTAATGCCTGCTCTGTTACATGAGTGTTACCCACAGACCCAATACTAGGAAACAAAGACAAACATAGTCTTCCTGACACTTTTTCCTCCATCAAAAGAACATCTGCAAATTTTATTTTAACATACATTTGCAGTAGAATATAAAAAGAATGAAGGATGCCATTTAATTCACCAACTGAGTACATTAGAGTGCAGGAACCAGCTCACTGAAAATCCAAGTCAGATAAACATACCTATTGGCAGCCTAATAATCTATGATATGCATGGAGGAGTTAAAAATAAAAGCTCATTTTTAATCAGACACCGATGCATTATAATCAAGAAAGGACTGTGAGTTGGTGTCCTTTTTTGCATAAGATATTCTGCCTCACAACAGGGGGCCCTTCCCTGATGTGTCTGGAGGAAAAAAAGCCTCATCTCATACATCAGATTGTCAGATGCTCAATGAGATTGAATCATGTACCATTAGACAATCACAATCAGCAAGTAGGACTCATTGTGTACATGTCTTACTATGTTTATGTGCATCTCACGGAAGGAATTAAGAAAAAAAGAACAGCTATAGATCCATGCAGGTAAGAAGCAATCAAAACTATGTGAAGCATACTTCTTCAGAAGTTTTAAAAAGTGTATAGATATATCTACCTTACATCTGTCTTGAGAATAAACATTTTTTAAAGGAAAACTATACCCCTCAAACAATGTAGGTCTCTTTAAAAATATATTGCATAAAACAGCTTGTGTAAAACCCTGCTTCATGTAATTGAATTATTTTCATAATAATATACTGTTTTAGTAGTATGTGCCATTGGGTAATCATAAATAGAAAATAGCCATTTTAAAAAATAAGGGCCGTCCCTGGGATCATATGATTCACAGTGCACACAAACAAACCAAACAAACTATACTTGTTAGGTCACATGAGCCAATTAACAGACAGAGTTCTGTCTTTTGCTTCAACACTTCTTCCTGTTACAGTTAGAGTTGGATTATTTCTGGTCAGGTGATCTCTGAGGCAGCACAAAGACCATCACAAAATGGTGGTTCAAGGCAAGAGATGTAAAAGGGCAAAATTTAATTTTTGATATAAACTATCTGCTGCTCAAGTATTCATTTTGGGGATATAGTTTTCCTTTAAGAATTATTTATTATATTGAAAAAAAAAAACAAGCGTACTCTAACACAAAACAAACAAAAAAAGTGAGAAAAACATAGACAAACCCAGGTATGGTATATGAGGAAGGAGCTCTGCTCATGTCAGATTCAGCCAAAATGAGACAACATAAATAGATAATGAAAATGTGAGCAAAAACTATCCATAAATTTAGATTAAGAAACATATTTTAAATAGTATAGGACATGATAGGACTACTCAGGATTTGGTTTGTGTGTGCAGCAGCAGCAGATCCTACCTTGCATGTAGAAGTTTATGGTTCTAAATATGTTTTAATTGTATGCCATATAATAAGTAAAATATTTACTATTATTAGAGCATGAAAATGCTTGGAATAATGTTTTGTGCCAACTTTGAAAATATATTAAACAATGAAACAGGTTTGATCAATATTATGGTGTAGACGAAGAGAAAAAAAGGGAAAAACATTAGATAACATCCAAAAAAGTCTTCCCATAATGGGAAAAAAAATCTAGCTGAATGAAACCCCCTCCGCCACCCCAACTTTCTTGAAATCTAAATGCAGAAAAATTCTGCAGTAAAGCTGTTCTTTTCTGCATGTCTTTGTAGACAGTCAAGGTTTACAGTGAAAAAGCTGTTTTCTGTTTATAATATGATATGGCTGTGAAATGAACATTTTTTGTGATTACAAGATTTAAAGGTACTGTCAATAAGGTAATGTGCTAAAGTCTATTTATAGATAAACTGTTTAAGGACATTATATATCATACTGACACCTAGTTGATGTGTCAAATGGAAATAACAAATATTGCGTAGGATCTTAGAATTAGGTTTTTGGACTGTTTATACATGAAATTCTCTCCATATTAGCTAAAGTGTACCCATCTTTATTCTATGCCTCTCGCCTTAGGCAAGCAATATGGTCAATTTTCAAACCAGAAAAGTTTTTCCCTTATACCTTATTGCAGTTGGACCCAAACTTTATTTTTTTCATTTTTTATTTATTTTTTACCTCTGAGCAACATTCAGATATAAAAAGAGTTGGGGAGCAACCATGTTCCTGGTGGTGCAAAATAAGGGCCATGATTGGCTATTTGTCCTTATATGGACTGTCAGCCTATAGATGGCTCTGTTTGATAGTACACCTGTATTTATGCAACCAAACTTGTTAAAAAAATAAGCACCTAATTTGAGGAAACTAGGAGCAACATTCAAGGGGTTGTGAGCAACATATTGCTCAAGAGCCACTACTTTGGGATCAATGCCTTATTGTACATTTCATGGAAAAGAAGTACTGAACAGGTGAATACACCTTGTGTTTTGTGCATCAGGATCAGAATTGCTGACCGGCATGTTAGAAAGGGAAACTGTGTGTTTAGTTAGCCTCTGGACAGGAGTAGGTTTTATTTTATTTGGTGTTTTGTTTAAACCCTAAAAAGAGGCAGCCTGTTGCTTAATATACAAATGGCAACTAAAGGCAAAGCTGCACCTTCTGTTGCAAAATCCTTTACTGCCAATCGCCAGTCATACTACATAGAACTTGCAAGTCAATTAAATTTCTTATTCCTTTTTCACCACACCTAAAAAGTTGTTTTAAGCAGTAAGGACACATTAAATGGTGATTCACTTAAAATAGCAAACTGGACAGAATAGAATGGCAAATTAATTGACTGGCGTTCTGTTTATTTTTATAGCAACCAAAGTACATGTACAGCTTTGGGCTGGAAAAACAGATCACTATATTTAATTTGAAAACCACAAAAATACTAGCTAAAAGGTATCTTAGAATAGGTTAATCTATAGCAAAATACAAGTGAGAATCCCTTTTAAGAATTTTCCGTGTAGACACATCACCATATTTCTGGTCTTTAAAGGAATTGTTCAGCGTAAAAATAAAAACTGGGTAAATAGATAGGCTGTGCAAAATAAAAAATGTTTCTAATATAGTTAGTTAGCCAAAAATGTAATGTATAAAGGCTGGAGTGATTTGATGTATAACATGTCAGTCAGGACACTACTTCCTGCTTTTCAGCTCTCTTGGTTTACACTGACTGGTTACCCTGGCTACCAGACAGTAACCAATCAGAGACTTGAAGGTGGGCCACATGGGTCATATCTGTTGCTTTTGAATCTGAGCTGAATGCTGAGGATCAATTGCAAACTCACGGAACAGAAATGTACCATGTGGCCCCCCTTCAAGTCGCTGACTAACTCAGAGTTATAGAGCTGAAAAGCAGGAAGTTGGATTCTGGCTGTTTTATTAGACATCTGTTCACTCCTTTATACATTACATTTTTGGCTAACTAACTATATTAGAAACATTTTTTATTTTGCACAGTCTATCTATTTACACAGTTTTTATTTTCACACTGAACTATTCCTTTAAGCACCCACCAGCCTTAGCTGGTATACATACATATACATATATGTGAACAGCACTCAAGGTCTAAATGTTATTTTTTTACATTTCTTAAAAATATGTATTCTGCATACTGAATATTTTAATTATGGCAACAATCGAACAAAACTCCAAAGGCTAATCAAATGAACAGGCTTCCTTTTCTCGTTGATAGAGGAAAATAGAAATGATTCAAGTGCCCTAGAAAGGAATGATAAAATGATTCATTGGATATGGTTATACTTCTCTAAGATTCTTTTACTTAGGTGCAGAGTTGGAAATGCACCACAATATTAATTCAGATTGTTATTTAGAAAAGTTATTTGCTTTGAATTTAATCTCTCAGTGGAAGAGGTTGGAGAATAACTGAGGATCCAGACAGCCTATCAGCTGTGAGCATTAGTTAGAGTGTGAGTGTTTAGTCAATCAAGGCTACTAGATTATAAAGCTGTAACTTTATCATTTTATATTGTGCTTTTATTCTACTGTCCATTGTATAGAACTGTTCCATTCTTTGGTTCTGTTCTGGAATCACTGGGGTGTCTGGCTGTATCTTGTATCCCTGTGGTTGGATACCTGATGTGGGGCTATTCTGTTATCCAGCTGCAACATTGGGGCAGAGTAAGATTCCAATAAACCAATTTCTTGCAACGTCCTTTGTCAAATATCTGAGGGAAGCATCTAGTGTGACCTAAATGTTGCAAGTAAGCTTAGGGCTAATTGTAAACAGGGCAGTGAAGGAACCAGACAGCAGGTCTTGGAACAGAAGGTGCAGCTTTGCCTTTAATTGCAGTTTGTATATCAAGCAACAGGCTGCCCCTTTTCAGAGCTTTATACAAACATTTGTTTAAGAGGGCTGTGCTGTATACAAAATAATTGTATTTAAATTAAATTAAATCAGTGCTTCCGGAGTTTTTCAAAGTGTTAGAACCAGTAGCGTCACTAGAGGGGGGCGGGCCCTGGTGCTTGACGCACAGCCAGGTCCCGCCCCCCTCCGTACGGCTGCATTTGTCAGTGGCGCGTGGGCTGCCGGGGGGCCTGAGGGGGTGCGGACCCTGGCCCGCTCGCACCCCCTGCTCCCCCGATAGTTCTGCCACTGGTTAGAACCTGCTTATCCTTTCTGAGCACATGCTCATGGGCCATGATAACTCCTTGCTTCCAAAAGGAATGGGCTCCATTGGGATCCACAGCTACCACTTGTCTAATAATTGTTTAGCAAATTTTGAAAATAAAAAATTTCATTGCCAACTTGCTCCACTATAGGCCCTGACACTGACTAGGCCCAGCAGTGCCTCCTGTAGAACCCTAATGTCAGCCCATGCTCCAGGGTGCTTTAACACTAGGCTGATACAGGGAGCAGCCTTATGCTGCAATTATATTAATTGTTTTTGATATGCAGATGTGGGATCTTATATCTGGAAAGCCAATATCCAGAAATCTTTGAATTACAGGAAAGCCATCTCCCATAGAATCTGTAGTTCTTTAAAGGACAAGGAAAGTCTAAAATAGAATAAGGCTAGAAATGCTGTATTTTGTATACTAAATATAAGCATTAACTTACTGCACCACAAGCCTAATCAAACAAATGATTTATGCTTTCAAAGTTGGCCACAGGGGGCTGTCATCTTGTAACTTTGTTAAACATCTTTTCCTGACCCTGACCCTGCACATGCTCAGTGTGGCCTGGGCTGCTTAGGGATCATCATAAACAAAGCTGCTTGAATTCTGCATGGCTGGTAAGTAAGGCGGGGGCTCCCCCTGCTGTTCATAAGTGTGATTGTTTCCCTGCTCAGCAGTTAGGGACCATCTGACAATTCCTATCCACAGCAGTAAATAAAGGGAGAATTTCACTGCATACAGCCAGGTTTCTTATAAAAACATTTTTTATATTAAAGTATATTGGAGATAGGTTTCTTTTCATTAAAGAAAGTAAAAATGGGATTTTATTTTTTTGCCTTTCCTTGTCCTTTAAAATGATTTCCTTTTTCTCTGAAATTCATATTAGTTGCAAAATAATCCTATTGTGTTTATGTATTTATTTATAAATGTTTTATTGTACTCCAAGTTACTGAAGGCCTCTTTCCAGAAAACACAGAAATGTCCCAATCATTCTGGATAAGAGATCCCATACCATATATATATATATATATATATATATATATATATATATATATATATATATATATATAGCATTTTTCAGTAGCAATATGCACAGAATGTCCCTTTGTAAAATGTATAATTAAGCAATTGAATTCTTAATGAATCATATGAAAATTGAGCATAGGACTGGCCAGATATGGGATGACTTTGACGTAGTTGGCCAGCTTAAATATATTGCAATATATGGACAAAGAATCCCTGTTTTGTTTAAAGGGTAAGGCATTTTTCAGTAGCAGTATGCACAAAATGTCTCTGTCTTAAATAAATTGATAATGGGTTGTATATATACTGTATATATATAATCTATCTGTATAAGTATATTTTTTTGTGTTTTAATTCTGTCAGATACCAGTGACAGCTGCAGTCCTGTGGAAAATGATCCATATAATACAACACAGTGAAAGCAAAACTTTAACAATGATCATCTACTCGCTACATCTAATATCATGCACTTTGCCATTAGCCAAGTTTCAAATACCAACTCTCTGGTTTTAGGGAGGTACCCCCCCTTTAATTCTCATTCTATTTCCTACAGAGCAGCTATTCTGTTACAATCAGATAGTGCTAATGAACTTGAGTAAAATCATCCTACAGGCTTTCTGTGGATATTGTATGTGTATGGTCTTCTCTGTTGCTATTCAACCACAATACAGAGTGACCTTTTTGTGGAAACATAAAACCTACAGCATACACCTTTTCCAATGTATTCTCATGCAATTAGTACACACAAAAGCCACATTACATTGTCAGGATTTCCTTTTGGCTCTACAGTAATTGTGCATGGTTCCATGGTTGTACAATATGTCTGAGGTCAAATTATCATGGGACAGATCATATCATTATTTTGCCCTGCCTTTCAAATAGACCTTACAAAGATTAAATATATGTTGTACCAAAAAATTAACACAAATTGTCTTCATATAATTTGCTTTACTCTCTTCAAAACATATATGCACATATTCAAGTTCCTGTTGGTATTTCTGAAGTAGAAAATGCACGCTTACGTTGAATGTAAGTGAATAAAAGGGCTCGGTTGAAATTGTGTTCTTACTTTTGAAATAAACTGTATTTTTTCTACATTTATTGACAATATAAACAGTGTAAATGCACAGTGGTTTCATTCGACACTTGCTCTTACCTTCTGGACTGCATGGAGTCAGTTTGTCTGAGGAAAGGAAATTCTTTCATCTGATGCGCCCTCCTATTTAATTCCACTCAAGGCCATTGGCAACAGCGAGGGGGCTCATAATACAGAGCTCAAGGAATGGGTGGGGGGGTGTATTGAGGAGATGAGTAACTGATATGTGTCAACAATGTACTTTTCTGAACTGAGATAATATTTCCTAGCTTTTTATTCTTTTAAAGCAATTTCTTGCAGTCAAATGTTATGTCAAGCCTAGATATCTTTACTCTAAATGTATTTACTTTACATGAAAAGCTGCTACAAATCCACTTCACTTTACCAATGATGCACTGTACACTGGTCAACATGGTGCTGACCAATATCCATAGTACATGGATTTGGGTTGTGATCTACAGACCACTGTTCACAAATCAATATTATTATTAATAATAATATGATTTTTTTGTACAAAACTGATGTGGATAATTATACTTATCATTTCAAGACTGAAAAAACATACATGCCCATCTGGTTCTGCCTTTTACTCATACTATATGTTAAGGTTCTAGTTGAATTAGAGGAAAGTAAAAAGTAAAAAAAAAATCTGAAGAAGGCCTCAATTTGACCCAGGAAGAAATTTATTGAACATATGGAGAAAATGTTACAGAGTACAGCGTGAACAAAAAGAGAAATACAAATATAGGAAGTGAACCGATTACTAAATCTAGCCAAATATCTTTGTATCTCCATAACATTCTCTTCCCACCCTGATCTGTATCTTTCACTGTCTTCTAGTAATCATATCCCTTTCCTCTTTTATTCAGGGGGCAGTTCTTTACCTGAAGGGAGTAACACAGAGCAAGCAAGCACTGGACAGCTTGTATCCTTTTTCCCCATATGTTTTCTACAAAGGAAAATACAAAATAAACAGATGAATAAAGTCCACATCATCTATTCTGATTCATGCAATAGAAATCTGTAATTATAAGCTGAGAACTTTTTAATAACAGAGAAGGAAACGTAGGAAAGAAGAAACTAATTGGAGGGAAAGAAATCATTGTAGGTATAGCAACAGAAAAGAAAAAAGGATAGAAAGGAACAGGTGAAGAAAGAGAAGAAAAAAGAGAAACCAGGACCATGCCATATGTGATGAATATGTGAGTATTTTAGTATTTATTTATTTATTTTTGTATTTATTTTAATTTATCTCAATATTTTCTGAAAAAAACTCAGACGGTTTTTTTCGCCTTATTTATCAATACACTTTCCTGAAAATTTTGTTTGCTGAAAATAATCCAAATTTAATGAATTTTTTGGAATTTCCACCCAAAAACTTTTGCCCGAAACCCAGCACAGATAGAAAAAAATCTTTGGGACTTCTCCCATTGACTTATATGTAACCTCGGCAGGTCTGAGATGCCAAATTTTTGAATTCAGACTTTTTCATTCTCGGGGTATAATAAATTCCGAAAAATTTGTGTTTTTTTTAAAATTCTGATTTTATACTAAAAAAAACCTGAAATTTTCTTTCTGTGGTAGTTTTTTAATTAAACTTTCCCATGCTGAGAATTAGTGAAATGTTTTGTTCTCTTTTCATGGATGCCCCCAATCCATTTCATATGGAGACATGTAATAGGTTGTCTGTAAAGAGCATGAATGGAGGCAGGATCCACAGTTTACTGTTTATTTAGCAGTCACTGCTGTGATAAGTAGGTGCATATGGACCTTTAGGGTAAGGTCAAACGGCGAGATTCGGGGAGATTTAGTCTCCCGGCAACTAATCACCTTTTCTTCTGGGCGACAATTTCCCAGAACTGCTTTCCCCTGCCTTCTCGCTGGCAATAATGAAAAATCGCGATGGCACTCGCGGTGCTTCGTTTTCCAAAGTCGCCCGAAGTTTCCTCATGATGCAACTTTGGGTGACTTCGGAAAACGAAGCGCCGCGAGTGCCATGCCACAGTCGATTTTTCATTTTAGCAGGCGAAAGGCAGGGGAAAGCAGTTCGGGGAGATTAGTCGCCCCAAAGAAGAGGTGACTAAATCTCCCAGAATCCCCTAGTGTGACCTTACCCTATTAGGAGTTAAAAAATCATTGCTTTGAATCACATTAAAAACAGGCCAACGTTTCAGTCTATATATATATATATATATATATATATACTGTATAGGTATATATATTTCTGAAATAATGTGCTCAACCCAATCTAGCATAATTATTATACAGTGCTGATACAGTAAGGCACTTTACAGATAGTGGGGCATGTTTACTAACATTGGAGATAAGGGGCAGATTTACTTAGGGTCGAATATCGAGGGTTAATTAACCCTCGATATTCGACTAGGAATTGAAATCCTTCGACTTCGAATATCGAAGTCGAAGGATTTAGCGTACAAAATTCGATCGAACGATCGAAGGATTATTCCTTCGATCGAACGATTAAATCCTTCGAATCGAATGATTCGAAGGATTTTAATCCAACGATCGAAGGAATATCCTTTGATCAAAAAAGCTAGCCAAGCCTATGGGGACCTTCCCCATAGGCTAACATTGAGTTTGGTAGCTTTTAGATGGCGAACATGGGGGTCGAAGTTTTTTCTTAAAGAGGCAGTACTTCGACTATCGAATGGTCGAATGGTCGAACGATTTTTAGTTCGAATAGTTCGATTCGAAGTTGTAGTAGTAGTCGAAGGTCGTAGTAGCCCATTCAATGGTCGAAGTAGCCCAAAAAACACTTCGAAATTCGAAGTTTTTTTACTTTGAATCCTTCACTCGAAGTTAGTGAATCGGCTCCTAATAGTTATCTATAGGTCATGTTGATCGTTTTTTGCTGAGATGTTTGTTTTTGTAAGTAATTGTTAGTCGAAGTTTCTAAACCTGACTGTTTTGCAGTTAAAGTTTCTAATGCTAATGGACTCCTGCTGCACAAATATGGCAGCCCCCTCATACACAGGGCCGGACTGGGAGGAAAAAGCAGCCCTGGCAAAAGTATCAAAGCAGCCCATATATTCACACGTATGCAAAGCATGATATATATTTCCAACCTCAAGATTAACTAGACCTAGGGGTTATTTATCAAGGTCCGAATTTATCTCAATATCGGTTGCTACAAACTCCGATCTAACCCGCTTGGGTTTTTAACGCTGATTTATTATTACATTTTCACGAAAATTTGCTTTGCGGGAAAAGCTCAGTTTTTCACGATTTTTTCGTGAATTTTCCCCGAAATCTCCGAAAACATAGTGAAATTGCCTGAAACCCCCGATAAAACCAAAAATCAATGGGACTGTTCCCATTTACTTTTATGCAACCTCGACAGGTTTGAGATGCCGTGTTTTTATATTCAGGCTTTTCAACCCTTGGGGTTTAATAAATTCCAAAAAATTTGCTATTTTTTTTTAAAAGTCAGATTTTATAAAAAAAAAATCACAAATTTTTCGGATTTCAGGTATTATTTCAGGATTATTCCTTCGATCGAACGATTAAATCCTTCGAATCGAATGATTCGAAGGATTTTAATCCAACGATCGAAGGAATATCCTTCAATCAAAAAAACTTAGGCAAGCCTATGGGGACCTTCCCCATAGGCTAACATTGAATTCGGTAGCTTTTATCTGCCGAACTAGGGGGTCGAAGTTTTTTTTAAAGAGACAGTACTTCGACTATCGAATGGTCGAATAGTCGAACGATTTTTAGTTCGAATCCTTCGATTCGAAGTCGTAGTCAAAAGTCGAAGTAGCCCATTCGATGGTCGAAGTAGCCCAAAAAAAACTTCGAAATTCGAAGTTTTTTTACTTCGAATCCTTCACTCGAATTTAGTGAATCGGCCCCTAAATATCTGGAGAGATTTCTGGAGATGTTACCCATGGCAACCAATCAGCAATTAGATTTAAACAGCCACAGCCAAGTTAGAAAATAAAAGCAAAGATCTGATTGGTTGCTATGGGCAACATCTCCAGAAATCTCTCCAGATATTTATCTCCAATGTTAGTAAACATGCCCCCATACATTATTTATATTGGTCCCTGCACTAGTGGAGTTTATGTCTCTATCACATATTTACACACTTTAGTTTTTTCAGAAGCCAATTACCCTTTCTGTTTGTAGTGTGGAAGGCAACCAGAGCACCCATGGGAAACACATGTACCACAGAGAGGACACGTAGGGGCAAATGTAAGAAAAATCCTAAAATTATTTTTTTTTGCATGAATTACAATATAATAAAATTCATTATTGCACTGCAAATTATACCTGTGCATAGCACACTTTTAAGGCATGCTTGAAGGTGGAGTACTCTTCTGGCACAAAAATTACTTTTTTCATTTGTGCAAAGAAACTCATCTTCCCATTGCTAATACTCCATGCAGGGCAGCAGTGTTAACAAATACTCCAATATGTTGCAATTAAAATAAAATCAACAACTGCCATTCCCATTTTCTATACTCCCAAATGTAAAAATCAAATTATACCAATAGACTAATTAATTAAAACATTGCATCAGCAAATTTACCCATAGCCCCTAATCAGATATAATAATATCTAAATAATAATAAGAATTGCTGATTAGTTGCTGTGATCAACAGCATTGGGCACATTTAGCACTAGGGATGTAGCGAACAGTTCGCCGGCGAACTAGTTCGCGCGAACTTCGACTGTTCGCGTCCGCCGAATGTTCGCGAACGTCGCGCGACGTTCGCCAATACGAGTTCGCGTTCGATTCGAACAGAAATCGTTCGACCATTCGACCATTCGATTCCTTCGACCGCTAAAATCGAAGGATTTTCGTTCGAATCGAACGATCGAAGCCATTGGATCTAATGAAATCATTCGATCGAATGGCTTCGATCGTTCGAGTCGAACGAAAATCCTTCGATCGAATGATTAAAATCCTTCGATCGTTCGAATCGAACGATTTTCGGATGTTCGAAGTTCGCGAACTGTTCGCGAACTGTCCGCATTTTTTGCCGGTGTTCGCGAACGGCGTTCGCGAACACATCGGCGGCGGTTCGCTACATCCCTATTTAGCACCTATGTCAGTATATTAGCACCCAAATATTTCAAAGAAAATAAACATATACTGTTAGAAGAATTTCCTTCTATCCTAAAATCCTGCACAATAAGATTATAGAATACAGTGATTCCCTAGTGTAATAATTTATAATCCCCCCTTTATCATAGTGGCATATTCATGCTTCATCCAACACAAGATTGCCAATCTTCCTCAAGATTTGGCTATTTCCAAATCTTAAAAATTCATAAACATATATTAGCTGAATTACTTTTCTTTTCATCCATCACAGCAAAGTTACCCTGATATAGTTCCATAAAAACAACTAATCTAATTCATTAAAGTTGCCACAGTGTTGTACGAATGTTACTCTGTACCAGCTGTCATATATTAGCAAAGTAAAACTTTTAAATAGCTCCATAAATTATAATCATTATTTGGCCCCACCAGACAGAGTATTTAATCCATGTATCCACTTGACCTCTGTGAAAGTCTTTGAACTGCTTTTTATAATATTGTTTCTTGAAAACCTTACTAGGGAAAGACATTAATGCATTAAAAGCAACCCATTGCAAGGGAATTGTTTTAAATTCTTTTCACACTATACTTTGTTTATGTACCAAAACTGGGATATGTTCTTATTTTATGCTATGGCTGTGTTAGAGTTAATTCTGGTTTTTCAGACATGGACACTGTGGGGCAGATTTATCAAGGGTTGAAGTGAAAATTAGAATTTTGAAATTTGTTTGCAACCTTCCTGAAAATCAAGTTTTTTTGTGGCGAAAAAATTAAAATTAAATTAGATTAGAGTTTGTGGGTGGACCCAACTGGTTGAAATTTCGAGTTCATGGTAGTTTAAAAAAACTGAATACAAATGATGCTTGACAGGGGGGTCCACCCCGAAACGTTGCACTGTATTCCACAAAAAACACTTGAAGTGTTTCAACTGACCCGTGTGCCACTGGGTTTTTTAATCAGTTTAAAAAACTCCCATTAACTCTAAGGGGCACATTTACTAAGTGCGAGTGAAGCATTCGAATGAAAAAAACTTCGAATGTCAAAGTATTTTTTCGGGTACTTCGACCATCGAATAGGCTACTATGACCTTCGACTTTGATTTGAACGATTCAAACTAAAATCGTTTGACTATTCGACCATTCGATAGTCGAAGTACTTTGACTACATACTTCGGCAGTTTAAACCTACCGAGGTACAATGTTAGCCTATGGGGACCTTCCCCAGCACTTTCCTAACCTTTTTTTGATCGAAAGAAAAATCCTTCGATCGATCGCTTAAAATCGTTCGTTTTAAAGGATTTTATTGTTCGATCAAATGATTTTTACTTCGATTGATCGAAGGATTGGTGCTAAATCCTTTGAATTTGATATTCAAATTTGAAGGATTTAAATTCGAGGGTCGAATTGATAAATGTGCCCCTAAATTCGGCCATTGATAAATCTGCCCCTGTCTGTAAGTTTGTCTTTCCATTTGTCTATGTGGGTTTTTTCTAGGTTTTCTCCCAAACAGGCAGGAAGTTTAATTGGCTCTTGATAAAGTTCATCACTAAGGTTTAGGAGTGTGTGAATGTCTAAGGAAGGAAACATGGCTTATATCTATGATGCCCAAATTGCTGCAAGTGATACTTGCACTAAAAAAAAGAATGTACATTAAGGGGCCGATTCACAAAGGGTCGAATATCGAGGGTTAATTAACCCTCGATATTCGACTGGGAATTAAAATCCTTCGACTTCGAATATCGAAGTCGAAGGATTTTAGCGTAAATAGTGCAATCGAACGATCAAAGGATTATTCCTTCGATTGAACGATAAAATCCTTCGAATCGAACGATTCAAAGGATTTTAATCCAACGATCGAAGGAATATCCTTTGATCAAAAAAAGCTAGCCAAGCCTATGGGGACCTTCTCCATAGGCTAACATTGAGTTTGGTAGCTTTTAGATGGCGAACATGGGGGTCGAAGTTTTTTCTTAAAGAGGCAGTACTTCGACTATCAAATGGTCGAATGGTCGAACGATTTTTAGTTCGAATAGTTCGATTCGAAGTTGTAGTAGTAGTCGAAGGTCGTAGTAGCCCATTCAATGGTCGAAGTAGCCCAAAAAACACTTTGAAATTCGAAGTTTTTTTACTTTGAATCCTTCACTCGAAGTTAGTGAATCGGCTCCTAATAGTTATCTATAGGTCATGTTGATCGTTTTTTGCTGAGATGTTTGTTTTTGTAAGTAATTGTTAGTCGAAGTTTCTAAACCTGACTGTTTTTCAGTTAAAGTTTCTAATGCTAATGGACTCCTGCTGCACAAATATGGCAGCCCCCTCATACACAGGGCTGGACTGGGAGGAAAAAGCAGCCCTGGCAAAAGTATCAAAGCAGCCCATATATTCACACGTATGCAAAGCATGATATATATTTCCAACCTCAAGATTAACTAGACCTAGGGGTTATTTATCAAGGTCCGAATTTATCTCAATATCGGTTGCTACAAACTCCGATCTAACCCGCTTGGGTTTTTAACGCTGATTTATTATTACATTTTCACGAAAATTTGCTTTGTGGGAAAAGCTCAGTTTTTCACGATTTTTTCGTGAATTTTCCCCGAAATCTCCGAAAACATAGTGAAATTGCCTGAAACCCCCGATAAAACCAAAAATCAATGGGACTGTTCCCATTTACTTTTATGCAACCTCGACAGGTTTGAGATGCCGTGTTTTTATATTCAGGCTTTTCAACCCTTGGGGTTTAATAAATTCCAAAAAATTTGCTATTTTTTTTTAAAAGTCAGATTTTATAAAAAAAAAATCACAAATTTTTCGGATTTCAGGTATTTGGAGCTTAGTAAATAACCTACTTAGTGCTTATTAATAGATATTTTAAGTGTCCATTACCATATAATCCCCAGCAATATTATACACCCTATGGGCTGGAACTGGCCCTTGCAACAAATCTCTCACCCTAGTTTCTATCACAACTATTCTATCAGATGGATTAGTGGCCCTATACTTACAGTATATTCTACATTTTCCTTTGTGTGCCCCCAGCTAGACCATTCACCCTTTAATTACCATGTGTGTCATACTTGAATTGACTAGGCTGCCTCATGCAACAGCTCATTTACATTTCTAAAGTGATTGGCTCATTTACATATTAAATACAGACCTCATTTGCATTTTTAGGCAAGCAGCCCATTTACATTTTAAAGCAAGCGGCCCATCGGGCATTTGCCCGAACCCACAGATTGCCAGTCCGGGCCTGCTCATACAGGAACATGGGGCAACAGACAGGTAATGTAAAGCATCCTGCAAATAATTTATGGCAAAGTTAAAAGTAGCTTTCAAAGGCAATATTATGATAGAGGTAAAAAAGAGTTTAATTTCTGGTGTCAGTATCTCTTTAAAGTACTGTATTATTGAACTGAATTAAATAGTGATTCTAAGAATACCTAATTGTTATACAATATAATGGGGTCATTCTATAAACATAGGGCAGAGCAAAAGTAGTGCAGCTCATTTATTTGCATATTGTTGTTTTACGCTTGTTTACCAATAAATGATTAGAATACATTGCTGTGCCAGTCTTTCTTTTGATTTGAATATCAGTAAACTGCACACTGTGCACAAATATTTGCAAATGGATTGCAAATAAGATGGATGTTTGCATGAGCATGGCTACTGTACGCAGTGTCGGACTGCAACACCAGGGGCCCACCCAAAAACCTAAGACAAGGGCAAAGACAATACCCCCTCTCTAAAAAATGGGGGGCTCTAGATCCTACTGTTTTTGGATATCTATACCAAGAGTATTGAGGTTTTCATGTATGCCAGATAAAGTTCAACCAGCATATCAGTGCACATAACTGAATAGGATGCAGGCTAGGGAAATGAACAATGACAGGTCAAAGGCCCTTACTTACAAGTTTCTCTTTAATCTTTAAGGCCAAAATCAAAACATTTTGATGGTTAAAATTACTATATTAATATATATATATATATATATATATATATATATATATATATATATATATATATATATATATAAAGATGAAATTATGCTTGGCTATTTATACACTTTATGATACTAAGGGGCCTTTATTATACTGTGTAAAACGGAATTTGCCGAAACAAATGGTGTTAATAAGCTGTGTAAAATAAGTAGTGAATTTATCAATCTGTGTTTTATTTTACACCATGTGAATGCCAGATTTGCAGACGTTATTTTACACTGCTTCAGACCTTTGTTAGTAAGCTCCGGTGGAAGTTGGTCAAACAAAAAGCACATAAAAATTAGGCAATTTTTTCATTGTTTTTGTCTTTTGAGATGCCTGGCAATGTGTGGTGAATTACTCTGCTGTAACTAGTGATGGGCGAATCTGTCCCGGCGAAAAAATTCAGGAAACACATTGAAGTCAATGGGCATCAAAATAATTTTAACATGTGACAATTTTGACGGGAGTAACAATTTTTATACGCGAGACTATTTTTTCCAAATGTGTTAAAGTCAATAGTGGTCCAAATAATTATACGCAGCTCAATTTTATTTTGCCGCAAATTTTTGCCTCAGTTTCGCCAAAAAAATTGCGGGCGGCAAAAGGCGGAAATTCAGCGCGAATCCATGCCTGCCGAATTTATTCGCCCATCACTAGCTGTTACTGAAAGCTGTTACTGAAAGAATTCTGCAGTGTGTTGTGACTCATGGGTGGAAAATGATGCCTCTTTATAAAACAATGGCAAGGACCTAAACAGAACATTCAGTTCAGGTTTGGGCTGAAACCCACAAAAACACCACAAAGGTAATAAACTGAATAGAAGGTTTTGTTTATTAAAACATGTCAACTCAGTTGGGTTTGTTTACATCAGCTGTATCTGACTTTTTACAAGCAGCGATTTGACATACCACATGCTTGATGATGGATTATATTAAAGATGTTATACATTTGTGGAGCCTATAAGTAAAATGAGAGCCATAAAATAATTTTGGCCTTTAGATGGTTATCCGTAGCTTATATAATAAATCAGTTTCAAGCTGGAGGTCTGTGGGTAGCACCTAACCTACCAAGGACTTAATAGTCTTTTTTGGATGACATCATCAACATAATTTAAATACAATGTGATTCCCAAACTATTAATACAGGATATTAGATAATTGGACTGCTATAATAAAACAGCTGAATTGCACTGTAATACACTTGATGCCTATTTGACTCCAGCCATTGCCTGAAAACCCTAAGGTATCCCTTTCAATGAGAAGAAAAGAGTTTTCTTCTTCGTGTAAAGATTTTTTTTAAACAGCAAAAACTCTTGTGATATAAGGTTTTAGAAAGGGGTTGATAATTATTATTGGTATAGCAAAATACATTACCCTGAAACATGTTTTGATTGCTCTCAAAGACCAGTGAATGCTATTAACCTACTGATTGGTAACTAGACTGGTATTTGCTTCTGCAGTAATTTCTGGGTTTTGTTTTGCTGTAGTCTGGATTAAATAAAACATAAAGTGAATTTGATGGCGTGAAGGGTCAAACTTGATGAGGGCGTGCATCTTTTCAACCTAAATAACAATTTGTGTATGCTAAAATAAGTGACTATTTCTAATCTGAAACAGTTAATGCATGCAGAGCTGCATAAAAAAACAAATACTAGAAGTGCACGTTTTAAGATGTTCAAGACCTGCATTTATTTTAAACAGGGCACAGGTGAATGGTTGTAGTTGTCTATCTCTTACACAATCTTTAACTTGGTAAATGTGAATACTGTTCCTTTCAAATGCAGAAGAGCCCCACAACTGAAAACAAATGAAACACTATATTCTTTAAACCACCTGAGTGCCCTTAACAGGTGACATGCTACAGCTTGTAATGGGGTCATTCTCCTGTCCTCTCTGGGAAATGATTTCACATAGATACTAATATCCCCTATCTTTTTTCATGTTTATTTATTTTTTTTTGAATGTGTGTTTAATTACTAATCCTTAGCTGTCATTGTTCTCTGTAAAATCTACCAGGGTATATTGTACAATTCTGTTTCATTCACAGAAAAGCAGTAGATCTCTGCACATAGCAAAGTTGGATGTAGAATGAGGAAAACAAGAGAAAGTGACATCTGAATGTTACACGCATTTGTCTTATTTCAACAATTTCTCACCACAACAATAGTCTCACTCAATTACAGGATAAATTATACCTTTTTTGTTAAGCCCTCTAAAATGTAATAGACTACTTTACCCCAGGGTCCCGTCTATGCATTACATTCATGCTGTATAATAGCCACTTTCTCTTCTAAATAAAAACTGAATGTGTTTAAAAGAGAATATTAATTCTGCCATATAATCGAACTGTTCAACTGCCAAAAAAAAAAAAAGAATAAAAAATCTGGTACCATAATGCATTTTAATGTTTCTTTAGTAATTAAGGGCAGATGATCTACTAAAACATTTCTCTAAACTGCAAGAAGTAGTGGACTTTTGCTATTTGTTTCACAAATACTGGCAATTTATCAAAATTTTTCCAAAAGTAAATTTAACTTTTCCCTACTGGTCAAGTTTTTTCCACTAGCTATTTTCTAAAAATTCCCCGTTTTTTACCAGAATGAAAAACAAATGGCTGATTTATCAAAGCATTCCCCAACTTCCCCTTTGGTTATTTCTCAAAAAAAAGTCTCCATATTTAAGAATTTGAAAACTATTATATTATTTCAGTTCCAGAAATGAATATGTTTGTCGGTGGGCACACAAGTATGTCATTACTACCCCTTGTTAGGTGTTGCCGGTGCAAAAATGTAGTTGCTTATGTTAAGTAGTTGCCTACTTAACATACAAAAGCACCATCTAGTATTTGTACTTTTTAGCCTAAATGGGGAGTGCAAATGATCAAAAATCTAATATTTGACCTAAGTTTTTCCTAATTTGAAAACACATGAGCATCTTGTATGTGTGATTATTAAAAAAATAGTGTTTAAACATTATTTTAAAATTTGAATTGCAAAATCTTGATTATGTAAAAAAGTGGAAAACTTGGCAAAATTAGATTTTACCCAATGTTTTTTATGTCTCTGAAATTTTAAATTGATTTTGAAAATTGAAAAACATCTTAAATTTTGATAATTCAACTCTCATTGATGTTTACAGTGGTTTACAATTGTTCATTGGAGACCACAACTTCCCTTTTTTCTACATGAACTTGCCAGCTTTTAGATGCCTAGGTTTTCTATTCCTTTTTTTGCATTCTAATACATTTTCATACATGTTTCATAAACTTGAATTCAAATTTGCGATTTTCAGAAACATAGTTATGTCAGTGGGAGGGCAATGAATGGTCCTTGCCTAGAGTCCTCTTGTTTGGCACGAAGCTTGTAAAATAATCTCCAGGTATTGTTAAGGGCAGCAAATACTAGAGGTCAATATTAAAATTTTAGATTTTAGGCTTTTAGATCAGTTATAAAATAAAACATTCATGGAAAATAATATTTCCTGCACTGCACCAAACAAATGACTGTTCTCATCAACATATCCCTCCCCACACTTTAATTCACAATATCAGGCCTTTTGAAAAATTTTAAATTTTAAAAATCAAAGGCGATATTCAAAAACTACTTATGCAAATAGTAACAAAATGTCAGAAAAATACAAAACCAAAAATATATTTAACTTTAATGAATGTGGAAAAACCTGGGAGTGAAAATGCAATTATAAATTATAATAAAGCAGTTATAAATCAGTAAATCTGCCAGTAAATGTCCCATGCATGCTACTGTTATTGAGATTTCTGAAGTGAATATACAGTATGTAAAATGCATTGTTGTCCCCCCAAGTGAATATAAATTCAGATTTTAAGCTTGCTATGAAAAAAATGTTGACACAATCACTTGATTTATTGTATAAACAATATAGCTAGAGGTATGAAATGGGAAAAACATTTCATTAAAAAAAATAAATAATGCAACACCTGATAATAGTTTCAAGGACTACAATACAATTTTCCATGTGGTCTTTCGTAGCAGAAAAGAATTGAAATACAGGACCTTATTGTAAGGCCCACCAGGCACCATCAAGATGTTTATTAATACTATTGCCACATGATTTGTACCTTTACAGTTGGCATACTAACTTTCAACTACCAACAATATAACATCAAGCATATAATGTAATAACAGTACGGAATGTACAGGCTTGCCATCAGTATTCCCTTTCTATTTGGTAGTATTCATAGTTTCATAATTTGTGCACACATTATAAACTGGTGTGAAAATTTTTCTTTATGTGTGTACAGGGAGGTTCATAGCTCAGAAGAAAATTTCATGTAAAATTCTTGGTGCACACTACAATATGTTTTGAGTGCTGGCCTCAAAATATGATTGTGTGCACAATCGTAGATCTTGCAGGGAACATTGCTCAACCCATCATCATATTTTATATCAGCAATGGCCCATGGAGTCTTTGACAAAAATGTAAGGACTTAAGCAGAACACATCTGACAACAACTAGTAGTTAGTGAATCTGCCTCACTTTACTTCACTGAAAAATTTACAAAAAAAATAAGCATGCAAAAAATTTGCAAAACAGCACAAATTCACTCAAGTCAATGGGCGTTATCACATCACATTTCTGGTGGTTGCAGTAGAAATCCTTCTGGGTACAACAGCTTAGCTGAAAAAGATATTAAAATAACAATTAATGGTCAGATGAGATGTTACCCTACAAAAGACTATAATTTGGAGGCCCACCCCCATTGCTTGAAGTAATGCCAATGTGCTAATTCCATGGAGACTGCCCATTTGAAGCCTTCTAATAAATTAAGTACAAGTCCAATATAAGGATTGCACACTCAAATATGTCAATTTTTTTTTTTTTTTTTTTAAAAGACTTGCATATTGGCAATTAGCCCTATGCGTTTTGACCACATGGGTGGTCTTCATCAGGGGAAAATTCATAAAGGATAAAAAAGGGCCTTTTTATGTGTCTTTTTGATACAATACATTTTGACTTTTATATTTGAGTGTGCAATCCTTATATTTGAAATGTGACCCTACATCATCCACCGATTGTGAACAATGCTTTATGTACTAGCATAACTTTGATTTTATTCCTTTAAACACCTTGCAACTCACACAAAAATGAATGATTATATCTGGTTAACTGGAACGAGTGTGTTCCCATCTAACTTGGAAGCAACAACCACTGAATCTGCTACTTCAGTTTATTATAGGGATTGTTCACCTTTTTGATGAACTTTTAGTATGATGTAGAGAGGGATATTCTGATTTTCATCTTTTATTATTTGTGATTTTTAAATTATTTAGTTTTGTATTCAGTAGCTCTCAAATTTACAATTTCAGCAATCTGATTGCGGTCCAAATTACCCTAGTAACTATGTATTGATTTGAATACGAGACTGTAATATGAATAGGAGAGTGTCTGAATAGAAAGATGAACAGTTATAGGCGACTTTGTCCCATTTTGCTTCGCCGAAAAACTTTGCGAATTTCCTGCATAAATCGCAAACGGCAACATTTTTCGAAAACCATTGAAGTCACTGAGCGTCAAAATTATTTTGACGTGCAACAATTTTTATGTGTGCAGCTATTCTGATGCGCACCCACATTTTTTTGACGAGATTTTTTGCTGGCAAGGAACACCCCATCTGAAAGCTAGAAAGAGTCAGAAGAAAACAGCAAATAATTAACTAACTTCAAAAAAATAAACAATGAAGAGCAATTGAAAAGTTGCTTAGAATTGGCCATTCTATAACATACTAAAAGCTAACTTAAATGTGAACCACCCCTTTAAAGGTTGCTCATTCTACCTTCAACAAAGCATTTTAGAGACATGAGTTTTCCCTTGTTAAAACTATATAAAGCAAGTATGGGTTTTCAAACACTAAATTAGTTATACAAGGTTCTTTTTTTTTTTTTTTCCCAACATGTTTTTTATTCATTTACAACACATATAAAATATGTTCACTCATTGCAGTGATATGCACAGCTAGAACCAATAATCTGTCAGAATTTATGTTATTTACCGTTAAAAATGTCGTGGGTGTGGAGTATAAGGTTTTGTATAAGTTGAATATATTTAAGCCGAAATGTTGGAATTTTAATAAACCTCGTAGATGTGCATGTGATATGCTATCAAAAGCTTTGTCAGCATCTAGGTTTATTAACATGCCGTGTTTTCTTTTTTCTAGGTTGCTATAATAGACTGCCGTGACGATTTTTTGAAGTGCATTAACTGGATGCCTGTTTCTAAGGAAGCCAACTTGATGCTTGGTGAGTATATTGGGTAGTATCTGTTGTAATCTATCCGCCATAGTTTTAGTCATGATTTTAACATCTTGATTTAAGAGTGAAATTGGTCTATAAGAAGCTGGATCAGTCAAGTCTTTATTTTCTTTAGGGATTAAAATTATCCTAGCTACATTTGCTTCTTGCCATAAAGGTACACCCCTCAAGGTATCGTTATATAGAGTAACTAGGGTTGGGATTATGTCGGGAGACAGAAGTTTGTAGAATTCTCTCACTTGAGAAAGGGCCAGGGGCCCGAAACATGTTGTGTGGCAATGGAATAAAAAGCTTAATTGCAGTTATGCTGCGTTTGTGAGTGTTTCCAATTGTTGCTATAAATCGAATGGATGGGGGATGCCAGAGGCGGAGCACCCAAGGAATCACCACAAGAATTGTTTTTGAATTAACGCTTATCAGTGAAAAAAGCCTGTTTGGAGCTTTGTAGAATTCTGCGGTCAGACTGTCCGGTCCTGGTGATTTCCCGTTTTTTAAATGTTTAATCGTGTCTAATATTTCTTTCTCTGTTATAGGTTCGTCCAGGATTTCCCTGTCCTGGGCTGTTAGTTTATTCAAGTTGGCTTCCCTGAGAAATTGTAAACCATCGTGGGGATCATCTTTAGCGCTATCGTAGAAAGTTTTGAAATAGTCAGTTAATGTGTGTGTAATATGTTTAGGATCGTGTGTCCATCCATCTGATGTTTTTATTTTTTGTATGAATGTATGGCGAGTGCGTCTTTTGGCTATTTGCGCCAGAAGTTTTCCCGATTTATTTCCGTATCTGTAGAATTTGTTTGTTGTGTGGCTTATGGATGTGTATGCTTTTTCTGATAATAAAGTGTCAAAAAGTCGTTTTGTCTCTTTGTATTTATTTCTGTCTTCTTGGGAGTTGGTCCATTTAAAATCTGCATAATGTTGGGTCAGTAATTTTTGTAAGGTATGTTTTTTTTCGTTATAACTCCTTCTTAGTTTGATTAGGTAGGAGATGATCTGTCCTCTTAACACCGGTTTAGCTGCTGCCCATAATAGTTGTGGGTCATCCCAATGGTCAACATTGTCGTCCATATAATTAGCCCAATTTATTTTTAAGAATAGTTGAAAGTCTACATTAGCCGCCAGATAAGCCGGGAATCTCCAATTAAAGGATGCGACTTGAGGTATTTTCAATTTAATTGTTGTTAAGATAGGTGCGTGGTCAGAAATGTCTATATTGCCTATAGCGGCGGAGGATAGGGTTGGAAGCAATGTCTGCGATAGGAATATATAATCAATCCTTGAATGTGTGTTATGTACTCCTGAGTAAAAGGTATAATCTATTGTCGTTGGATGTAAGTGTCGATATGTATCATATAGTTGTAGAACATCACATAGATTATGGAGTGGTTTTGCTCTAGTGCGTGAGTGTGAGGTTGATTTACCTAATTTGTCTATGGAGTCATCCCAGACAACGTTGGCATCACCACCAAGTATTATGCTGGAGGCCCCCCAGGAGTTTATTCTCTGTAGTACATCTGCAAAGAAACATTTATTATCAGTGTTTGGTGCGTAAATATTCACTATAGAATATACAGTCCCTTGTATATCAAGGTTCACCATCACACATCTACCATCTCGATCTTTGTATGTTTTCAAGACTTCACATCGAAGAGAGTTTTTAATGAGTACTGCTACCCCTCTCGATTTAGATCTATAAGGGGCGTCTATTACTAATTGTAACCATCTATCTTTTAGCGTTTGATTATCTTTTTTACGCCAATGGGTTTCCTGTAGGAGAATTATTTGGGCTTTTTCCCTTTTCAATTTATCAAGCACTTTTCTCCTTTTCGTCTGGGAATTTAGTCCTCCTACGTTCCAGGAGAGTATTTGGAGATCATTATTAGACGTGTTAGCTACGGGAGTAGTCATTTTATATTTTAAGCAGTCTGGTGTATTAACCCACTCCCTGTCTGGGGCAGGGCGCAGTATGGAATGGAATAGTAAGGGAGTCAAGTCTGTCCCAGCAAGCAGACTTGTACTTCTGGAGTTGGGATCGGGGGTGCCTTGATTTTTTCTGAGTCTCTTTTGATTCACATGAAAATATTAGAGCTGTAAACATCAATATAAACATCAACATTATGATAAGAAATAAATAGAAAAGAAAAAAAAGAAAAAAAGAAAAGAAAGATAAAGGAAAAGATAAAACAATTAGATAAGAAGGAAAGTAAAGGATAGGGTGTTCAGTATCGTGGGGAAAGGGGTAGAGGGAGAGGGGGGGAGGGAAGAAGTAAGGTAGGAAAATATAAGTCACTTCTCTCTGCCTTAAGAAATCAAGTTCGGGTGAGGCAGGTTGGAATGCAGAATGTCGGAACTTTATAACCGATGTTCAAAGTTAGTGTTAAGTCACATCATATAAGTATAGACGAGCGAAGTCCTCCAAGGATAAGGTTAGTCTCTGCGAAACAACAACAAGAGAAAGTCAGGTTTGTTCAGGTGACAGATGTTTTTTCTTTATAATAAGCCATGGCTTGTGTAGGGTTTTCAAAAAATGTGGGTTTTCCAGTGTCTTTATCTATAATCTTTAGCCTTGCCGGAAACAGTAGAGAGAAACGAAATCCCGAGGTGAAGAGATTGGTGCAGATTGGCGAGCATTCCTTCCGTTTCGAAGTCACCGAGGCCGAAAAGTCTTGAAAGATCAATATGCGGTTGTTTTCATACTGTATCGCTTTAGATTTTCTGTAAGCTGCCAGTATGTTGACTTTATCCGCGTAATTGAGCAGCTTGAAGATGACTTGTCTCGGTCTGGCATCAGCAGAGATAGGGGGAGGGCCAATACGGTGAAATCTTTCTATTATGAAATTAGATTGGGATTCACTCATATTGAGTAGGGACGGAATTTTTGTAGTCAGCAGCAGTTCAAGTTCTGTTCCCTTGATCGATTCCGGGATACCTACAACCCTAAGGTTGTTGCATCTGCTGCGATTTTCAAGGTCATCCACTTTTTCGGCTAGAATGGCGATTTCCTGCTGTTGTGTGTCTACTGTCTTCTGCGTTTTGTCCAATACGTCTTCCAGGGTACTGATTCGTTGTTCTGCTTCGTTCAATCTTTGTGATTGGTTGGTTAGCTGTTGGAGTACTTCCGTGAGAGATTCTTTTATGCCCGCTAGTTTTTGATCTAATAGAGGTCCTAGCAGTTGTGTCAGGTCTTGGATCTGGATCTGTGGCGACATGGGTGGATTAGACGACTCTGATTCTGATTCCAATGTGTCGCAGTCTTGTGATCCTTTTTTCCCCTTAACCTTTGCGTTCAGGTGTCGCTGCAATTTGGATGCGGAATTTCCCAGATATTTATCCATGTTAAATATCAGGGTCTGTGAAGGAATGGCGTCGGTTGATATTGTTGTTGATAGATACTAGAGCGGGTCTGTAACGTGTAGTTGGGTTTGCTGCGATCAGGTTATAAGTGTCCCATGATAAGGCAGAGGAGAGGTGGACGTGGTTACATGAGCGCTTGTGTGTTCAAAGTGTCCCCTTTATATGTGGGTTATGAACTAGGGTAGCGTGGCCGTTGTTAGTACTGACTTATAATACGTGGTCGTGGCGGGCTAAATAGGGTTAATGTCCTGGCCCGGGTTATCAGGGTAGGCAAATCCAGTATCACGGTCTGTGGTGTCCAGATTTGTGTCCAGAGGTTTAAACAACCCCAATAGCACGTTCAGTTTACAGAGAATAAGCTTTACTGGGGTGTTAGTCGTCTGTGTAGGCATACATATATTAAAGATTAACAGTCTTGGTACTGGGCGTGTGGGACGGGAAAGTAGGCTTTCCAAATGTTATGCCCATAAGTGTATCTGAATAGGCCCAGGAGCAATGGTGATGCCCTTAAGTGCGCCGTCTTCCCGTGGCCGGAGTCCCCCTTAGTGGATTCTGATCCGATACACCGTTTCCTTGCCGCACAGATTCGGAGCTTCCCCCCCTTGTTGTGAAATGGTGTGCCAGGGGGGAGATTCGTAAGGTCGCTACTGCTGGACGTCTTCGTGCTGTTCGCGCACCCTTCACAGAGAAGCCTGTAGTGTCGGCTAGATGTTTCCAGCTGCAGGCCTGAGCCTGCGGCGTGGGACTGCGATACTGTGCAGTAAGTTCCGGGGCAGCAATGAAGGGACGAGCCAGGGGATGATGTCAACCCTTTTCCCTTGTTATCCCTGTAGCAGGCAGAGACGATGTCTGTCACTTTGGCGTTTTACTGGCCGTGATGGCTCTGGATTTTTGCTGCCTGGTGCGGGAGCTCGGCTACAATGCGGCCATCTCTTGGGTCCTCCCCCCATACAAGGTTCTTTTAAAGCAGATGTTCCCAAACTGAGAAACCTGCCCTGTATAGCAGTCAGTCTAAAATTTGGTCTAAAGCATTATTTGTTGCTATGGATACCCCTGGGTGAATAAAAAAACGAAGCCAGTACAATAACAAATTAATGTGGTACATATTATATTCTGGGAGGATACTATATTTAAAAATTCTAAATATATTACATTTCAATAAAAATATCACATACAGATCATGTAAGATTTGACATCTCTTTGCAGCAAAAAAGAATATAACTGAGCTGCAAACATAATTTCAACTTATATAATACAGCACCCAGAGAATAAATCAGTTATCAATCTAAGGAGCTTTGCTGTTACAGCACCTTGGACAGCAGCAGAGAATGGTGTACTGAGGTCTTGAGGCAGCCAAATCCAAATCATACTGTATATATGTGTAAATACTGCACTGTCAATAGGAGAAGCTTAACACTTGTATACCTTTTTACCTACCTGTCTAATTTTCTGTTTTTTAAAATCATTGCAAAAGTATGCATGCTATAAATATTAATATTAATGTTAATGTTAAATGACTCCATAAGAAAGAGATATAACATTATGCAAGTTAAGTGGGTGCATAATGCTAACATACAAAATAGGAAACTTAAGGTGGATCTCAGACCGCACATTAGAAAAATATCTATTATAGTGAAGGCAGTTATTGTGGTGTAATATATATCATGTAATGTCTCCATCTGATATTCATTAAAGCAGACTGATCTCAGTGCTAAACTATACACCTGCAAAAGTCCTTGTTAATCAAATAGAAAAGTGTCACAGACAGTTTCCAAGATGGTGACCCCCTGTGACAAGTTTGAAGTCCTGGATCATTGCTGATGTTGTAAAGCTGAAACTTTATGTATATAAAATATGGCTTTCTTTAGCCATATTCATTTTTAGGGTTTAGTTCTCATTTAAGGGAGCTATTTGCCTTTGCACAAGCATCAAAATATGAACTTCATATGTCACTAAAACTTTTTCTCAATTTCTCTTTATTTTTAAAATCATAACTGATGCAGCACATGGTCATTTCAGAAAGTTTCACTGGATTCCCTTTAGCTAGGGGGTCGCTGACCCCCTGTCTGTGTCAGCATACAGGAAGCCAAAGTAGAAAGATCTAGTTTGAAGCATTCCTGCACTCAATTTGATTTGAATAGCTTTTATGTATGGGCCCGGGGCAGACAGAATCTTGCTCCTGCTCCCCTCCCCACTCTCATATGCGCACACAAGCAGGCCTGCCCACTACAGATGCAGCAGGTGTTTATATTTTGTGAACACATCATTAATGCAGAAAGTGAAGTTATTATTGTGATAATGAAGTGCCAATTAACTTCCTGCAATGGGTTTAAATTGAATCTCTTTTTAGCCAAGAAAGAGTTTTACCAACCAGATTTGCTCCTCCTGGAATGTTCATTAAACTTCCCCAAAGTTAGAAAGGTAATTAAATCTGCACACTGCATTTGTTACTTAAAAAAAAATCTTTGTTTCAGTTGAGCCGTCCAAAGCTGGCTGGTAAGTACCATGCAATCTGGTAGAGCAGACAAATTTATACTGGCAACAGCACCCATCCTTTCTTTGCAGTGCTAATTAACCCAGCACAGTGCTAATTAACCTAGCACAAGCCAGCCCAATAAATATGCAAATGAAACAGACTATTTCATGGTCAAACACTGAAAGAATTCCCTGGGAGGAGTCCTCATTAGGTCCACTCCACAGTGCCTCGATAAGGAGAAAACGGATAGGCTTGTATGTTGTTTTATATTTTGATTATGACACCCATAGCTTGTAATCTTTGCTTACACTCAGCTCTGTTTGAAATCATTCCTTTATTGGAACCTAATTATTATGGGACGTAGTGAAAAGATAATGACAAGGAATTTCTAATTATTGTATAATTTGACTGTGCACAGCAGTAAACTACATATTATACGTTTAGAAAATATTCAATAATATTCGATTAAAATACATAGTGTTATTTGGAAACCTGTTATCCAGAAAGTTCCGAATTACAGAAGGGCCATCTCCCATAGACTCCATTTTATCCAAAAATTCCAAATTTTTTAACAATTATTTCCTTTTCTCTGTAATAATAAAACAGTATCTTGTACATGATCCAAACTAAGATATAACTAATCGTTATAACTAGTCTTTTAGGCTGAGATAACTAAGGACAGTCTTAAATATCAGTTTGGATATCCAATAAGAATATAAATACTGATCATGTCAAATTGGTCTGTGGATTCCATCTAATTAATCTATTTCATCTAATTCATCTATTCAATCAAAATTCCATCAAAGATGAATAGATGCAGGATTCCTGATCAGATCTTTCACAACCCCCCCCCCCAATATTACCTTATTTAAAATATGTATAAGTTAAAAGAAACCTAAACCTTTAGTAACAATGATCCTCCCAGATGTTGCTTGGCTATAACTTTTATGAAGCTCTGGCATATTATTAAATATTGATGCATGCTGTGAGCTGTAACCTAGCAATATCAGCATTCAATTCTTAAAGCAACCCTGCTCTTTAAAAAATTTCAAGTGCTTTAAGGTTTGCAACGCAACTGATGGAGAAAGTTCCTCCAGTGGGAAGTCCCCCTATGTATTCTATGTTCATGTGATCATTACTAGAACCATGAAGCACCTTTTTCTATGCTTGCCCCCTGTGTAATTGCAAATATTGCATAACAATTGAACGGTAAACTCACTGGGGCTCATTTATAAATACAGGGCAAATATTCACCTGGGCAGTAACCCATGACAATCAGATGATTGCTTTCAGTGTTCAACCTATGCTATGGGTTACTGGCCAGGTGCAAATGTGCCCAGTGTTTATAAATGAGCCCCACTATGTTAGATAGGAATATTTCTAAATGGTGGTTCCTCTTGCATCTATAAGTTTCGAATACCTACTTTGGAGAGCAAGGGGCTCAACATTTTTTGTAGGTTTATGCCCACCTTAAAATTAAATTGTTCTAATCAATTATGGATTTAGATGCCATTGCATGCCTTGTGTAAGAGATACTTACATTGAAACTTAATTTTACTAGTATCCTAATTAACCAGTATTCTACTATTTTTCTTGATTATTTAGTAACTGAAGGGCAGCTGAGTTTGTGAATGAGTTTAAATTGTCATAACAATCATGTCTTCTCTCATGTTTGTGGTGATCACAAATAGACATTTCCTTTGAAGAATAATTGCATTCTTTAATATGTATTGAACAGACGGGTACCCCATGTTTCCTAACAGGGTGCTTTCCCAAGAACACTAAAGTGAGTCAGCATAGGGATAAACTTGTCAAAGTAGTGCACCTTTGCATTGACATGCAAATAATAGGAAATTTAGGATAGAATATATGTTTTTTTTTTCAATGTTCTCTTTGAACTTTGAGAAAGAAGTCACATTTTCCTTTGAAGCAAAAATACCTTTGTCTCAGAATTCAGACAGAATTCAGACTGTTTTGCATATAAAGGAGGTAAGGCTTCATTCAAAATGTGTTGTGTGTATTATATTTTTGATCAAGGGCATTTTTTTACGTGATTGTTATTTAACATCCAGTCATTGGTGGGATTTGCTTTCATTTATCCACAAGAACAAAAGTAAGGTTGGGCTTTTATGATGTGATGGAGTCAGGCCTGGTCCATAGTTGGTGTTCCAGTTCATATACAGTTCATCTGGGTTTATGTTGGCACTCTGTACAGTCTGGTCAAGGTCTTCCACTGCCATCTCAACAAAGCCATTATGTAGACACCTTGGGGCAAATTTACTAAAGGGCGAAGTGAGTAACTCTAGCGAAAATTCGCCAGCGACATCATTTCTGGACTACGCTGATTTACTAATGTTCACTGGTGTAAATTTGCTAGCGAAGGAAATAGACTGTAGCGCTACTTCGCACTCTTATAACAGGCGAATTTTCACTATGGCGAATGAACGTAACTACGCAAATTCACTAAGATGCAGATTTTAATGAACATTACCTCTTGCGCCAGACTTGCCTTCACCACCTCAGACCAGGCAAAGTGCAATAGAGTAGATGGGAGTTCCTCAAACAGATAGGATAGATAGATAGATAGGAATTCCAAAAAACACTGGCGACTTTTCAGTTTTTCAGGGTGATAGGCTGCAAAAGATCGTAATTTTTTTTAGGGTACTCGGCTTCCCCCCTACATTTTCTTACATATAGCACATAAACTATACACTGGGCACATGAGTAGGGCATTATAACAATTTTATTTTAGGTTCCCTGGGCGTGTGTAGTGTAATATATTTGCTGCAACATATGTCCATTGAAATTTAACTTCCGTCATAAGCAAATTAGCCAGCGCTAGCGCAACTTCGATTTTCTTGCGAATGTATTTATTCAATATTCAATCTGCTTGACTTGGTGCACTCATAACAATCCACAGCTGCCTGGGTGCTGGTCAACACATTAGTATACAGTGAACAAACAAGACGCACTCCAAGGACTTCATTTTTCAAAATCAAGGTGAAGTTTTATTCTCAACTTTTCGGCTCTCTAACTGGGGCCGTCTTCAGCTGCCCCAGTTAGAGAGCCGAAACGTTGAGAATAAAACTTCACCTTGATTTTGCAAAATTAAGTCCTTGGAGTGCGGCTTGTTTGTTCACTGTATGTGTGTGTGTGTGTGTATATATATATATATATAACTCATATCAGGTAGCATACAATACCAGGCAGTGCTGAAGTCTGGTTTATGACTGTATATATATTACTTTAAAAACAATATAAATTGATTTCAGTTTTGCAATAGTTACACTTTTATTTCTTTTACCAGCAGGCTTGTTTCAAGGGCATATCACTTTCTAGTGGGGCAGATATTTTCTCTGCATGCAGCCCATATCTGTAGTTCTATTACTGGAAAGTGATGAAAATCTGCAGTTTACTTGGATTAAATATAAATGTAAGTGGAGAACATGTTAAATCTTTGTCGTTTGGCCTCAGTGGTGCCTCTACTGTCCATCCTATCAATTTAAATTAAATTGTTTTGCTTATCCCCTTATGATTTATTTTTCATTTCATACATCATTTTTTTCTCCTACTTCAGATTTCCAACCTCTGTTTCCTGTGGAGACCTAAGTTTTAAAATGTTGCACCCCCAATCATTCGCTTTGCTTTCCAGCAGGGGTCTAAAAGCTTTACTCTTAAGATAACATATAGTCTTAATAGTCACATAGAAGTATCTTCACAGATGCCTGTATTGGGATAAGTGGAGTTGCTTGAAGAAATGCAATGCAGTCTGTTTACGAGTTTTATTATTTCAAAAACACAATGTTACATTCAGTGGGTTGCCAGTTCCTAGGACCACATAAATATTTAGGTTGTAGCCACTCAAACAGAAAGAAAATATCTTCAAACACGACTATATCTTACCTAAGGGGAATGTCTAACTTTCTAAAGTTGCTTTCTTTTGAATTGCATTTTATAACTTGTAAAACTGCAATAGCTGTTTTTTGCTCTTTTACACCTTGTCAAATTTGTGAATTACGTATATCTTGAAAACAGAAAAGGAATCATGTACTCTTTCCCCCTGACCACAAGAAGATGCCCTGTATCGTTCATGCATGGAGCATTTCTTTAGTGTATCTCACGTCTGAATCAGGAGATAGGTAAGGGAGTATGATGGGGGGCACCTACATACACCTCCCCTTCTCACCCCTCTTGCTAAGGAGCCTTCAACTTACTGCCTAAGAAGACACCCTCTGCACCAAGTTCTTATTGTGGCACAGGTTGCAAGGTTGACACCATGTGAATTTAGCACTTTTACATAGCCCTTTGTAAATCAGCACTTAACTGGAACTTGGTTTATAAAGTAGAAGAAAGATGGCTAAACTCATTGCATTAAATCAAACGATAGAAATAGGTAACATGGGAACGAATTAATATTAAAGATATACAACAGATTATAATAATCAAAATATGAATAAACTTAATAATACTCTTTTTTGTAGTTGTTACAGGTATGCTAGGAACAGCTCCTTAAATCCCATATTTTTGTTGACAACATACGTTTAATGGGCAGAAGTTAATTTTATTTCAGATTTTACAGCAACTGTATCTTATCTATCTGTAGGGCCCTATAGGGATACAGGCCCTATAGAGTTAATCGTTTCACCATTTCCTTGGGTTATTGGGTAGAATCCCTGTTACAAAATAACCTTTACAGTGATAGGCTGAGAGATTTGATGACACTCCCCTGCTACACTGCCTATATAGTGTGTGCAGGGAGTGGCCACTTCCTCTTTTGCCTCTGGATGTGATTCCAGCTGGATGTGCTCAGGGGGACTGAGTGCAATAGGCCCAGAAGAAGGCATGTGTCCAAGTCGGGGACCAGGAAACCCCGTGAATGAGGAGCAGATATAATAGGGCAGACTTGTCATAGTCTCTCTAGGAGAGAAAGGCAGAGAGGTGAGAGAGAAAGAGCAGCTGAAGCTCCAACAAGGATTTGCAGAAAGGGAGTAGCTTCCCAGAGGCTCTGTGTGTTGCCTCCAGTCAGGGACCTCAGGACCTCAGTGAGGAGGGACTGTAGGGTAGAAGCTGCTTGCCTGACAACTTCCAGGAAGGAAAGGTTGTACTGCAATTGCCTGTGTACTCTCTGTGTGAGCCTGCCTTTGATCTGTGTGAACTCTCAATATGCTGTTTCCTCAACTCCTGCGTGAGTACTGAAACCTGTGGTCATTTGCCCTTTTTGGCATAATAAACCGTTCCTGATTGTTAAGCACCTCCTGGCGCCCAAGTTGTTTTTGTGTGCACAGTAGCCTGGGAGGGATGTAGTTCAGGCCCGGACTGGTAACCTGTCCGTTCGGGCAAATGCCCGAGGGGCCGCATCTATATTGTGTTCATGTGGGCCACTCCTGATCATAAGAAACTCATGCCACTGGGGGCCCCGCACCCGACTGCAACGCTGCCCTGCAATAATAATCCTCCACCTACTTGCTCGAAGCAGTGTCCCCCTCTTTTCCACATGGAACAGTCCATTCTCATATATACGTGCTTGCGCTGCGCACACGTGCGCAGGATTTGACCCGTGATGATGCGACGCATGCCCCATGCGTTACCAATACCAGCCTCCCCCAGGCGCGCTCAGTCAGGAAGGACCGGTCTAAGAAAGTGTACCACACCATCAGGCACCAGCTGCTCGCCGGGCGAACTGCCACTGTTTCATAGTAGCCTGGCTGGCTGCAGCATCCACCACCAGCTCTTTGGATAGGCTATTCGGCATTCGGTCGACTCCTCTTTTTCTCCAGTCAGCACCTGCTGCACCCAAGCATCTCTCCAGCTCTGGGCCTCCATAATATCTTCCAGTAGTAAGTTAGGGTCAAAGACTCAGTCAGAGACTCCTCTCCTTACCTCACCCCCTGTAACATGACTTTCTCCTGCTGTAATATCCATGAATCATTCATAATTCATGAATAATATACAGCATAGCATGTTAATTGTCTGATGATATTTTCTGGTCTAGTACTTCCCTCACACCTTCACCTGTTATTGTACAATAATTAGTTACAGTTTTTATTTTATTAATTTTTTTGTTTTATGCCTTAATTTTTTATTCTGGGTATTTGTTGGCTTGCCTATGCCTTATACTGTTCTATTCTGCTCCTCTCCTATTCATATTCCAGACTCTTATTCAAAACAGTGTGTGGTTGCTATGGTAATGTGGACCATAGCAACCAGATTGCTAAAACTGCAAATGGAGAACTGCTGAATAAAAAGTCCATTGAGTGTTTACATGTGGGCTGCTTTGATTTGTTTGCCTGGGCTGCTTTTTACTCCCAGTCCGGCCCTGATGTAGTTGCACTACACCATAGAGGGAACACTTCCACTTAGCGAAGGCCCTGCCCTGGGTGTAAGTCGCATGTAACCCATGCTCTAGCGTTCTAGCTGGTGAATTAACCCCGAGTGGCCCAAATAGGTGTTACATATCTAAAAGTGTATTTCTTTTTATTAGCTGTATATTTTTCACCTGTCCCTTTTAGAATAATAGGTTTCATTTGTTTCTCTTTAAGAATGAGCTCTTGTTTTTGCTTTTATTCGGTATTAGGGCTATGGGACATAAGGTATGGGGCTGTTGCAGCCCTAGGTAAATGCAGGGGTCTTGTGGGAGCACACCAAGACCAGGGATGGGCGAATTTGACCTGTTTCGCTTCGCCAAAAATTTGCCGCCGGCGAAATGTCGCAGACGCCCATTAAAGTCTATGGGCGTCAAAAAAAATTTGTCACGCGGCGAAATTATTTTGTCGCGCATCTTTTTTTTTTACGCACGTCTCCATACAAGTCTATGGGCGTCATTTTTTCGGCGAAACGAGGCGAAAAAATTTGTCCATCCCTAACCAAGACTAATTAAAGGAGAAGGAAAGGTCAAAACCAAGTAAGCCTTATCAGAAAGGTCCACCAAAAGAAACACTGCATTTCTTTCCTTCTATTGTGTACACATGGGCTTCTGTATCAGACTTCCTGCTTTCAGCTTAAACCTCTTTGCCCCGGGTGTGAGCATGCTCGGTTTGCTCCTCTTCCCCTCCCCCTTCTCTGCTGTAATCTGAGCCCAGAGCTATAAGTGAGCAGGTAGAGACTCAGGCAGGAAGTGATGTCACACCAAACTAATACTGCAGCTGCTATCCTAAACAAACTGAGAGCTTCTAGAGCTTTTTACTAAGGTATGGTAAAACATTCTACAGAATAAATAAAGCATTTTAGCTTGCACTACTGCAGCTAATCTATTGGCAATATTATGCCTCTGTAGCTTTCCTTTTCCTTTAAAGTATGGCTGAACTGGTATGGAATAGCTTGGAGAAATATAATCTGAAGATTCATCTTCTTGGTACATCCTTTTGGTACATGAATGAGAATTGGCCAATCGGGACTTTTAACTCAAGTTCATTCCTTGTTAGATTTCAGAACAAGCACTTCAGCACGGCATGCACTGTGCACCTTTATCACCTCAACAGCTCAGCTCACAGAAATTCTATATGTATTGAGATGCATGTATAGGGAAGTGTTTTGGACAAAACCAAACAGCTAGATACGATAAAATTGTGATGGTGGTGCAGCTTTATATTCATATGAATAAGACCTCGTTGTTTATTCATTTCATCTTAAGGGGATGGTCTATTTTAAAACTTTTTCATAGTATTTATTTTTGAATGAATTAATGTATTTGGTATTCATTGATTAAATGTTGGTGTCTGGCATTGAGGGTGGGTACACTATAGCTCTGACGCAGTTCTTATTGCTAATGAATTTGAGGATGAAATGAATATAGGTATTTAATTTAGAAAATGATGGGTATTAAAAAAAATTGTGCAATAGATGGTGACTTTTCTACAAAAACATGTAAAAGAAAGTAAGTTTATAGTTGGTTTGAAATAAATAAATACTGATATATAGTGATTTTACAGTTTACATGCCTTTATACTGTTACTAAATTGTCTTTATGATAGAGTATGGAGCAATTGACACAAGTGCCGGTTAGGGATGTAGCGAACCGCCGCCGATGTGTTCGCGAACGCCGTTCGCGAACACCGGCAAAATTGGCGAACAGTTCACGAACTGTTTGCGAACTTCGATCATCCGAAAATCGTTCGATTCGAACGATCGAAGGATTGTAATCGTTCGATCGAACGATTTTCGTTCGAGTCGAACGATCGAAGCCATTGGATCGAATGATTTCATTCGATCCAATGCTTCGATCGTTCGATTCGAACGAAAATCCTTCGATTTTAGCGCTCGAATGGTCGAACGATTTTGATGCGAACGCCTATTGGCGAACGTCGCGCGACGTTCGCGAACTTGCGGCGGACGCGACATCCCTAGTGCCGGTTTATAAGATTGCGGAGCACTCTACATGGTGTTGTGCCTGCTGCTTTGGTAGAATATTCAGAGCTCGCTGTTAGTTGGAAGTGATATCTTGGTTCTGTAGCACAATGCCAATGAGTCTCCAGTGAACTCACTTCTACTTCTGAAGTGCCTGAGATTTTTTTCTGCCCAGCAGGACAGTTGCACAGTTCCACTGCATTGTCTGACTGATCAGACAAATTAATAATTTTCTATATATATACTGTAGCATGGTTGGGAAAATCATAGATGCAAAGTATATCCCTCCCAGAATCCTCTATGAAGCGGTGCAGAGGGATGTGAAAATGAGGCTGTGAGTAGCAGGAAGGTGATTAGCCTCATCTGGAGTAAAAAGGTGGGGGCTCAATTAAGGCTGCTTTCTGCCCTGGAGAGAGAGAGAAAACGAGAGCTACTGGAGTGCTGTGTTAAAAGTTTGCTTAGTAACTGCATGTTACCTGTGTTCAAAGCATAAGGACTTTTATTGCTGGGCACAAGTTTCCAGATAGAGACAAGTTATCTGGTAGCAAGGACTGGCTACCAGCCACTGCCTTAAGTGTTTGGGGAGCGGGCTGCTTCCAGGAGAAAAGCACAAGGAATCTCCAAAGGACTGTGAGTTAACAGTTAATTTTGTTTGCTGGACTTATATTGCCCAAGTGGGAGACTGTGGGACCTTTGGGAAAAAGACATTTTCATTTATCAGTACAGCTGGATAGGGATGTAGCGAACTAGTTCGCGCGTTCGCGTCCGCCGCATGTTCGCGAACGTCGCGCGACGTTCGCCAATAGGCGTTCGCGTCAAAATCGTTCGACCATTCGATCGCTAAAACCGAACGATTTTCGTTCGAATCGAACGATCGAAGCCGTTGGATTGAATGAAATCATTCGATCCAATGGCTTCGATCGTTCGATTCGAACGAAAATCGTTCGGTTTTAGCGAATGATTTTAATTCAATCGAATGCTTATAATCGTTCGAACGAATGGAAATCGTTCGATTTTAGCGATCGAAGGGTCGAATGGTCGAATGGTCGAACGAAATTTTACTTCGAATCGAACGCGAACACCAATTGGCGAACGTCGCGCGACGTTCGCGAACATTCGGCGGACGCGAACAGTCGAAGTTCGCGCGAACTAGTTCGCCGGCGAACAGTTCGCTACATCCCTAGAGATCAGTTGGAAACCTGTATGTGGATCCCCCCACAATACAGTAAAAGACAGTAAAGCCATATATATATATATATATATATATATATATATATATATATATATATATATATATATATATATATATATATATATATATATATTCTTGCATGTCCATGAGCTTGTTTCATGGACTATCCTAATATGGGGTTAAATGCTACTATCTATGTTTGTAAATTTCTTTTACTCCTGGTTAGCCATTTTACCCAGAAATTGGCATGGGAACATACAATGCCACAGTCACACTTTATCTTCCGGCATTATCATTAAAACTCAAGGTTTTAATGTTCCCTTAGTTCAGCATATCTCTTACAGACATTCTCTTTGATTAGACCTGTTTTTTATTTTTTTTAAAACATATTAAAATATTTAATGTCCTACTTCAAAAAGTCAGGACCCCATTCCACTGAGGATTTTGATCTGTACAGTTGAGGCTCCAAAATAAAGCAAACAAATATACTGTAGCATGCAGCAAAATGTAACATGCTTTTGTTTGTCCCTTATTGCTTGGAAATGTGCCTCCAGGGATTACCGTCCTGCTTTGTCCATTCAGTTTGTAAGGAGTGATTGAACCAGAGAGCCTTGTCTGAGTGTTCGTGTGTGCACCTGCATAATGTTGCCCATTACATGGGGCAAAAGTGTGAAATTTAGTGCTCCCTTGTGCTAAACTATTCTGAGCCTTGTGTCCTGTACTTCTTCGCAGGTACATCTGGCATATAGGCTTTCTTAGGTGTTCATTGGTGTTTTGACTGGAACAAGTGTATACCAATATTTGTGAATAGCGACTATAAATGAGCCTTTGTGAAATTCATCTTTTATTTGTCATTTGCTGGCCTATTGAAAGTTTGATTGTCCATTTTTTTTAACACAAATTATGGTTCCTACACAGTATTTGTTTATATACAAAAATGTCAGATTTCTAACAGACTATCAAATAATTTCTTAAGGTGCCTAACTGGTATAAAGCTGGAGTATAGTGATTTAAAGGAAAATCCTCAATGCACAGATCTGATGGGCGGTGAGTACTTAAGGCAAGGGACTGTTTGGAAACAAAACTGGTCAGACTGCAATGGAAAAGAATAGCTGATCTCCTGGCCTAGTAGTAGAGGACAGCCAGAAACATGGAGATTCCTGACTTGAATCCCATTGGAACTTAACATTATTCACAGCCCATTAGGCACGAGGTGAGGACAAACTGTTACACTTGATGTGCAGGCAATACACAGGAAAAACCTTTTGTAAAGAAAAAAAAAAAAAAAACCCCAGTGTTTGTGCTCTCACTTGTTTTTAGGGTTTTGGTAACTATTTGAAATTGTAAAGTAAAATGTGACACCTCAAGTCCTGGCTCATTAATATTACATGTACAAGTACTGCATAGTTTCCCTTTTCACCATATGATATTCTTTTCCCTAAATGTGGGTATTCAGGAAAATGTTAGGAGAGAGAAGATCATAGTGCAAAATGTAGCAAAAGACAAATGTAGTTTAGCATGTGTGCTTATCACTAGTGTGGAGTGAAACTGCCCATTTTGCTTCACCAAAAAATTAAGAAACTTGCAAAATGCAGAAATTTTCACTAAATACATTGAAATCAATGGGTGTTTTTCTTGCATTTTTTCTGGCGAAATGATTTGGTGTCAATGGTGTTATTTTCACGCTAAATGCAATGTAGTCAATGGGCATATTTCTTGTGTTTTTTCCCTGCACAAAATAATGCAAATGAAATTTGAAATTTTAGAGCACATTTTGCCATTTGATTTTCGCAGTAAATCGGTGTCAGGTGAAAAAGTTCACTCATCCCGACTCATCCAAAGGTTGGCTTGTGGCCCACACAAGGGATTACAACAGTGTATCATCAACAGATGACCAAAATGTCATAACAGGAATGAAGTTTGAGGCATTAGAAAAACTGGATTTTGACTGATTAGCTTTTGTGAATGAATACTAGTAAACAGGTTGTGAGTAACATCAGAACAAATAAATAATAATAATTCAGATATGTTTATTGTTGCTTAAACTATAAAATAAGCTACATGTTTACCTTTCAAGGGTATCTGAAATCTTTTGGTATAAAGTCTGTAAGGTGAGTGGTATACAGTTATCTGAAAGGGAAACAAATGAAAGTGTTCTGTGTTTTTCTAGACAGGTTTTTCCAAATGAAATTAATTCAGCACACCCAGTATTTACTTAGTATCACGATCACCATTACCTATTTTGATCTCGATTTTATTCCCACTTCAAAACAGTTCTATCCTTCTATCTTTATCATCGTATAAAAAATCTTTAGTGCTAATATTTGCACATCATTATTAGTTTATATATAGCAGAAAGCTGTTTGACCTGTTTCCAAGAAGTCCAGCTTCCCTGTGCTCTATCATGAGAGTTGTGCAAATTGCACTGCTGCTGGAGATGGAACAGTCACTTTCCTTTGTAGCTTCATGCTGTGCAGGAGTGCATCATGGCCATGTAAACCCCTTGATGATCCCTCATGCTGTGAGCCTCCTATGCTCTGTGTCATGTGTCATGATGGCTTTCCCACAATGCTCTCTTTAGTTCAGTGTCAGGGAAAGAGAACAAATTATCTCCTGCCGTCACTACCAAACATGCTCCCTGCCATGCAAGGAGCAGGCTGAATTCTCTATAGCTGAAGTAAAGTCACTCATCTAAAGCATGCTTTACATTTCATTTTAGCTTTAGCTCACTTCCTCTGCTCTCACTACAGTACACACACTCACATGGGTAATAATGACTACATACAGTTGGGTAACGAATTGCTGAATTTTGAGAGTTTTGAACACACGAATAAACATACAAAAAGGTAAAAACCTAATACAAAAAGGTTGCTTTCCCCTCATCTGGGTAGTGGATAAATAAATTAGAAGACCTTACCCACCGAAAAACGTATGGTCCTACCATAAATGTAAAGTTTAAAACTTATTTTGGAATATGAAGCTTGACAAATTTCTTACAGAGCCCCCTTGTCTCCTTCCTCCCAAGTAATTCCATGGCTCAGTAAGCTTGTCTTATGTCTAGTAGGTCTTGTTACTGGTGAGCTTCTTGTTACATTTAAGGCTATGTGTTGCCCTTTTCTGCTTATAGTATACAGTTAAAAACGTTTCGGTAAAGTGCTACCATCTATTATTATATGTATTTTTATTTATATTTACTGTCATTTATTATTGTACTACACCAGACAGAATAAGTCTCTGTAGTCATGATAAGGAATGCGTTTTGGAGAGTAGACCTAGCACCCTTATTTTTTAAGGTACAATATTGTTGCTGTGATTATTGCCTTTTGCACAAGCCATCAAATGGTTACTTTCCTCCAGATTCATAAAGAAAGGGTTTGTTATGATGACTGTGTACAGAGCCAAGACCTCAACCCAACTAAGCCTCTATGGCAGTGATCCTCAACCAGTGGATTGTGAGCAACATGTTGCTCTTCACTCTCTTTGATGCTGCTTCCAGTGGTCTCATAATAAGTGCCCCTTTTGAAATCTCTGGCTAAAATTAAATTTTTGGAGGCATGAAGACGCAGGATTACTCCAACAAGACCTCCTGCAGGCTAGTAGGCCACCTGGTACCATGGATTAGCCTATGACAGCCCTTGTTTTGTGTGCTCAAGGATTGTATTTTTGCTTTTGTGGAACCCCAACAGTTTTTACAGTCGAGTGTGGCTCACAGGTAAAAAAAGATTGGGGATCCCTGATTTACAGAATTAATTTGGGTAAATTAATTTGAGTCAATCCTGGTCTCCAACCTCTTACATATGAAGGGTATCCCATACAAAATGTTCCAACATCTAGAGCAGGGATCCCCAACCTTTTGAGCCTGTGAGCAACATTCAGAAGAAAAAGGAGTTGGGGAGCAACACTTGCATGAAAAATGTTCTTGGGGTGCCAAATAAGTGCTGTGATTGGCCACTTAGTAGCCCCCATGTGGATTGTCAGGCTACATCGAAGCTCTGTTTGGCAGTACATTTGGTTTTTATACAACCAAAACTTGCCTCCAAGCCTGGAATTCAAAAATAAGCTCCTGCTTTGAGGCCACTGGGAGCAACATTCAAGGGGTTGGAGAGCAACATGTTGCTCACAAGAGCTACTGGTTGGGACCACTGATCTAGAGGGTTGCCATCACAGAAGCATAGAAAATAAAGGATATTTTAGCAGCAAAGAAAAAAAAAAGTTTCATATTAATGTACTTGTATAGAGGTTTTACAGACAGATGTCCTCAAAGCTTTTGCTATACAGTGTATCATGTTTAGGAGAATAGTAGCCATTCTCTAGAGATCTAGAAGCCCCTGTTCCCATATTCTCAGTCCAGTCATTTAAATGGAATCACCTGATGGCTGATGCAAAGCTGTGTTCTCTGGGGCATAGGTAGAATGGAGAGGCCATTCAAAATACAGTTTGAAATAAGTAGAAAAGTCTAATTGTTCCCAAGCTCTTATCATTCTTGCTTTCTTTTCATTGCTTTGTTCTTTATTTTATCTTAGCCTCGATATGGCAAGATACAAAATAACATCAATCCTAAAGAAAACATTTTAGTCTTAACACATCAAACAACAACATGAACAAGGGAGAAAAGGCACTTGAAGACTTGAGAGCAAATGCATCTAACAAACACCTTTGTCATATTATGTTCATGTGTAGGACGGCTCAGCAAATTCATGACACTCCTGGAAAACACAGGGCAGGTGTAACTTATGCAGTGTCATTACAATTTTTATGCTGATATATAACACACTATCATTTTGTTCAATTTAGATTTACTATGGTATTTAGCGTTTAAAACAAATATATAATACACATCCATTCTAGTTTACAATATCTACTGTTAAAATATATGAATGAAATATATTAATGAAATGGCCTCTTAGGTGTAAGTCAAATGATCATTTACACAATATTTTACCTTCCCTAAGATGGTTTTGGAAACAGATTACTAACTTATAAAACCACAGACCCAAGGGACCTTAGAAATATGTAGAGATTAAAAGACCGTTATTTATCAAGGAAATCAGAATGATTCAAATTTATTAAAGACCGGAAAAATTAGCAAAACACATTGGTCAATAGGCATCAAGATTTTTTTACACACAAGACAATTTTTTTCTCACTCCAAATGCATTAAAATCAATGGGCGTTTTTTTGTCTTGCCAACTTTTTTGTATCGCCACCTTTATGTCTCCTGACTTTTTTTGCCCGAATGCATTAAAGTCAATGGGCTCTCTTTAAATGGTGACAAGTTTATTGAGATGAAATGTTTTGCAGCAGATTTTTGCTGCAGTTACACAATAAAATTTGCAGATGGTGAATATTTCAGTCTCTCATTCAAAACACTGCCTGGTTGTTAGGGTAAATTGGACCCAAGCATCTAGATAGCTGCTGAAATCGAAGCTGGGGAGCTGCTGAATAAAAACGCTAAGTAAAATGAAGACCAATTGTAAATTGTCTCAGAATATCACTGTCTGTTATACTAACAGTTAGTTTGAAGGTGTGCATGCACAGTGTCACTGATACGCCGAACATAAAGGGGGTTATTTATCAACGGTGGAATTTTAGAGTACTGTGATTTTTTTTTTAAAATCTAATAAATTTGATTTCAATCACTATTCAAATGGTATGTTATTTATAAAAAAATGTGAAAGTGTAAAATTTGATCGAATAGTCCCGACCTAAAAACTCGTATTGAGTTTGAATTGAGTTTTCTTCTGAAAAAAAAACCCCATTTTTTTGATGTGCAACAATTTTTCTCCCATTGGAGTCTATGGGGCATAATTTTCAAAGCGAAACTTGGCAAAAATGTGGCTCATCATTACTATTACCATCTTCAAGGGACTTCTACATGAACTCAGGTTTAAGGTGGAGAATAGTTACATTTGAACTGTTTCCATGGTCGAGATGTGATAAATCGCACATTCAAATTTGAGTTGGTGGTTTGAAATTTGAATTTCTGAGTTTTGACAAAAAAATAATAGAATTGAATTTAACATTCGAACCATAGTAAATTTGACCCAAAATGTAATAATCCTTCAAAAAGAAAGTTATTAAGCTGAAACCTGCTTCTGGTGGCACTTCACCAGTGGTGTCAAAAATGTTTTGCTTAGTTTTTTTTTTTTAAACAAAAAATTACCTATTTTGGCCCCCCTTGACCTGCTTGGAAACACAAGAAGCATGCACCAACTTTCATGTACCACCAAAAGCACCAATATGCCCATTAAGGCTTCTCTGGGAAATTGCTTTCAATTACACATTAGCAGAAAGTACAGGGTGCATGGATAAAAGTGTAATTAACTCCTACCATTTAGTAGAAGTGTTATTTCTAGGCTTCCCTTGACATGTTTTGGCCACACAACTGACTTGTATCTAATATAATAATTTTGCAGGCTCCTTATATCACACTGGAATTCTGGGGGAAAAACATTGCATTGTGGGAAAATCATAGTATATTGCATCCAAATGTTGCACTTTATACATTTCAGTGGTTTAGTAAAGGAGCTTTAAAGTGTTTCGTATAGAAAAGTTTCTGTTTTCTATATTTCTTTTATCGTTACGTAATATCAAGATGTCATCTGTTACTCGCACTATAAGCCATATAGTAGCTAAATGTCAGAACGTATATTAATGGGACACAACAAAGCACAGAAAAGAAAACTTGCTCTGGTTTTTAAAATTAAAGCTCACAGGTTCTTCCAGTTGCACTGGTGAATCAGTTAATATTTTGTATGCAGCAATTATACTTGGAATTCGAACAACTGTCTGCTAGTGTGCAACTTTGCAGCCTCATAGTAGATTGTATTACAGTATACAAAATAAGTAATAGACGGTCTGATTAGAAAGATAAGTAATAAAACCGAAGCCTGTGTTTTTTTGGTTGCTGTAGTCAGTGCCCCCCTCAACCAGAGAGAATTTTCAGTTGCAGTCTGAAAACAATAAATAATAACTAATGATGCCCAACTGAAAAGTATTGTAGATTATGTCCATCTATGACATATTAAAAAAGGTTATTTAAATATGAACGATCCCTTTCATTTATAAATTTACAACAAAGTGAAAATGTTTCGATTCCATTCTTTTTTCCGTGCTTTTTTTATGCTTACTGTGAATATTTTAGAAAATCAATAAGTACTGTATATTTAATGAGTATTCGTAAATAAAATAAACCCTCTGAACACTGAACAGAAATTAAGGCATACATTTGCTATATGGAAAATTACAGCATTCTAGTAATAATTCACAGCTGTCAACGTAGGTAGACATCTCTTGTTAGATTTGCCGTGTAAATATGCTTTCTTTCACAGAATGGACTATTCAGGTATATTTTCCAATTTTAAAGGCGGCCATAAAATATTGCAGAACTTAGGCATCTATGTATTTACCTTTTAAGGTTGTTTATACCAGAGTATTGCATTTTAGCACCAGAAAGGAACAGAGCTCAGTCAAAATAAGAAAGGGTAGAGCCATAGCTTGTAGCTTCTGCCATAGCCCCCACTGTTCTATACATAGGCCATCTGGCAGCAGTCCTCAATCATTTATCCTCCCAGCTAACAAACAGCAAGTAAGAGTGACTCCCCACTGCCATGTAGCAAATGCCCATGGCTCATGAAAATGTCAACTTTGCCAAAAAATTATTTTGATTGATTTCTTGTACACCTGTTAACTGTGCTCAGGTTATGTCTTTACTCTTTATAGACCATGTCACATCTGCTCCCACTGAAAATGTAAATTAAACCTAGTTACAGTGTCTAATAGGAAATAAATGGAAGCCACAGATCAATAACAATGCCAGGAGTTTTATACATTTTAAAACAAGATTTTCATAGATAATATGGAAAACTAGACTATTTCTTGTGTCATCTTCCTTTTAGTATCTTAACCAAAACAGAAAGGGGGCCATAATCCAGGAGTTAAATAAACTGAATCCTGAACGTAATATTTCAGAGTTTTTGAAGTGATCGAAGATCATCAATTTTTTTTCAAAATTATTGTTTTTTTTTAGATTTATCCATTGAATAGAATTCAAAATGAAAAATGTGAATTCAAATTTTAAAAGCTGGCAATGAAAACCTGGTGATTTTCTATAGAAATCAAAGGGAAGTGTATTTTCAACATTCAGACTATAATTTTTTTTTTTTTTTTTTTTTTTTTTTTAGACATTAATAAAATAAATCTTGAAACAAAAATGAATAGGAAAAATGTAGTTTTAATGCAGTCAATTCTTTTTCTGTGACTGAAAGCAATCACATTTTTCAGACTAATATGTTAGTGATTGAGAAAAAATATGATATTTAAATGTAATTAATCATATTTAAATTAATTTAGAACTCATGTTCTGAATATAGCTTGCTTGCTAAAAGAATGACAAAGATGTAATGAAAGTTGCAAAAAGAAAAATATTTCATCAATAATAACAAAAATGTGAATTTTACAATTTCTTATTAAGAAGTCATTTCACTGCAAATTTTAATTGCACATTTCTTTCAAACATGATCTCTCCCTGAAAAAGATAATGTAACATTGCTCATTTTCAGATCAGCTGGTAAAATGCCAGTGGTATTGAACAGTGTGATTGTTGCTCAGAAAAGCAAAGCATTTATAGGGGCAATACAAATTAAACAAACATTTTGGTACAGAAATAGTATATACAGTGAAACCTCGATTTTAAGCTTTCCAGCATTTTACATTTTTTATTTGTGGTCCCACCAATTTATAATGCATTTCAATGGGTGCATTTTCCTGATTTTAAGTAATGGTTTCCTGGATTTTACATCAAAATTTTTGTACCCAAAAACTGCTTTTTTTCCCTCTATGAATGTTATTATTTGTGAAATAAAGATGTTTGAAATACTAACCAGATGTATATTTTGCCATGGTTCTTCCTATAAATGGTCAATTCCAATTAGTCTGCCCCTTATATAGTCCTGCACCAATCACTTATTGCTTTAGGTTGTGTGTGTGACTGGCAGAGAGAAGTGATGGATGAATTTATTCGTCAGGTGTGAATTTGCGGCAAATGTCGCGTTTCTTCGCCGGCGAATAAACTTGCGAATTTGCCAGACGCCCATTGACTTTAATGGGCACCGGCGTCAACTCTGACGCAGGTGAATTGTCACTGGTGTGAAAATTGCTGGTTTGCAAATTTTGTGGCCGTTTTGCGAATTTCGCACGAGATTCACGAAAAATCGTGGCGAAGCGAAACGGGAAAAATTCACCCATCATTGACAGAGAGGCCTTGCACATTCCCTCCCCATAGCATAACATTACCGCTGCAATGCTTAACCCTTGTTGTTAACACAGTAAATATTGTATCTCATAGTAAAACTGACTCCTTTGCTTATACCTTTCCAGTACTTGAAGAAAAAGTTACTTTAACACATTTCCCTGATTACAAATTTTCGGATTTTACATAATTTTATCCTGGTCCCCTGAAAAACATAAAATGGGTCTACTGTATTTCCCAGAAACCAATTATGCAGAAAGCTTAAAGGTGAGGGAGGCCTAGATGAGGGAGTGCCATACTCTCTTATTCAAAAATTCAATTTAATTTTTTTACATTTTTACCAAAATGACATAAATCAATTTTGATGGCAAAAAAATATTGAATCTTTTAATGTTGTTTTTAGCAGCCTTAAGGAATGTTCCTCCAAATTTCATGTCTGAAAAACTCTAAGGGGGTTATTTATCAAAATCCGATTTTTTTTTTTTTTTTTAAATAAAAAAAGTCCAACCAAACTAGAATCCACAATATGACCTAATTTACTATTAAAAAAAGCATGATTTCATTGGAATTGGGAAACTCGATAAAATCAAGCAAAAACATATTGATTTATTATAATGTTTCCTTTTTTGGGGTTATAAGATGTAAATGAGATGTGTATCACAACAGATACAAAGGATAGGGAAAATGTCCTGTTTCACTTGACTGCAATTTTTTACAAACTAGGGGGCTGATTCACTAAGGGTCGAATATTGAGGGTTAATTAACCCTCGACATTCGAATAGGAATTAAAATACTTAGAATATCGTGAAAATACTGCGATCGTACGATCGAAGGATTATTCCTTTGATCGAACGATTAAATCCTTCGAATGGAACGATTCGAAGGATTTTGATCCAACGATCGAAGGAATATCCTTCGATCAGAAAAACTTAGGAAAGCCTATGGGGACCTTCCCCATAGGCTAACATTGACTTCGCTAGCTTTTAGCTGCCGAAGTAGGAGGTCGAAGTTTTTTTTAAAGATACAGTACTTCGACTATCGAATGGTCGAATAGTCGAACGATTTTTAGTTTGAATCCTTTGATTCGAAGTCGTAGTCGAAGGTCGAAGTAGCCCATTCGATGGTCGAAGTAGCCCAAAAAATACTTCGAAATTCGAAGTTTTTTTCCTTTGAATGCTTCACTCGAATTTAGTGAATTGGCCCCTAGATGTCAGCAAGAACAGCCATTACTTTGGAATGGTATTATACAGGGTTGGAGGAAATAGAATATACCGCATACATTTTATGTCTTATACTATTATATTAAAGGTGCTTACTCACATCATGGGTAGGTGTTATCTCATTCAGTAACTCAATACACACACTGTTCTGCCGGATCTCCGCATGACTAAAGCACTACACATGGAGCAGCCTGAGAAGTAGTAGGTTATTAGCTACATATTGGGGGAAAAAAATCTGTGTTAAATCTTGTACACACCAGCGGACAACAACATTTAATCCCAATGTATTGAGACAAATCATGCTTTTTAATATACTGTTCCTTATATTTTTGTCACACTTCTGTGTTTAGTTTATTTACTCTTGGAAAATGTTTGTTTAGAAATGCGGCGATGCAGATGATATAATTGTTGGGTACATGTGACCTTCTTGTACTGAGTTGTTTAATGATAGCTTTATAATATTAATACAATTCAGCTTTGTTTAGTAAAAGTACTGTTGAGGAGATATGACATATAGTAGCGGAGTTTCCTTCCATGTTATCTCACAAAAAAGTGTGGATCAGCTTGAAAACCATATGAAGCAAGACCAAGGTCGTACTGTATCTCAGATGTCAGAACTATAAATAAAATTACTATATGTGCCAAATAGTGAAGGGCAAATAATTTTGTCAGGCATGGATTTGGGGAGAATGTCCGCGTTTTGCGACCCACAAACAAATTTGAGAAACATTGTTGAAAAATTCACTGCAACAAAAAAATATTGCTGCATGCATAAAAATTGTCACACATCAAAATTATTCAGACGCCTGTTGACTTTAATGCATTTGGACAAAATAGTTGCGCGTATAAAAATTGTTGCTTGCATCAAAATTGTTGCATTATTTGATTATAATGGAGTCTATGGGAGACATCCTTTCCGTAATTCAGAACCTTCTGGATAAGGGGTTTCTGAATAATGGATCTCATACCTGTATACTACTAATAAAAATAATTTAGGGACTATGCTGATACAAATAAAGAGCATTTTCATTACTGTCAATACGTTTTTGGCTTATTAACATTCAAAATTCCCAGAAGCACCAGTTGTGCATAAAAGACATAGAGAACCCAATAATAGGAAAGCTGGTTTGACCATATACTACAGTGGTGCTGTAAAATAAAAAAAATATCGTACCTAAATAAATAGTTTGGAATCTAAATGACAAATTGTAAAATACCCTGCTTCTGATCTAGAGCAAGAAAAGAGATGAATTTATTTAATTTGGCAGTTAGAAAACAGTAAATTTTCAAAAACTGGCATAGTTATTATATTGAAATTACCATGCAGTGAATGGCACCTTGATTCTGGCATTAAATGTGGGTTTTACTCCTAAACTATTCATAGGGATTCATTTATAAAGAAAAAGCAAGTGCAAAGTGCACAACAAGTGATGGGCAAAGTGAGTTGTAAGTACATGACCTACATGCCTTAAAGCCAAACACCAAAAAAATATAATGACACTATAATATATTTTTTCCCTGCCCTGGTAAAACTGTTGTGTTTGCTTCAGACTATAAACTATAGTAGTCTTTCTAAAGCAAACACACCAGTTTTACTAGTGCAGGGCAACAGTACATTATGTTTTCATTTCTTTAAAACACTCATTTTTTTTGTTGTTACTGTCCCTTTAAAAGCATAATTAAAAACATTTTAGGTGCTGCTGCAGGTGTAATATTTAAATACACTGATACTGCAGCATGTTTTAGCAAATGCTAATCCAACCTCGCTCTTTAGTGAGCATGTTCTTCTAGAGCACATCAGTCAGTTTTAAATAGCTATCTTCCAGCTTTTGGTCTAGTTTACTGTGTGAATCCCCACCCTCCTTTCAGTTCCAGTGCCTGGTCTAATCACCATGTATTTGATCTTGGCTTGTTGGCACATATGTACTTAATAGCAGAAATGCAACATATGCACTAGTTTACAGAAAAAAAGGTATCAATATATTCCTTACCTCCCAACTGTCCCGTTTTCTGCGGGACAGTCCAGATTTTGACAGTTTAAGGTGGCCATACACGGGCCGATAAGAGCTGCCGACAGACCGAATCGGCAGCTTATTGGCCCGTGTACGGGGGCCCCCGACGGGCTTCCCCGATCAAGATCTGGCCGAAAGTCGAGCAGATCTCAATCGGATGGGACTAAAAATCCCGTCGGATCGCGGCCGCATCTGTTCGTTGATGCGGTCCTGCGATCCGATCGCCCGTTCGCGAGGATCCGATCGTTGGGCCCTTAGACATCGCCAAACGAGCGGATCTCTCCGTGTATGGCCACCTTTAGCCCGCAGTCCTGGATTTTTATTAGAAAGTTCAGACTTTCTCTTTGAATACCTTCACTGATGCCAGAAAAAGATACACTCCTTAAACTTAATTAAATAAGTGACTTTTTTGACTTTTTGAGAGTCTAGAATACTCAGCATCTGCACTTACATACATTTGTAGCAATTTAAGATAAGCAAATATACAATTGTAACTATTCACAATTAAACTAGTCTCTTGGGAGAACGGTGACTCACAGCTTCAAGGGCAATTACACATTCATTAGCAAAACTGTTATAACACATAAAACATTGCTCTAAAATTAACAGAAATGTGTTAAAACTTCATAACCTGCCACATTTTGTAAAATGGACATGTTAACTAGTAGATCTTTTTGTCCCTCTTTCCATTTTTCAAATGTTGGGAGTTATGTATTCCATAGACCACACAATAGGGATGCACCGAATCCAGAATTCTGCTGGAACTCATTTCAGGTGAACATTAAAGATCACAAATCTTTTTCAGAAAAGTTGCAGTTCAGTTGATTTAAAAATTCAAATTTAAGGTTTGCATTTGATGCTTTATTGCACCTGCACTTAGATACATTTGTAACAATTTAAGATAAGCAAAGATACAGTTGTAACTATTTAAAATTAATCATGTCTCTTGGGAGAATGGTGACTCATAGCTTATAGGGCAATTTCCCCTTCATTAGCAAAACTGTTATAACATATAAAACATAGCGCTGAAATTAACAGAAATGTGTTCAAACTTTCATAACCTGTCATTAACATGGTAGCTAGTAGATCTTTTTGTTGCAGTTCAGTTTATTTAAATATTCAAATTAAGGTTTGCATTTGATGCTTTATTGAGTTGACTCTTGTGGCAATGATGTAGCCAAAGTTATTGCATAGTATACTGTATATATTCTAGCATCTATCGAATACATATTCTACTAAGAGTCAATACCTTAAGTTCCTTTGGAGTCATGACTAAGGCAGCCTCAAGATGCAGTCACCCCTCCAAGTAAATATCAGAACACAGACATACATGGAATGAAAAGGCTGCAGAACATTTATTAAAGAAAAACACCAATTATCTATTTGCATAACTTTGTACCAAACCTTATACTAATTTGATGTGCAAATAGGTTATGGAAATAGAGCGCCTATTGGTTTATTTTTTTATTCAAAGGCTAAATTTAAGATTACATTGATAGTATGGCTTGAACTGCTACCTAGAATACAAGGCTATTTTGCTTTTATTGACAGATTATGGGGCATAGAGTATACTATGTCCTGGGATATACAGTAGGTGGTCAAATTTCCACATCTTACTCTTTACTCCACTAAGATGTATTTATTTTAAATTGCAACTGATCCCAGTGAACCATTATACTTAAATGGTAGAGTTTCATGTTCATTTATTAATATTCCCACCCAAGTGCAAGGTGTTGGGGTTCAGAAGTAATGTCAATACATGACCCCTAGGGCTAAAGATCTTCACATCTCTAGCTTGTCTGTTAACACATTCCTCCTTCTACCTGAGAAGGATAGAGTATTTATCCCTTCAGCCTAACTCATCATAGATTGGACAGTGAAAAGTGGAAATTAAAGGGATCCTGTCATCGGAAAACATGTTTTTTTTCAAAACGCATCAGTTAATAGTGCTACTCCAGCAGAATTCTGCACTGAAATCCATTTCTCAAAAGAGCAAACAGATTTTTTTATATTCAATTTTGAAATCTGACATGGGGCTAGATATTTTGTCAATTTCCCAGCTGCCCCTGGTCATGTGACTTTTGTGCATGCCCTTTAGGAGAGAAATGCTTTCTGGCAGGCTGCTGTTTTTCCTTCTCAATGTAACAATGTGTCTCAGTGGGACATGGGTTTTTACTATGAGTGTTGTTCGTAGATCTACCAGGCAGCTGTTATCTTGTGTTAGGGAGCTGCTATCTGGTTACCTTCCCATTGTTTTGTTGTTAGGCTGCTGGGGGGGGAAGGGAGGGGGCGATATCACTCCAACTTGCAGTACAGCAGTAAAGAGTGATTGAAGTTTATTAGAGCACAAGTCACATGAGTTGGGGCAGCTGGGAAATTGACAATATGTCTAGCCCCATGTCAGAATTGAATATAAAAAAAATCTGTTTGCTCTTTTGAGAAATGGATTTCAGTGCAAAATTCTGCTGGAGCAGCACTATTAACTGATTCATTTTGAAAAAAATGTTTTTCCCATGACCGTATCCCTTTAAAGTATCTCCCATTGTCCCAAGGGTGATACTGGCATCGGCAATTAATGTTCCTGTTTTTAAGATCAACTTAGGAGCATGGGAGGGAGATGTTTAGGGTTAAAAACAAAAAAGCTACTCTTTTTACATTGATTGCTTTTACGAGTAAAATGGGACTGTTTAATTTGGCAGCAGCCAAAAGGAAAGTATACTAGGAAATAAACTTTGGCAGCAATGAAATGGTTGTTTTAATTTAAAGCAATGTCTCAAAGGAATCTGCAACGTGGAATCAAAAGGTTACATATTTACTTACTTAATTTGGGTTAACAAAAGAACAACAATGTAACAAGTTCATCCCTCAATGGCCTTGTTGAAGTATCAACTCTTCCCACGAGAGAAAATATGTTGTTTTAACTGCAAACTGAAATGGGTTGTGTAAAATGGCTCGTGAGAGAGCAGAAGCTGTTTAAATGTATCTACTTTACGTACTATTCCAAATAGAATACATATCAGCAGTGAATAATAATAATAAACAAATGTATTAAATGTTATGATTTTTGGCCAGAAGGTTCACCTCTCATATATACTATAATTTAGGCAATTCTAAGCATTGGTGCCACCACTTGGCATAGTGAAAAAAATAATTCTTCTGCTTTATAGTCAAATGGCAGATCAAGGGTAACATGAAGCGGAAAATCTTTAGCCATAATTTGTGATTAATGTATTACAGGAAGCATGACAAATTCAAGTCTAGAGAGAAATTAGATTAATAACATTTATTACTTTTGTTGAGCTTTACGGTCAAAGTTGTTATGGATACAGCTTGTAAGTGCTATGACTGCAGAAATACTTTGAAAGCAAGTGTAATAAAATGCCATATCTGAGAATGTAAATCAATTAAAAGTTGTACTGTATATATAACTGTATGTGTACACACAGCCTAGAAAAGTGCTACTGATCCTTCTTTCTTTTTAATGCTACTTCAAGTAGAACAAATCTATAGTTCATATGTAGATTGCCTTGTGTTTAAATTCTGTGAACTTTTAATTTGTTAGTGTTTCATAGTTCAGCGCCCTCACTGCCTTATAAGGAGAGAATACAATCTGACAGTTTAAAAGGAAACTATCATGCAAACCAAAAAGGTAATAACTAGGGATGCACAGAATCCAGGATTTGGTTTGGGAATCGGCCAGGATTCTGCCATTTTCAGCAGCATTCGGCTGAATCCTTCTGCCCGGCTGAACCTAATCTGAATCCTATTTCGCATCTGCAAATAAGGGGTGGGGAGGGAAATCACGTGACTTTATGTCACAAAACCAAGCCTGTAAGTAGAAAGAAATTGCAGTGGTGGGATAGACAATATTAACTTGACATGGCATGGTACAGAAAAGGTTTAAATTTTTGTACCAGTTCCCCTTTAAAGCACTCAAATATTTTCTGGCAAATTGGCACATTTGTCAAAGCTGGAAATGGTTTGTAAATATACAGTATATTAATTAAATATTAATACATAGTCACCTTGGGTTAAAAAGTAGGGATGTAGCGAACCGCCGACAATGTGTTCGCGAACGCCGTTCGCGAACACCGGCAAAAAATGCGAACAGTTCGCGAACTTCGAACGATCGAAGGATTTTAATCGTTCGATGGAACGATTTCCGTTCTAATCGAACGATCGAAGCCATTGGATCGAATGATTTCATTCAATCCAATGGCTTCGATCGTTCGATTCGAACGAAAATCGTTCGATTTTAGCGATCGAATGGTCGAACGATTTTGACGTGAACGCCTATTGGCGAACGTCGCGCGACGTTCGCGAACTTGCGGCGGACGCGAACAGTCGAAGTTCGCGCAAACTAGTTCGCCGGCGAACAGTTCGCTACATCCCTATTAAAAAGAGACAACTGCCCATCAAGTTCAGCCCTACATGTATTCCCTTGCAACCCTTTAGTGTATTGACCAGAATCACTCAACCTTATTATAGAAATATTGCTGCTTCTCCTGTCCATGACCGTGAAGAATACTTGCTTTAAAAATGAAGTTTTTTTTTTTTCTTTTTTCTTCAGGCAGGATCACAGGCACATCAAGTACCATTGGCCTTAAGTCTTGCTTTTCCATTCCAAGTATATATTTCTTAGGTAGTTTCTTAATCCCCCTAAGGGTGTTTTATTTGTCAAATAGCAATTTCTATTGCTTCTATTGCTTCTATTCATCTCTCTTTCCCATAGTCCACCTATGAAAACAAACACATTTTCATTGCAGCATCAAATGTTACCGAACAGAAATATGTCTATTCTTGGTTTAGTGAACTAATGTATTGGTGTTAAAACCAGTAGTTGCTGTGAGCGTCCAAACACCTTCTTGTTTAATAAACTTCATATTTTTTCTGCATTTTTACCACTTGGTCTCACTGAATTAAATTGCCCATTTTCCTGATAACTCCCACCCAACCTCAAACTACAGATACAAATTGATAAACCTGCTGTTAAAATTGGGCAAAGGCAAGCCTAATGCTATGAGCCTAGTGCTAGGACACAAAAAATGTATGTTAGCATACCACTTAATTTAGTTATTAGATGGACTAATGATATCTCAAGGAATATTATCAGTGGCGTAACTACCGGGGAGCATAGGGTACAATTGCACCAGGGCCTGCTCCCCCCGCACCCCCTTGGAGGCTGCCAGAGATTGTGCTGCAGGTAAGAAAACCGTGTCTAGAGGGGGGGGAGGGTGCAAATCCTGCGCCTGGTCCCACAAGTGATTAGTTCTGTTACTGAATATTGTATGCATTAAATCAGAGATAATCATAGCAGGGTTTTAGAATATCGTCACTAGTTTAGTTATTATAGAAAATCTGCCAGTATTTCTTCACCTTTCTTCATATGAGTATGACCTTATAATCTCTTTTTGGGAGTCTCTGGTGAGCGCAGTTGAAAATCCTAGCCATGTGGGTTGCATGAAAAAAAAATAGCTGTATTGTGAAAATGATTTCTATTGGATCTATTTCAAACAACCACATTGTGGTAAATAAGTAGAATACTAGAACAAAAAGTGCACACCTTTGCCTAAAGTAATGCTAAAATTAACTTAAATTAAGGGGGTTATTTACTAAACTCCGAATGCCAAAAATCCAAAAAATTTGTTTTGTTTTTTTTAGTATAAAATACAAATTTTTAGTGGGAAAAAACCCACATTTTTGGGATTTATTATACGCCGAGGATGGAAAAAGTCAGAATCCGAGAAACTCAGACCTGCTGAAGTCAATGGGAGAAGTCCCAAAGATACTGTATTTTGATCTTCGCTGGGTATCGTACAATATTCCGAAGATTTTGTGGATTTTGGGCAAAAATTAGAAGATTAAATTACGCCATGTGCTGTAAATTTTGTAGGACACGCAATATGATTCCATTTATGAAACAATTGCTGTTATTGTCACATAAAAGCTATTATGTGAAATGTATTAATAAACATGTAAACGGGTAGTCAGATATTAAGCTGATTTGTAATTGAGAACCCCCCCCCCAATGTTATTTTTAGGTTACAAAATTCCTTATACATCAAATCATTGATATACTGTTTGCAAATCAGATGCTGCATCTGGACTATACTTGTATTTCTAATTAAGTCATATTAAGGGACTGTGTCTGAATGTTTTTAAAATAAATTTGTAGCAGCTGAAGCTCAAGAAGAATATAATGTAGTCATGTTACTGGTTGATCTCATACATGATGGATGTCTTGGAGGGTTTATTCTCTTGAGATTATCCTCATGCATCTTCCTGACAATCTCCATTGATTTATTTCCTCAGTTTTAAAAGGGACTGCTGTCACCTTGTAACATGATGGTGGGCTTAGAAATATTGATCAAAAAATTACCTATTTCCACCATGGGCAACAATAAAAATGTTATTCTTTTCTAGTCTCTTGTTGGAATTTCATAACAATAAATGGTTAGCATTTATTTAGCTAAATTTGGTTTAGTGTTTATAGCATATTGTCCGGAGTAGACTTTTTTTTTTTTTGAAAATCCACCATCTAAGACCTGCCGAGGTTGTATATAAGTCAATGGGAGAGGTCCCTATCCTATTTGGAAGTTTCTGTGGTCTGAGCTGGAATTAGCCAGAAAATCTGACTATTTCTGGCTTTTTTATTTATTGCTTTTATTGATAGCGAGCAACTGATTTTTTCACAGCAACATGCTTTGGCTGGAGGGTGCCCTGGAGGCTTAGAATTCTGAGAAACCACATTTATTAACATTATTAATAACTAAACTTACATTTATTTTCTTCTTGCAGTAAAGACTTTGTTCTCTTAATAAAAAGCATTTTGTTATTGATCTGAAATCAGATATTGTCAGCTGTTGATAGTCACATTTTGCCATCTCAGGAAATTAACAATTTTCATGTTATGGAATTTGACACCATTATTACTTTTTAATAAATCTGTCGTTGTCAGAATGTGGTGCCTTGGAACCTAAGTATTTTAACCTTCCTTGGGGCAAAACCATTAATCATGTTACTGATAAAAATGAAGGATGGTATTTAAATCAATATACAGTCTTCTTGTAGAAACTAAGCATGAAAACCAATTAGAAATACTTACTCCACAGTTTGTTTCAAAACAACAAATTTGTTAGTGCATAAATTGAAAGGGGAAAGTTGTGCCTATACTGTATATACATAGGATTTGTGCAAAAGAAATATTTATTTTATAGGGAAGATGAACATTTCAGTCTATACCTTAGACCTATCAAGAGTACATATGGTGTGAATAGATATATAGCCTTAGCTCAGTGAGGATAAGGGAAAATTGTATCATATATACCGTGATTTTCCTTTCCCGGTCCTCTCAGTACTACCCAGGATAGCTCCTCCCATTGCCCTCCGTCAGAAGAACCCTTCCACTAGTGATGTGTGGGTCGAGAAATATCAACCCGCACCGATTTTAACCCGGCCTCTCCCAATCCGCATTGAGCCCGGCCTACTATTGCTCCCTTTATAGACCCGGGCCCCACCCACAGTGATGTCACAAAAGGGGCGGACTGGAGTCTATAAATTTAGGCGCCTGAAGTGCTAGGTCGAATATTTGGTCGGAATAGGAGTCGGCCCACGGGTTTCCGGCCAGCCCACACATCATTTCTTCCCACACAAATTTCGAGTGCACAAATAGCTCTTCAGCACTTACCCCTGACATATAGTCAGAAGCTTCTCATTACTTTCATGCCTAGGGTGGACACATACTGATACGGAGAGGACCAGGAATGGAAAATCACAGCAAGTATGATACAATTTTCCATTTTCCCTGGTCCTCTCCTACTCAGTACTACTCGGAATGTAGCAAGCTTTCCTAGATATCGGGAGGGAATAAAACAAGATGATTAATGCCATTCTATTGAGACACCATTGCAGATTTTAGAACATTTGAACCAAACCGAGACTTCTCTGCTGATGCCACATCCACCTTGTAGTGGGAAATGAATGTGTCTGGACATTACCATGAGGCTGCTCTGCAGATCACTTCTATCGGAGTTCTAGCTTCAGCCGTCCAGGATGTCGACTGCCCCCTGGTTGAATGTGCTCTGACTCCCACTGGCTCCTGTCGTCCTTTCGATTCATAGGCTGTCCTTATCACCTTCTTAATCTAGTCTGCAATTTTGGAAGCAGCCTCCCTTTTTCTCTTTCCTGGCGGTACTACAAATAGTGTATCTGCTTTTCTGAAGGACTGAGTTGCTTTACAGTATCTCTTAACATTATTTGCCACATCCAAAGCTTTAAGCTCTCTGCTTGTCCCTTCCTCCGGAAATGCTGGCAAGGAAATCTCATCCTTAAGATGGAAACTGGATACCACTTTGGGTTTGAAGGAAGAACTTAATCTCAATAGGATTCTGTCATGAAAGAACACTGGACTGTTTGCGTCATACCTCAGTGTCTGAAGTACCCTGACTCTGTTGGCCAATGTAATTGCCACCAGGAAAACCACCTTTAAGGTTAACCACCACAAAAATATTTTCTCCAAGGGAACAAAAGGGCTAACTGTCAATGTCTTGAGCACCAACTGCAGGTCTCACTGAGGACAGGATGGCCTTCTAACTGGAAGAATTCTCACTGCTGCTTTGAAGAAATGGATAATTAATGGAATCTGGGACCATTGTATATTCAAGAATGCTGACACTGCAAATACTTGTGTTCTCAGTGTGCTGACACTTAACCCCTCTTCTAAGCCAAACTGTAAAAATTCCAGCAGATTTGATATGGAAACTGATGTAGGAGAGATTCCTTGACCTTCACCCCCCTTCAAGAATGTTTCCCACAACTTGCCATATCTATTGTTGGTAGTGGGCCTCCTGGACTTTAAAAGGGTTTGGATTACCTGGAATGACAGAACCTGTGCCTCTAGGTTTTGCCACTCCGTCTCCATGCCGTGAATGCCAATGGCCCTGTGTCTGAATGGACTATTGGACCTTGCACCAGCACTGAACCTTCCCTTGGTAGTCTCCACAGAGATTTGACTGTCAATTACATTATATGAGGAAACCATGGCCTTCTTGGCCATACTGGAGCAATACATCTCACTTACGCTCTTTCATATTTTATCTTCTGGATTATCCTCGGAATCAGAAGAAGATGAGGAAAGATAAAGCTAAAACTTGAGGCGACCTCAGTAACAACGCATCCACTGCTAATGATCCCGGTTCAGGCGCCCTTGAGAAAAACAGATTGCATTTCCAGTTCCTGGAAGTTGCCATCAGATCAATTGCTGGAGTGCCCCATTGGGTCACAATGTTTATGAAAATCTAAGGGTGTAACTCCCATTTGTGCTTCTCTAGTCTTTGCCTGCTCAAAAAATCCACCTGCTGGTTTTATTTCCTGGGATGTATACTGCTGATAAATCTGCCACCATCTCCTCTGCCCAGACGAAAAAGAGGTTCTACTTCAGCTAGCAAGGATCTGCTTTGAGTACCCCCCTGTTTCCTGAAATACGCCAACGCTAATGTATTGTCAGAGCATATCTTCACTCACTCGCCCTGAAGCTGGCGCTGGAACACACGACACGCTTGTACCATTGCCATGATCTCCAGAACATTTGACAATATCTCTGGGGATGGATAGGGCCATTGGCCCTGAGGTGACTGACCCTCGATTTCTGAGCCCCATCTGATTACAAAGGAATCGGTAGTCAGTACCTTCCATTTCCCGGTAAATAGACACCTTTCCCCAGGATTTGTGGAGAACTCCACCACTATATGGATGGGATCAACTTTTGTGAAATAAACATGGTCTGAGTTTTGTCTGAGCCATCCCACTGCTGAAGGAAGCATTGTTGTGGTACCCTCATCTTCTATTGGGCCCATGGAATCCGGTCAATTGCAGATGACATCATCCCTAGCATTATCATCATTAGACTCGCAGGTACTCTTGTGTTTGTTAACACCTATTTGATCACCTGCTGGATCAGCCTCTGTCTCTGATCTGACAGGAACACTCGACCCCGCACTGTGTCCAGAGCTGCCCCCAGATACACAATCTTCTGTGTTGGGTCCAACTGGCTCTTCTGCCAGTTGAAACACCATCCATGAGACTGGAGAAACTAAATCACCTGATCCCTATGGAGTACTGCTTTGCCTTCTGGAAGAAACCATCACAATTAGGTCGTCCAAATAATGAAAAATGCTAATTCTTCTCCATCTCAATTGAGCCACAAACGCTACCATGACCTTTGAGAATACTCTCTGGGCCATTGAAAAAGAAAATGGAAGCCCTGAAACTTCCAGTGCTGGTTTCCTACCTCAAATCTCATGAACCTCTAATCTTAGGAAGCTTTTGGATTGTTTTTTTACCTCAAAAAACTGGGGTAATAGACTTGTGGGGATGTGGCCAGGACCACCAGGATCTTTACAACCTGCAAAAAATACCCTTCCATCAAGGATAACCTAGCGGCAGGCATCCCTGAGTCCTACAAAAAAAAAAAATAATAATAATTCTCTCGACTCACCGACAGGTGTACAGATTTACATTGTTCCTGTATTTGCCATACACAGAAGCAATATACAACTGCTCAGAGCAAATAAGGATCCAGATTCATAGAAAAATTATTTATGTAGAGGTTAATATACAAGGGAGAACCTCATTATGTTCTTAAGATCTAAGAGGAGGTATCAAACATCACAAAAATAAGGAAACTGCTTTTGAGACAAGAGCTGGACTTATATTAACATGTTCTCCCATAGAAAAAAATTAATTTGGCTAGTATGATTAAATTTCTCTAAAGGAAATCTTTAGAACCCAGAGGCATTTTACTGTGTATTGTATTGTGGCTTTAGTAAAGGACAGGATAATAGTATTGTAGGCTTTAGTAAAGGACAGGATAATAGTAAGTGTCAGTCTCTCTCGGCAGTCTGTTCTTTGCAGATATCTTGTGTGTAGCCTGTGCCCTTGTTTTACACTTATCCTTGACAAGTGGGATAAATAGTCTTGAATTTTAAAAATGACAATATTGTATTTTGCAGGGATTTAAAATGTTTTTTTTCTGTTACAGTTAAACAAACATTAATACATTTATGACTGAATCCGTGACTGTGCATGATCTTTTCTTAACAACAGTAACTGCCTCTTATTTTTTGAGAGTCAGAAATTTCAGTACATTTTGCTAAGCCACATAAAAATATATAATCTAGTGTATGGCTTTGAAGATTAGGGTCCTCCCTTGCAAGGAAGCAGAAAATTACAATTCTAAGAAAAAAAGCAGTGCTTTTCATTTCCCATTCGTGCATCAATGTTAAAAATCAAATCATTCTCTCCTGTATCAGGCAGTAGTGACAGTATGTGGATATCACTGCCATAATTAAAAAGTCATTCAACTCACTTGGTAAAATGTAATTTAAAATGTAGTCACAGGTTGCTTTCTAGCAATCTATTTACCTCCCAATATCCCCAGGCATGGAGTGGAGAGTGTGAACTTATCAGGTTATAGTTATCCTCAGACATAAATTCCATTGCAAAGTGGTGTTACTTATAATACTAAAATCTTTCTATTGTAAGCTTCTAATGTGCAGAAACTTTTCTTAATTTCATGCCGTTTTGGGATATTAGCTCATTTGTATTTTTTAAATGATGCCATTTTAAACCCAGATAATCATTAAATAAGAAGAAAGAAAAAACAAGGGAAAGCAAGCCAACAGAACTTGTTAAAGGGGTTAGGTGACAACTATTATAATGCTACTCACAATTTTGTAGGAGAGAGTAAAGGTTCAATTTTTATTAGGAGTTTAAAAAAAATATTTTATTCCTGATGAAAAAAAATGGCTTTTTCCCAAAAATCCCAGATTTTTTAATGTATCAATTATTCCTCACTTTTTTTTTGTTAAAACCAGGAAATGGTATGGAAGAAAAGGGTGGTCCGACATTTATGTCTAAAGTATTTTAAGTTTATCAACACTTCTCTGCAGAGTTACAATGTGCCATTGTGATTGGATTAGTGGAAGAGTCTATTTGCCGAGAACTTCTCACACCAGTCAGTTGAACTGAAGAAGCTGCTCGGATGAGTAGTGAAACGTCTTCAATAAGTACCCAGCAAGTCCAGTTTTTTTTTTAATTACTTATATTAGATATACCATGACCTGGATGAATGGAAATCTTCATTGTCATATTTTAAGTTTATGTTTTGCAACTTGTTGTTGATGGTAAAGGGTCACCTAATTAGTAATGGGCAAATCTGACTGAGTTTTGCCATTTTATCTTTGCAGGGATAACCATTTCAAATGCAATGTCCATCAGCAAAATGCTTCGCTATGATCTCTAAATTATAAGTAACTGGCCAGAGATTAGATTTCATTCAGCCCTCTAGGGGCCACTGTATCAAGAGTCCGCATCCATTTGGCTTCACGCTGTAGTAATAGTTTGTATCGGTCTCCACCTCTCCGTGTGGTCATTTATAACTGTACGTAGAGAAGGCAAAGGATGCTTGCATCCCAAGAAATGTCTAGCCAAGGTGGTGTCCGCTTTACCCGTGGCCAGAGCTGCACGTATAACTAAACGATGCTTGTTCATACGCATGCGGAATGTCGTTACACATTTCCCAACATAGTAAAGACCACAAGGGCAAGCTATGCAATATGTGACAAAATCAGAGATGCAGGTCAACCCATATGGGATTTTGTAACGTTTTCCACTATGTGGGTGAGAGAAAGTTTCACCAGTTAGTAAACATCCGCATGTCTTACAACCCACACATCTCTAACAGCCAGTTTTATTAGATCTAAGCCACCTATCAACCTTATCGGTATGTAAATCCGTCACCATTAAAAGATCCCTAAGGGATCTCCCCCTCTGGTGTGCAAATAATGGTACTAGCATATGGGTAAAAGGCAGACTTGCATCCATCTGAAATATTGGCCAGTTCTTCTTAACCACATAGTTAATCCTTTGGCTCGCAGGCATACAGTCAGAGACAAACACCATCCTCTCCACCGCTTGTGTCTCCTTTCTTTTAATTCTCTCATTTTGTATTGATATATTTGAAGCTCTCTCCATCTCAGCATTGAGGAACTCAAGTTGATAGCCCCTCTCAAGAAAGCGATCCCGCGATTCTAGTGCTTGCTGTTTCGCTGTAACCAAGTCGGTATTAATCCTAAACACACTCAGAAACTGTGTGTAAGGTACAGATTTAAGAATGGAGGGAGAGTGATAACTTTGTGCATGTAAAATCGTATTACGATCATTGTTCTTACGGAATAGAGTAGTACCCACTCTACCTGTAGTGCGAAATATCCGCACATCCAGGAAGTCCACATGCTCCATATTGTAAGTGATGGTAAATTTAACGGGAGTAGGTAGTGCATTAAGTTCATCGGCAATGGTCTGGATTCCAATGTGGCCCTCACGACAGACGATAAAAATATCATCAAAAAAGCTGCTCAGTGTACTTAGAATAAATGCATGTATTTTCAAAGTGGTCCATATACAAAATTGGCATACGAGGGGGCCACGTTGGAACCCATTGCCGTGCCGGTCTTCTGCAAGTAGTAAGTCTGTTCAAAACGAAAATAAATTCATGTCAGCAACATCTCTAATAACGTACGTGGACCCAGGCAAACAAACACTTTATTCAAGAGTGCTGGCTCTTTGCTGGATATATATATATATATATATATATATAGATATATAGATATATAGATATATAGATATATAGATATATAGATATATTTGAACTCCTCTAAAAGTCCGAATTAGTTTAAAGTGGTCTAATAAGCTCCTATTGACTTCTATAGCACCTCAACAACTTTTACTTGGTGAAGTTTTGCATTAGAGTTTTTTTTGTGGGTTTTCACACTTAGGGGCACATTTACTTAGCTCGAGTGAAGGAATAGAATAAAAAATACTTGGAATTTCGAAGTATTTTTTTGGCTACTTCGACCATCGAATTGGCTACTTCGACCTTCGACTATGACTTCGAATCGAACGATTCGAACTAAAAATCGTTCGACTATTCGACCATTCAATAGTCTAAGTACTGTCTCTTTAAAAAAAACTTCGACCACCTACTTCGCCACCTAAAACCTACCGAGGATCAATGTTAGCCTATGGGGAAGGTCCCCATAGGCTTTTTTTGATCGAAGGAAAATCGTTCAATCGATGCATTAAAATCTTTCGAATCTCTCGATCGAACGATTTTTCTTTCGATCATAGAAACGAAGGAAATGCGGTAAATCCTGCGACTTCGATATTCGAAGTCGAAGGATTTTACTTCAACGGTCGAATATCGAGGGTTAATTAACCCTTGATATTCGACCCTAAGTAAATGTGCCCCTTTATAAATCTCAAAGTTGTAGTGTTTTTTAGAAATATAGGAAAATCACAATTTTTTGGAGGATCATGGAAAAAACAAAATACAGTTGTTAGTAAATGGTCCCCTAAGTGTTAAAGGAGAAGGAAAGCTCCAAGACAGTTTATTGCCACTAGAATAGCCACAATAGTGCAAGCTAGAACGCTATATTTATTCTGCAGAATGCTTTACCATACCTGAGTAAACAGCTCTAGACACTGTCTCTGTTTGTTTAGGATAGAAGCTGCCATATATGCTTGGTGTGACATCACTTCCTGCCTGAGTCTCTCCCTGCTTACTAACAGCTCTGAGCTCAGATTACAGTAGGGATGGGAGGAGGGAGGGGGAGAGGAGCAAACTGAGCATGCTCAAGGCCATGCCCTGGAGGTTTAAGCTGAAAACAGGAAGTCTGATACAGAAGCCCATGAGTACACAATAAAAGCAAAGAAATGTGGTGTTTCTTTTGACAGAGGACTCAGAGCAGCATTACTTTGAGGGTTTACGGTAGCCTTTCCTTCTCCTTTAAAGAGACAAGAGAAATGAGGTCCCTGCCACACAGAGATTGCAATCTAATCCAATTGAACCTTGTCATCTCCTGCCCTGACTCCCAAGATGCAAGGATCAGGGTCCAGTACTTATATATATGCACCTCTCCTATACACCCTTGATAATGGGGTGGGGAAATATTGGAGTAACACCATCAGACTCCCTTATGGGCCAGCATGAAGAGCAGTACCTGGGTTAGATGGTGCCTGTGCACAAAAAAAGTTGGTTGAAGGTAAAAGGTATAAACTCCTAAATAAGTCCTGAAGTTGTGCAGGTCATGAATTAAAGGGGTTGTTCACTTTCCAACACTTTTTTTTCAGTTCAGTTGGTTTCAGATTGTTCCAGAAATAATGACTTTTTCCAATTACTTTCTATTATTTATTTGTGACCATTTTTCTAATATTGAAGTGCAAAGTTTAATTTTTCACGTTCTAAAGCAGCTCTGGGAGGGGGACTGACTCTTTAACTGTTCTAAATTGATACATTTATTGATAGATTAGTTATCATTAATGTATTACATTTGTTATCTTTAGCCATGCTGAGCTGAATCCATAAGTTTAATTAAAGGGGTGGTTCACCTTTAAGGTAAAGCTGGCCATAGATGTTGAGATTTTTAAAAGATCAGATCCTGATCGTGAGACTACAATCTTCTCAGAACGATCGTACGATCGTACAAATTTACCATCAACTAAAAAGACCAATTTACCAGGAAAACAAAGGGGAGCTGCCTGCTTGGCCCTGCAAACATAGATAGATTGCACTGGGACCGACAAAGATTTTTTGACCTGGCCGATCAATTTCCTGACAGATGTCGGCCGAAAAATCGTAAGATGTACGATCGTTCGAATACCACTAACCGCACAATAATTTCAAAGGATTGGTCGGGCTTCCCTAAAATCGGTCGTTTGGCAAGAAGAATCGTCGCGTCTATGGGGAGCTTTACTCTATTATGTTATAGAATGGCCAATTCTAAGCAACTTTTCAATTGGTTTTCATTATTTATTTTTTTTGGTTTTATAGTTATTTGCATTTTCTTCTGACTCTTTGCAGTTTTCAAATGGGTCGTCGCTGACCCCCTTCTAAAATACAAATGCAGCGCAAGGCTACAAATATATTGTTATTGTTACTTTGTATTACTGATCCTTCTATTCAGCCCCTCTCCTATTCATATTCCAGTCTCTTATTGAAATCAGTGCATAACCAGATTGCTTAACATGCAATAAAAATGAAAACCAATTGCAAATTGTCTCAGAATATCACTCTCTACATCAGGGCTGGAACTAGGGGTAGGCAGAAGAGGCACGTGCTTAGGGCGCAATCAAGTGGGGGCGCCAAGAACGTAACTCTTTCTCCAGCCTACCCCTTGTCCGGACCCTTTCTGTCCCACCGGCGCTCTCTTCCCCCTTCACGAATTATAATATTTTCGGCATGCGCAGTTTATGCCACAGTTCCTGACACGCAGTTTCTGACATGCCCGCATTCGCATTTGTGGCCATGCGCGCATACGCACTCGGAAGTCCTGCGCGCAAGAGGGCGAAGAGGGCTGCCGGGTTGTCTTGGGAGGCTGGCTTGGCCCAGCCCTGCTTTACATCATAGTAAAAGCTATCTCAAAGGTGAACAACCCCTTTAAAGGCAGCTATTAGAATTGATACAATAGTTGCTAATATTCCACAGATACTGCTGAGAAATGTATCAACTAAATGTAGCAAGTTGTAACAGTACAGACGGGAACATTAAAGTTAAGGTTAAATTAAACTTAAATTACATATAAAGGGGGTTTAATCTTAAAGGGGTAAATGCCCTTAAAGGGATTGTTCACCATCCAAACACTTTTTTCAGATCAGTTGTTTTCAGATTGTTCATCATAAACAAAGACTTTTTTCAATTGCTTTACAGTTTTTTACCACTTTCCCAATATTTTTAAATGTTTAAAGGTGTTGTTCCATTTAAATTGTAGGAGAACAGCATAGCACTAAAACATTTGAATGATGTTTTCAAAAAAAAAAACATGGAAAATTATTTTGTAAAACTTCAGCTCAACAAAACTTCAGATCGACAAGATGTCGATCACGGTCTACCAGCCGATCACTTCTTTTTAGACCTGGTTAGCTAGACCTGAAAATGATAGAGTTCAAATTTGAAGTATTCAAGCTATGGATACAAAAAAATAAATTTTTTGTATCCATAGCTTTTAAATTTTTAAAAAAAAATTAAAGTTTATATTAAAAATAGTTTATTGAAGCAAACAAAGCCGACAATAGAATTACTTACCTTATTTCCGTCATGTCTGACGTGACGCCTGCGTTTTTGCGCATCGGATCGCGCCGGAATCGTCTGTAGAGTCCTGCACTGATACCTTTACTTAGTATTTAAAAAAAATTGAGAAATGTATGGCATGAGCTCAACAAGCTTTTGTCTTTAGCTCAACAAGCTAGCTGGAATGTAGTAATGAGAACAGGTGTGGGACCTGTTATCCAGAATGCTTGGGACCTGGGGTTTTTCTAATAAGGGGTCTTTCCATCATTTGGATCAAGTAGATTCAGTAGATGAGGGCGATGCTTTTTTATTTTTATCATTTAATATTGCTAGTAAGATTATATAGCTGTTGTACAAATTCACACTGGTCTCTTCCCACAGAAAACGCAAATATAGGGATAACATAAAAACTCCTTCCAGTTACTGCTCAGGTCAGCATTGAATAGAATGCATTTGCTTTTATACTTACTACAGGTATGCTATCCAGAATTCTTGAGGCCTGGAGTTTTCCAGGTAAGGGGTCTTTCTGTAATTTGGATCTCCATAATTTAAAAAAAAAAAAAAAAAAAAAAGGAAATGGAAATAGTCTGAATCTGAAAATCCGGCATCTCAGACCTACCTAGGTTGTATATAAGTCAATCCTATTTCTGTGGTATGTGCTGGATTTAGCCCGAAAATCCTACTATTTCAGACTTTTCGGGCAAAATCCTGCAAAAAAGCCTAAAAAAATCAAGAGATTTGGTAAAAAAAAACCTCAGAAAAAAACGTGTGCTTCAGATTTTCAATCGATTTTTCCACGTTTGTCCCGTTCCAATTAAATCGGGATTTTTTAACAATAAATATGGTCCAATTATAGATTCTAGTTTGTTCCAACTTTTTTATTGAAATAGTTGATAAAAAAAAGTTGATAAATAAGGCCATAAATAAACCCAATAGTATTGTCTTGGCCTCAAATAAGGAAATTAGTTAGGATCAAGTACAAGGTACTGTTTTATTATTACAGATAAAAAAGAGAAATCATTTTTTAAAATGTGAATTATTTGATTAAAATGGAGTCTATGAAAAACAATTAGTAATGAGAGAATCTGTCCCGTTTCGCTTCGCCAAAATTTTACAAAACTGCGAAAAAATTTGTGAAGCAGATCATTTGTGAATCTGTTAGTTATATGTAAAAGATAAGCCAAACATTATTTTTTCCAGTTTTTCAAAAAACAATAAGGGGCATATTTATTAAGGGTCGAAGTGAATATTCAAATTCATATTTTTGGATTTTTATTTGGTCAAATCTCTCAAATTCAAATTGTGAATTATCCAAACTTGATTCAAGTTTTTTTTTTTTATAGAATGCTTTTTATTGATTTTCAACAACAAAAAATTATATAAAAGGAGAAGAAAGGTAAGAAAACAATAGACAGCAATAAGGAGGCTGGAGGAATGAGAGACAATTATAACAATGTTGCGGGTGATTCAGTCCATGGAGACCATAATTCCTCGAATTTTCACGGACATCCTCTTGCCACATAAGTGAGTTTGTAAAGTTCCAGTTGGGAATTAACAAGAGCAATACATTTCCGCAAAGTTGGTGGTGATGGTCCCATCCAGTGTAGAGCTATAGTCTTTTTCCCGTAGAACAAGAGCAGTTTCATTAAGTGCCTGGTTCGAACTCTGGGTACCATGGAATCTACTAATCCCAGCAAACATGTGGCAGGGTTGAGTACCTGCGGTAAGGCTAGTTCCGTTCCCATAAATTGAGTGACCTGTTGCCAGAACCTCTGCACAATGGGGCTGTGCCACATCATATGAATAGTCAGCTAGCTGTTCACTACATCTCGGACAATGTGGTAAATCACGCATACCCATGACATGCAATTTTTGTGGGGTAAGGTACGTCTGATGTATAATTTTAAACTGAATAAGTTTATCCCTAGTGCTAACAAGAGGTTTGTACAAAGATACAATAATTTCGTCCCATGTCATCCGGATCTAGATGAATCCCACTGGCTTCCCGCTTATATTTAACCCTAGGTCATGGGTCATATTTCCTAGCCAGTAGCAGTTTGTATGTTTTGGATAGGAGCTTAGTCTTAGCAGGGCGTGATATCAGGTTCTCTATGTCGGGGGTCTGCACTACTGGTGGCATTGGGAATTGGGTAGAGCATAAATGTGTTATCTGCATGTGCCGAAACTCAGACAGGTTGGGGTGAGAGGTAATCTGTTGTAGGAGTGGAAAAGTATGGAGAGTATTGTTAGTGTACAGGTGTTTTATACATTTTACACCCAGTTTAGCCCATGTCCCTGCCTCTGTAAATGTAGAGAAATGCAATAGGTTGCTATTGCCCCATAATGGCACATCCGGGGAAATGGACCCTGTCTTATCAGTTAAGTGCAACATGGCATCCCAGGTTCTCTTAGTGGCGTCAAGTATCAGTGGTAGAGGGCTTACATCTTTCCTGTTTCTATACAAGGCATTTTTAAGGCTTTCTATGGAGGTGAGGTAAAGTGCTTCCAGAATTGATGCAGGATTTTCAGTGTCAAAACACCTTGATTCGAGTTTTAATTCAAATTCAAATTTCAAGTTTATCATACTCTGGCTCCTAGATGGCTGTAAAACTTAAAACTTCTGAGACCAGTGAATATAATCAATAGAGCTATTGTAATGCAGCCAAAAGAATCTGATAGATGGGTGCAGAATTCTCTTTACCCAGTAAGGGACCACCCAGCACACCTGCCTCTCTATACCTTTGTTTTAAAGCAGGTTTCTGATTGTCATCTTATTGTTCTCATTGTTTTGCCTGTGTTGAAGAAAGGAAAACCTTAACCCTTGGCCTTAAGGTGGTCCCCAAGGACTGTGTTACGGATCACTGTTTAAAAAAATACCTTGTATAATTACATGAATTTAGTACCTTTAAACTGATGAACTGAGTGCTTACTGAGCAATAAACACAAAACAGCAACCTCTGAATTGTGTTCTGTTATATGACCTAATAGCATTTTGTGAGACAGTATATATATATATATATATATATATATATATATATATATATATATATATATATATATATATATATATATATATATATGTATATATGTATATATATATGTATATGTGTGTGAACATTAAATAAACACAAATAGGCTGGTTCTGCTTGTAATAAGGATTATTTATATCTTAGTTTGCATCAAGTACAATGTACTGTTTTATTATTACAAAGAAAAAGGAAATTATTCATAAAAATTTTGATTTGGATAAAATGATATTTATGGGAGACAGCCTTTCTGTAATTCAAAGCTTTCCGGATAATAGGTTTCCAGATGATGGATTCCATACCTGTATCTACATATACTGTATATATGTATGTATGGTATTTAAGAGAACAGTATCTAGAATGATTTTAAAGCCCAATGAGGGATCTACAGTTAAACTTTTTCCAAATCTTTACATTTTTTAATTTATTTAAACTGACAAAATAACAAGTGAATATTAGAACAATAGATCAAATTACTTGATACAAATTTCTATGTAGTGACTAAAAAAATCGACAGTAATACACAATAAAATACGCTATTTCGCACAAAAACTGAGATTTATTGTTATAAAAACATGTGTTTACAGAAAGATGCAGGATGGTTTGAACTGATATTTATTGGGCAGCATACTCTGTAATGGTAAGATTGATACAAACCCACAGAGATGAGAAAATGGATAGAAAATATATAGATACCTCGCATAGGTTCAGACAGAGAAAGCTTTTATATAATTATGGGATCAACACAGCACTGCTATTTGTAATTTTATTGGTAGCCTAAATTTGCAAAGAAATAGTATGGAGTACTTTACTTGCAACTGAGATGAAGCAAACTGATTACACTGTAGAGGACATGAAATATCAATTTGTCCCAGTTATTACCCTACCAGCACGTATTTTAGACTAGCCGTCTGGAAAAGTTCAAAAGAAAATGAATTTATTATGTTTTCTTTCAAGGACACACATTTCCCATTTATTGCAAAGAAACATACAAAATTCAACTCTAACACTAGGTACCATCACTATTTATAGAATGGTGTGTGAAAGGGCTTAAACCAATATTGCAAAGCTGATCTATAACTATAATCAAATAACAACAAGGCAAACACTTGAATATCTAACATGACAGGCCGCTAGTATGCAATATCCCTTTTATTGCGATGCAAATGGTAAATCTGAGTTTTGGAAATAAGAGATTGTGAATATGTCCTTATTTTCAAACCTGCTCTTACTGAGAATTTATGAATATTGCTTAAAAGGATCTTTCCCACTACACAGAGATTTACTTTTTTAAAAAGGTTTCTGTTTTGTATTTCTTCGTTTGCTAGGGGTTAACTACCATAGCAACCAGATGGCAACTCTGAACACAGAATAGAGAATTGGAGAAAACCAATGAGATAGCTTGCATCAGTCATTGCCCCAGACAACCAGATGGAATCCAGCTGCAAGATGGGAAAGTAGAAGAAGAAGCAAGGATTATATTTTAAAAAAACAAACTAAATAACAAACTAAATAAACAAATGAACACCAGATTAAAAGTTGCCAAGAACAGGTCAATCAATAACATGTTAAAAGCAAATAAAAATGAATTTTGATTATATATTTTGAATACATTTTTAAACCAGAAATATAGAAACAGTAATATTTAAACGGTCTTCATTGTATTATGGTTGTATATTATGGCTAGTGTTTTAATCACTAAATGATGTTAGACCTTGCCCACAGTGCATGCACGGCCAGAACAAGTCATTTGAACCAGACAAGATACAGGCCAGGAGTGGGACTTGAGATGGGAGGCTGCAGCTCTCTCTTCAACAATAAATTCATTTGTGGAAACAAATATTCTTTGATTAAAGACCAAACAAAAAAAAAATCCCATGGAAGTGTGTCCCCTCAATGATTGCACCCTAGGCAGGTGGCCATGGGGGGTCCCATACGATGTATAGACGACAACAAAAGCAGCAGGTGTATACTGCAATTCTGTAACACATGTTGATTTCAGTGTAGCATATGTTAATTTTACGTAAGTAAATGTCATCTGTTGATACTTTGTTGTTTAAAAATGATACAATTATTTTTATTGTATAGTTCAGATTTCAGAGTAGGTAATAGTATAAAAAGTTTGCAGACAGCATATATATTTCTGAACTGTATTGCACAATTCCCTCTTTGGTATACAATATGAACATAGAAGTAATAGGTATTATAATCCACACACTGCTTACTGTTAGACAGTATTATACGGCTAGGCTGACTTTCGGCTCTCTTTAAAAGTAAGAGTGTCAGGGACTTTTAGAGGGTTATTTACTAAAATCCCCAAATTTCTCACTATTTTCTCAAAACCACTTTGACCAAACTCCCGTGCACATTTGTACTGTATTTATTATTAAATGCACTTGAAAAAAATCTGTTGCAGGAAAAGACTCAGAATAGTGTGATTTTTTTGGAATTGACACCCGAAAAACCATGAATTCTTGGGATTATTGTACGAAACCCAGCGCAGATCATTATATCTTCCAATTTTAAAAGGGACATCTGCCATTGACTTCTACTTTATTTCGTCAGGTTTGAGATGGAGTACTTTTTTCATTCAGACTTTTAATAGCATTGGGCCTTTTCTCCAAAAAATTGGGTTTCCCCTTTAAAACTCAGACCAGAAAAAAAGGACTTTAATAAATAAACCCCTAACTGTCTACACATTTTTTATGCACTTCCTGTATTCCTGTAAACCTTCCGTTTGCTGACTTTCAGTTCAGACCAAGCCTGTATCAACAGCATTTAAGTTTAACATAGTTTATGTGTTTAGATCCCCTAAAACAAGCTCTATTAAAGCATATTGGCTGAGAGGCTTGCTTGGGCCCAGGCCTGGATTTGTGCAAAGGCCACCAAGGCCCGGGTTTAGGGCGGCAGGATTTCAGGGGGCAGCATGCTGCCCAACCACACCCACATTGGTTCAGAAAGACTGGGGATTAGTAAGAGATACAATTGTTTTTTCAATCTTCTGTGCACCAATCCCCATTTCTCAGGTCCCGATGATGAAAATTTGAGCAAATAAAAAGGAGGGGACAGGGGCAGCAGGCCTTGGGCCACCCACTATTTGAATCCGGCCTTGCTTGGGCCACCAGCGATCAGGCCCTGAGTGCATATAAATGTACATATTTTTTGTTAAAGAGATTCTGTCATGATTGTTATGGTGGTTTTTATTACTAAATTACACTGTTTACGCTGCAAATAATTTACAGTGAGCAGTTTTCTGCTTTCCTTTCCATTGTTCTGCTGCTGGGGGGAGGAGGGGAGGGAGGGGTTGATATCATTCCAACTTGCAGTGCAACAGTAAAGAGTGACTGAAGTTTATCAGAGCATGAAGTCACATGACTGGGGGCACATTGGAAACTGACAAAATGTCTAGCCCTATGTCAGATTTCAAAATTAAATATAAATTAATCTGTTTCCTCTTTTGAAAAATGGATTTCAGTGCAGAAGTCTGCTGGAGCAGCACTATTAACCAATGCATTTTGGGAAAAAACGTTTCCCATGACAGTATCCTTTCAATACAAATAAAAAAGTATACCTTTAATTGTATATCCAGAATACTGGATCTGGGGTTTTCCAGATAACAGATCTTTCTGTAATTTGTAACTCTATCCATTCTATGTATTCTAACTCTACTTATAAATCATGTAAACATGAAATAAATCCAATGGGGTCTTTTTTACTTCCAATAAGGATTAATTATAGCTAGTTTGGATCAAGTACAAGGTACTATTTTATTATTACAGAGAAAAAAATTATTTGGATAAAATGGAGTTTATGGAAAATGGCTTTAGTGATAATGGGTTCCATACCTTCATAAATAAATAAATAAATATATATATATATATATATATATATATATATATAAAAAACAAGCCAAAAAGGTCTGCACAGGTCTTACAATATGTAGAAACAATTTGGTTGTTTAGGCGAGCTGGAAATATTTGCATATAACCTTTGAATAATTAAAACTGGACCCACTGCAAGAAACCAGCCGCAGTCATGGCTTGGAAAACCAAGACTGCACTACTTGCTGCCAAATGTTAACAGGCCCCTCATTTAACCATCCAAACACAGGGAAATCCATTTGATTAAACATCATGTTACCTACACAACTGCCCATATAATCTACTTTTTAAAATGGCCCTATGCACTTATGTATATTGGGAAAAGTCTCCACTAACTTTAGGCACAGAATGGCAAACCATCACTCTGCCTGGCTACAGGCAAGCAGATACTCCAGTAGCTGAACATTTTCTTCAGTACCAACATAACCTGTCCAGCCTAAGATGCATGATCATAGTTCACATTCCAAAACCCCCAAGAGGAGGCGACTGGGTGAGACATTTACTCCAACAAGAACTGAAATGGATACATAGACTCCAGACCATTAGCCCCTCTGGACTGAATGAATTAATTTCCTATACCTCGTTTATTTTTATTTTTTACGGACTTTAACCAATCTTATTACTATTTTGAACAGAGTTTACATGTGGATAACTTGAGGCTGTCTATGGTTATTGCTTTTTTGAGATACTTAAAATTTTAGCTATGTTTATGTGCTTCTATGATACCATATACTGTAAATGGTTTGTAGTCTTTTTCTTTCCCATGCTGGTGGTTGCTGTATGGACTACCCTTCCACAATCCTTTGTGATCCATGTTGAGTTAAGTGATAGAATTGAGCTCTATTTTGGATGGGGTCAAGTCATTATCCCCTGGCTCTCTAGTAGAAACACTAATTGCAGCACCTTATACCTTTGTAATATGCCTTTTAAATGCTTAAGGATGATTGACTGACCCCAGTATCCAGCGCTTTCCTTTAGGTTCCGCTACACAAGGCCATTGTGACATGCGCTACAGTAAAAGTGATGTAAGGCTTGAGTCTAAAATCTATTAACACAGATACTGTATAATGTCGCTCATGGGTCCAGCGGACGCTAATACTGGTGTTATACCAGAGGCAACAGCTGCTGCTTTGATAATGGCTCCTGACATTCCTGAAATTGTGGCTATTATAGGTGGGGCTAGTGCTTCTTTTTATTAATATTGTTTTGATCTCCCTAACATTCTTTATCATGCTGCACCTTTTTGGTCTTTTTGGTGTGGGGCTCACAATTAGAGATGGCGCGAACTGTGTGTTCGCGCTCGCCGGAAGTTCGCGAACGTCGCGCGACGTTCGCCATTTTGGGTTCGCCATTGTTGGCGCTTTTTTTTGCCCTCTCACCCCAGACCAGCAGGTACATGGCAGCCAATCAGGAAGCTCTCCCCTGGACCACTCCCCTTCCCTATAAAAACCGAAGCCCTGCAGCGTTTTTTCACTCTGCCTGTGTGTGCTGAAGAGATAGTGTAGGGAGAGAGCTGCTGCCTGTTAGTGATTTCAGGGACAGTTGAAAGTTTGCTGGCTAGTAATCGTTTTGATACTGCTCTGTTATTGGAGGGACAGAAGTCTGCAGGGGTTTGAGGGACATTTAAGCTTAGGTAGCTTTGCTGGCTAGTAATCTACCTTCTACTGCAGTGCTCTGTATGTAGCTGCAGTGGGCAGCTGTCCTGCTTCTGATCTCATCTGCTGACTGCTGCAATAACAGTAGTCCTTGTAAGGACTGCTTTTATTTATTTTTTTGTTGTTTTACTACTACTACTACAATTACTATAAGAGCCCAGTGCTATTAGTCTAGCAGTGTTGGGGAGTGGGACTGGTGTGCTAATCTGCTGCTCCTAGTAGTTCAGCAGCACCAACTTTAATTTTTTTTTTTTTTAATATTCATTTTTTTTTTATTTTACTTTTTTTTATTTTACTACCGCTGTAGTGTATAAGTTGACCTTTTAGGCATTATTTGCCCTGTAGGCATTTTTTGCCCAGTGTGTTATTCAACCAACTGCCATCTAGCTGTGTGACCTTGTTCACATTCTGTCTAAATATCCATAATATTACCGTCTCCAGAAAAAACACCGGAGTGACTTTTTTCAAGCAGCCATAATATATTTTACGTAATCCGTATCCATCGCTGTAGTAGTGTATAAGTTGACCTTTTAGGCATTATTTGCCCTGTAGGCATTTTTTGCCCAGTGTGTTATTCAACCAACTGCCATCTAGCTGTGTGACCTTGTTCACATTCTGTCTAAATATCCATAATATTACCGTCTCCAGAAAAAACACCGGAGTGACTTTTTTCAAGCAGCCATAATATATTTTACGTAATCCGTATCCATCGCTGTAGTAGTGTATAAATTGACCTTTTAGGCATTATTTGCCCTGTAGGCATTTTTTGCCCAGTGTGTTATTCAACCAACTGCCATCTAGCTGTGTGACCTTGTTCACATTCTGTCTAAATATCCATAATATTACCGTCTCCAGAAAAAACACCGGAGTGACTTTTTTCAAGCAGCCATAATATATTTTACGTAATCCGTATCCATCGCTGTAGTAGTGTATAAGTTGACCTTTTAGGCATTATTTGCCCTGTAGGCATTTTTTGCCCAGTGTGTTATTCAACCAACTGCCATCTAGCTGTGTGACCTTGTTCACATTCTGTCTAAATATCCATAATATTACCGTCTCCAGAAAAAACACCGGAGTGACTTTTTTCAAGCAGCCATAATATATTTTACGTAATCCGTATCCATCGCTGTAGTAGTGTATAAGTTGACCTTTTAGGCATTATTTGCCCTGTAGGCATTTTTTGCCCAGTGTGTTATTCAACCAACTGCCATCTAGCTGTGTGACCTTGTTCACATTCTGTCTAAATATCCATAATATTACCGTCTCCAGAAAAAACACCGGAGTGACTTTTTTCAAGCAGCCATAATATATTTTACGTAATCCGTATCCATCGCTGTAGTAGTGTATAAGTTGACCTTTTAGGCATTATTTGCCCTGTAGGCATTTTTTGCCCAGTGTGTTATTCAACCAACTGCCATCTAGCTGTGTGACCTTGTTCACATTCTGTCTAAATATCCATAATATTACCGTCTCCAGAAAAAACACCGGAGTGACTTTTTTCAAGCAGCCATAATATATTTTACGTAATCCGTATCCATCGCTGTAGTAGTGTATAAGTTGACCTTTTAGGCATTATTTGCCCTGTAGGCATTTTTTGCCCAGTGTGTTATTCAACCAACTGCCATCTAGCTGTGTGACCTTGTTCACATTCTGTCTAAATATCCATAATATTACCGTCTCCAGAAAAAACACCGAAGTGACTTTTTTCAAGCAGCCATAATAAATTTTACGAGATCCGTATCCACCGCTGTAGTAGTGTATACGTTGATCTTGTAGGCATTATTTGCACACTGTTTTCTTCAAACTGCCATCTAGCTGTGTGTATTATCGTTTCCAGAAAAACCAACTGAGTTTTTGTTGTTGTTGTTTTTTTAAAAATAATGCCAGGCAAAGGCAGGCCGCCACGCAGAGGCCGTGCTAGGGGCCGTGCTGCTATGCAATCCTGTGGCCCTAGCAAATTGCCCAGTTTTAAAAAGCCAATGACCCTGAACTCCCAAAATGCTGAAGAGGTAGTTGACTGGCTTACACAGCACACCCCATCCTCTACCGTTTCTAACTTTACCACAACATCCTCCTCATCCTCCACTGCTATGGCCACCCCACGTAACACTTCCTCCACCACCGGTGCCCCTTCTTCACTGGAGTCAGAGGAGTTATTTTCCCATGAGTTTCTTGAACTGAGTAATGCGCAACCATTATTGGCAGAAGAAGATGAAGGAGATGAGGACGTTACACCAGATTTAATTCTGGCAGAGAACACGACAGAGATGGACATAATGATGAGTGATGAGGAGGAGGTCCCCGCTGCTGCTTCCTTCTGTGATGTGTCAGAAGAAATTGATGCATCTGAGGAGAATGATGATGAGGAGATTGATGTTTTGTGGGTGCCTAGTAGAAGAGAGCAAGAGGAGGGTAGTTCAGATGGAGAGACGGAGAGTCAGAGAGGCAGTAGGAGAATAAGACTTAGAAGAAGCAGGGAGGACAGCCCGCAGGGATCAGTAGGGCAACAACATGTATCGGCACCTGTGTTCAGCCGGCTAACGCACCCGCCATTGCCGCCAATGCCGCCAACTTCTACTGTTACCGCCAGATCGCACACTTCCAAAAAGTCAGCAGTGTGGGATTTTTTTAATGTGTGTGCCTCTGACAAAAGCATTGTAATTTGCAATGAGTGCAGTCAGAAACTGAGCCTTGGTAAGCCCAACAGCCACATAGGTACAACTTCTATGCGAAGGCACATGAGCGGCAAGCACAAAGCACTTTGGGAGCAACACCTCAAAGGCAACAGGCAAACTAAAAGCCACACTCCTTCTGGTCCAGCATCTTACTGCTCTACCTCTGCTCTCCTTGACCCGTCTGAACCACCCTCCACTCCGCCTTCCACCTTGACCACCTGTTCCCATTCCCAGTCATCTGCCACCAGCCAAGTTTCTGTGAAGGCCATGTTTGAGCGTAAGAAGCCAATGTCTGACTGTCACCCCCTTGCCCGGCGTCTGACAGCTGGCTTGTCTGCACTCTTAGCCCGCCAGCTTTTACCATACCAGCTGGTGGACTCTGAGGCCTTCCGCAAATTTGTAGCAATTGGGACACCGCAGTGGAAGGTACCCAGCCGCAATTTTTTTTCTAAAAAGGGAATACCACACCTGTACCAACATGTGCAGAGCCAAGTTACCGCATCTCTGTCACTTAGTGTTGGGCCAAAGGTCCATATGACTACTGACGCATGGTCCTCCAAGCATGGTCAGGGCAGGTATGTCACCTACACTGCCCACTGGGTGAACTTGGTAATGGCTGGGAAGCAGGGAATGGGTAGCTCAACAACAACAGTGGAGTTGGTGTCACCGCCACGGATTGCACGCGGTTCTGCCACCACCTCTACTCCTCCATCGCTCTCTACCTCGTCTTCTTCCTCTTCTTCTTCTTACTCTGCTGCTGGGTCCTCCTTCTCCTCCTCCACACCTGTGCACCCCCAGCTCCCCCTAGGCTATTCGACATGCCAGGTACGCCGTTGTAACGCTGTCTTGGGGATGACGTGCCTGGAAAGCAAAAACCATACCGGATCTGTACTCCTGTCATCTCTGCAGTCACAGGCCGATCGGTGGCTGACCCCACACCAACTGCAGATCGGAAAAGTGGTGTGTGACAATGGAAGCAATCTGTTGGCAGCGTTGAGACTGGGCAATTTAACACATGTGCCCTGCATGGCACATGTGTTAAATTTAATAGTCCAACGTTTTGTCTCCAAGTACCCAGGATTCCAGGACGTTCTCACCCAGTCCAGAAAGGTGTCGGCCCATTTCAGACGTTCCTACACAGCCATGGCACGCCTTGCTGACATTCAGCAGCGCTACAACATGCCAGTCAGGCGTTTGATTTCTGACAGCCAGACTCGCTGGAATTCAACGCTCCTTATGTTGGAACGTCTGCTGCAACAACAAAGGGCCGTCAACGAGTACCTTTTTGAACTGGGTGGTAGGACTGGATCTGCAGAGCTGGAGATTTTTTTCCCCCGTTACTGGGTGCTTATGCGCGATGCCTGCAGGCTCATGCGACCTTTTGAAGAGGTGACAAATATGGTCAGTCGCACTGAAGGCACCATCAGCGACCTAATACCCTTCGCTTTCTTCCTGGAGCGTGCCGTGCGACGAGTGACAGATGAGGCTGTAGACCAGCGTGACGAGGAGCTGGAAGCGCACGATTTCTGGTCGGAATCACCAGAACGAACCCAGGCACCTGCTGCAACGCAGGGAGAGGTGCCAGAAGTGGAGTCAGAGGAGGAAGGTGGCTTTGTGGAGGAGGAGGAGGAGGACCAACAGGAGCAGGCTTCCCAGGGGGCTAGTGGTGACCTTTTGGGGACCCCTGGTCTTGTACGTGGCTGGGGGGAGGAGACCGTGGATGATGCAGTCCTTGATAATGAGGAAGCGGAGATGGATAGCTCTGCATCCAACCTTGTGAGAATGGGGTCTTTCATGCTGTCATGCCTGTTGAAGGACCCCCGTATCAAGAGGCTTAAGGAGAAGGACCTGTACTGGGTCGCAACGCTACTAGACCCTCGGTACAAGCATAAAGTGTCAGAAATGTTACCAACATACCACAAGTCCGAAAAGATGCGGCATTTACAAACCAGCCTGCAAAACATGTTGTACAATGCTTTTAAGGGTGATGTCACTTCAGGAACTCATCAACATTCCAGGGGCAGAGGTGCCAGTAATCCTGCCACGAGCACACCTGCAAGGACAAAGCCCTTTGGCCAGTCTGTAACGTCAGACATGCAAATGTTTTTCTGTCCAAGGCAGCGCCACAACCCTTCTGGATCCACCCTCAAAGAACGCCTCGACCGGCAGGTAGCGGACTACCTGGCATTAACTGCAGATATCGACACTCTGAGGAGCGATGAACCCCTGGACTACTGGGTGCGCAGGCTTGATCTGTGGCCAGAGCTGTCACAATTTGCCATGAACCTCTTGTCTTGCCCAGCCTCAAGTGTGCTCTCAGAAAGGACCTTCAGTGCAGCAGGAGGGATTATAACTGAGAAGAGAACTCGCCTAGGTCACAAAAGTGTCGATTACCTGACCTTTATTAAAATGAATGAGGGGTGGATCTCGGAGGGTTACTGCACGCCGGAAGACTTGTTCTGACTTCTATGCAGCTGTCCTTCTCTTCAAGCCTCATGACTCCACACACAGCTGTCCTTTAGCGTCCTCCTCCCTCCGCCACCGTTACAAACTAGGGTGCAAACCCTACTGGTTTAATTTTTTCTGGCCTCTGTGCTTCAGTGGCTGCAACCAAAAAAACTGGGCAAACAATGTCTACAAGGTCAACGTATGGCAAAAAATGACTATTTTCAGCATTTATATGGCATATTTTTTCTGGCAACTGTGCTTCAGTGGCTGCGTCCAAAAAAATGCATATTTTCTGCATTTATATGGCATAATTTTTCTGGCCTCTGTGCTTCAGTGGCTGCGTCCAAAAAAATGCATATTTTCTGCATTTATATGGCATAATTTTTCTGGCCTCTGTGCTTCAGTGGCTGCAACCAAAAAAATGCATATTTTCTGCATTTATATGGCATAATTTTTCTGGCCTCTGTGCTTCAGTGGCTGCAACCAAAAAAACTGGGCAAACAATGTCTACAAGGTCAACGTATGGCGAAAAATTACTATTTTCAGCATTTATATGGCATATTTTTTCTGGCAACTGTGCTTCAGTGGCTGCGTCCAAAAAAACTGGGCAAACAATGCCTACAAGGTCAACGTATGGCAGTTGTTTAAAGAGAACAGTAGATTACTAGCCAGCAAAGCTACCTAAGCTAAAATGTCCCTCAAATCCCTGCAGACTTCTGTCCCTCCAATACAGAGCAGTATCAAGCAGATTACTAGCCAGCAAACTTACTATCATCTGTCCCTGAAATCACTAACAGCTCTCCCCCTACACTATCTCTTCCAAGCACACACAGGCAGATTTTTCAGATACATTTTTGCCCTTGATCCCCCTCTGGCATGCCACTGTCCAGGTCGTTGCACCCTTTAAACAACTTTAAAATCATTTTTCTGGCCAGAAATGTCTTTTTTAGATGTTAAAGTTCGCCTTCCCATTGAAGTCTATGGGGTTCGCGAACCGTTCGCGAACCGCTCGCATTTTTGCGCAAGTTCGCGAATATGTTCGCAAACTTTTTTTCCGACGTTCGCTACATCCCTACTCACAATGTTGTCTTATGCTTTGTTCAGGTAAAACCAAATACCATCACCATGTTTCACTATGCATTGCTGTCATATATCAGCCTCCAGGACCAACCACAATTTTTGGACAACTTTGCTGCCTGGCTTCCTTACTTACTTTCATCTAACACCCCATTCGTCATATTAGGTGACTTTAATATACCCGTTAACATCATTAATAACCCTTCTGTCTCTAAACTTCTTTTGCTAACATCCTCCCTAGGCTCTGCTCTGTGCTCTGACTCCCCCTTTCACACCAATGGTAATGCTCTGGATCTCATATTTACCAGACTCTGTTCAACCACCAATATTATGAACTCACCGTTTACCCTCTCTGATCACAATATGCTCACATTTCAACTCTCACTAACTCCCTCCTCGCCCCCTGCTATTTCCTAAACACGTACCTACCATGACTTGCAAGCTCTAGACGTGTCGGATCTCTCTTCTTCCTTTTAATCTCTTCACTCTAACATCTCGGCCATCTCTTGTCCTAATGTGGCTCCCTCTGTCTACTACAGCACACTCACCACTGCCCTTAATGAGCTTGCTCCTGCAAAAACTAAACTTGCTAGACCCAAACCACTTCAACCTTGGCATACTGCTCATACAAAAGTGCTCCTTGAGTTTCGCTTGCTCAAATCCTGCTCAGAATCAGACTTTTGGAGCTACAAATCTTCCCTATGCTCCTATAACACCAGCCTTTCCCAAGCCAAACAAACATACTTTACTTCACTCATTAACTCCCTTTCTAAAAAAACTGGCACAATTTTTCTCCACCTTTAACACTCTCCTTTCCCCTTCCCCACCCCCTCCATGCCCATCTGTCTCTGCTCAAGATATTGCAGAGCACTTCAAAAACAAAATTGACACTATCAGTGACATTACAAATCTCAAGTCTCTAGATTTCCACCACCCTCCCTCCACACTCCTCAGTCTCAGCTAGATGGGCGGGACTGTTTGGTTTAAATTCTGTAACTTTATTGTTAATTTATATGGTATAGCATCTTGAGAAAGGTTCAAGACCACGAACCGAAACGTCGATGCGGATGCATTAATGTGCTAATAAATAATTTATTCATTTTCAATACGGTGTGCGTGTAACTCTGGAATGCTGTCTACTACAATCTACACATTGCACCCGAAATAATAGACGAAGTGACGAGTGCGGACTTACACGGTAGCTATATATATATATATATATATATATATATATATATATATATATATATATATATATATATATATATATATATATATATATATATATATATATATTTTTTTTTTAGCTGGTTAAAATATAAAGCTCATACAGAATGCAGTAGTAATAATATTCAAAAAATGTACTGCCATTAAAATATTATGATTATATTAGTTGTGGCAGTTACATATTTTATAAGCATTCACCCAGCCTTGTTTACTTATTTCAGCAGCCGTGTTTATCAAAAGGCAACATGCGTCTGAGGAAATATCTACAAAGCCATACTTTCAATGTATAATTTTACTCGCGTAGACAGTTTTTTTCTTTATTTTTCCATTTGCTTACCCTTTGAATTTCTTCAGTGAATGTGTTTCAGGGCATTCAAAATAAATGAGAAACACATCTGAAAATAGAACTTTTACATTTTTTTTATTTTTTATATCCCTTGACCTTTCACAGTGGCTTTCAGGAAACATTTTGTTACATCGAATGGCTTTTAACATTAAAATACGGCTGGATTTAAAATTTCCTTCCCTCCCTAAGAAATTAATTTTAGTGGGTTGAAAATTGGTTTTACTTATCTTTTTTGTTTTGTAGTCAAAAATCATATGCGTTTTGTGCATACTTGTCTAATATATGCTTTCTGTCTCTTGAAGTTGTTTAGTTTTTAGACTCCACAGGCAAATTCAAACCTCATGCTGTTGTTTGTCAGATGCTATTGGTACAGAGTCAAAATTTTAAAACTAAGTCAGGGCACACTTTAACCTAAAGGCTGCTGCTTTAGATAGTCATGACCCTGAGGAGAACCAGTCAACAAAACAAAAAGACAAGAGGATGTGATTTGTTAGCATCTCTAAGTCTGCTCACATTACCTCTGACCTATGGGTCGGCTGGCAAATGACAGCACAGTGCATACACCTGATCTGACAGCCCAAGCTCATTAGAAGACTCTGAGGAGATGCCAGACACCATGTTTACAAACAGACAAGTTCTGTGTGTTTTATTTAGCAAATTGCAAAGAAAACTATAATTTTTCACATTCATTAAGAAATTATCATATTTATTGTTCTTAATAATAAGATAGCACATGATATAGAGTGCAGTGCTTGTTATCCTATACTTTATAATCCTTTTATCAACCCAGCTCCAGCACTCTCCTCAATTAATTATTGGTTGGAGTTCCTAATTGGAGCAGCATTGCATTATGGCAATATGATTCTATACTTGAAACAATACCTAAATATTTATTATGTACCCATGATCATATACTGAGTTCATAACTACTTTTTGTTAACTGAAATCACACAATCACACAATCACACAAAATCATGATACAGCTATGGGATCTGTTATAACGAAAACTGTTATCCAGACATTGTTTTCCTACAGAGCCAAAATTAGGAACTGATTTATTATTTATAACTATTTTGGCGGTTCTGATGCACACTGCTTATAAAAAAATTAAAGAGGATTTATAAACTAATTAAAAGGTAAAGAAGAATTTACCAGGGACTGCTCAGCACATTATAATCACTATATTTATATTTAGCAGAAGAACAGCCTAATGCAGGTTTTTTCATCTTAGCATAGCCTCCCCATTCCCCCAAACATGTACCCTACTAAATTGTCATTGATTTACAGTATCTAGAGGGCATGCCTTCTCTAATGTTAAAACCATTTGGATCTGTGTTTGTGATTTTTCTTGGAACACGTGCATGCCCTTTAGAGGGGAGGTGGCGTCAGCTTATGATTGAAAAGCTTTTCCGGATTTGATGCCTAAAAATTGACTTTTTCAGATTATTGCCTAAAAAACACAAATTGTTTGGACTAACATAAGAAACCAGTGCAGATCATGATATCTTCCAATTGTAAAAGGGACATCTGCCATTGTCTTCTACATGAACTTGGTAGGTTTAAGATGGAGTATTTTTCTATTCGGACTTCTAGCAGCCTCGGGGTATAATAAATCTAGAAAAATTCTAGTTTTCCCACAAAAAAAATGTTTTCCCCTTTAAAACCCCAACCAGAAATATTCAGGTTTTAGCAAATAACCCCCTTGAACTTATCCAGGATATGGAATTGCAGGTTCCAACTCATAATGGGGTTAGAATGAAACATAACTGTTTATATTCATTCTTGTTTAGTCATTAATACTTTCTTTAACTCTCACTTAAACTGACAAAGGTTTTAACAATGAATGTATATTTCTGCTTTCTTATCCCTGCAGTAGCCCATTCCCTTGTCATTATACTTCCTATTTTGCCTCCCATGTGTCTACCTTCCCATTTCTTCAGGATCCTAGCAGATATTCATGAACCCCATTACTTCTTGTCCTTTGCTGACCCTCTTAAGTCACATTCACTGGTTCAAACATTTCTTTTCTTTTTTATTAGACAATACAGAATATATATTCTCATGTCATTTTAACAAGATCAAATATATAATTTGGAGTTCTGGATTTTACTAAAGGAGTATAAAAGTAGATGTGCATTTTAATATACAAATACTTTGTTATAGCTATATTAAGGATGGCAGCCCTCCCCTTAAGTCACAGAGTGGTACAATCTTCTTTTTCTTTCCAGAAGTCTTTTCTAAAGATTGCTCAAGCCTCACTGAGCAGCTGTGAGTTAGGTCATTTTCCCAGGCGTTTTACATGTGGAAAACTGGGCATTAGGACAGCCTTAAAAAAGGACACCATCTGGCCTTGATGAATTAAAAAAAAAAAAGGATCATGACATTCTCTGATACCAACAGGCCCTGTTGAACCATAAAGGAATTCATGCCTAAACCGTGATCCAGTGGCAATCACCTTGGCGACAATCAGTCCCATTCATCTTTGCAGTTATCTGTAATATAATAGACTTTTGTGCCTTTCTATTTGCTTAAGACTTGGGGAAAATTAATTTTATTTACTTTAGCGATAGGCTTTCTGACTGACTGTTATCTTTCTATGATACCTTATAATTAATAGAAAAAAATGTGAACAATAAATAATACTAAATGCCAAGCAGGGAACATATCTGCATTGAATATTATATTTTATATATATGCATTTTAATGTTATTTGTATATGTTATTGTAATTGACATTTGTCTGAACATCTCTGCACTGCTGGTTCTGCATTTAAACAAGGTAGCCAAAATTAGTTCTCCTTCAGTTAAGACTGATCTTGCTTTTGCTACAAAATTTTAAAATCACAACCACCAGTGCAAAGGCTAGCGAGGGTTGGAAGCTTTTTGAAAGCAATATCATATTTACAACCTTTGAAACTTTTTAGTGAATGTATATCAAAGAGTGCCTAACATTTATTTTTTTCTTTATTTAGGTAAAATTAAATTTTTGGGGTTATATCCCCTAAGATATATTCTTTTTATCAGTAAATATATATAAATAACTTTTAGCAATTTCTTTAAAGGTGTATGATATTATCCATCATGGGAAATAGTGCTTCCTCTACCCCTTTGCAGGCAGGTGCATTTTTATAGAAAAGAAGCAGCATAGGACAACAAATATTTTGTATCTAATCATGTAATGAATTGAAGACATTAAAGGGATACTGTCATGGGAAAAAAACATTTTTTTGCAAAATGAATCCGTTAATAGTGCTGCTCCAGCAGAATTCTGCACTGAAATCCATTTCTCAAAAGAGCAAACCGTTTTTTTTGGTATTCAATCTGACATGGGGCTAGACATATTGTCAATTTCCCAGCTGCCCCAAGTCATGTGACTTGTGCTCTGATAAACTTCAATCACTCTTTACTGCTGTACTGCAAGTTGGAGTGACATCACCCCCCCTCCCTTTTCCCCTCCAGCAGCCAAACAAAAGAATAATGGGAAGGTAACTAGATAACAGCTCCCTAACACAAGATAACAGCTGCCTGGTAGATCTAAGAACAGCACTCAATAGTAAAAACCCATGTCCCACTGAGACACATTCAGTTACATTGAGAAGGAAAAACCGCAGCCTGCTAGAAAGCATTTCTCTCTTAAAGTGCAGGCACAAGTCACATGACCAGGGGCAGCTGGGAAATTGACAAAATGTCTAGCCCCATGTCAGATTTCAAAATTGAATATAAAAAAATCTGTTTGCTCTTTTGAGAAATGGATTTCAGTGCAGAAGTCTGCTGGAGTAGCACTATTAACTGATGCGTTTTGAAAAAAACATGTTTTCCGATGACAGGATCCCTTTAAGCAGATGAATTGTAGAAACTTGCAAGGGATTGGAGGTCCTATTCAGCCGGAGAAGCTCTAAACCAGTTCCCTTTCTTTTTTTAATGCAGTTTAAAAAAATATAAAATATAGTATGTAAATATAGTAATGTAAAATATAAAAGATCCCATCAGTTGATACAAGTAAGGCATCCACTATTCATAAATCTGTTATCCTGAAATTATGGAGAGGCCATCATGCATAGACTATTTTAAGCAAACAATTACGATTTTTAAAATGATACTTTTTTTCTCTGTAATAATAATGGTTTTAGCAGACTTGCGGTATTGTGATCCAAATTACAGAAACATCCATTAATTTATAAAGCCCCATGTCCCCAACTGAATAGCAGCAAATCAATTTCTACCTATCATTTCCAATGAGTCTGCCAAATTTCTTAATGTCCAAAACTAAAATTAAAAATATTTGGAGTTTTGCTTTCATGGTTTTTTTTACACTTTTTTTTAAAATTTTTGAAGCTCAAACTCGAGTTTTTCACATCAAAAAGCTTGAATTCAAATGTTGAGTTGTCTCCCCTATATATGGCCAAGCAGAAAACATGACATAGGGCAAGTAAAAGGAAAATATGAAAGGAGACCACCAGCTATTTGTAGCTTACTGAGCAGTGTACCACTGGTAATAAGTACAGGTTATCTGTTATCTAAACTGCATGGGATCTGGGGTTTGCCAGATAAGGGATCTTTCCACAATTTGAATTGCCTAAAAGCTGCCGAAGTGCTGTAGGGACCTCCTACAACCTGTATGGAGGCAATTTGGGGAGTTTGGGGGATTGAAGGTCGAAGTTAAAAAAAACTTCGACGTATGATCGAAGTACGATCGAAGTACGATCGAAGTACGATCGAAGTACGATCGAAGTACGATCGAAGTACGATCGAAGTACGATCGAAGTACGATCGAAGTACGATCGAAGTACGATCGAAGTACGATCGAAGTACGATCGAAGTACGATCGAAGTACGATCGAAGTACGATCGAAGTACTATTGTACGATTCGAAGTAGGCTGAATTCTTTTTTTTGAATTCGAAGTTCGAAGTTTTTTTAACTTCGACTTTTGATAAATATACCCCCAAGTCTACTAAAAAATAATTTAAACATTAAATATTTGCCTCACCATGGTCATAATGAGACCACATACAAATTCAATGAATTACATTCTTCTTGGGGGTTCCCTGCATATTATTGCTTACCCTTGGTAATATACTGTATCAGTACCTGCTGAAAAATCTATGTCATTGCAGGGACAGACAGAGTTTCTGCACTTTCCTATTTCATAAGTAGAATTTAAGTGGAGAACACATTTTTCTCATACTAAGCTCTTTCTGTAAAGTGCCTGTTCTTTAAATATGGCTCTTATAATAATATAATTTTCCTTCACAATAATTCAAGAAAGGACAAAATGAAATATGCCTTTGCCTCAAAATTCTTACAGAATGCAATGCCTGAACTACTTTTCTTTAAGGTTAGTAAAATGGTAGTGTAGTTTTGCACACCATAATTCATCCCATTAAAGAGCCTTTCAGGCATTACTTGTAAGTTGCTTGAAATGGGAAAGAAAATGGTAATGACTGTGTGAGCCAAGAACAAGCAGTACAACCCCTTTGGCACCTAGGTATAAGTTCAGTGCTGGTGATCTATGCACAATGAGTCTCTTCACTAGAAATAGGAATACAAAGGACCCTGAATTCTGTAAATACATTCTGGAAAGAACTTTGAAGTTTGCAGCAAATTTTGTAGAACAGAAGAGGAACAAGGGGATGGGGCACCTAGGTCTTTTATCAGTCCTACTACCTCAATAGGCATTCAGCTAACCAATTAACAACTGTTTCTAGTATTAACAAAGAACGACTTTCACAACATAGCAAAAACAGAATGCTCTGTGAATTCAGGCTCTCTTCTTTCAGTCCTTGGTTCTCATTAACAAATGGTTTTCTATTAACCCATAAGGCGCTGCTGCATCAACCCTTTCAAGCCTACAACACCATTTGCAGTTCTTATTATGCAATGTCAGTAAGCAAAATTACCTTGAAACTTGAATAACAGAAAAAAAATCAAAATGTAATTTAGTAATCTTAAAGGATTTACATATTATTTAGAAAGGAAATATCACATGGCTGAAAGGATAACTGTAAGTGTTCTTTAGAAATAATCAAGCTACCCCCTTTTCTGGTTTTCTGTTTTCTTTCTGCCTTAGGGTTCTTAATGATACAAATGGCCCAGTCAGGGACTATAGCCTGAAGATTGATAGAAGTGTTTGTATTGACACCTTACAAAAGCAATGTTATGTCCTTGAAAATTCCATAGTTAATTACAAATAAAATAACATAAAAAAAAAAACTTTTCTTTCGATATTCTTGAACTACTCCACAGTAGGGTAGTTAGAGGACAGTGAAGGAGGCTCAAAGAAGAAGTATAATAGAGTGGGTAAAGGTGGGTGGGAGTTTTAAGGAGACATTCCATGTGGGTAGCTCAGCTGCAATAATCCCTTTTCTGTTTCTTGTTCAAGCTACACATAAGAACACTCCAGTGCCTTTCATCATTACTTGCACCTCTTTGTGAGCAACAACTTATAGCCAAAGCCATTGCTGTAATTAAACTGAAAAAGGATAAAAAAAAAAAAAGTCTTACCATTAGCTGAACTGGAAACACTGTCTGCTAAGGGCTAGCCAATAATATGAGCACTGAGCATCGGATACCATCAGAGAATTCTAGATACACGCTACAGTGCTCACTCATATACTCCAAATAGCTTTTATTCTTATGAATGTTCTGCTGTGTGTTCAATAACAGCTTATCAGCAGACTTTTTTTTTTTTAAAAATGTAGACCTGTTATGGCATCAGACAATCCTACATCCTGTAGCACTCATCACTGATATTAGCAATTAATTTCAGGTTAAATAACTTTATTATCATTAACACGTATTCAAAAAACACCAGCTTATTCTGCTGTGCTGTACAATAAAAGTGCATATACATACTAGTGATGTGCGGGCCGACCCGATACCCACGGGAATTTTAGGTTAGCTTTTAATATGTTATAGAATGGCTTATTGTAAGCAACTTTGTTTTTTTCATTATTTGCCTTTTTCTGCTGACTTTGTCCAGCTTTCAGATGGGGGTCACTGACCCCATCTATAAAACAAAAGTTCTGTAAGGATTCAAATGTATTGTTATTGCTACTTATTTTTTTCTTTTTTATAGTTTTTGCATTATATTTCAAAAACTCTTTCTAACTTTCAAATGGGAGTCACTGACCTCATCTTAAAAAAAACAAATGTTAATTTGCTACAAATGTATTGTTATTACTCCTTTTTCTTATCAAGCTTTCTATTCAGGACCTCTCATATTCCAGTCTCTTCTATGGTAATTTGGACCGTAGCAACCAGATTGCTGAAACTGCAAATTTGAGAGCTGCTGAATAAAAAGCTAAATAACTCTAAGGGGGTTATTTATGAAAGCCTGACTGGACTTTTTGGGGCAAAACTAGAATTGTTAGGGTTTTTTTATAACTTAAATTTTTCAGGATTTATTTAAGTCCGATGCTGCAAAAAGTCAGAAACCCGAAAATCTGCCATATCAGACCTGCCGAGGTAGTACATAAGTCAATGGGAGAGGTCCCTATTCGTGATGGGCGAATTTCTCCTGTTTCGCTTTGCTGAAAAATGAGCAAATAATTAGTGAAATGTAAAAATTGACGCCCTCGTCAATTTTGACTCTAACCTCAATTTTGACGCTGGTGAAGTTATTGGGTGTCTGAATAGTGTTGATGCTCACTGATTTTGACACAAGTTTATTCACCGAGGGCGAAACGCAGAGATTTGCCGTGAATTTGCGCCAGTCAAATTTATTCGCTCCATCACTAGTCCCTATCCTATTTTGAATTTTCTGTGATCTGTAGATTGAAAATTTGACTACACAGGCAAAAATCCAAAAAATGCGGGCTTTTTGTGAAAAAGCCAGAAAATAATTGTACGATTCAGGTTCCCCCCCATCCGATTAATAATGCCATTTTAATAATAAATAAGGTCAAATCGTGGATTCTAGTTTAGTTGGACTTTTTTCAATAAAAAATCTGAAAATTCTGATTTTGATAAATAACCCCCAAAACCCCCAAATAATAGAAAATCACAACACGCCCTACATCATTTTAAAGGTTAAGTATGAGGTTAAGGTGAACAACCCCTTTAACAAAGACAAAACGGTTAATGGCATTGTGGTATTTCAGAGCTTTCTTTTTTCCAAATAATAAATCCCTTATCTGTATTAATGATAAAGACATTAGCAGGGGTTGAATGCAGATGCTTGATTAATTGTATGGAAACTATGATCAGCCATGTAATCTCTTGTAGATCCATTTGATATCATGTAACAAATATAATCATCAGAATGCAAAGGGAAGACTGACAAAATTGGGTTAAGATCTATAAAGCATCATTATTGTAACTCTGTGAAGCAACAGAAAAGATCATTTGATAAACATAATATAAGCTATTTACACACACACTCAAATACACATATATTATGATTATTTTGTCCTTTACTGTTTGCTTTTTCAAATGTTTTCAAGCATCGGAATGCATTGCAAAGAATGGATTTTCTTTAATGCGTTTAAACTGTTCTTATTTTTTGTACCTAACCACAAACAAGATGCTTAGGCTTAAAAAGCCCTGTGTTCCTTGTTGAGATCTGACCCCAGCAGAGTAGGATCGTAATAGGTTATTGACTTACTCGGTCCTGAACAGTCTGAGGGGACATCACACGAAGCCACAGCAATGCACTAGAGGTTTGCTTTATTGATTGGTCTGTTTTACCCATCATCTCCAGGCAGCTGAGCAGGTCTACAGATGTTTGGCAAACCAAATATTTCATTTTGTATTGGGGTACAATGAAAGTAGGAAGGAATGATCGAAACTGTGCCCAGAGGAGAAAAACGCATTATTAACAATATTATTTGTTCTGACAGTACTGCACTGCAATTAACTCTGTCAGGAGCTGCACATTTTGAAGGCAGATGCAAATAGTAGATCATGGTGTAAACGCTAATATTTAAATCTATGAAAATGAGATTTCCGTTTCAGCTTTATGCAGTGACTGGGATATCGTTCATTTCATATTTTATACCAAAAAATTCAAATTGCCGTTTCACAAATTTTTTGCCATCGCTACTTAGCACACTAATTAAATAACACATGTTATGGGGCTAGTGCTTTCATCTGCCTTCACCAAAAATGCAAATTCAAAAATTGGAAAATACCTATTTTAAGCATCTAGGGATGCCTTCTGGCTTGTATGATTTTCTGCACTCACACACAAACCAAGGACATATATACTGTACATGCTATGTTGCATCAGCCAATGAATGGACAGAGACCTGTTTGTTTTTTTTACTCCCACACAGTTACAGTTATTATGTCAATAAGTTGCTTTTTTTTTAAAAAAATAATATTTAATTTTAAATAATATGAATATTTTTTTAAATAATATAATCAAGATAGACAAATTCAGATTGTTGATGAGATGGCTAACTCATTCATTAACGTAGCATAGAAAAAAGAGGAAATTACTTTGTCATACACAGAAAATACTATTTAGTATATTTTGTACGTCTATATACACCCATCAAGTATATACACAATACAATGAGTTTTACATATCAAACTTTTGAGCATGTGCTTAGTGCAAATTTACTTAGTTCATACATTTTAAACAAGCGCTCTCAAACACACATATATATTTTCTATAGTATAACTAAGTATAATGCAGATGACTAAGTCTAAGTGCACTTAAATTGCCAAGATCTGTTACTACCATTTCATTTTTTAACTTAGAAAATATTTATGAGCATAGGACTGCCATATTTTTCAGTTTTATGCTAGTAAATTGTAGAAAAACATAAATTAACTTTGGAACAGTACAAAAAAATGGGAACTTTATTTATGAATTTCTTACAATTCTTTACCCCAAGCCAAACAACTAAATTGCTACTTAGCATAAATTATTTATTGGCTATGGCTCAGTATCATCTAATACCAACCCCGAGAGATATGGGATATATATAAAATATTTATATGATCGAACTGGTGAAGCTACATTTCTTTCTAGAAGGCCCATTTTATGCTACTCAGAATAAATAACACCTGTATTGCAGCAAATGGAACCTGTTTTTCCCTTTACTCTGGCAAATGTTAGAATGCCTTAAAGTTTGTATAAGGTTGCAAAGAAGTGCACGAAGTTGTATGAATAAAAGATTTGTACAGTTTTCCACCGTGTGTGATGGCGATCGTTTGTTAGTCATTAGTTAGTCATTAGTTTGTTAATTGGACAGGTTAGAAGATTTCCATCGGCTATAGATAATAGATAATTTCTCTGCATATATTGCCTATCTGACAATATCAATGGGTGATTGTCACTACTATTTGTTGGACATAACTTTCGTATGATTGCTGTCATGGCCAGAACATTGTCTGATTTGTTCTTTTACTACTTTATTTAATCTGAATGGTTAGTTGCAGGTTGGAAAATTGAGATGTTAGATTGTTTGTCGGATACGAAGCTAAAATCTACACATCTATGGCCAGCTTTAGTGGACTGGTAGAGGGCATAAGATGCTTTCCTCTTTAGGCAGCCATCTTTATTCATAGGGCATGCAGATCACTCTGACCCAACAATGGAAAATTACACATTTTATGCATGAATAAAGTTGTGTCTGTGTGTGAGTGGCAATATAAAGTTGAAAGGCAGGTGCTAATGTGTTTCAGCTTAGAGTAGTGATTTGAATGTCTCTGACTGAGCAGGTGTGCACATAAGTTTGCACTGATAAGTACAAATAAATGTACACATTCTTGAGTGCTTGTGTGTATTAGTGCAAATTGATCAGGATGAATGGGAGTAAATTTAAGCAAGTTATTCAGTATACAAATGAGAGACTGTGGGGCCTACTTATCATGCTGTGTTATGTAGCACCAGAAAAATGGTGTAAAAAGCTGTATAAATAAATTTATCAAAGTGGGTGTTTTATTTTTCGTGGCAAGTAAGTTTTGGCACCAAAAAAATTTAAAAACAGAAAAAAACGTGGGGGCACATTGACTTAGTTAATTAACCCTCGAAGTAAAATCCTTCGACTTCGAATATCGAAGTCGAAGGATTTAGCGCTATTCGTTCAATCGTATGATTCGAAGGATTTTAATTCATCGATCGAACGATTTTCCTTCGATCACAAATTGCCTAGAAAGCCTATGGGGACCTTCCCCATAGGCTAACATTGATGCTCGGTAGGTTTTAGTTGGCGAAGTAAGGGGTCGAAGTTTTTTTTAAAGAGACAGTACTTCGACTATCGAATGGTCGAATAGTCTAATGATTTTTAGTTTGAATCATTCGATTCAAAGTCGTAGTCGAAGGTCGAAGTAGCCAATTCGATGGTCGAAGTTTCAAAATACTTTGAAATTCGAAGTATTTTTTATTCTATTCATTCACTCGAGCTAAGTAAATGTGCCCCGTGGTGTTTTCAAATGGCTGTTTACATTTACACAGCAGTATGCGAATGCTTAAAATCAATAAACAGCTTGATAACTGCATTTGTTCATTTATTTATTTTTATTTTTACACAATTATGTCGGGTGGTGAGTGTTGAATATTGTTGCCATTTTTTTACACAGCATAAAAAACAGGCCTCTGTGTGTTTGTGACTACGTTTGAGGTTGTGCTTAAGAGATAATAGGGAGTCATAACAAACAAAATGCTATTATACTTCTTGATCTTTCTGCAATATTTGATATATTTTAGTTTATCCTCATTCTTCATAACCTCAGACTGATTGGCGTGCCTCTTCTCTACTCTGACTCTCATCCCCTTTCTCCAAGTATAGGTTTTGAGAACATTTTCATCTACTGAATTCTTAGGGACAGATTTATTACCAATTGTGGTTGCTACTTTATCAAGATTCATGAAAAATAATACTCTTACATATTTTTTTAAATTGCATCTATGATTAGTTGTTATTTATCAATAATAAAAAAGTAAACATTGTAATTGAACTTATCCACTACTGTCAATGAGAAGTCTTTTCTTCAGCAGGCCATTTTACCCCTCGATCAGAGCTTCATGTATGCAAAAATGAAAGTTTTGATTGCAACTGACTTTTTTTTTTTGCTGCAGTTTTGATTAACCACTATATTTACAGATAAATATCCTATAATGTTTTTTTTTATGATGTGGTTCACTGCTAAATAAAAATCACTGCCAACATGTGTAGGTGATATAGAAACCACTTATATTAGGTTGTGCAGGTAAACAAAAATAATCAACATCTCAGTCCCCTTTGGGACTTTTCTGATGGAAAAGCTAGAGGTAAGAACATTACTGATGTTTTAAGAGGTATATCTATTCACATTGATCCACAGTATATTGCATTAAGCAGTTTGGGAATAACCAAACTGAAAATGAATGTGAACTGAAGTAAAAATATTAAGTATGCAATTCCTCTACAAATCACTATAATTCAGAATAAGTCTCCAGTACCTTTAGCTTGCTGAGGATCACAGTGGTAGCTAGGTGACCATAGGCAGGAAATCACATGTCTACAAGTGGCTTTTGGACATGACTATACATATTTATTTGGGTCTGCACTATATATTGCTGTTTAATTTGGGTCTGCACGATATATTGCTATTTATCCTACTCCCTCTTATTTAGCAGTGTTTGATATGTAATACTCAAATAATGTAAATACCCTTTCCACTTTCCTCCAAATGCTACAATCTGCATGTGTACGACTGGAGTAGTTTTAGAAGACAGACTGTTGGAAGGTCATTAAACACGTATCAATAGGATTCCAATGAATAGGATGTCAGTCTTGTCGACTGCTGAAAAATTGCATTTTCTTTTCAAAGTAAGCAAAACGACTTCAATTCTCTTAAAAGCAAAATCCATTATATATATATTTTTTAATGCTAAGTAGAATATCCATTTTCTCATCTTGGTTTATATGACTAGGAAAGTTTTTTTCCCTGATGAAGATATCAGTTGGCCAAACTGAATAAGTCGAATGTAAATGACAAACAGTCATGATAAAAACACGGTCATACTCATTATTTGGACACTTTTGCTATTCACTTTGGATAAAGGCTCTCCGTTACCTTAAATTAACCAATCAGGCCAAATTCAGATAACACACAAATACGATATATTCTTTTACAGCATCTCCATCAACTCTGGGTCAGCGCCTATCATTGCTAGAAAAATAACATTAGAAGAACATTTGTAGAAGGACTATGATTGTACTGATAAGAGGGATACTGAAACTATTAATCAGTGAAATTGGAGGCATCATATTTCTTGTTTGAAAAGACTTGAGGGATAGACACAGAAAAAGTCCATCTCAATTTGTCCTGGTATTTCCTGTTCAGATGCAACAACGCAGTATCGCTTACTAAGTTGCACTTGGGTTATTTTTTCCATGAAAAGAAGATATTCACAATATAATAAGAAAATTTCTAGCTGGAAGACTATGATGTAATTTGGAAATAACTGCAATTTTGCATTAGGCAGTGAACAAAAATTTTAATTTTGATGACATTATTTAACTTTATCACACAGAAATAATGTTTATATATATAGATTATATATAGATTATAGGGTTTATAGGGATTATAGTGTGAATGATTGCAACTGTGATGGCGCTTCAGAAATAAGTATTTAAATATCTCTAAAAGACAATTTCAACGTCTTTCACAGTGTTTCTTTTCAATGTTTTTTTCACAGCAAAAATGTAAAAAAAATTTACAGCTGATTTCAACAAGATTTCATCATCATCATGCAAAAAAAATGATCATTGCTACTATGTACTTATTTATTAATGATTCTGTACGAGATCAAAATTATAGAACCGCCCATTTTCTATAAAACATTCCCACACATGCTGGATAATAAATGTAATATTATAATTGCCATTTTTTTTGTATCCGGTAAATGTAGCTATTGGTCATGCCTACGAATAAAAGCATACTGCATGCTGCAGGTCAAGTGTGTTTATACAGGGCACTGATTACCACCTTTTACATTTCAGAGAAGGTGGGTGGTATATTGGTTAAATCAGTTGCAGTCAGCCTTGGACTGGGGGTACTGGGGCCAACCGAGGGTACTCCCTTATCTTAGAACTGGAATGCAATAACTGCAGAACACTCTGTACTCTATTATGACTCGACTAGAAAGATCACTTTAGGTGCAGTGGTTAAACTGCAAAACATGCCCTGCAGTGAGGTCAATACTAACCTGTTCTGCTTGCACCTTTAAATCTGTAGGTGCACAATTGTATATACATCTTTTTAGTATATTTAATACTATATTTTATGTCTTAATGTGTTTTTTGAAAGCTCTTCTCTAACATCATTCCACAATCTTATACCAATGTAAATATAATTTTAATACATCATTTTTCTAATTCTTCATCATGTATCTGCCGGTCTATGCTGTTCTACATATATAAGCTAGTGTTATTGGTACATATATTTTTATTCTACCTACAGATAAATATTCATAGAATAAATGGGTATTAATAGGCATAAATGCAGGTGATACATTTTCCTCATCTGTTTAAACAAATAAGCTTTGTTACTAAAATCAATACATTGGATTTGAATCCTACAACGTTCTATTATGTAACAATTTGTAATGATTTGATGGCTAATTTTTTGGACTGGTTCCTGATTCCATTACTCAACTACTCGATCGGCCAGTAATTATGAATCATACATTTAATTAGCTGCGTCTCTTCAGAAACAATCGAAAGCCAAGGGCATCAAGTAATTGGCATAAAAGTTTTCCTAATTAATTTATCTGTCTATGTGAGTAACCAAGACTAGAGCCTGGGGATCATTTATATCTCCAGGATGGGACAATCCTAAAATACAATGTCAAAGGAGATTTATATTTGTAAATTCTAAAAAAGAAAACAAGCCAGAGAATTACATTATCTCCAGCTATGACAGGAGAGTTCATAATAGGCTGTTCAGAGATGAGCAAGAAGATCTTATTGATCCAATTCATTTTCATCATATCCTCCAGTGAGCTTTTGAAATCTCTCTGCCCATTTCCTTGAGTCTACAATGTAACAGTAATCAAGCACATTAAGCAATTCATTAAACAATGGGCCCACTGAGCACAGGGAACATTGCAGTTCACATTAATTAGAAAGCTTGTAGCTTTATTATCATTAGATTTTGGCTACTAGCAGATTAAAGAATACAGCATAATTCATACATTCTGTAGCACATTTTCTGCCAAAATAAAGACTGCATTTTAAAGAAAAAAATAAAATAATTTTTCTAAGCAGGAATATTTTTCATATAGGCATTGAAAACTGTCTTTTTAAATGTGCACAAAGTATTGGTCAGGTGTTCACACGCTGTATGTGTTTATTTACTGTACTGGATAGAATTCATTCACTTCTTGTACAGGCATGGGACCTGTTATCCGGAAACCCATTATCCAGAAAGCTCCGAATTACAGAATGGCATCTCCCATAGACTCCATTTTATCCAAACAATCCACATTTTTTTCTCTATAATAATTAAACAGTACATTGTACCTGATACAAACTAGGATATAATTAAACCTTATTGGAAGCAAAACCAGCCTATTGGGTTTATTTAGTGTTGACTAGTAGACTTAAGGTATGAAGATCCAAATTAGTTAAAGGAGAAACAAACTCTTAATAAAAAAAAAAACTTACCCCCTACTCTACATAGACCTCCTCCCCCCAGCCTAGCTGCCCCCCTTGGGGAATTGCCTCTAATTCTTTACTTACCCCTCCGTGAAGATTCTGCCCAGCAGAGTTCAAGGGCACCATCTTCAGCCGATTTGGTAATCTTCGGAATAAGACCGTCGCTTTGGCAATTTTCGTGAGTTTCAGAGCATGCGCAGTTGTCGCATGCATCGCTTCACCTGTCTCATTACGAAGATTACCGAAGAGAAGATGCCACCCGTGAACTCCACTGGATAGAATCTGCACAGAGGGATAAGTAAATAGTTAGGGGCATTTGCCCGGGGGGGGGGGCAGCTAGGCTGAGGGGGAAGAGGGAGGGGGGTCTATGTAGGGTATGGGGTAGGGTTTTTTTTATTAAGGGTTTGTTTCTCCTTTAAATATCTGTTATAGGGTTTGTTTCTCCTTTAAAGATCTGTTATCTGGAAAACCCCAGGTCCTGGGCATTCTGGATAACAGGTCACATAATTGTACAGACAAGTGTTAGGTGCATTTCTGCATGCAAAATTAAAACCATGCACTAAGCGATTGTGCCTATCTGATAAAGAAGCCTACTGTGGCCTTGTGCCTGTTGTACAAATATAAGCAATATTAGCACACCTTTATATACCATGGGCGTCTTTTGCTATGTGGAGGATCCACCATATTTTTGCTGTGTGTGCACTGCTCTTCACAATAGAAGAATTAAGGTCTCCAAGCTATAATAAAGGTAAGCGATCTGTGACGGAAACCCGGCATCCAGAAAGCTCCAAATTATGGAACGACCGTCTCCCTTAAACTTCATTTTATCCAAATAATCTAAATTCTTTAAAATGATTTCCCTTTACTCTGTACTAATGAAACAGTATCTTGTACTTGATTCAAACTAAGATATAATTAATCCTTATTGAAAGCAAAACCTGTCTATTCAGTTTATTTAATGTTTACATGATTTTCTAGTAGACTTAAGGTATGAAGATCCAAATTTTGGAAAATCCATTATCTGGATAACAAGTCCCATACATGTAAAAAGACTTGAGATGTGGGTTTGCTCCCTGTATACAGTGCTACCTGTGTTTAGCAGCACTGTATTTATGAGAGATGGGTGGTGCTGGAAGCTACCCATGTTTAAGCCATGTGCCAACCCTTATGCCCTGATGCACTCCATTTACCAGCTTGTGCAAATCCCTTTTGTTGTAAAATTACAAAGATTTGTGCCTGATAGTGAGGGTTAACTCGTGCTGGAATGCAGGAAAAAAAACTGATTTATGCCAGGATAAAGTAAATTAAGCCGGACACTGTAAATACTGTAAGTCGTATTCTTTTTTAAAATTAAATTAAAAGTACCATTCTCTTGCATAATAATTAGTGTATCACATGCCATTCTCTGGAATCCTACACCCAGATGTGAGATACACTTCTTTGCTGTTATCATGTAATATTTTGACTAATAGGTGACATCTACACATTCACACCTATACATATCTTGCCATTTTCTGCTTTGACAAGCCTGTGGGCTGCAGCAACGCATAAAGATAAAAGCACCAGTGTATGGGATACAGATGAAACAGTGATAAACCACTAAGCACGAATACTCTTTTCATTTCATTTTATTTAGATGTGCTAATATGTGAAGCTGGTGATACTGTATTACTGATTTCCTGTTAATGATTCTAGGCACAAACTTGCTATTGCAGTACTGCTCATTGACGGCTTTGCATTACGCTATCTGTGTTTCTCAGGTATTAAACACATGATAAAATTCTGTAATAAACAGAATTCAATGTAAGGAAATGAATGTATCGTATTAGATAATTTAGCATAATACTGTTTGATAGACAGCTAATAAACAGTGAATTTTAAAGGCACACATTTTGTTGTTGGGAAAGATGTTATCGTTGAGAAATTGAAATTGCCAGTAGCTTCCAATTAGTTTCTTTGCTTTGATTGCCTGTGTTGTTGTAGAATTGTTGCTTATTGGTTTGCTATTTGCACCTGCATTTTGCCATTTAGCATTAGTGATGAGCAAATCTGTCCTGTTTGCTTCCTGTTCACAAAAAATTTGCAAAATGCCAAAAAATTAGCAAAATTGTTTTGTTGCACATTGTCAGGGGATTGTCGGCTCCTAGCGGAGAAGTCCGGACCAAGGAGGAAGCTTAGGGGTTAAAGTTCAAGTTCAATGTCAGGAGCCTATCGGCTCCTAGCGGAGAAGTCCAGGCCAAGGAGGAAGCTTAGGGGTTAAAGTCCATGTTTGCGGTATCCAAAAGGGTCAGACATAAGCGTCAAGTTCAGGCAAGAGTTCAATAAGGCAGGCAGCAATGATCAGAATCCGGGTCTAGCAGAGGGTCAGGAAACCTGGAAACCATTGAACCCGTGATTTTGGCATCCTTTTATTTAGAATTTTGGTGCCAGACACGACGTGATGATGTCACACGTCTGCGTGCCTGCATCACTGCACTGACACCGATATCCACGTGGTGGCCATGGGCAGTGCCGATGCGCCATCGGGTGCTCCTGACACAAATATTTTGTCATTCAAAAAATTTTTTTTTTGCTCGTCATAGTTTACAGTACAGGTATAGGATCCCTTATCCGGAAACCCGATATCCAGAAATCTCCGAATAACGGAATGGCTGTCAATCCAAATAATCCAAATTTTTAAAAATGATTTCCTTTTTCTCTGTAATAATAAAACAGTAGCTTGTACTTGATCCCAACTAAAATATAAATAATCCTCACTGGAAGCAAAACCAGCCTATTGGGTTTATTTAATGTTTAAATGAATTTGTAGCAGACTTAAGGCATGAAGACTCAAATTACGGAAAGATCCGTTACCCAGAAAACCCCAGGTCCCGAGCATTCTGGATAACAGGTCCCATACCTGTACTATACTTAGTATACAGCTACACATGTGCCCTACACTGTTAGAGGACAACCTATCTACTATGATACAACTGCTTTTTCAATAGAAAAGAAAGCTCCAATGTTGCCAATTTCTTAACATTTTTGACATTACCTCTGGTCAACTGGTAATGGTATCTACTACTACACTAAGTTGCACCAATCTATAGTTTATATATTACTAATAGCTTACAAACATGAACACGACTGAGAAATCTAAACACCAACAGATGATCTGGGTGCTTTGTATCCCACATTAAAATGAATATATTTATGTGTATGTCTTTATATAGACAGTGAGACAGCTCAGATCCCTTTGGTTGATGCAGAAGGAGATAAAATGAAGTATGTGTTTGTCTCTTGTTTTCTTTTTTTTTTGTTGCGCACCATTATTGTTTTTTTGCGTAAAGCGGAACGAGCCTCGTGGTAAATTTTCACAGTGAATCTGCAAATGGCAAATTTTTTCTGTCATCACAATATGTATTGGCTCTAATTTTCAAGCAGCAGAAAAGCTTTGCCATAAATATAAGAAACCAGAAAACTGCGAATGTCCACTGAAATGCATTGGAGTCAACAAGGTAAAATTACATTGTGGTTAATGTGTTTTTACAGACAACTCCTGAAATGGGCAGTGGGTGGTCTCTGATCCTATTGGTGGATGTGGAAGGCAGGGCCAGATAATGATGTCTGGGGATTTTCATAGGCAGCGTGTTTCCAGGTGAATCGGAATACATGATGAAATTTGTGGTGTTTATACAAATGGCCTGTAGATGTCACTGTGCTCATACTTATACTGTGCATACTTCCTGGTAGCTTAAAAGAGAAAGTGAAAGCTTACTGTTGTGTAATGCCTGCATGCCTCTGCTAATAAAGCACTGTTATACTCTACTCAGCCTCGGCTACCCAAAACATAACAAATGGCGACAAGGATGGCTCTTCTACCTCTGCAGTAGCCTGCACCTTTTCTTCCAAACCCTACAACACCTTTTACTGCTTGGATCCTTATGTTTGAAAATTACATTATTGCTGCTGACCAAGGGGAGATTTCTGCTGCTAGAAAGCGTGCTTTACTTATTCACTGCCTGGGAGCAAAGGGACAGCGTATATTCTATACACACCATTACCTGATTATACTTATAAAACTGCTCTTACTGCTATAAAGAACTTTTTTGTGCCAAGAGTTGTGGTTGCTGAGAGATATAGATTCCGCCAACGTGGACATCGTAATGGCGAATCCACAGAACAATTTGTAGCAGCTTTAAGAGAGCTGGTTGTTACCTGTGAGTTTGGAACTTTAACAGATGAAATGCTAAGAGACCAGATAGTGGAAGAATCAAACTCACCTCGCATTAGAGAGAGACTGCTCCTAGAACAGGATTTAACCCTTGCAAAGGCATTACAGTTGCTAGCCAAATTGATACAGCAGTGGCAGAGGCTAAAACTCTCAGTCAGGGAACTGCTGGGAATGTACAGATTGTGAATTCAGCACTGTGGCCTAATAATGCACAGTCACAGGCAAAATACAGTGCTAAGGAAAGGGATTCACCTACACTATAAAACCGTGCAACAAATACAAATAGAAAATACTGCTTTTGCTGTGGTTCAACACAACACACTGCAAATCATGTTACATGTCCTGCAAAAGCTAAACGGTACCGCAACTGCACAAATGTAGGACATTTTGCTAAGATCTGCCGTAGTTCTGCTAAAGATATTCATGAAGTCACTATTACAAACGTTACAGGATTTAGCGTGGATAAAGCTGATACATTTATTCCAGACAAGTTTATATGCACTTTCAGTGTCAATACTGCATCTGCTGACAAAGGACACACCATTAACCTGATTCTTGATACAGGTTCAGCTGTTTCTATACTACCAAAGGAAATGTTCTCGAAATACTTTGCAAAAGATCTGCTTGTTGCACCTGCTCTGAAACTGACCAGTTACTTAAAGGATCCAATCTGTGCTTGATTGCTTGTCAGTGACTGCACAGTTTGAATCAAATACTGCAAAATGTGACTTTTACATAATGAATAAGGGTACTGCTATACTTGGAAGGGATCTCTTTTCTGCATTAAACGTACAATTAGTTGACTACAGCACCAGTGCCTGCCACACAGCCAGTGTCTAGAATTTCACCACAAAGCAACACTTCACTGGGTTGTGCACAGAACTTCGTACACAAAGTTAAGTTGAGACCAGATGTAAAACCATTACACCAGAAATTGAGGCGTTTGCCCTACTCTATAAGGGAGACAGTCTCACAGGAACTAAAGAAACTGGTAGAGCAAGATGTGATTGAAAAATCAGAATCCTCTGAATGGGTTTCACCAATTGTTGTAACAATGAAGAAAACTGGACATATTCGATTGTGTGTTGATCTCGGTGAACCTAATAAAGCAGTTATTATGGATAATCATCTCTTGCCACATATAGAGGAAATATTTTCAGAACTCAGAAGAGCAAAATTCGTGCTTATCATCAAGTATTATGGCATGAGGAAAGCAGAGACCTTACTGCATTTATCACCCATGATGGTTTGTTTTGGGTTCAATCGTGTACCTTATGGACTGGCTTTAGCACCGAGTTGTTTTCAAAGACCGAAGTCTTCTATACTCCATAGCATACCTGCTGTAGAATGTTACTTGGATGATATAATTGTCTACTCTCCAATTATGGATCTTCATGACAAGTACCTAGAAAAGGTTCTGAAATGCATTGATTCTGCAGGACTGAAACTGAACCTTTCCAAATGCCACTTCAGACGAACTCAGCTGTCATTTCTGGGTCATATAATTTCCAAGATGGATTACTGCCTGACCCTGACCATTTCAACGCTGTTTAACAAGCACCGCCTCCATTTGATTTCCAGACCTTATGAGCTTTCTTAGGTCTTACTTCATGGTATTCTAAGTTTATTCCCAACCATGCTTCAGTTGTGGAGCCACTTAGAGCACTACTATGTGGAACTTTAAGTCTAGTGTGGTCAGAGTCTGCTCAACATAGCTTTGAAATAGTGAAACTGCTAAATAACAGATGCTTCAGA